>JANVCC010000319.1:7119693-7853660 GCA_025345505.1 Todiramphus chloris collaris
CCTCCTCCCTCTCTCTCTTTCCTCCTCCCTCTCTCTCTTTCCTCCTCTCTCTCTTTCTTTCTCAGTCACAGCTTAAAGTCCAAGAGATACAGTCCTTCCTCTTCTGCAGCATTTCCCTGTGACCTTGCACTCAGCACAACAAATCTTAAGGCTTGATGGAGACCTAAAGGTTCCTGTTTCAGGCCAGAATAACTTTCTTCACCACACCCATTTAATTTGGTTATGCAGCAGCTCAGTGTGCATCCCAGTACACCCCTTCTCTCCTCCAGACAGACAAGAATTCCCTCTTTGCTATGCCTGCTCCTTCTGAATGGTTCCATAGGCACTCCAGGAATTTTCTGTGGATACACATGCACAGGGGCTCCCAAGGAACAAGTACCCCCTTGCTCTTTTCCAGCATCCCTCAGCTGCTCCCTTAGCTACATCAAGTCACAAGGCTATCTTGCTTCCCAGGGTTCACGCCACGTCCTATTTTATTTGGTAATGCAGGATAACCTGCAAACAGCTCTTCCAGGAAAATTATCCATTGCAGAAGCCAGTAAGAAGTGTTGAAGTGTTGTGTTTAAAAATGCTTCCCTATCCTGGACTCTTTTTTACTGTGACATGGTCTGCCTCCAGCTTGCATAAAATACCAAGCTTCCTTTACTTCAAAGAAAACCTGAGGCAGAAATAGCTGAGGGTAAATACTAGGCATCTAGAATACTGCTGTTGCAGTGTGGCATTTATAAAGGTATCCATCACAGACCTTAGTAGATAAGATAGAGTCAGTGATAAAAAGAAAAGCAGCTGTGTTCACTCTTCATAGTAATTTTAAAACGTCTGGATTATCTATTCACTCGTTTTGTTTTGTTCAAGGGCTCATTAATTTGCTACTTATGGTGTGTAGTTCATATGGATGACAGTGCTGGAAAGGGAAATTTCATTTGTTATGAAAATTCCATAGAAGTGGAGTTCAAATTGAAAAAAAAATCACCAGAGATAAACATAAAATTAGCATTAACAGTTTTCAGATGGATTTGTATCTGGTTTTTATGCTCAGGTATGTAGGCAATTCTGCCTGCTTCCATCCAGCAGACTAGCTTACTGAAACCAAAAAGAAAGCAAAAAAGGTGCTTAAAGCTCCCTCCCAACATTTTTTTTTCTTCATATATTGCTGTGATCCTTCAAAAACCTAGTACATGATGTGGGGAATTATACACACTGTTTGAGGGGAAAGTCCAGAAATGGCTTTCTGAAGGCTGATTTCATTTTCTTTCCCTACAATTCTCCAGGTGATATTGATCACAGTGCCTCAGTAACCTTAAAATGCATTAATTTAAAAAAAATAAAATGAAAAAAAGGAAAGAGGGAAGTTAGGAAGCAATTAAACTGTCCTGTATTAAGGGTCTCAGAGCTTTCTTAATAGTCATTAATTTCCATTAAATGATACAGCTATGAATAATTCTTTCAAGTAATGGGTTATACCTAGATAGAGAGAATAAAGACCCCCAAGGATATTTTGGTCAGGCTAGGTACTTGGATGAAAAATCAAGGTATTGGATCTCAGAGCCTCTTCTTGTTGAATATGGATGGCATTGGATAGCTAAAAGTTAAATGGTGTGAACTGGAAATCCTTTGGTGTCTCCAACTTTTCGATACCCATCAGTCTCTGGGACTGTCTCAGTACAGTTTGAAGCTAACACAAATTAAAACCAGTAGGATAACTCTGCAGCCCGGTGCCATAGCTGTCATCTCTCCCTAGCATGGAAATTGTATGTTGTGCCTGGATCCTTCAAGAAAAGGAGACAACCAGCTTGAAAGCCAAGAATGCATCTAGGAGTCATGGAAGAACTGATATGCTTGATGCTACAAACATGCTCATAAGAATTAAGGAACTGAGATTCAAACCTTGAACCCCATGCTACTTTCACCAAGACATTTTCCTCTGTCTTTGATAGCAAGCGACAATGTTTTACTTTTTAAAAGTAAAACAATCAGTACATAGAAGAACTCTCCTGGTTATCACCTTCCTACTAGAAAGTAGGTCTTCTCAAAAGACCCACCTTCTCTGTCCTTACCTTCCAAAAATCTAGGCTGTTTTGAGTGGCATTGTTAAGATTTTATGGTTTTTCTTTAGCAGATTGTCACGGTTTAGGGTCAGGGTGGCCCCTTAGACCTATAGCAGATGCTCTTTGTTACCCCCCTTCCCTCACCAAAGGGGAAGAGAATGGGAATAAGGCAGAGAGACTCAGCCATTAGAAAAGGAAACTAGAACAGCTTTAATGAAAATGAAAATAATAATAATAATAAATGGAATATATACACGACCAGTATAGAAAGTTGTGGTCATTACAGTGGGTTACCTCTATGATAATGATGACATTACAACACCAGCAATCAGGCATTACCAGAATTTTAATGGTACTTGTTATTGTTACTACGCCAATGAACTTTAATAAAGAACCAACTTGCACCATTTAATTACAAAACTTTATTTGGGATATGCTGCTATTGTACCTTGGTGGTAGCAAAATAGCAACAGTCATTCAAAAAGCAAAGCGAAAAAGGAAAACTTAACCCTGCAAACCATGCTGCAGGTTTAGAAAAATCTTGAAAACTTAGTGTTTATCAACTAATTCTTTAAAGAGCTTTGGAATTCACTTCTCTGCCCTATTTCTGCATTACCCCTTCGTGTGCAGGCCTATAAATTGGCATAGCTCACATAGTGAACCTTAGTTAGTAAGCAACACAGATGAAAAACAAACTTAATAGAAAGGTGCTGTCTTATTTTTAAAGCAGATGTGGTTCCTAGTATGGAACCAGCACAACTAAGGAGGCAGCATGACGATATGAATATGAACATCTGCCATCATGCTTTTAGATATGAAAATAAGTTTCATCCATCTGAAACTGCAATGATTGTTCCAGTTTAAATTTCTTCAGGAAATCAGGATTAATATTTCTGAACCTTACAGTGACTACACTGGGATTTTAAAGAGTAGATCGACAGAGTTGTGACTCAGGGATGGGTTTTGTTTGTACATGTCAGGAGGGTAGGTAGTAAGAAATGTGTAGCCCCATATTACAGACTACCTAATACAGGAGCTGACAAGACCATGATGGGAAATGACTGTGTTACTGTACAGCCCACCTTCATTCAAACCTTGGTTTCCCTTCTGAAAGACAAGTACTTCCCACCATATGGTGTCTCTTAGCACCCTTCAGGTGCATTTGTTCACAGCTGACAAAAAGAAGATTACACTCTGTTGAATCACCATTCAGTCTTCCATAAACAAGTAAGTAATCTGTGAAAAGCTTCCATATGACCAGGTCATGTCTTGCTCATCTATAAAGATACCAGACATCACAAAGTGCAGTGTAGCTGGTTTAAATCCCACTGAAAATCCAGCCTTCTGAAAGTTTCTCTGGAGTTATTCCTGGCACTGAAACGCATCCTTAAAGTTCAAACTGGTGAGGAAAAAAAAAAAAAAACCAAACCAAAAAGGTGTAGGGTAGAAAAATATGCCTCCTACAGTAGTAAAGCTCTTACTAGTTGCTCCCCTGGGAAGAGCTGTGATGAATCTCTCTAGTTTGCAATCCACAGAGAATATCGTGCACTTGCCTAGTTAATCTACCCTCCTCCCCCTGCAATCATATTCTCCTAATTCACCACCATTGTGCTGGTATTCTAGGAAAAAAAAGAGAGGTACAATAGGCTGTGAGTATTATCCCCATCTCTGCTTAATTTATTTCCTTTTCCAAAGGGGAATAAAACAGTATTTGATTAATTTTGTGCCAGATTGGCTTTTAAAAATGTGTGGGTTTATCCATTTCAGAGGTCAGAGCCACACGATATCTCATTTCTAGGAATTCATCCTTTGATGTGCAAAAACCTCTAGCCAAGATTTTCCCAAGGGGCTGGCTATATGTTTTAGAGTTCCCACCTCAAAGCACATTAGATGGTCTGATTTCAGAAAATGCTGATAGGACTCTGTTTAAAAGTAGATAACTTCTGAAATATCTCAGATTAGATATTCCAAAATTCAGGGGCTTTAGAATCACTAATTGCCATGATCATATTAATCTCCACCAATGTTTTCCAGTCTCTTTCAAAGTATTGAAGATAGGTATTGGCACCTAACTTAGCAAATTCAGTTACTATGGATTTTTTTTCTGGTAATTGAATATAGAAAAAACCTGAGTCTTAGAAATGTTACCTGAAGTTTTATATGCACTGCAGATCTAAAGTAGCTACTGTTTGAAGCTTAATTTTTGACTAAATAAGTAACAGGAGGAAGTCTGGTTAATTTAACCCAGGACAGAAGCACAGAAATTTGTGGGTTTCTGTGTGTTCACATAAATGGTGCAAAGCCTAGGTCATAAATTTGATTAATAGTACAAAACGTGTCATTTCAGAAATTCTGGAATCACTGTGATTTCAATAGACGTAAAAATGCTTCTGATTTCATTAAGCAATATCTCTTATCCATGCTTCAGGGAAAAAACTGTAATAGTCTGCCACAAAAATCTAGGGCCCTTTCTAACAACAAGTTTAAATAAAAAATAAAAATAATAAAAAAAAATGAAGATGTCATTTGCCCTCTGCCCTCGTGGTTACCTGGGCTTGATTTTGCCACCTTCATTCACTCGGTGAAGCGTGCAGTTCAGTGAACTGAGCCATTGACTGATGCTAACCATTGGCCATTATTCTCTGTTCATAATTAGTAGCATTGAAAATATGGCCTAGGAATACATATGTAATGAGCTGTGAGTCTCAATAGACTGGCTTCTGGTGAAAGATAGAAGAGTGATCTGCTGTCAGAATAAATGAAATGTTCTGTACGTCCATCGTCTTCACCGTGGTTGTAGCTTCACCTACGTGAACTCAGACAGATGTAGACAATATATGGTCTATTGACAAAAACCATGGTGAAATCAGTTCTGTAAGCATTGCCACTTTAACTAGGAATCAGGGTTTTTTTTCTTTTCTTTTTAAATTGTGTGGCTACAAGGTAAAATTTTGACAAACTTGCACACCATGCATCAACCTGTTAGGGACTAGAGAAACAGCAAAGGAAGACACAAGGTCTGGCTTAACTACAACTAGTTGAAAACTTAAAAACTTGTATTACATTTTTTTGTCAGAAAGTGATAATTTGATGAAATAATGTAATTTTTTAGACCTATTTCAACGATTTGTGCTAAGTGTAGACAGAGCAGAGTTTTGGAAACCTCACTGATTTCTGGTAAGCTAGCCTAAAAACATTGCTAAAGACCTTACGTTTTCAGATTGGAATTTCCAGAGCAATTTGGCAGGTAGCCTGTTTCTGAAGCTTCCCAGGATTCTTACAACAGTCACTCCTTCTCTGAGAACAAATATTTAATTTACATTCTCACTAAGAGCCATGATTGCATGACTCAATAATCTCAGGAGTATCAGAGTTGGACTGAAGTGCAGGAACTAGGAGTTGTTAATTCCTGTCCTCATTAAATTATCTCATTGAATTATCATTTTGGTTTTGTCCAGACCATCCACATAGCTGTTAGTCCTTCTTTCTCTTCATTTATTCTAGCCTCTCCATAACAGAGTTAAGAATGTGGTTTTATTCAGCAAATATGACTTTTAAAGGTGCATTTGCAATACAAAATTTATACTTCCAAGCTGGGATTCTGGGCACATGATACTCAGAGAAATTTAGAATTACTTTCATGCTACTGATTTGTAAATTTGTACTTGTAAATAGCTTAAACACGATCTTGGTGGTTCAATACAACTCTTAAATTGCCTATTTGCAGAGGATAAACACTAGATACTCAAAGAGAATATTGCTTATAACTCTTAGCTATGTCTCTTGGAAGTCTGCTGTTCTGTAACATCTTTTTAACAACAGAAGAGGATGTGTCCTTGAAAAATCAGGGATCTGTGCTTTCGTGATTGTTAAGCACCTTTAAGTAGGTCAAAGACTATATTCTTGAAAAGGTGTAAACGGCTACTTACCACACGGAAATAGAAATGCAATTAGGCCAAGTCATGGTTTTGAACAATTGAAGTAAATACTGTTACTTATCATAGAATAGAATCGTAGAATGATAGGGGTTGGAAGGGACCTCTGGAGATCAAGTCCAACCCCCCCTGCCAATGCAGGAACACCCAGGGCAGCCCACACAGGAACAGATCCAGGCGGGTCTTGAAAGTCTCTAGAGAAGGAGACTCCACAACTTCTCTGGGCAGCCTGTGCCAGTGTTCTGTCACTCTCACAGTGAAGAAGTTTTCCCTTATGTGCAGGTGGAACTTCCTGTGTTTCACCTTCCAACCATTACCTCTCATCCTATCACAGGGCATCACTGCAAAGAATCATCATGTAGGTCACCTCATCACAGGGTAGGTTTCTATAGTAAAGCATCGTGTGGAGACTTCTCTCTCTTTTCAGATATCAAAGGGAGCCAGGGAAGACTGGCTTTTGCTGAAAATTCTATGACACCTGTGGTAGGACAGGTAAATCCCACCCTACATCTGAAAGACTCTGTCCCTTTCTATTAAGCCCATTGTCAAGAACAAACATGACAATAATTTCACCACCACGGACTTACTGATGGGATAGTTCCTTCACCTCAGATTTCTCTCTTACTATCTTAATTAAAAACTCAACAGCTGTCTTTCTTTGACTCCAACTGTACAGACCTTTGTGGGCTTCATAGTTTAACACATTCCACTGGTGTCAAAATATGGCATTTGTCATTTGGAATAGCATTAAGCTATAGATTTTTCTTCTCACTCCTTTGAAGAACATGAAACAAGTTGCATATGTTAAATATCATATCCCACAATACCAAAAGAAAAAAAAAAAAGTATGTGGATGTTTTGTGGTGATTAGGAAAAAAAAAGTACACATGACTGCCTAGATAAAGAATATGTTGTAGTGTGTATAGACTTCTTTTGATTTCCCCTGGGCTATTTATTTCTTTATTTGTTAAACCTACGTTCATAATTGATCTAAAATAATATATCCTGGTTTCACCCGGGATAGAATTAATATTCTTCCTGTTAGCTGGTAGAAGGATTTGGATTTAGTGTGAGAATACTGTTGATAATACACTGATTTTTTAGTTATTGCCAAGTAGCACTGATTCTAAGTTAAGTATTTTTCAGTTTCCCATGATCTTTTTCTGTTTCCCCATAACCTGTCATATCCCCATCTTTTGGCCATTGCATTAGCTGACTTTGTTAGGAACTTTACAGGGTCTGCTTTGAGAACCCAGTTAGCATCAAGCAAAGCTTCTAAAAGAGACATATTGCAGTTGTCTTTGTGAACAATAAAGAATTAAAAAATACTGAAATAGCAAAATCAAGCCAAAAGCCCTCTCATCTGTGCATCTTTCCACACACGGTATCATCATTTTATCAGGAGTAAGGCAAGCAATTCCTCGGATCCTTTCATTCCCCCTCCCACACCAGTTTGCCTCTCTCACCTTCAGTCATCTCTCTGCTCTGTCCATGCCTTTCTTTTGTGGTATTCAAATATCGTCTTATTCCCAAATTACTTTCCACATGTATTTTCCTTCCAATTACATATATCCACTTTTTGTCAATGTCTCTCCTGGGCCCTCTTTATCTATCCTGAAATCTCACTGCCTTTAGATCTCTTCATCACACTATTCTTTTTAGATTAACACGCTTCTTTGATAGCCTAGAAAATTATCACACTCCAACGGGTCAATCCTTAGTCCTGATAACAAGATTCTTTCTTCTTTTAACAGGAATTATGTGAAAAAGTAAATATCTCTCATCCTGGTAGAATAAGCAATCAAATTGCCCTGATTGCCAAATCTCCCCAGCCCTTGAAATCTTTCATGTTGCTTGCCGATTGCTTCTCTACCTCTGCTGACTCAAAGAAATCAAAGACAACACTTTACAGTCCCAGGCTAGGCCTGGAAAATATGCAGCCTGCTTGCTATGTCTCCATTTGTGAAAATGGGCTGGGGTGTCTCTTATTTGACTGGGGAGCTGCTACAATTCCACATTAGCCCCAAAGATGGTCAACTTAACAAAGCAGTCCGCCGAGGTGCAGGGTTCTGGCACGAGTGGCAATATCATACAGAAAAAGTCAATCCAAAATATCTGATACAAGAAGAACCACTTTTTTGTTCCAGCCACTTTAGAGGTGGATAATTGAATCACAGTGGAACAATTCTTTCTGCTACATCCTTAGCAGGAATATATATGTATACACATATTCACTGCGGACATTTATCGACTCAGACAGATAGGTGATTGAATTGTTTAAGGGATCCTTTGCCAAGAATCTTCACTAAGCTTCTTTTACTCTGGATTGTAAAACCCCAATAAAATATCTGCAGTATTTTTCCAGATTTTATAAGTCTGGATGGTAAAGCTCTGCTAAAAACATGAAAAATGTCTCTCCATGGAAGCACACTAATTATTATGGGCAGTAATAGGAAAGGGTTTACCACCAGGTTTAAATGAGCAGCTGATTGACAGTGGAATACGTTGGCTTGTTCTGAAAGCATAATTAGAGAAAGCTCACTCTCATAGCTCTTAGTGTTATTTTTAAACCTGCCAAATATAGATCAGAAGTCACATGAAAATATCTTTAAAGGCTGGTGATCATTCATGCAAATCTGAAATGTATTTGGTAATTCTTAGTCAGGACATCTTAAATATCATTGCCACAGGACTTTAAAACCACAGTAGTGATGAAAAGTCATCGCAGGAAACACTCGGGTGACATTTAGTATTTAATGTTTCCCTGGATTTCTCTGCAAAGATTAGAGAAGAAAAAGGTTTAGGCTCTGAATCAATATTATCACACCCAAACTGATACAGCACACAACAGAGAATATTATCCCAATGGCCTACAGGTGAAGTACATTTCTGTACAAGAACTTTTTGCACGCCTCCTGGAGTGAAAGTATGAAAAAGGTTACAGGGTTCTCCCTGCTTGCTAAGGATTTATTTTTGAGATATCCATTTGGTTTTACCCCAAAAGGGAAATGTGATATTTTAGAAATATATATGCACTAAAAGAGGTATGATTTTAAAGCTAAACTTGAGGAAATCAAGGCTTTTCTACTGAAGAAAAAGCACAGTAACCCACCCCCAACTCCAAACACAGAAAGAAAACCCATGAAACAAACTATCACTGATATGGTTTTTAATTTTTCCAGTCCCTTTGAATAAAATGTAAAGAGAAATGGCTGCTCTGAAGAAAAGATATTTGCAATGCAGATCCAATTTAAGGCTGGTGTAACAGGTTCATTACCTCGCAAGAGATGCAAGCTGCAAACAGGAATACATAAACTAAGGAGAACTGGGAAGATCTCTTTGGAGCAGGATGTCCATAATGTTTAGGTCCACTGAGAAACGAAGTGTCTCTGATTGGTGGGGTTCATGCATTAGAAAATGTGTCCTATTTTGGGGGACACATTTCCCACTCTTGAGATGTGTATTCTGATCACATCCCTCACAAACAGCTCTCTGGAATAGTTGCCTTTCAAAGGCAACTTGGATGGAGAGGTAGGCAGGCATCTGTGCTGGAGATTTTTAGGGGAGAAGAAGGATTAGAGATGCCTAGCACAGAGTCACCTAGTTTCCCCAAAAAGCTCAACATCTGCAAGATTACTACAAAAACCTCATATTCACTGACACTTGTTCAACTACATGTAGTAAAGCTGACGTGGCAGGTGTTCACAGTCCCTTTTTCTGCTTTCTGTGAATATGCAGGAGAATAGTGTTTGATGAAAGAGATAGTATTCCAAACCCTTGTGCAAATATGGATTTCTGTCAGAAGTATTTGCGTGGGAATCTTCAAAGCCAAGATTTTTCACATAACAGTACAGTTAGCTTCTGTTTCCACATCCTGCAGCAAATGGAAAGAAACTCTTCCACCATACCGTTTAGCTGTGCATTCCTCCTTAGTTTAATACATCCTGTTAATGATCTTAAAAACAGTGGCTTCAGCAAGACTATTTACAATAGCAAAATTACCTATAAAGACCTAAGTTTCAGGAAGTGGCAGCCTATTGACTAGAGGCAGGTTTGTGATCTGGGTTCGTTGAACTGCTTCTGCATCATGGAGTCGTATCTGGCACTCAGTTCAATTACTCAGACATAGGTGTCTGCTGATGCTGAGATGACCTGCAGTATCCCACTTGGGCTCCAGCTGCTACTTTGCTTGTCTCCTATAACTCCTGCATCCCACCATCCATCCCCAGACAAGTGTGTCAGATACCCTGGGCACTGCAAATCCCACCGTGTGCCAATGGGTAGGACATTGAGTTGTAATTCAGGTCTCAGTTTCTTAGCAGCAACAAACAGAATCTTCCTTTCCTAGGAGGAAATATCATGATGATGAAAACCATCAGAGGAAAATTAACTAACAATTATAAAACCTTCAGTGTTTAAAATTCCATTACATTGTATAACATATGAAAATACCTGCAACAGAAGTGTGTTTTTTTCAGGAGTTTACAGGTTTTTTGGAAATACCATATTTTCAATGATTTTGTGAATAACTAGTGAGCAGTGTTTTCTTTTGAGACATTAACTTTTATAATCACATGATGAAATTCTTAACAGAAATGGTTGTCCTTTAATATTGCCTGGTTTTAACAGTATGATATTTGCGATTAGCTCTGTTTTCATTGATGCAAATCCAGACAGAAACATAGGGAATGAAACAGGATTTTATAAAACTAAAAATAAGTATATTTTTAATAGGAAGAGGATTTAAAGCAAGTTTTATGGATGGATTGTTTTTATTACAGTGATAACATTCAATAAAAATGCTACTACATTACAAAATTCACAATTTATGTAGATTACTGAAATACCTTTTCATAACGCTTAATCTGAAGGATTACAGATGACCAGATATTCAGATGCTTATCTGCCCTCTAGTGGTAAACAGAGGGATTGGGAAGGGATGCAGTGGCACCCAGTTTGGTAGCACAGCACAGTTATGTGTGTATGTGCTCACAGTATATAGAAAATCCCATATGACTGAGTGTTCCTCATAGAGATGACCAAAGCACATGCCATTGTAATAAATTTATAGGTAACAAAGTAGTTTAGTGAAGTGTTAAGAATCAAAAACCTCTTCATGTATATCATTCAGTCTCAGCCCATTTCTGTTCATACCTCCTTAAAATATATCAGTCTTAAGAGAATAAATGTTCCAATAAACTAGAAGGCAAAGTACTCATGTTAAAAATCTGTGCCAAAGAAGGATGCTGCTTCACAGCCTTCCTCTGTTATCTACATGCAGATGTAACTTCAACTGCTGCAAATTACAACTCTTGAATAGAGTTGTGATAGGCTCTTTGTAACAATGAATGGCATGAGAACAGGAGACAATGGTCACAAACTGGAAAAGGAGAGGTTTTGACCTAATATGAAGGAAATTGTATTCGCTGTGAGAACTGTCAGACTCTGGAACATGTTGCCCAGAGGAGCTGTCAGTGTCCAGCCTCTGAGGTTTTCAAGACCTGGCAGGATAAAACCCTGAGAAACCTACTCTGATCTCATAGCTCACTCCACCACTTTCAGCAGGTAATTGGATCAAAGAAAAGAGCTCCCAAAGTCCCTTCCAACCTGAAATGTGCTCTAATCCTATGATTCTACCTAAAATAGATGTGCAATTTTACCTCTGAGAATTTTGAGCTGACTAAAAGCCTTATGACTGCATTAGTGCAGTGCTGAGCTAAATGTAATACACTCTTTCTCTCAAAAAGGTTTATGAAGTTGGACTTGTTGCCACCTCAATGCAATAAGCTTGGGTTTGGTGGGTTTTCTGTGTAAGAAAGTCAGGTTTATGCTTCTTAGAATATCACTTCTAGACAAACCCCTTATACCTCCATTCTGTGCCCGTAATACAGAATATTTCATAAGGATGTTGTAAAGATGCAGTCTTTATTATATGTGAGACATTAAATTTCTGTTGTAATGAAAAGCCTATAATCATAAATTAAATTAAACAAATCATATTTCAATTTTATCAAGTAATTTTATGCCTTATCTGAGAAAAAAGAAGGAAAATCCATCCAGTTCGTCAGGATAAATCTATCTGGGAAAATGAGCAGCTAGATGTGACTGTCCTTTGATTTTGGAATGAAATTATGAAAGAAAATCATTACCATCTTAACTAACATAAAACATCAGAGAAGAGGCTGGTAATTTAAATGAGCCCAAGGACAGCCACAGCAGAGAACAACTAAGCTGAGATGAATAGCTTTAAGCTTGGTTACATTTTTCTTTTCCTGATGGAGTCATCCTTCTGGGGTCTCAGTCATATAACACTGGGGAAAGTTCAAGGTGTAGCAGGATGAAGAAGATGCTCTTGGGATCTCTTGCTTCCCATCTAAGTTGAGTCCTATCTAAAACAATTTTGTTTTCCTCATAGACTACACTCAGAAAGGTGGACTACCAGTACGTGAGAGTCCACCTGACAGTTCAAGCCAACTGGCATCCCATTATCCTGTCTTTTAGACAATCTGGCAATGATTGGCCAGTGTCCCCCCCAAAAAAGTGAGATGGAGTTGTCTAGTCAGTGCCTGGTGACTTCTCAGATCATTGTTCTTACAAATAAAATCATAATATAATTTCTAGACAGTCAGCTCTATCTAAAACGTGTATGTGAAAGAAGCACTGCAATCCACTGGCTCAGGCTCTGCACAAAACATATTGATCTATAGATACCTCTCTCATAATAGCTCCTTCGTTGATTACTTCAGTTTTCTTTCTGCTACACTGGTTCTTATAATAAGCTCCCCTAGTGTTTTTTGAAACATGGAAAAAATCTAACCTTATTTTGTCCAGCTGTTCAAACAAATTAGCAATGCCAGCTCTGATTTTACTTAATGTGGAAGCTAAGGCTGAACTGCATGTTCAGAAATCATTGCTTTGTAAGAAGCTGTGCTCCTGATCCCATGTCAGCTTAGGAGGAGAGAGGTAGAGAAAGATGGCATCCTGTAGCCTTGAATGAACTGTCTTTCCTAAGGTCTATGCACAGTTACTTGTTTATTTTATTTTCCCTGTTCGTTGCGTTAAGTTCTACAGCTGCAGGGGATATGCAGACACCAACTTAATCAGGAAATTCTGTAGCTGAGAGACTATATATTTGGCATATAAGCAGAAGTATGGCACCAAAGGTCTTCATTTGCCCTGCTCAGGTATTCTGTACAATCTTGAGCAGGTAATGCTTTACCAGCTACTGCAAAAAGCAGAGAAACTGAAGAAAATAAAAATACAATTATTTAGGCACCTAGACTGCCACCCACAGGAAAAACTAATCAGTCTTCTGAGTGAAGTGGGAAAAGCTGTGG
The DNA here is from genome assembly GCA_025345505.1 of Todiramphus chloris collaris. Lineage (NCBI taxonomy): Eukaryota > Metazoa > Chordata > Aves > Coraciiformes > Alcedinidae > Todiramphus > Todiramphus chloris. Next base: position 7,133,014 of record JANVCC010000319.1, read on the forward strand.
TGGAAATAAAGCTACCCTTGCTAGGAAGAGGTTAAAGCAGCACTGCTTCAGACCTGGTTGCAGCACCTGCTCCAGGAGGAATGTGAAGAATTCAGGGGAAAGGCAAGGATGGAAGGTTAACATTAGAGGTCAGTTGAAGAAGGGCAGCCCATATATCCCGTGAAACAGATACATTTTCAGTCAGGGGTTAATAACTCAGTCTCCAAACACAGGCTCTCCAGTCCAAGCCCTGAAGTGCACATCAGGGCCACAGAAAGCAGTGAGTAGTTTCAGTCTCTGCAGATCCAGGGCGCAGAGAACCGAGACACCGTGGTCTTTTACTTTCAGGACCCTTGGACTTCCCCGTGTGAAAGGAATTGGGGGTCTGACAGCAGAGCTCATGAGCTCTGATATTTATCCCCAACACTTCACCCCCTGTCCACACACCCTTCTCCAACCCAAAGCATCATAGCACAGCTCCAACCATGTGAAGTGATTCCACTGCATGGACCCTGTTTGCTTTTAGTCTTAGCCTGCGTGCCAAGGTGAGAATTTCAGCATCAAGTCACCTCATAGTTTACAACAGAAAAAGAATGTCTCCTTGGAAGAGCTGTTATGTAAAACATAGCTGCCTGTTTTTTATTCTAAACATGAATAGCTCAGGCTGGCTTGTCCTCTATTAAAAAATATGCTAAAATGTAAAATTTACCTCTGCAGACTTCTAGAACACAGAAATGAAAGGCAGGGCTACAGGGATACAATATCAGGAGTTACACTTTAAAAACAACTGTTGACATGGGCTCCTCAAATCTCAGAAGAGATGTAAAAGATCTGTATTTTAATACCCATTACTGGAAACAAATGTTTTTTAGTGTACCTTCTGTGTGTTCTCCTCCAGAAATAACTGAGTAGTGAAACTAAGCTATTCCAAGGGAGAAACTGTTTTATGGCTTTTATTTTTTTGTTGTGTATATAAACACATAAGGAATTCCTTACTGGATGGTACCAATGACCCATCCCACAGTCCATCTCTAATAGTGACAGCAGAAAATATTACTTGTGGAGGACACAAGCATGGGGTGGCCTATGTAGCATTTTCTGCACAATTTGCCTCAAGAGCTAAAAGATGCCTTGAATCCTCAACATTCTTCCACTTGAAGCAAGACTTGCAGGAGGGTAGATCCTAACCCTTGCTCATCCCTAGGCTTGGAGATCTCTTTCAGAACCTCCACTCTGAAAGCCTCACCAGTAGTCTTCATTCAGCCTTTCTGGTGGGTGCTATAGTATTTAGCCCATCCACATCTAACTCTTGCCATGGAGGCTGTCTTCTAAGAAAGTCTTGCCCTCTACTTTCAGACACAGAGTACTAGGATAGTACACAGCAGAAGAGTGAGGAGCCCCAGTGAATCAGCTTAACTCTGAGTTGATCCCTGTGATCCACTCCTGCTGGAAAATGCTTCATGGCACAGGAGTGTTCATAGAGCATTTCCTGGGTTCCTTTCTGTACACGCATGAATTGCACCACACTATAGCTCCCTGGTCCAAGCATCTCTGAGGAATGGCACTGGTGACTTTCTGCCATCCTGAAAAACATGCCATGGACCTGCATCCACAGGCTTTAAGTCTCCATAAAAAGAATCTTTCCTCCAGTCTGTAATCACCTTCAATGTCGAAAATTAGCAAAAGTGGTTTGAAAAGAAATTTTCTTCACTGGATCCTTTTTGTCCATGTGCTGATTAACATCACATTAAACTCTGATGGATTAGTGGAGCAGAATTTCTTTCCACAGAGGTCTGCTGACGCTGTGAAATACAGCTTCTACCATCTTCCCAGGGACAGAGGTCAAACTAAATGATCTGTAGTTGACATGATTGCCTTTAGAAGCCATTCTGTAGATCTAGTCTTCTGGCACTGGGAGGCGTTTGCAGGGGTGGCTTTCAGACATCAGTCAAAGGTTCTGCAATTTCACATCTGGGTTGTTTCAGAACTCACAGGTCAATCCTGTCTTCTCTTGGTGAACTACTGACTATTAGAGCTATTTGGTACAATACTTCCTGCGTATTTATTTCAGGTTCTTTCAGGTCTTCTGATCTGTTTGCTACAAAGAATTCACAAGGTGTGGGAATCTCCCCAGCATCTTGTCAATGCATTAAAAAGGAAAACAATATTTCACTGAATTTGTCCATTGTGGTCTTATCATTCATGGGTTCCCCATTTACACTTCTTGTAGTCAAATAGTCCCACCAATTCCCTAGTGGTCTGATTTTGATGTGTTTTAATAACTTTTCATTATCAGTTTGAGCACCCTTTGCAAGATGCTCTTCAAATTCTTTTTTAGCTCCTTTAATTTCCTGTTTCTATTTGACCTGCTCTGTATTATGGATTTTTCTGTTCTCCTCATTTGAGAAAGCTTTCCAATTTTAAAATGCCAGCATCTTCTGTATGATAGCCTCTTTAACATTTTTATTAAGCAACGCAGGGGTTTTCTGTGGAGAGTTTTGCTGTCTTAGTATTTTTTTGTTTAGTTTTGCCTAGTCTTCTAATACACTACTTTTTAACTCCTGCTTTCTTCCTCTTTGCATGTATCCGTTTAGATTTCACTTTGCTTTGATTTTATTAGCTTTCTCGTTTTTATGTATTGCTCTTTGTCACAATTGCACATCCACATACTGGATTTGTTTAACTACTTCTTTTCCACTACAATTGTAAACCTGATGGAACTGTATCTGATATCATGGAGTGACTTTCCTAGTGAAACCACTTATACTAGACCTAGTGCAAGGTCAAGAACAAATCAATAATGTCTTCAAAGGCTTGTCCTCCCTCTGCACACACAGCTAGGTTGGCATTGTAGGTGTTCCAGTTTGCCTTCCTTTGCCTTGTGCTTTTTACCTCATTGCTGGCCTTTTCACGGGCTCACTGAAAACTAAACGTGTCTGCTCTGGAAGTTGCATGGGTCTTTGTCCCTGCTGGCTTTCCTTTGCTTCTAGCATCTTACCTCCATTATAACTAGGGTGCAGCTTTCCTTCCTGTACAAGGTGCTGCTGTGCCAAGAGATTTCTCAATTCTTAACACATCTAGATCTCTACATCATCATCCATGGGTTGGCACTGCATATTAGGAGAAGGGAAGGGAAAGGGAGAGCAGTGACCTCTGCTGTATGCTTTCATGCACAGATCTTGTGAATGTACTTATCCTCATAATTTTGGTGCTGTTTATCCATCAAGCACAATGGATATAAACATGTACATAAAGGTATCACTAAATGAGAATTATGGGGCACAAAGCAAGAATGCTCCTGTTCCCTTTGTAACTAATCATTATTTTCTTACTCAGATAGCTCAGGTATCCAGTCAAGAGAAACAGAAGTACCATTTTAGTTAGTCAAACTGTGCCATACCACATGTAGTATATGGTCAACCTCAGCAATTCACAGGAAGTTTAGATGCTTAAAATCATCACACTAACGTGTGAATGACTGTGGTTACTAGGAAATGTATAAAGACAGAGCTGCATTCATAACGGTGACTACTCACATAAATTATTCCTAGAATTCTAGCATTAAAGCATGTTTGACTCAATGGTAGCACATCTAGTAGTCTCTGTCAGAGTACATCATACAGAGTACATCTTCTTATAATGGAAAAGTAGGTAGAAAAGGGAGCAGCCTGACACAGATGAGGATTTATGTTTCCCTAATGCATCAATTTCTGTTATCTATGTAGGTGCCATGTAGACATAGCTGATGTTGTTCAACTGTATGTATTAGAATAATATCTCTGCTAGGATTTGCTCTTTTAAGTGTAAGTATGTTTACTACACTGAAGAGGAGAATGACAGAGACAGAAAGAAAAAATGGTTTTTGAAAAAAGAACTTTTTTATTGAAGAAAGATGACATTGAAGGCAAAAATTCACCAAATGTGTTACTCAATAAAAAACTGTTCCTATGAGGAAACAGATAAAAGGAAAAGAGTCTTAGAGAGAATTAATATTGTTATATGACATGCTCAAAAGACATGTTCCCACCTGGATAAAGAGTTCATACCGGTTTGGTCCAGTTGAGTATAATAATCGGGATAAATATGCAATTTTAACCGGTTAAAGTTAAATATAAAAAGCACAACTACATAGTTTCTGTTACTTTCATTTCAATGAAAAATACTGAAAAGAAAATTCTTTACATTTTCGTATAATCATTATCTGAAAAAAACACACAAACAACAACAAAAGGTTTACAATAAAAAGCTACTGGCCATATATTTAGTGTACCTTATATCTGCTTAAAGAAAATGGTTTTGTTTAAGGGAGGGGAATCCCACGATCTTGCTCTCAAGGATCAGTCACTGCAAGGCTTAGGGAAGGTGATACAACAGAGCTCCATGTCTGTAGCTTCCTTACAGGAGAAAAAGGGGGCATGGTTTGGACAAGGCAGTGTGGATTAGGCTGAAGTGAAGCGACAGGCAAGATGAAAGTGTTGTCCCTTCTTATCACTTAACCTCACATCTGACTTGCTCAGAGAAGAACTCCGTTTGGTGACAGCCTGACCAGCCAAACTGGCATTGGCTTTGGTGTTTCCACAGTGCAATAAATAGAGGCTTTCAGGTGACTCCCAGAAACTGCCAGTGTAATCCGGCCATTTACAGTAGTTTATTAGCTATCACAGTGACAAATAATACAGCTTGAATGAAGGGAAACTTCACCTGACTCCTACTGTGTGACTTTGTGAAAGAGTAGAAGTGCACAGATGGCGAGTTATGGTGAGTTACCGCGTATAAAATGAAGAGAAATCACTTCTTAAAATACGCTAACTCAAAATTTGGGATGGTGTAAGATCACTGGGAGCCTACAACATGAGCTCGCTGTGCCATCATATGATAGGGTGCGAGCAAGTTCTGGAACAGAAGGCAAATGGCTTCTCTAATGTGGTATGGTACATGATTCCTGAAAGGCAACGGATATTAGTTTATCAGAACTTAGCTACTGCTGCTCAAGAGCTTCCAGAGTGCTCCGTTTAAACTTCATGAGACAGAACTCACATCCATCGACATCGTCCAAACAGATTTAACTTCTGTAACTTTGCAAATGCTGCAGAAGCTGGTGGCAGAGCAAGGAACTGAATCCTGATTACTGAGAGCAGCAGGCATGCTGGTGCTGCATCATCAGTCCACCCGATACTGATAGTCATTAATGCCACCACTGCTCACACTGTGATGTGCTTTGCCATACTGATAGCTCCCTTGGTAAAATGGAAATCAGGCAGGTGCTCATCAGTGTGAGAAGAGGTGGTAGGAGCATGCCTTCAAAATATGATCTCACGTCGTCATTTGGGAGTGGAAGACTTGTTGGTTCTGAATTCAGCAAGGATAAAGCCAAGCTAATAGCTAAGGATGTCCAGCATGGCTGGATTTTTTTTCCTTGTTGTGTTTTGTCATCTCATTTATGTGTTTCTTTTGGGACCATTACTGTTACTTAATTCCTTGGCAAATATGGATCCAACAAGTTACCACTGCGGAATAAAACGTATCTTGTCCCTCATCTCCTCTTCAGTCTGACAATATCTGTACCAAATCCCTAATAAAAATGTTAAGAGTTTTAGTTCTTTATAGAAGTGTATGTATTGAAAATATTCTCACATATCCTGGTGCCTAAAGCTTTTAATTCTCTATTCCCTCATGTTTCCAAAGCTTCCTTTTATGTTTTACATATACCAAGGGATAATTTATTCAGATTTATGTCACTTAGCTTCCCTCAAAAACAACTACACAGCTCTGTTTTCTCTGGACTTTATATTAGTTTAGAAGATTAGCAACTTGTGTCTCTCAGAAATGTATTTTAATAGAAAAGAGTTCATCTTTCGGAAGAAATAGGTTGGTAATCTGAGAATCAGAATTCTTCTGCATATCTCTATAGCAGATTTGGCATGTCCAGTACTCACAGAAGTGTCTTTATAAGGTTTTTGCACAACCTTCAGAGATCATTCCAGATGGGAGAGGCTAGTTAGAAACTTCTGCAGGGTTCCCAAAGCTCATTCTCTCTTTCACTCAGTTTCAGACCAAGTGAGTGATGGGAGTGGTGATGCTGTTATCTTTATCAAGGATAGAACATGGTCCAGTAATTTAGCTCTTCAAAGGTCTGTCTGGCTTTCAGGTACTATTGAGCTGGTCCAAATGCTGAATAGTGACAGCCTGCACATCTCATTATCAGTCTCGTGAGGTAGCTCTGAAAAAATGGAATGTGCAGTTAAGAAGAAAACATATTTTCAAGTATCAATGGTACCGTCAATCTTTTTTTCACAATATTACTCTTTTTCAAAAATAAAAGTCAGAGCTAAGTTAAAAAGGAGGTGAGTGTTGGCATTCATTTTGCCAAGGCTTCTCCAAGGTATTGCTTTTGTGTTTCGTTCATTTTGTTTTAGTGGCAATGCTACAAGATCTTAAGTTAACAGAAAAATAATGGTGCCTGCTAAAACTAAAACAAGCAATGCCCAGTACAGTCTTCAGAGAAAACTTGGGTCTGTCACGGCCTCTCTTCAAGATAGAGAATCAGTTTTTGATAAAGAGTCCTGTGGGGCTGGAAAGCTCCTGAATCATCTTGCGCTGTAACGATGGCTCTGGATACCTGCCACCAGGGCAGAATGGTACTAGATTTCAATTGAGAGAGCTATATTTAAGAGACAGAGCACTTTTAATTAAGAGACTGTACTTAAACTAAAAGGCTTTATATATGTTTACAATTTCCTGGCATTGCTGCTGAAAGAGAGACATCTGTGAGATGTCAATCTGAAGAGATGCAATAAATCTGTTCTTTTTTTTTCCCCCCTCCTTTTTTCTTCACAGGTGTGTGACAGAGAAAACTGCTGCCCTAGTTGGACACCAAAGAGGAAGAAGAGGCTGAAATAGGTAAGTTAGTCGGGTGGGTAGAGCATTAGCAAGGTTCAGCATGCTCTATGAATTCAATGTAATAATCACCCCTCTATTCTGTTGAGAGAACAAAGCACGCTGAATGCAATCAATATGTAGAGTAATAAGAACAAAAAAAGCAGATTGATCAAAAATCAGGCATTAAAATAATGGTGTCTCAGTCACTATTCAAGGTACCTTATTTCCCCTGTCTATGTTTGAGTAAAAACTGTTGATGGAATGTTTAAAAAAAGGTGAAATACAGTGAGTGGTGGCAAAATCATTTTGAGTTTGTTAGAAACCAGACTCTTCTTCCTTGAAATAGTTTTGAAGAGTAAAATGTCACTGCAGTATGTACTTTGTTTCTGATTTTTGACAGTTGATATTGTAAAAGAAACCTAGAAGGACTAGGAAAGAAAGAACTACATCAAAGAGCTGAATTTTATGTTCTCAATTAATCATATGAAGAGGAGATACTCTGTTTTCTGTGATTTCCATTAAATACGTTTGACAGAACAAGGATTGACTGCAGTTGTGAGATGGTGAAGATTCTTTTCACCTCTTTTGAATTGCTGGACTTTGCAAAGTTCATGTTACAGAAAACATGAAATACTTTACTTTTCTTCCAAAGTGTTCAACAGCTGGTACATTTTCTGTTGGCCCAGATCTCCAAAGTTTCACCATCTTGTACCACCAAAGGTTGTGTTAGTAAATGCCTGTTTGCAGTTACTGTTTTCATGATAGATGGAGTCTGATGGTACCATCAGCTGCCTTCAGAACTATCCAGATATTGTCTGGTAAGTTCTTGTAAGAGCCTTTTTTCCTACTAATTGATACTATTTCTGTACTTCTTGACTCCTGTTTCATGATTTCTTCTGAATTCCAAATCAGCTGATGTATGGTACTTCACATCCTTCTGTTTTCAGCCTCTACTTTTTAATATCTAGCTTTGTTATGGGACAGTCCTAAATATATAGAACTTGGTAGACATACTAGACCCAAATATTATAAAGTCATACCTTCTTATGTCTTGAGATTGAGTTAGAAATCATGTACATTAAGTGCAAACTATTCTTTCTTCTTTGCCATCTGGTTCTGAGTTTTTAAAGATTCTTTTGTTAATTCACAGTTTTAGTAAGAATTGGTTGCTATTCAAACTTGAAAAGCTGACATTGTGATGTTAAATATACCTCTAAAGACACACAGTATCAAGAAAATACACAATCAATTTGTAATACCTTCTGCAAAACTAATTTCTGCTTTTGTTTAATTCCTATGTGTCCACCTCTGTGTGGGCAATCAACAACTTAGTAAATGTGTAGGTATATAGATGAAGTTCTTCATGATAACACATTTGTTCTTACGATGGAAAATACAGCAATTTGCTTTAAACTGAAAATAAAGACTAGGAATGCCAATAAAATTTGCTCAAATATACAACAAATTTAATCAAATGATTATACAATTACAGGTTTGTATCTAGGTTAGGAAATTCACATGAAATTAAGTCTTCCATATTTACAATCTTTCACACAAATGTTCAAATCATCAAAAATGTCTTCCTCATCCACCCAATTAAGAAAGCAGCTAATCCTCATGTTTAACCATAGACTATTGCCAGAACGTAGCCATTAGTCTTCCACAAGAGTTTTCTTTTAAGCAGAAATGCCTTACTCCTGCAGACCTCCATGTTGCTTTTGTTCTTCATCCTCTGTGTCAAGTGAGCTAATTAAAGTCTCAGTTTGTTTTATTTTAAAGAAACCCATGAATATTTTAAGACCCTGTTTATAAAAGATGCTATAAAGAGGTAATGGCTACAGCTGTGAAACTGGTGCTTTAGTGTCTCTATCCCTGTCCCAAAATCCTTGACTCCATTTATTTTGAAATCAGTGTTTGCATCCCACTTGAGTGATAAAAACAGTCATGAATTACTACTTAAGTTGCATGTGCAGCTTATACTGTGTTATCCACGAATTTCTCACTTCTTGGTGTTTATCTGTCAAGAAAATCCATAAACCTTTCACAGGAACCCAAATCAAAAGAAAAGGTTGATATCCCAAGCCTGTGAGTATTTTTGGACAATGCTCTTAATAATATACTTTAACTTGCTCAGTCCTGGGATGAGGTCAATGGGATGAGGTTTAACAATGGGATGTTACAGTGGGATGAGGTATCAAAAACAGTATGTCCAGCAGGAGTAGAAAAGTGCTCGTGCCCCTGTACTCAGCACTGGTGAGGTCACAGCTTGAGCATTGTGTTCAGGTTTGGGTGCCTGGGTAAAAAAGACATCAATGTTCTGGAGCAAGTTCGGAGAAGGGCAACCATTCTGGTAAAGTGTTGGGAGAAAATGGCTTATAAAGAGTGCCTGAGAGACCTGAGTTTATTTAGCCTGGAGAAAAGGAGGCTGAGAGGAGACCTTATTGCTCTCTACAACTACCTGAAAGGAGGTTGTAGTGAAGTGGGTGTTGGTCTCTTCTCCAGGTAACTAGTAATGGGACAGGAGGAAATGGGCTTAAGTTGCACCAGGGGAGGTTTACCTTGGATATTAGGAAAAATTATTTTACTGAGTGACTGGTGAGGCCTTGGAACTGGCTGACCAAGGAGGTGGTGGAATCACCATCCCTGGAGGTGTTTAAAAATGATTAAACGTGGCTCTTCAGGACATGGTTTAGTGGCCATGATAATATTTAGTAGACAGTTGGACTTCATGGTCTTGAAGGTTGCTTCCAACCTTAATGATTCTGTGATTCTGTAATTCTGTGAATTGGTTAGGCAGCTGGACTACATGGTTGTTGTAGGTCCCTTAGAACTGAAATAGTTTATTCTAGTCTAGCCTAGTCCAAGACCGTGAGCTGCTTCTAGAGGAAAAATGGCTCTGGTTTCCTTGTTCCATCTAGGATTCACTACTTGCCTTGTCCTCCTTTCCTAAGTCTTCTCTAAGTTTCCTCGTGTGTACTGGAAATACCACTCTGCATTCAGTCCCTTCAGGACACTGCTGCTTTGTTCAATGTATGGTGATAAAGTCTTGCTATATTCAGACATAGCTTTGCTGATGTTGTGAGAGATTTCAGTTTCTACAACACAGAGACTCTTTCCAGTACTCCTTTGCCTCACTGTTTGTCTCTTTCCAGACCTCCCATGGAAAGAAAATTTCAGTGCTATATTTTTCTAGATAGTTTTTCCTTCTTTTCTTTAATTATAATTCAATCTAATTACAGCAGAACACCGTAAATCAAGACAACATCATTGATCTGATGAATATGCCAGCAGTGTGAAAAAAATGAATACTTTAGTATTTTCTTCCAAATACCAGGTCTGGGGATTTTTCGTATGAAAGGCAATCTGTACAAATGAGGATTGTGGAGCTGGTAAAATACATGACAATAACTATATTTCAAACCACTACAGTTCACTAGGCAATACTAAAAACACTTTAGAGACATGAATTTCTTGCTCAGAGTAGCTTATCTGTGTTATGTGTTTGGTTTTACTGAACGGTGTTATATTCCTGTATATACACTCCTGGTATAGTTGTTCAACTGGGGTAAATCAGTATAATATTATTACTTCAAGTGTTCTCATTCAAGTCTCAGGTTTGTTTAGCATTTTTTTACATGAGAAACAAAGAGAAGCCCATGAGTAGTTTAAGAAGTTGTTTGTAAAAGATACTATAAAGAGATAATGTTTACAGCTGTGAAACTGATTTTAAATAGATACACCATGCTAAGTTTTAAAAGGTGCTGCTTTCATCTGTAATTTCCAAGGCACCAACATTTTCCTCCCTCTATGCTGTACACTTCTACGGGCAGGCTTCACAGAGATCTTCAGACAGAGGAACACGGATGACACAGTGGCTGCCACTGCACTCACACCAGCTACGTGCAGAGTCCAAGCAGCTTGGGAAGGAGTAGCCCCTGCATCCTGCTGCTCCTCATGCCTGCTGATCATCCCTCTGCCCACTCTGTATCAGCCTTTTGATCAACTGGAGCCCTGTCATATGGCATCTCTCCCCTCTTCCCATACGCACGTATGTTCTGCCTTCTTCTTTAAAGGAGTGAGCAAATGTAATTATTTCAAGTTTCCAATAGATCTATGGGCAAGAAGACAAATTCCAATATACTGCTGACACTTCCCCTGCTGTTTTCCCCTTTTCTTCACAGTGATCTTTTGGAGTCATTTACAAAGCTGGGCATCATCCTGCTAAGCAATTGTGCACTTACCTCATGATGATCTCATCTGTCCCATCTTCCTCCAAGCTGTAGGGGTTGAGAACATCTTAAACATCAAAAGCCATATAATAGTCAAATACGCAGCATCCGTGGCTTCCATTTTGTCAGCTAAGTGAGGCAAAGAGATCGGTTTAATGCAATTACTTCTTGAAAAAGCCACTTTGGCTGCTTCTCATCATCCTGTTATTTTCTAGGTGCTCGTATATGTATTGATTAGTAATTTCCTCTCCAGTGATGCATTTTAAATTTACACTGACCAATCTTTTCTCTGCTTTATGTTTTTAAAGAGAGTTACTAATTTCATTTTCTTCAGCACTCTGAAGACCATCCCAATTTAATTGTCATATATTAAAGATCATGAAATCATGGAATTTAAAACCATCACCCCTTACCCTGTCACAACAGGTCCTGCTAAAAAGATTGTACCCATCTTTACAGGCCCCCTTTAAGTACTGAAAGGCCACAGTAAGGTCTCCCCAGAGACTTCTGTTCTCCAGGCTGAACAACCTCAACTCTCTTGTACTTTCTTTATAGGAGAGGTGTTCCAGCCCTCTGATCATCTTCATAGACCACCTCTGGACTTGCTTAAACGGGTCCATGTCCTTCTTGTACTGAGGGCTCCAGTACTGGACACAACACTCCTGGTGAGGTCTCTCCAAACCAGAGTAGAAGGGGAGAATCACCTCCCTTGACCTGCTGGCCACTCTCATTTTGGTGAAGCCCAGGATATGGTTGGTCTTCTGGGCTGTGAGAGCACACTGCTGGCTTATGTCCAGCTTTTCATTCACCAGCACCCCCAAGTCCTTCTCCACAGGACTGCTCTCAGTCCCAACATCTCCTAGGCTGTATTGATATCAAGGATTGTCTTTACGCAGGTGCAGGACTTTCCACTTGGCCTTGTTGAATGTTGCAAGGTTGTCATAGGCCCACCTCTCAAGCCTGTCAAGGTCCTTCTGAATGGAATCCCTTCCCTCCAGAGTGTTGACCACACCACATGGCTTGCTGTCATCCTTAAACTTGACAAGGATGCATTCGATCCCATCGCCCATGTCATTAATGAAGACGTTAAACAGCACTGGTCCCAGTAGGGATCCCTGAGGGACACCACTTTTCACTCATCTCCATCTAGACATCAAGCCGTTGAACACTGCCCTCTGAATGTGATTATCCAGCCAATTCCTCATCCACTGAACAGTCCACCCATCAAATTAATTTATCTCCAACTTAGAAAGAAGGGTGATGTTCAGTACTGAGTCAAAGGCTTTACAGAAGTGTCCAGCGTAAGAAAGTTACGGACCTGTTGGAGTGAGTCCAGAGGAGCTCCAGAAGAATGATCAGAGGGATGAAACCCCTATAAGGACAGGCTGAGACAGTTAGAGTTGAGAAGTGAAGTCTCTGGGGAGACCTTACTGTGGCCTTTCAGTGCTTCAGGGGGCCTGTAAAAAAGATGGGGACAGTCTTCTTAGCAAGGCCTGCTGCAACAAAATAAGGGGTGATGGTTTTAAACTAAAAGAAGGTAGATTTATACTAGGTATAAGGAAGACATTTTTTGCAATGAGGGTGGTGAAGTATAGGACCAGGTTGCCCAGAGAGGTGGCAGATACCCCATCCCTGGAAACATTCAAGGTCAGGTTGGACAGTGCTCTGAGTGACCTGATCCAGTTAAAGATGTCCCTTCTCACTTCAGAGGGCTTGGACTAGATGACCTTTAAAGGTCCTTTCCAACCCCAAACATTCAATGATTCTATGATTCTGTCTTGGAAATAATCTGAAGTGACTGTCTCCTTATGCTGGAACTGGAAGTGTAGTGTCAGGTCTCAGAAGGAAATATGTAAAGTAAGTCGGGGGGCTCTCGCATACAGACGTCACAACTGAATAAGAAGGAACTGGAGATGAGCCGTTCTGAATCTACAGTCATATTTCCTACCTGGGGGCTGGCTTTGACCCCAAGCTAAGGGACTACATCCTTCAGAACCACATAGAGAGAATGAAAACCGAGTATGGCTTTGAAATACAGGCTGTGGACGTTGGCTTTTATCTTGTCAGCTTTGGCACAGGATATTTGATCCCTCACACAGACTGTCATGTTGGCCCTACCTCTACCTTGCCATGCAATGATGAAGAAAGGTCACATTTAAGACTCTATTAGAAGAATATTCACCAAACTGCCTTTGCAGTATTTATAAAACCAATAGTATTGCCTACATGGCCTTACTTACCCAAGCATTGCCAGTCTCCTGTCTTTACCCAATTCATACCTTCCATTCAGTGAAGTGCACTGAACTATAATAAAGGCACAAACACTGCTGGACAGTGTTGGTTTCTCAGGTATGTTGTTTTTTCTGGTGTTCATGAGTGAGGAATATGGATATTTCTCCTGCTCATAGATACTTCCCATCTGAATAGTCAAAATATATATAGACATACCAAGTTACTTCTGAAAATTGCGTGAACTTTTACTGAAGTATAAAGCACCAATAAATGGTAGGATTCATAAATCACTTTTTTCCAAACCCAAATAGCAGTATTCTATTTTCATCCTATATTCTCCTGAAAGCAATATCAAGTCATAAACCATGAAGCAGAGCAGCTGAGCAGCAATAAGTATTGCAAGTGGAGTGTCAAAAATCTGCTGAATTAAAGTGGAAAGAGGCCAAACTAGAAAAATACACTCTCCCCTTTCTGTAGACCAATCACGGTCCAATAATATTAAGTCTCAAATCCTCCCTAATACACTGAAGTTCCTTCTCTTCGTATTGCTCTTCTCTTTTTGACACTCCATCCATTCAAGCAATTGCCACTGAACTCTGCAGTAGGAATTTAGGCAAAATAAGGCTTGTACCAGAGCTCTCTCTAGTGGTGACTGTGCTACCTCATTATCTATTATTCAGCCTAGCTAAATACAAGGAGGAGTGAGTACCTCTCGAATGGCACACCAGTAAACTCCTCCTTTTCTGACACCCAGTAGAGGAATTTTAGGCTGAAGGAAGTGTGTTAGGGTGAGAATACAAGAGTGTGAAGAGAAGGGTGATGGATTCTTAGTTGAGATGGGACCTTGGCCTTTCAGCATATACGAGGTAGGGGTGTAATCATCCTGTCACCAGCTACTTAAACTAACCAAAAGGCCCATATGAGGTAGGGGTATAATCATCCTGTCACCAGCTACTTAAACTAACCAAAAGGCAGGACAGACAAGATCTAGTGAGGGGTTCACCATCTCTCTACTCTAGACTGCTGTTTCCAACAGCAGGGCTGACAGATGAGAAGGTCTGATGGGACCTTAGCTGGCTTAGGGCAAAGGGTGGCCATTTATTTTAAACTATTATGCTGTTACTTTTACTTTCCAACATCCCACTTTGCATTGAAAGGGCTGAGGGGTCAGCCAGCTTTTTATTCTACTGGCTGTGTTTTGTTGGCTCTCAGAGGAGAGGAGGAGTGGATAGGGAGGCTGTAATACAAACTTCAGCGTAAATTTGGTAAAGGTTGGTTGGTCTGTGAGTACCCCAATACAAATAACTGAAGCTCTATAATTTTTCTTTTTTTTTTCCAAAAAATTTTTCTTTTTTGTTTCCAAATGACAACAAGCTGCTTTGAAGGAAAAGAGAGGCTGGGAAGTATGTCAGATTGTGTAGAACTGCACTATGGAGAAGGCAGAGAAAGGCAGTCTGATGACTCCACTTAACAGTGTATTTTTGCCTTCTTTCATGGGGTAAACATTCATCATGCAGGAGGATGAACAGCCTTCTGTCCCTTTATCTAGTGTCATTCAACAGAAATGAACACCTTTTTGAGTCTCTGAAGAAATGTCTTATTATTTACTGGGAGACTGGAGATAAAAAGGCACTGCAAAGCATAGAGGAAGCATCTGTGACTCACTTTAGCAATTAATTTATCTGTTACCAAAGTGGCCAGAAGAAAAGCAAGTCC
The DNA here is from genome assembly GCA_025345505.1 of Todiramphus chloris collaris. Lineage (NCBI taxonomy): Eukaryota > Metazoa > Chordata > Aves > Coraciiformes > Alcedinidae > Todiramphus > Todiramphus chloris. The sequence goes on from JANVCC010000319.1 coordinate 7,148,049, forward strand.
TTAGCAAACGTTACTGAAAGTATAGCCCATGCTCCAGTAAGATTGCAGGATAGGAACTGCCATGGATAAGAACACACAGTCGTGAAGAAGGGTAAAAGTTAATACAGGAGTCAACTCAGTTTTCCTTTCAGAGTTAGAAACGTCCTAGAAGTGGTTGTGAAGAGGCATGGAAATACAGTAGTCTGCACATGAGCCCAGGGAAATAGTTCCTTTGTATGAGAGTGTGTCAAAGAAATAGTTCCTTTGTATGAGAGTGTATCAAACTTAACAGAAGTGTCTTATTCATCTTTGAGAATGAGGTGGATACAAGAATGCTGAGTGTTCTCTAAATATCAAGGAACATAGCCATCATCTCTTGTTGCCCTATCAAGTGATCTGGCAAGCATCTTTTATATCTTCCTCTACACAGTTTATCCAGGAGAAATAGGGAACAGTACATAGTTTGCTAACGCATTAGAGGGGATGTCCCTTCTACCATAAGAACAGTGGTCTGCTTCACTGGATGGAGAACTTCTACTTACCAGGCAGACCAAGAGAGAAGCTACTTTTTGTCTGCTATGTACTTTAATACTTTCTCCTGGGTGGAAATGCCTGTGGTGAGCTTCACTCTGTTCAGACTGAGGTAGCTGGGCTGCTAGTCTGCGATACTAATCAGCAAGGTGGTTTCCCACTTTGAACTCATGAACTTCATGTAAGAAGAGAAAGTCTAATGTGTGGACATACCCACTGAAGACTTTCTAGAGCTGCATTGCCAGAGAATGATGTATCTTCCTCATGGCAGATGATAGAATTTCCCTATCCACAGGTCTACATAGGGGACTGTGGGCTGGTGGAGAGGGGGGTGGATTTTTGTCCTTCAGGTCACTGCTATGAATATTCTTATGGCCAGGTCCTCTGTATAGAAACATGCACGAATGTTCTTGGGTGCAAAATATGCAATGAGGAACAGAGTGTTTCCCAGCAAGAATCGAAAGCGTCACAAAAGCAATTGCCATTGTCAAATTCCAATCTCTGTGCAACAACGCTAAGTGTTTTATTGAAAACACTGTTCTCTTGGCTTATATTTATGGCCACTGAACAGGCTTTTAATGCTGCCTTTAAAAGACATACTGTCATTGGCTGCAAAGTTATAAAGACCTTCTTTTCATCTATTTTATTTTCAGATCAAATTGGGATGATCAGTCAGCAGTAAATTGAGTGTCTAAACCAATCTGACTTCTTCTGTTTTAAAGATCCCTTTCCACTCCTCTTCTTAAGCAGTGACACCAGCCGTTTTAATCTAGCCATTCTAAATAATTTGATTCATATAGGTAATAGAAAACCCCTAGAAATTCACCAGTACTTGGATCTTAATTACCAGTAAAGCCATTGTGTGAATTAGATTGCAATATATTATGCTTTTATGTAGCCCCTTTCACACATAAGGTGCAGTGGCAGTCAGATGTTTATGATGAACTGAACAATGTCTGGTAATAAAGCGTCGTCACTCCAGTAATTTGAAGGGTCCTAAGAGTGATAGACTTTTTGTCAAGGTGGCTTTACACCAGGATTCTGCAATCTAGAAGGCAGGTTTCTGTAAGGCAGTATTTCATTTTGCAAGTCTCCATGCACTTTTCATGCTTGGCAAAATAAGAAGTAACACACTGAGTCAAAGCTGTGTTCTCTACAGCCAGCTGTACATCCAGACTGATACGACAGCCTTAAAGAAACACAGAGTTATTCAAACTAGGAAGTATTTTTGCTTCTGAGAGGGAAATCAAATACTCCCATTGAAGGATTTCACTGGGTACTGGTTAAACAGCATATACTTTATATCACTTGGTTTACTCAGACTTAATCTCTGTATGCAGTGATAACGAAGAAAACTTTTCTTACTTTTATTTCACGAAATAAAAATGTACTGCCATTTTAATAAGGCAAAACCAGCAGTCAAAGTTTACATAAATTTCAGTGCTTTTTCTTTTTTTTTATAGAACAGTGCTTTTTCTTTTTTTTTATTGTCTATGCAACACACTTATCTACATGTTTTTTGTCTAAGCTGCAGATTATTCTGTCTTGATATGTTTCTGTCAAAGAAGAATTTTCTGTAGGCAAAGAATACATTACTATATAGCATGATAGTATGATATAACAATTTAGCCTTAAAATTAGCAATGTCTTCCACTTGTCTTATCCAGGGCAATCTTTTCCATACAACACACAGTTACCCCATTCTTGAATTCCAGGAAAAAAGCAAAACCTGTTCAGATGAACTGTTGGTGCTATTTCGAGACTCATCTGTAATTTTTCATCTTTTTTGCCTATGTTTTTACACAGGCCATTTCTCACTTTCAAGTTTTACCCGTGTTGATCATCTCACTCATAAACTGTGCTTTCTTGTGATGTCTACAACAGATGTAAACCTCAGAGATATATTCTCCATATTAAGTGTCCTTTGGATAGAAAAACAGCACACACTGGGTTTCCAAAAGAGCTCCGTTTCAAACAGATCCTACTTTAACCACATATAATAATATACAATAACCAGCTTTTCTAGGGGTATGTAATAAATGCTCTTTAGGGATCCAGGCTGGTTGCAGAGATGCAACTGTAACAGTGAAAAGACAAAGACAGAAGCTGAAGAGCAATGATCTACTGTGCTTGATGTGATGTGTAAGCCAAATAGTCGAACCACCAAGAACTTCCTTTGCATACAAGGATGCAAAATACTTGTAAAAATCTGCCCATACATTACATAGTTGTTTATTTTGTTACTTACTACATCAGAATTTCTATTACAGTCTTTGTTAGCATAACTGTCTGCACAAATCCCTAAACATAACTTCTGTTTCATCTTGTTTGCTCTTTTCCTTTTGCTGTTATGTTTTTTGCTTCATGAATGCACTGCTTAATTATTCCATCCTCAAACGATTTCTTCACAGCATGCTTTTTTAAAAAACCCCTCTCCCCACCAGTCCCCAATTCTTAATTTCCTTAATTATTTTCATTAGTTGCTTCTGCGCTGTTACTTTCCTCTTTATCTTTTCCATGCAAGTCTATTGTGTTTACTCAGTGCAAGCAACGTATATGTTTGTCTTGGTGCTTTCCACTCCACTGTCTGTGAGCGTGGTGCATCACACTTCTACAACACCAGGTCAGGAGGCTGGCTATCTTTGTGACTCCACAATACACACACAGCATAACATATAACTTACACAAATTTATACTACTTGTATACATGTGCATATTGATTATTAGACATAAATGCTAATTAAAGACTTAGTCCTGCTCTGCACGGAGTCCCAAGGCTTACAAAGCGTTTGAGTAATGCTGGTAGCTGTCAGGGGACTAATCATATGACAACGCTGTGCTCAGACATAGTTTAAATGATGCTATTGAAATTGATTGTCGACTTTGACAGAAATACCTGTCTCCATTTCCTTCAGTGTCATTGTATGCATTGTAACAGGTCTTGAAAGTATAACAGATACAGGACTCCTATTATTCAGGGTCCAGTGCAACACACTCTGTGAACCTATGTTCCACAGAGTGAAGAGGTTTGGCAGGAAGGACAGGAAGGAGTGGAGTAGCTCTGATAGGTGGTGTGACATTCAAAATCACAGACCTGAGCAGGAGAGGAATTCCTCTCCTTTTATAGTTGTACACCCTAACAACAGACTTTTTTTTTTCCCTTCCAAACAGTTCTACTGTGGTTGTCTTGCATAGTAGAGAACACAAAAATGAGACAGAAAACAAAGGCAGTGCTTTCCTATATTCACAAAAGTCAGGAGGAAAATTCTCATTCATTTAACCAGTTGAGTTGTTTCCAAACTTTGTGCAGTATCTTTCACTATAAGACATTATAATTACAGTAGATCTTAACAAAATGATAGCACGTCACAATGCAGTACAAATTAATGGAGAACAAAGGCAAGACCTGCATGGATATTATAATAACTTATAATTGTATATATATATTAAAAAAAAAATATTTGGACTTAAAAAAAACATTCCTGATGTATACCAGTAGAAGGGAGGGATGAACATGAGCTTTGAATTACAATACCAACTGTGAACAAAATGCTGTTGAATACTTACTTGGTTTGTGTATTGTTCATTTTGAAGTGTGTCACCATTATTAGCTTGGTTAGTATTCCCCCCAAAGTTGCATAATAAAATAAACTGAGATGGTTATAGTAGAATATTACGAGAAACAACCGATACTGTAATCATCCAAGCATTTTAAAACCAATGTACTCCTATAAGAAAGACCCCACAAACAAACCAACACAACAAAAACAATGAAAAAGAAAGCACAATGGAAAATTTGACAAAATGTTGTAATATATGATTAATTACTATCAAATCCTTTAGTTTTCAATATTAATATAGAATCATAGAACAATTTGGGTTGGAAGGGTCCTTGAAGATCATCTAATTCCAACCCCCCTTGCCATGGGCAGGCACAATTCCCCATACACCAAGTTGCTCAAAGTCCCATCAACCTGGCCTTGAACATATCCAGTGATGGAGCAGTGACAGCTTCCATGGGCAACATGTTCCAGTGTCTCATCACCTTCACTGTTAAAATTTCTTCCGTAGATCTAGCCTGAATCTATCCTCTTTTAATTTGAAACCATTGCCCCTCATGCTATCACTACAAGCCCTTGTAAAAAGTCCCTCTTCAGCTTGCTTGTAGTCCCCCTTCAGATACTGGAAGGCCACAGTAAGGTCTCCCAGAAGCCTTCTCTTCTCCAGGCTGAACACACCCAAGTATCTCAGCCTGTCCTCGTAGGAGAGGTACTCCAGACCTCTGGTCATCTTTGTAGCCCTCCTCTAGACCTGCTCCAACAGGTCCACGTTCTTCTTTTGGGGGCTCCAGAGCTGGATGCAGTACTCCAGGTGAGATCTCAGGAGAGTAGAATAGAGGGGGAGAATCCCCTCCCTCAACCCGTTGACCACACTTTTGATGCAGCCCCAGGTATGGTTGGCTTTCTGGGCTGCACTCACACATTCTTGTTTCGTGTTGAGCTTTTTGTCAACCAGCCCCCCGAGTCTTCACCTCAACATTACTCTCTATCCATACTCATTCCAGCCTATATTTATGCTTGGAGTTGTTCTGATGCTGGTGCAGGACCTTATGCTTGGCTTTGTTGAACTTCATGAGATTGGCATGGGCCCACCTCTCAGTCCTGTCCAGATCCCTCTGGAGGGCAGCCCTTCCACACAACACAGCGTGGTGTTGTCCACAAACTTGCTGGGGGTGCACTTGATCCCACCATCCACGTCACTGACAATGATGTTGAACAGCACCAGTCCCAAGACTGATCCTCGAGGAACGCTATTCATCACTGGTCTCCAGTAACAAACACCACTCTTCACTGGTCTCAGCGTTATGTGTTGATCGTTATAAACATATCTGGTCTTTAAGACAACATAATAAGAAATTCCATGGGCACTTGCTAAAATTTGGCTGTAAGTCTCTGCAAGCATGATAGCAGTCTCCAACAGTTTGGCATGATGGTGCACAAGGGAGACAAATACACTCCGGTCTTCAAAAGTCAGTTGATATATGCTATGCAGAAGAGGAAGAAAAGAAGGTAGGAGACTGAAGTCAATTTTCATATGACTTTTATGACAATAGAGGGAGTGTTTTTCCCCCCAGTGATGGGAAAATACTCTAAGAATGCATTATTAGAAAAGTAAACACATTTCTTGGTCTGACCTGCGGTGAGGCAGCCCTCCATACAACAGAAAATCCCTGGGCATTTCTGTAGGGAATAAAGCTGAAGCTAAAAGGAAGAAATTACAGATGTATAGTGTTTCATTTCTCACCACATTTGTTACATACTATTTTTCTTTAAATCAAATTTTAATTGGAAGCTACAGATTGTGTAACAAGGAGCCTCTCCAGACCTTTGCAGTTAACAACCACAGTTTAACAGCCCAATCTTGCCTGAGCCAAAGGCATAGGTCCCTAATCCTTCAGGAATTATTTCCAGCTTTATCAGCTGGGCCCTCTCACTTCTTCTGCACTGGGCTGGGCTGTTTCTTCCATCCTCCACTTTGTGTTTTGTTGTTTGTCTCCATGTCCAATCTTACCTGCTGCTCATTTCTCAGTTATTGCTTTATTTCAAAGAGCTCTCTGCCATCCTTCACCCTTTTGCTTTTTTGTTTGCTCAGCTTTCAGTTTTCACAAACACACTTTGCCCTATCAACATTTCCTGAAGGTAGAGAAGACAATTACACCCACATTTCTTCTGGCACTGTAGGTATCTTACAGCAACTTGTCTCTCGCGCTACCCTTGATGAGTGCTGCCTTCCTTTCCCTTAATCAGTTCTTCTCTGTAATTATTTCTCTCCTTAATCAGTTGTCTGATTACTATTCCCTCTCTACCAGTCATGATTGTTCCTATCATCTGACATTGACAGTCAGCCCTGTCTTGCTCATCCAAGGAGCTTCCACGTTTTGACAACCACATACTGCTGCTAAAACATGTATCAACCTAAGTATCTCTCACAAAGAGTCAGTATGGATTTGGACAGAGAAGGGAGGGGCCTGCTGGACCACTTCCACTAAGAACATCATCACCTCTGCTCTTCTGCTGGGTGGGAAAGGCAGGAAAGGAAAATTCCCCTTTGAAGTGCACCTTTTTATGCCTGATATGGCAAAATTTTAGACCTACATGATTGATCACATTCTTTTGCATCCCTGGTTTTTCTGCACATTAGCTCTGTCGTACTGTTTTACCAGTTTACACCCATCAGATATAGTTGGGTACTGAGAAACTAAAATTATGGGTATTTGTCCTTGCCAGCAACTCCCAACACCCAATACCATTGTCTCAGATCATCTTCTGTAATTGATTTCCTTTTCAGGATCTCTTTCACTAGGTTGGAATGGTCCCACCCTGCCCCATGCTGCACCCATGCTGGAGTTGACCCCTAGAAACAGATTTTATAAAAGCAGACCTTCCTTGTGATATATCCTTGAAATTTCCTGTCCTGATTTGTTGCCATCCTGAAAAATCACTGGGATGTAAACTCCTCACCCTTTGTACCTGGCTGGGGAGGTGAGCCAGACTGAGAGAGCTCTCAAAATGTTGCACTGGGAAGATTTGAGCTTAGATTTTTGTTGAGTATATCACAATAGCAGTGAAGAACTTATACTCTCCCTCGTGGTGTTCAATACACATCCCTCAAAGATTTCTAGATTAAATCAGTTCACTTTCATATAATTGTTAGCTGACACAGGAATATTAGCAGCTATTACTTTGAAAAAAAAAATAATCGGAGGATTTGTAATCACTGTCTCATATTGAATCTTGTCTTTGAGGGATTTACATCTCATCTTTGTCAAAAGGTAGGCAAATATGACAAGAAATTATATAGAATGCACATCCTCCTGTACACCAAGGTCCTGCAAAACAGGTTTCTTACAATCTTGCAGACCATGCCTTCCTTCACTCTGGAGATAAGGTACAAGTGCTGGTGCAGTCAGCGAGCTAAGAGCAAAGATCTTGTATCTCATCCACTAGAGAAGAGACTGGAGGCTTGCAGGAACTCAGTGGAAAACTAAAGTAAAGAATGCTTACAACAAGAGAAAAAAGTGCAGCTTTTGACTGCAATGGATAGAACTATCTTCTCAGCTGGGAGAAATACTGAAGAATTCTTCAATTGGGCAATCTGCAACTGGTTAACTATGTTGTTTCTTTACCACTTCACTTAATAAGGACATGAAAATGTATCTTTAGCCAATACCTGCACAGTTGAATACAAAAGTAGTCAGGCAGACTGAGTCTGATTAAATTTTATATATATTTTTTTTAATAATATTTTTCAGTGACAGAAAAACCCCACACTTTTCATTTTTATTAGTATAATAATACGATATCATTTAGGATAAGGTTTTCAAGAACCAGTGATTCTAGATCTTTGACATGATCCCGTGTGGATCTTCTTATATTCCTTTGCAACCGTGTGTTTTCCTGTTTGATATCCAACTGGATACCTAGTTTGCAGAGAACAGGTGCTCACCAGTTTAAGATGGGACCTTCTACAATGCCTCATTTTGGTCAAAAATCACCTCTTGCTTCTGAGAATGTCCTCTATCTGCAGTTTAATTTCCTTTAAGAACATTCATGCTAATTTTTTCTCCCTTTTGAGATCAAAACAATTATCTCTCGAAGCAATGTCAATCTTTAGCCATTTCTGAAAAATAGATAAATGCTTTTTTTTTTTCTTTTTGGCTACTTGCCTATTCTTCATGCATGCCAATACACGAAGAAAAAAAAGAACAGCTATTACTTTCATCCTCAGTTTTCCCTCATGAGAAAGGAATTATTTTTAAGTATTACATTGGAAATATATGGAGTTCAGAGAGCTAAGTAGAACCCAGGGAATTCAAATATTTATATTCAGATATTTGGGCTGCTTTTTTTCCTCCTCTCTCCACAGCACACATACTTACACTTCTAAAGCCATACTTGGGGATTCCAATAAAATAACCCGAGTTTAGAGATAACACTTCACTTATACCGACAGGTACTGATTTGTGGTGAAAATCTGTCAACATCAGGTCAGATTTATTAGATGTCAAAATCTGGATTTGCAGGTTTTGCTCAGAAAGGTAAACTGGCTCCCGAGGCTCTTGTCTGGATTAAGAGCTAATGTTTACTAAGAAGTAAGAAAAATGGAAAATATTTCCATACTACAAGAAATGGGTGCCATGGGTTAGGGTCAGGGCGGCCCCTTAGACCTATTATTATTATTATTATTATTATTATTATTATTATTAACAGGAGCTGTGCCTCCAGTAACCTTCACGTTGCATTAAACACGGAGCCCATTCGGTTCACCTGTCCTTAACGTAATAGAAGAGTAGACAAAGTGAAGCACTGCAGCACTGATATAACTTACCATGATGGAATGCTTCAGAAGATGTTCAAAACATTTTTAAACAATTAGTCATCCTTCCTTATTCAAGCAGCAACCATCCAATCAAAGAAAAAATGCAAGCTATGAACAAAAGCAGTAAGAGAGTGAGGAGGTAAAGGTCACGCAACATGGATCACCGGCTGTTCAAATTATTTTCAGGTAGTTTGGCAGATCTCCAGGGGTGTGATTCAACTCTGTACAGGTTACAGAGTAGAATCCAGTTTTGATTCTAACAGAACAATTTCACAGCATGATCTTCTAAACTAAATAAAAAAAAAAGAAAAAGAAAAACCAAAAGGCAAAGCCCTTGATTGTTTTTTTGATTGTTCATTCTGTAGAGATTTCTTGAGCATATAGAAATTTTCTTCTTCATTCTTTGAAAACAAAATAATAAAAAGAGACACAGCATTAGAAAATGAGGTGGCTTGTGTGAGAAGCTGCTCGAAGCTTTCCTTATGTCCAATAGAGCCAATGCCAGCTGGCTCCAAAACCAACCCACCCTCCAAAAACCAAAACTTCCTGTGCCTTTCACTTCTATGTCTCAGATCCCATCTTTCAAGGTGCAGGTCTTGGCTCAGCTGACAAATATTCCTGTGCTTTGTTGACACTTCACTCCCTGGACAATATGCTCCAAACTGGAAAAGACAGAAAGAAGAGAACCAGTTGGTGAACATAGCTGGAGGAATTTCCCTGCTGCCTCAGTGCCAGCGAGCTCCTCTCGAGCCTTCCAGCAGATGAGGCTGTAACCTCAGCTGGGTTTACTCTCTGCTCCCAGCTCACTCAGGAAGACTGGTGTTTATCTCCCTCTTTTAAAAGGAGGCAGAATTAGACTCTTCAGGATCTTGCCTTTTTTTCATTGTTTGATATTGAACCTGACAGCAAGCCAAAGTTTCTGTTAATTTGAGTAAGACTTAAAAGCCAGGGTCAGCTCCTGGAGCGGCGGCTGCTGTGAACATCCATTGATTGATTGAGAGATCATGTTCACACAACAGACACATGAACCCCACGGGGGTATGTGTTGCATTGAAGGTCTCTCCATATATATATATATATATATAAAACTTTTTGTTATATTTTCTCTTCCCTGTCCAGCAAGGAGGAGAATGATGGAGTGGCACCGATGGGCACCTGGTGTCCAACCAGGGTTAACCCCCCACAATCATTCTCTTATTTTTGTTCACCCCTTTACTTACTTTCCTCTTGTTTTTCTTGCTTTTGTTATTCATACATTGTATTCCACTTGACACCTTCACATTTTATTACCTGTCCTCCCTTGTGAAAAAGTTATTTTTATAAGAGAAACAAGAAAATCAAGGCCTTAACTTGCAAACTCTTCCCTATATTTTTGGTTTCTGCATTATCTAGCATAATATGGCCCTGTTCTCTGGCAGAGGATGGGAAATCCAGCATGCACAGTAATGTGAATTAGAGAAGCAACACACTGGCCATAGCAAAAACAAAGGACAACTGAATGCATGTCCTTCACAAACCTGACTCTACCAGGAGGACACGAAGGCAGTAGTAAGCCATGTGAAATACAAAACAAATGAGTTCACTTTTTAATCCTTAAAGAACATTGTCAGGCAATAAGGGATATGTTTGGACTTCACTTTGACAGTTCTTGCTCCATTATTTGGTGTCTAATCTCTGAGCAGCATCTTACAAAGCATGAGAACATCCTAACAGAACGAGGATCTTGTTAGCCGAATGATCTCTCTGGCCCTGCAGTCCATCACCGCAGTAAAAATATCTTTGTCCATTGGGGCTGAACTTTCCCCAGCTGATAGATAACATGGTCTCTTTCAGCATTTTTAAGTTACTTCTCTCTCTTCAAGACAGCTTTAGTTGGGTGAGTGTGGTTCAAGATATATGTGTGCAGTTGATTTCTTTGCAGCTGATTTGTAGCTGCAGGTGCCTGCTTAAGATGGGCATTAAGCACACTGCGTAGCGCTGCCACGTACATTAAATCAGTGGCAGGTAGTCACAGCAATGGCTGGTGTCTGTAAGTGATCAGGGAGGTGAAGGGTAATGCTATTATGCCCTATTATTAGCTGGTTAAAACCTTTGTAATCCTGCAAAGAATTTTATCCCGTAGAAGCACATTTGTTACAAACGAAAGGCCAAATCTTCCTTATCCTTTCGTACTGCAAGGAGAAATAAATTTATAGTAACTTCAAGTAAATATTTCCAAACTTAGAGAAATACAAGAAAATACTGCAAAGCACTTAAGTCCTTTTTAAAGCACAAGCTTAAATCCTATTTTTTAAAGACCTTCTTAAAACTTCAATGTACTTTAACCGTGAGCTTGATATTTATCACATTTAACTACAGCATTGCTGAAATATCATGCTTGTAAATACGTTTTCTATGTCATTCTCTGTTTCCCAGGAAGAGGAAATCATCAGAGAAAAAGTTCTGAAACAAAAAGAAGAGGATGTAGTCCTGTCAGAAAAAGAAAGATGGGCAACCAGGGGCTTTGGAGTATCATCAAAATAAACTGAGAAACCTAGTAGCTGGTAGATACTTTTAAAGGTCACCCTTACAGCTACTTTGCCAGAAACTCTGATTATCAGAAGGGTTAGGATAAAAAGCTTTTTTGTACTCACTAAACCTGTCACAGAAACAAAACATATACGTGACACCTAATGGGTTTAGCCTTCTGCATTTTGACATTGTTTCACACTTCTTTCAAGATTATCATGTAACACTGTTGTATTCCAGTACTGAGTTGTTTTGAACAGTTACTGCTCAATGACAACTGCAATAGTCCCCTATCAAAGGAGAAGCAGATTAACTAATAACCTATAATACTTTTATCTTGTGTTAAGAGTGGTATTTACAGTGGAAACATTTCATTAAGTGTATTTAGTTTGCAGATTACTTGCTCTGTCAGTGCACAAACAGTGGGCTTCTCAAAGATACAGAGTTTTGCAGGTAGGATACAAGTTTCAGGTGGTACATTTTTTACCCACTTACGATTTTAATAAGGTTTTCAAAAGCTGGGCTTTTCACTCCTTTTGTTAATGAATCATAACATCTCTGAAGTCCGGGTGATCATGCAATAGTAATGACTACTGGGGGGTAACATTGTAAAACATTCTGATTAATGTTATTAATTTTAAAACCAGCCCCTCCTGTGTTTGTCTCCTGGCCTCTTCTCATCCTTTTGGCTAACGTGTTATTTTAGGCTCTTTGTCCTAAACCTGTCGTGGTTAAGCATGCAATGTGCATGTGAACAGTGTGTGATAATAAATTCAAGTCTCTGAAGTTTCTATCTGGGCCTTGCAGTAAAAGTGCCTTGCACAGTGTTGCACACCTGAAAGAATCTAAGCTAGGGTTAACAAGAGAACTGAATTTTAATTTATATGTAAAACAAAGATCATGCTTAAAAAACCCAAACCAACCGAACAAACAAGCAAAAGAAAACAACACAAAAGTCAAACAGCTTTGGAAGAAAAATAGATACGTACTTATTTTTTTTTCATTCTTATATAGCTGCAGTGGCATGGGTAGTATATTTGAATAATAAAAGTAACTGAAGCATAAGATTAATAACTTTCCACCAACCTCCGTATTCATTTCATATTTTTTTTTCCCTTGCAGACAGGTAAAGCTTTGTGTCAATTTTAATTTTTCTTAAACTATTCCAGTTTTTCCAATCCAACATAAGAAAGAATGAAAAAGAGTGTATTAGCAACCCAGAAAGTCTCCAATGCCCTGTTCAGTGGCCCTGTTAAGCCCTTTTCAGGATTCAGGTGGAGGCTCCATGTGCACATAAGTGTAAATTTTCACAACACGACTCTCACACGGAAAATAAATTATTAAAAACCAGTTGCATAAAATGCAGAAATTAAGTACATTTTCAGACATACTCATATAAACAATAAACAATATATTCTGAGTGTCAAAACTTTCTCCCTAAACTGTGAGAACCTCATTGTATATGATACAGCTACCAAACATCTAACTCTTTTAACAGAAAAAAAATTTCATTTTTCCACTTACTTTTTACATACAGCTTAGAAAACAGGCACAGGTGACATAACATCCAGAAATTCTTCATCTACTGTTCAGTTGTTCTCAATTTTTTCTATTCAGACTTAAAATTTTCTACTATGACATGCTCAAAATGATGTCAGAGTCAGTGACCTTTACTTACAAATCATACAATCATAGAATCATTTTGATTGGAAGACACTGTTAAGATCAAGTCCACTGACAAGTAACCACTAAACCGTGTCCCTCAGCACCACATCTACACATCTTTTACATATGTCCAGGGATGGTGAGTCCACCTCTTCACTGGGCAGCCTGTTCCAGTGCTCGACGACCCTTTTAGTGAAGAGATTTTTCTTAATGTCCAACCTAAACCTCCCCTGGTGCAGTTTGAGGTCATCTCCTTTTGTCCTATCACTTCTTATTTGGGAGAAGAGACCAATCCTCACATCCTCACGAGCTCCTTTCAGAGAGTTGTAGAAAGCCACAAGATCTCCCCTCAGCCTCCTTTTCTCCAGGTCAAACAACACAAGTTCCCTCAGCCACTCCTCATAAGACTTGTACTCTAGACACCTCACCAGCTTCGTTGCTCTTCTTTGGACATACTCCATCACCTCATGTCCTAGAAATGTTTCTACCCAGCAAATACTCAGGAAGGACATTTGTTATGCTATGTGAAAACCAGATGCGTACAAAGGACAATGCATCGTATCTTTATTTATCACAATTACTTTTTTTTATGTCTATATTTGGTTGATTCAATGTGGACTTCCATGATAGATCAAGGTGAAAAGGCAAGAAAGAGCAGGAGAAAGATAAAAGCACACAATAATGAAACAATTATTTACCAAGCCCCTCTGTTAGTCTCTTAATCTTTAGATTAGGGTTCTTTAGGTTATAGTCTGTACAGTCCTTATAAGCTTTTGATATTTAAAAAAAAACCCAAAACCAGACGGAAATAAAATATTAAAAAAGGTTAAAAATTTATAAAAAGCAAGGAAGATGATGACTTGATAGAGCTTTTACTGTAAAATAACACGGGCACAGCAGAAAATGTTGCAATTGTCAAGAGATAACAGAGCAGTTCATTAGATTCCATGGCCTTATCACTCTTGGTACAAGGACAACATTTTATCGATGTCAGTTTAGGTAGGTGCACTTTGCTAATCAACATGAAACTAGGCATTCTTAAATACAGATCCAAATTTATCACCAATCAAGTTGTTCTGCCAGTGGAATCATAGGACTGCTAATGTTAGTTCAGCCAAATCAGCCTAATTAAAATTCAGACATTTAAAGAAGTCACTTAATCATCAAAGACTGCCAGTTCATTTCAAAACCACCTTGCTCCAGTGATAGGCATAGCCAAGGTTTATAACCTGCACAATCCAGAAGACTACCTCACGTTGAAGTGAGAATGTGATATGCATGTAATAACTCTGACACTACCCTAATTTCTCTGGAATACCACAAGAGGTTTAAGATCTTAAGCCACTTCCCTCAGAAGTTCAGGAAGTGGTAAAATTTCTACCGTGCAAGCCAATTCAAAGATTATTTTTTTCATTTTCCCTAAGTAGATATCAATTTTCTTGCCCATAAAATCTAAGATTTTTCAGATGAACTCTTGGAAACACTCACCACAAAGTTTTGATAATCAGCAAGAGATAGAATTAAATGAAACCATATGAAAGCAGCCGTATAGACCTGGGTACAGTTCTGGGACAGAGCGATGAGAACTGTATCACACACAGACCTGTTCCTCCAAAAATGCCCATTCACGTGGTCATGAGACCTTGGGATCTCACAGTGCATTGAAACATTCCCCTTAAGGACTTCTTTTTCACATTGATTTTTCAGTTTGCAGTTTTAAAGGAAACAGTTACTTTAATATGAATGCACGTCCTAGGAGCTGCTGCACAAACTCAGACACAAAAAGGAAGCTATAGAGGGTGGAAGCAAGGACAGGTAACCTGGGAAGAATACAGAGAAACCATCTGAGCAGCCAGGGATCGGGTTAGGAAAGCCAAAGCCCTGATATAACTGAATCTGGCCAGGGACATCAAATGCAACAAGAAAAACTCCTATAGGAACATCAGTGATAAAAGGAAGAATAGGGAAAATGTGGGACCTCTCCAGAAGGAAACAGGAGACCTGGTTACCCAGAATATGGAGAAGGTTGAAGTACTCAATGACGTTTTTCCCTCCATCTTCACTGGCACACTGGTCCAGCCACACTGGACATTGTCTGCAAAAACACACTGTTAACTTCAGAAACTCTATTTCTTAGAACAGAATGAGCTGAAAAGTAAGATCAGTGAACCAAATTAGCTCTGTTTTACCTCAGACCACTACAACACTCCAGTTGCCATCTTCCAAATACGCTCTGTGCTCTTCATCTCTAAATGATGATGAGAAGTGCAAATTGGTCACAACTGCTGTCAGAGAATTTTCCCAGTATCTCAATGTTATCAGGCTATTGTTAACAGTTAATTGGTCATTAACTGCTTAAAATTGTTAATGATTTTATGACGGTCAACTTCAGTGGGATTCAAAATATTAATCAACAGCACAAGAAAAACATCTCAGGTTCCTCTTTCTAAAATTTCATGTAATTTAAGTGGGTGACTGGACTGGATTAATAATTATTTTACCATGGATTTCTAAAATCAGTACAAACAACACATATGAAAAATACAACTGTAGATTCAGGCTGCACAGCTGAGTATAGACAGTGTAGGTTTGTGCACTGTCTGCTCCCTCTCCCACAGGGCTTTGTGAAAGACTTAGTGTGGTTCTGAACTTCCAATGTTTAGTGTGACTTGACTTTTTCCTTTTTTCTCACAAGTAAGGTTTTAAAATCACCAGTTCAACTAATTTTTTGGTTTGTGATATACTCCTGGATGCTCCTACCCAGTGCCAGTATAAATATTTGATACCGTATGAGATAATTAGGAATACAATATTAGTTTAAGCATAGAAAAATATGTTTATATACACTGAGGTCTAATTCAAATTCTCAATTAACCCATTTTCTGATATTTGAAGTGAAATTGTGAATAATTAATTATACACAACACTGAAGGTTGTGTTACCCTGCATTTCAAAGTCAAATTGACTATCTTCTCTCTTCAGAATAAAGACATGACATCAGTGCATAAAAATGGATTGATGGACTGGTGCACAGAATTTCTGATTGATAGCCTTGCAGTTAGGTGAATGACTAACTAGCTATAAGATTGAATATGTGACTCGTAATTCTATGGCAATAACCCTCTGAAGAAAACCCTTGAGGGATTATTCTTACTCATTAGTAAGCATCTACCATATGACAATCAGTTTAGTATTTAGACAAAATCCACATTTCCAAGCCCAAGTTACATCTAGTGGTTTCAAAACTCGTTAGAAGATGAGTATTTAAGACTGAATGCCAATTTCTACAATATTGACACTTTTATCTGGTATGGTGCTTGTGTAGTTGATTTTTCACTGTCAAAATTTTCAACAACTTAATACTTTCTGCTCTTAGCCAAGAATTTTAATGGAGGACACACATCAGTATCACTGAAAGAAAAAAGAACAACCCTCTGCTCTTTTTAAGACACGATATTTTACAGTGAATAATTTAATAAATTTTGCCTATCTTTTTTTTTCTTACAGTTATATTACCATTTTCTAGAATGCATTGGATACATGAATTATATACAGTTCAGGTAAGATTTTTAGTATTTATTTACTTATGAAATATCCATATTTCTGGATGGATTTTTAAAATTCAAAATTCATAGAGCTATTACAGTGTGTAGTTTCTGTGCTTTGAGTGACTGAACTCAAGTTGATAATGAAGATAAATGTTTAAAATAAAAATAAAGACAGACAGTCCTTCCTGAGAAAATAACATTTGAGGGAGAGGCTTCAAAAATGGATTAAAAGAGTCATAGACTATTACAAACATACCCTCATTTTACTGACTTTGTTACAGTCAACATTACTATTTAAAAAACAAGAATATTTCAAATTTTACTGGCTAAGTTCACTGGTGACATTCAACTTTTACACATCTCATTCAAGCAACTCTAAAAATGGGACAATTGAATATCTCTCTGTGTGGCTCACTTGATTGTGGATGCTTTCCTGTGTGACCTGACCTAGGTGATCCTGCTCTGGCAGGACAGTTGGACTAGATGACCTTTTGAGGTCTCTTCAAACCCTAACATTCTGTGATATCCAAAATATATATAATAATTTATAATCAATCTATGATGATAAATGACCTCATAGTCTGAGCTATGAAGAAAAACATAGCCACTGTGATAGCAGACAGAATTATTTTGTATCTCACCATTCTTCCAAAATCTATGAATAGGCTTAGATAAGTATTTACACTAGAAATGTGCCATTAAAAAATTATGTAGCACTAATACACCCCAAATCTGTGAAATATACTGGTATGATTCAAAGAATGAACCTATGTAAATAATGTATAGCATACTTTAAAGGCAATTTTTGAGTAAATTTAACTGTGGCAGAAAGACATGAAAATCAAACACAGAAGTTAATCCAGATACACAGAGCTGCAGAGAAGGAAGACAAGACTAGCATCCTAAGTTGGTGTCTAGTGTTTGCAATCAATATTTTTGTATGTAAATGAAGTAACATTGACAGATATTGCATTTTAGTTAGAGAAGCTCCAAACATTATATTAACAGCAGCAAAAATCACTTAGGTAAAAGTTCAAACAGGACTCCTACAATCGTAGCAAACCTATAGTATTAGTTGGAATGAGGAAGCACTGGTATTAATACTGGAGCATCTTATATCGAACATAATGCTTAAATCTTGTTCTAGACTGAATTTTCATAATGGAGTAAAAAATTCCAACTATTAAACAGTTTTGTTGCAGGTTTTGTAAATAAAGTACATATTTTATAAATAAAAGTACATATTAAGTACCTTTTGTTGATTGAGGAATACTTCTTGTTTTTCTTGGTTGTGATCTCATTATATGGTGAGAGGCAAAGGAATAAAGACTTAGGAAAGTAAAATATTCAGAAGAATCTTGTGAAGCATGAAGGAGTCAGGTTTTTCTCTACTCTGATCTCTACAATTTACATAATAAGAAATATCCCTACAGCTGCTTTTTTCTTCTTCTTTTTTTGTAACAAAACAAAATGTTAATTACATGGAAAACAAAATGCAGGTGTTTCAAATTCTGGTTTGCATTCTAGTTGGACGTTAGGACCTCTTTGAGGGTTATTTCAGGCTCTTTCATCACAATCTACTCTTCAACAGCATCCTCATTACATTTCATTATCTTCCACTGGCAGAGAGGTAGAAATCTCTGTAACCTGAGATAACAGCATTACCCCATTGGTTGTTCCTTCCATTTCTATTGGCAATGGCAATATTGACCACCTCCAGTATTTTAACACTCCAATACTCTGCCTATATCTAACATTTACAGTCAAATATGTATGGTCTCTAAAGAAGGGAGTGATGTTAAAATTCCTGGGAAATTCAGGAGAAATCTCACAAAGCTTTAGCTTGAGTTTTGTGAGGACAGAGATAATAAAGGGAAAGAAAAAGACATTGACTTCTCCAAACAGGCCTGAAGTTCACCAAGAAAAACTCATAGGAAATGTGATGGACCCAACCTGCCAAAGTGTCTCCTGTGCCACTGAGCTTCCTGTGTGCATGCTAAGTCTGTGTTAAAGGGAAGTGCTCCTTGGAGCCTATGGTATCATCTTTGCAAGAAGTGTAGTGCAGAATTGTTAACTTCTGTTCAGGTGCTGTGCAATCAGCAGTTTTACGTGCCTCACCAAGCTACAGTTTCCACTGGCATCCTACGAGAATATCAAGATGCTTGTATTCCATGCTAAGATTAAACTGTGCTGTGAGAATGGCATCAAATGAAACCTGAAAAGAATGTTTATCTTTGCGTCAGATGTATCTCTCTGTTCACTGTCAACCAAGAGGTTGGCACCATACCCCAGATTTGAAGCTTAGGGAAATAGAGAAGCTAGGAAAGAGCCTAGGAAGAGTAGGGATGTCTGGGAAAATAAAGGCTATTTTTAATCTCTTGCTTCTGGGTTGTACATTAGCATGAATGTGGGAAGAGTGGAAATGTCTTCTCCTCTCCATGTATGCTATTCTTTTAGCATCTCCCAGAAAGCTGAAGATGTCTGTGGGACTCCTGTCCTCAGCTGGGCAGGGATTTCTGAGTGTGAACATTAAAGACCCCAGTTCGAGAAAGTATCTATGAATAAACAGACACCTGTGGCACCCATGAAAGGGAAGATCAAAACTGGTTTGCAGTCAAAAAGAAAGAGGCTTGGAAATGTCAACACGGGTGCAGGGGATGATGAGGAGAGTCCTGATATTATCTGTACTTCTTGTTACAGTGGAATGAGCTGACACCTTAGGAAATAATTTTCTTAGCACTAGGTCTGATTTTCTTCAAAGGTGCCTGGAAGCTCTCACATCTATCTGCATAAGCAGGTCCCCAAGGTACCTGTGATCTTACCTAATCAGCTGCTTGGGTGCCACCACTCAGGATGGCTTTGTTTCAGGGAGAAGCAGGGAGGAGCATAGCATGCTTGAACAGATTGGAAGTCTGTAGTTATAGAAGACACAACACAGCTTTGAAGTTTCCTAAAACATCACCTGGGATGACCATATGCACACTCCTAAGCCTGCATTAAGTGATGCTGTTGTCTGCTAACTCAGTGTGGAGTTTCACTGCACTCTTTCTGCCCAGGAATTATTGAGCTTGCACTGTGAAGATGTGAGCTTTCTGTCTTGAGATCTTTCTTGTGTTTAAATGCAGGGCTGAGCTGAGACAGTGATTTGTCTGACATAGGCATTCTCAGACACCAGGGTCATTGTGCATTTCTAGAGACAGGGATTTGCTTTCAGGTGGGTTAAACCAGTGGTTCTGATGCTGGCTGTCTACAAGTAGCTCAAGTATTAGCCCTTTGTGCTTGCTTTGGGAAGAATTACTATCTGTCTCTGATTATGTTGCCCTGAAGGTGCCTGGTGTACTGAGGCTTTAATTCATTTGGTACCTCTCACTCACTTGCCTGGTTAACTGAATATGTAGCCTAGCAAGTCTGAATTTCCCACTTCCTATTGTAAACTCCTAAAGTGGGCTAGATGACTGCTTCATTCACTTGCTCCTCCACAGCCCTTGCACAAGAAGCTGAGAAAAGTGCTTTTAGGTGTATTGACCTAAATCACTGGTGCCAGAAACAGTTTCAGGATGATGGCATCTACAGCTGCAGCTGAAAGTCCAGATGTCAGAGACTAATAAAGCACAGACTCTGCTTTCACACCTAAAAGTGGGTTTATTAGGAGGGACTGGGATTTATAAAGACAAATATAAGTAATTTCTAGAGTACTTAGTGTAGTGTTGTAGAAAAGACCAGTCTTTGTTGGTTTGGTGTACCTAATTTTAGTGGATTACCAGCACCTTTGTGTGCATTCCAATAGCAATGCAAGGTGATGTCAGTAAGATGACTACCTTTGAACTTAAGCACTCTGGTCACCTTCAGCTAGGTATTTTAGTATGGAATTC
Source organism: Todiramphus chloris collaris (assembly GCA_025345505.1). NCBI lineage: Eukaryota > Metazoa > Chordata > Aves > Coraciiformes > Alcedinidae > Todiramphus > Todiramphus chloris. The sequence goes on from JANVCC010000319.1 coordinate 7,168,531, forward strand.
AGGTGACAAGAAAATCTTTCAAAACTGTGGCATGTGGAAAATGAGTCTAGAGCATCCCTCAAAAGCTCTTTTTGGTTTTTTTCTTAAAATTTATTTCCTAAGGAGCTGTTAGGAATGATGCATACAAACTAGATTAAAGGATTCTGTCTGCAAAAAGTATTTTCTAACCAGACCTTTTCACAGGGAATTTACATGGTAAAGAGAAGTTACAGAGAAGCTTGGCTAATGTCCTTGGAAACCATGAGTCAGAAGCCATGGTTGCACTTACATAATATTTCCTACCAGTGGAATATGTGCTGATTTATAAAAAGCACTTAAAATAAATTGTTCAAATCCATTTCAACCATACAGTATCTCTGATATAGCGCTTGCTTTAAAGCTTTCTTTTGTCCCATCGTGAATGACCTCATGTTCACAAAAGCGTTTAAAGGTTTTAAGATGCAACAATAGCCACCTGATGAGTTCTGGACAGAATCTAATGAGCTGACTCTGAGCAATTGCAAGGAAAAGCCAGAGCCCTTGAATCAGATTTCTAATATTTAGTGCACTCATAACTTCTGCCTTTTATTCTAATGGAGGTGGCAATATTAATTGAATGTGTCTCACTAGAAAATGAACTTACGGCACTTCTAACACTTATCATTGTACAGAAAGAACAATCATTGTCTTGGTGCACCTACGGTCTTTTTGTTCCAGTGAAATTAATTACTAAGAGATTAATATAATTAAAATGTTCGGTACATATTTTACTGTGGATAATAAAATAAAAATTAAAAAAAAATATTCTCCCTATGACACGGAACTCGCACCACACTGAGAAAGCAATTTTTAAACCTCACATAAATGTCTCTGTAACTGATTCAAGACAGTCTTAATATTTACGTATCAAGTGGACCTTAGAGACCAATATATGCAATTGTGTTCTGTACATGCATATCTCTAGGTATCTACATTTTTTCTGTAAAAAAGGATCAGAGCATCAGGTATGGTAATGAAAGGATAAGTAAGATCCTCCTCTGTCTTGTGCTAATTTCATGAGGAATCCATCTCTGGATTTCTATTGGAGTAGAGGTGATAGGTTCACGTTAGCATTGTTTGGGTACTTGTTACCACTTTAGTTCTATGCTTAATGCTCTGCCTATTTACTTTCAAAGCAAAAATCCTATATGGAAAATATATTAATAATTTTCCAAAAGTTCTTGCACCCAGCACCAGGCAAGAGTTCTCTTAAGGTGATGTGGATTACAAATGCTGAATATTTTAACAAAGCAGCTGAGGTGTTATTAATTCAGTGGTATATTGACTTTTTTTGGAGCTCTGGAAATGCCTGGCCTCTATGTTCCTCCATGGTAGCATCAGAAAGTGCTTCTCTATACTAGGAAAGGAATAAACAGTCTGTCAGATATTACAGTACAGGCTTTTTTTTTCCTCAATTTCCTTTTTGCAGACCTGCTGTAGTTCCCAGTATCTAGAGGGCAAAGCTTTCTCTTTATAGATAATTATAGAAGTGCTGGAAACAAACTACTTCACTGAGAACTGAACCCAAACTTCACAACAAGCTTTTTGAACATTTTACTTTCAGGCTGCAGAGGTTTATTGATTTGTCCCAAGCTAAACTCTTGAGAGAATGCAAAACAAGGGAACTACAGCAGGTCTTGTTTAGGCTGCAGAATAATTCAATTAACAGGTTGAAAATTAAGATTCAGGATCAAAATGGTTCTCATGCACATGCTGTGTTTCCCTCTCGCTCCATTACCCCTTGAGCAAACTAATTTTGATTTATAAATAAATCAGCCAGGCGTTTTGAAAGTACGGTAGAGGTGTACTTAAAAACAACAGTCTATTTTTAAAGATATGGATTCCAACAGAATTCTCTGTGCTTGAAATGATGACTCCAATTCCACTGGTAATATCTTTAGGACTGGAAGGAACTTTTCCTGTAGATTGACTATTCTGGGTATCCCCAGTGAAATTCTGCTGTAAGCTTTACAGTGGTAAATGCACAGCAGTTCAGAGGGCAGCGTAAAACCTTGGGTTCACTTAGGGGCTTCTCAGGCTCTCCATTCTGTATGCACATGCTTTTCCTTTCTGTTTTTCCCTTGGAATTTGAAAGCCTTTTGTGCAGTGTGGTATTAAATAAATAATATTATGCTAAGTGTATGAAAAGCATACAAATGAAAAAAAAAGCACACATATATATTTATACAGTTATGGCAAGAGATGTTTAACTGTTACTGAACAGAAATTTGGAAGCAAAGTATTTGAATAAATATTGTTAATCTAAATGCACATACAAAGAGCCTAAATACTTTAAAATCCAGTCGCAGCTGAAGTATCACCATAATGCATTAGGAAAATCTGATACATTTTAACTAAGAAAATAAAGATATTAAATGTGCTTGCACAGCTACCCAGATTATCTTTTCCCAGTGAAAAAAGAAAAGAAACAGGTGAGAACTTTCATCCTCAAAGAGGTATATGTAAATATAGAAATCAAAGAATCAGAATCAAAGAACTGTTGGGGTTAAAAGGGACCTTTGGAGATCATCTAGTCCAGCCCACCACCCCCCCCCCCCCACCCCCCCAAAAGCAGGTTTATCTAGAGCAGGTTGCATAGGATTGCATCCAGGCGAGTTTTGATGGTCTCCAGGGAAGGAGGTGTGTGGTGGTACAGACATTCCCTCATGAGAAGATGCCACAGTCTTTCTGGGCAGCCTGTTCCAGTGCTCTGTCAACCTCACAGTACGGGATATTTTCCTTATGTTCGGATGGAATATCCTGGGTTCCAGTTTGTGCCCATTGCTCTGTTGCTGGGCACTACTGAAAAGAGACTGGCCCCATCCTCTTGATGCCTGCCCTTCAGATTTATAAACATTGATAAGATTCCCTCTGAGCTTTCCCTTCTACAGGCTGAGCAGCCCCAGCTCTCTCAGCCTCTCCGCATATGAGAGATGTTCCAGTCACCTCATCATCTTTGTAGCCCTCCACGGACTCTTTCCAGTAGTTCCCTGTCTCTCTTGAACTGAGAAGCCCAGAACTGGACACAGTATTCCAGATGTGGCCTCACTAGGGCAAAGAAGAGAGGGAGAAAGAACTTCCCTCAACCTACTGGTCACACTACCAGGATACCATTGGCCTTCTTGGCCTCAAGGACACATTGCTATCTCATGATTAACTTACTGTCTACCACAACGATGTCCTTCCCTGCGGAGCTGCTTTCCAGCAGGTCAGCTCCTAACCTGTACTGGTAAATGGTTGAATTTCATGAAGTTCCCCTCTGCCCAACTCTCCACCCTGTCTAGGTGTTACTGAACGGCAGTACAGCCTTCCAGTGTATCAGCCACTCAGTCAAGTTCTGTATCATCAGCAAACTTGCTGAGAGTACACTCTGTACCCTCACCCAGGTCGTTGATGAGTATGTTGAAGGCTGGACCCAGCACTGATGCCTGGGGAACACAGGCCTCCAACTGGACCCTGTGCCACTGATCCCAACCCTCTGAGCTCTATCTTCAAGCCAGTTCTCAACCCATCTCACAGTCCACAATATTTAATATTAAAATAGCCTACAGAATTACCATAAGAAAACCATACTGCAATATATAATACGAATGTAAAACTAAAGAAGTGTCATCATAATGGCACTTCTTTTTTTTTCTCCTTCTTTACCTTCATATTGTGTGCTCACATGCCTCCAATTATGAAGCAACACAACTGTGCTATAAACATGGTAAGCAAATATACTACATCATTATTAGCACATCGTGCTTGTTCCACCTCTGTGAATTCAAAATAAGAAAAATGTTTTATTCATATATATGGAACAAATAATTAAGCTGCAGAAGTCAACAGTAGTCTGTAGTGTTAAGTCAAACAAGGAAACAGTAATAAAAAGAGAAATTGCTATCTATCATAAATCCTGCTTCCATATGCTAGGAAAATGCTAGGAAAAATTTTATCACATCATATGCTGAAGGAGAAAAGTCATGCAGAAACATAAGACCTACATTAGCAAGTTGCTGCATGAGCATTGTTACAGGGCAATCACACCAGTGGGTGTGGAGTTCTTCACAGCAGAGGAAACCTGCAAAGGATCAGTCTATAGTCCCAGTACAATAGTATCATTCTCTATTACAAGTGTAAACCTTGAGAACTAGTTTTTGCCAGTTTTCTGCATCCTTCCACATTATATTTACATCTCCAAAATGTTCACGTGCACCAGCGCTTTCAAAGTCATTCCATTAATTGTTTCATGAAGAAACATTGCACGTGGAAATCTGATACGAAGAATATGGCTCAGTATGTTGGCAGGGTAATGTTTCTTGTGTTTCCTCGAACAAACCTGAAATAGATGAACTATTAGTTTTTAAGTGCTGAGGAAAGTAAAGCTAGCCAGGCTGGTATGCCTTCATGCAACATTAGAACTAAGAGAAAAGGAGAAAGGGTTTGCAAGAAAGGCTTTACAGAAAACTAGTATCTAGAACACAAGAGAACAGGACTATTGGAATAAGAGTGAATTTTGCATTAATTTCTTTTGAATCTCTGTTATTTTTAACTCTTAGGACTGAGATATCATAATTGCACAACGTCAGTCATGCTAAGATATGAAATAAGTAGACAAATATTTTGCATGCCTCCTTTTACATTGTCATTAAACACTGGTATCTGCTCCATCAGTAAGGGTTGTACAAGATTAGAAAACATACGCTTTTTATTTTATCTTTGGGCTGATGCATTTCCTTTCATTTTCTTTCTAATTGCAAAAGTGGGCATCTAACCTGGAATCTCAAAGTCAAGCCATGATTATTTCTTGCTCTCAGATGTTTTCATATCTAGGTTTGTACTCCGTGGCAATGTAGCCTAGGTGTGATTTTAACAGTGAAGACAGGTGAAGCAGCTCCTAACACATACAATGCAATTTCCCTTATGCTTTCCATTCATCTTTTAACAGATAAATGAGCTTGAAACAAAACATTATTTTTATCTTTGAACTGTAATGTAAACTAAACAGAGCTAGTAGTGACTATTGCTAAACTGAGGCACTGTGAATGAAGTACTGGGTTAGAACAACACTTTGTGTATAGCTTGAGTGCATCTCTTTACCCATTTCCACAGGGATGCCACTGGAATACTACTACTTTGGTTCAGTTATTTAAAAGGCAAATACCTCAATTTAAACTAGTCGGTCAAAACTTCCTGTCAATCAACTGAGAGAAGCAGGTACATGCAGAGCTTAGATGCTATTTTTGTGGATGACTCACCTTCTTACAACAGGTATTTCAGTTCACTGACTATAAAGGCAACCTAGGGCAGTTAGCTCAGACTTTGATGTCTAATTTTTAGATATTTAAGGTTAAGTAGTACTGATCTCACTCTCTGTGACCATAACACTCTTTCTTTCTCACCTTAGCCCCAGGGCTGAGTTGTTCATGCTTCAAAGATCAACAGTCCAGTTCTGATGTGGCACAAGTCTGTGCCCTTGGCTCGGGCTGCCAAAGAAATTCATAGATTGTGGGAAAAAGCTGTGAGAAAGCCTGCAGAGCAGAGTAATGAAAGTTATGGCTGTAGTGTTACAGGCAGAGGTAGAACCGTTAAGATGAAGAGTGCAGGTAACTCAAAGGATCAAGACTAAAAACCAGTGTCATGGAAAAATACAAAATATGAAAAAGAAAGGAAAGGGAAAGGGAAATGGAAAGGGAAAGGGAAAGGGAAAGGGAAAGGGATCAAAGACTCTTGGTGTCCTGATAGAAGACTGAAAGGTTTTAACAGGAGGTTGAGAAGGCTAATTACTTCCTTAGTAATCAGTTCAAACCTAAGTATTATATGTGTTTACAAGCCAGAAAATAACTGTTCTATACTTCTAATCCTGCTTTAAAGACTCTTCATCATCTAGTTCTAGATGTGTAAACAAACTGGCCCAGAGGGATGGCATTGTGGTTAGTGACTATGCTGCCTACAGAACTGGGTGAGACAGACCCTCTCGTGAAGTGCAGTTGAAGCGTATTTGACACACTTTGAAGCTTGTCAGACTTCAATGGAGTGAAAGGAATAGAAAGAAAAAAAAAAGTGCAAAGAGCAACAGACCGTTAGAGCAGTTCTCTCAATGAGATGTGTTGTTTTCAGCCTGTCTTCCAGTCACAAAGTTGACATTGGAAATTGCTTCTCTTTAAACTGGCTGGGGTGGTGATAGTGGCAGGCTCGTGACTGTGTCACGGCTGCAGTGCACTTGTCTGTTACAAAGAGAAACAATTGTAGGTGAAATAGTGTGCACGCCACATGCTGAAGGACTGCAGTGCAAGCACTTATCTCACTAGACTATAAAGACACCAGATCAAGAAGTCTGTACCCAGCAACTCGACTGGATATGGAAAATTTCCATTACCTTGGTGGATGTAGTGGTGAGTGCTCACATCATCAGCAGAAGTCTCGGAGCTTTCCTAAACATTCTAATCTTTCTTCAGCAGTTTCTTTCCTTAGAAAATTTTCAACTCACCATTTTTTGCTTGGGAAACTTTATCATACTTAAAGCACAAATAGTTTTTACTTTTATACCCATGAACTCCTTATTATTTACTATGTTACATCCTGGAAATTCTTGTGTTATCTTTCACTGGAGAGAAAGACTTTTGTGTTGACTTGGCAACAAATGCATTTTACCCCAGTAGATTCTCAGCATTTCTTAGACACCATTGTTTAGTGCTAAGTAATTCTCCAGAGCCAATATTCTCTGTCACTGTCCTGCCATACTTTAAATCTTGCACTATTACATACTCATTACTCCATTTAAATAACTATTAAGAGCAAGAAGACTGAACTTTTCTTTTTTTTATAAGGCCATAAAGGTCACAATATTCTGTACACTGGTATATTACTATTTTATTAAAATAGAAGATCCCAAATCTGATTTGGTTTCATTATGTTTTATGTTTTTTTGGGGTATTTTTAAATTTTTTTCTTTTTCTTTTCCTTGCTAAATGTCAGTATGGGTGATAGCTTTGCATAGCAATACAAGCAGCGGGTCTTTTATGCTGCACAGCCTATCTGATGCTTTTGGAAAACAGTTAGTGTACCACTAATGGCATGAATATAAAAAAATGGAATTTCAGTATTAACCTGCTCACCCCTCATCCCTTTTTGAATTTGCTTAGATTACATGCAAGAAAAAATTTATCCAATGTTTTGTGGTTGACAATTCATATAACTGCTGTATATTTTGTTAGATTTTCATGAGGGTTAGAGGTTGTGCAATTAGAAATCGTAAGAACTGGATGGTGTTAAAATACTGAAAACATTTATCCAGGATTAAGGACTGATTTATTTATAGTTGTGGTGTGTCATCATTTAGATATATAACTACTATGACCATACTAATAGTTCGTAGAGTTTGAAGAACACTTTTTCTTAACAAAGTCAGGCGTGACCTGGGTCATCTAACCTGACATTTACCTCACTTCAGAGGGAATCATGAAATCACTGGTATAATCAAGATCTGAACTTTGAGGCTGAAGGCTTCTTAGAAATATAAGGAAATAAATCATACAAAGCTCTTTATTAAAACAATTTTATGAATGCACTTAAAATACCCCAAAGCACAACTCCAATATATATGTGGGGTTTTTAACCTTCTGAGGTTTCACATAAGCAGACAATATTAAAATGCTTAGTGGTGTCACGTAACCATGAGAGGTAGTATTTGCTGGAGTCCAAACACCATGCTGCAGCTCAAGATCACAGAATCATAGAGTTGTTTAGGTTGGAAAAGACCTTTAAGATCATGGAGTCCAACTTTTAACCCAGCACTGCCAAGTCCACCACTAAACCACATGCCTAAGCACCTCAGTGTCTTTTTCTGTAGGGAGGGACCCAAAACTGAACGCAGTATTTGAGGTGCAGCCTCATCAGTGCCAAGTGCAGGGGATGGTCACTTCCCTGCTGGCCATGGTATTTCTGACACAAGCCAGGATGCCATTGGCCTTCTTGGCCACCTGAGCACATTGCTGGCTCCTGTTCAGCTGGCTGTCAAGCAACACCCCCAGGTCCTCTTCCACCAGGCAGCCTTCAAGCCACTCATCCTCAAACCTGTAGCACTGCATGGAGTTGTTGTGTCCCAAGTGAGGGACTACAAAGAGATATCAAATAGGGCATGTATTTCCTTCATTTTCCTGGAAAAAGAAAATAGATTATTTCACACTTCTGGGTAGTGCAAACTTTTTCACCTTGCACCTACACGTCCAGAGTGTTATGTTTGCCAGCCAGAAAGGGACGCAGTAGATGAGCTTTAGTCCTTTCCCATCTCTTGCACTACTGCACTTTTGCTTACAGGAAATATCACACTTCTATGAAGTGCCAGCCTTCTGCTGACCAAAGTAATAAGGAGAGGTTTTACCCACAAATCACAGAGCATCCAAGGACAAACTAGCCCTAGCTGCACAAAATCATTTACTAGGAAATGATACGAAGTAGCAGATGGAAATAACTTTCCAGATAGAGAGATCATTTGTATCTACAGAATCTTAGAGCTTCTCAGAATGAGGTGTTTATCTTCAAATGAATAAAGCCACACAGAGCTTCTTGCTTTAATGTGCAATAAACCAGTAAGCATTTATTTTTCTCCAAAAGCATTTAGTTTATGACTTCCAGCTGCTTATTTCTCTACAGCAATAATAATGTGCCAGGATTTTATTTATGGCTCAGCATGCAGCTTTTAGCAGTTGATAAGCAGCTATTAATAATATTTAAGAATAAACAATCATGTAATATACACATTAGTTTGTGTCAGAGTAAAGGTGGAAATACCACACAAGGAAAAGAAGATAGCTTTGTGATAAATGCTTATGAGAGACTGCTGGAGATCAAAAAGTGAGCCTGATTCTGATTTTACAGTGGTGAGACTCGGAATTAACCATACTAGAATTACAACACTATCCTCCTGTCTTAGCTGTTAGCAGTGTTACAAACCTAAAGAGAGATCAAGACGAGCTCATAATATTGCAGCATCAAATTATTATTCTGTCATCCCTAGCAGGTTTTATAACCTAAACTCTTATGAGTCATCAAACTATGGCATTTAACTAACTTTTTTATTTAAAATTAGTTCAGTCAAATCCATTGGACATCTTGCAAAACATGCAGGTAAAATAAATTTGAAAAATACCTTTAAATTGTAAAAAAAAATGTGGGTACTTCGAGATACACACAGAAAAAGATGTCCACATACAAGAAAGCTTTTGTGTTTTAAAGCAGTTTCCTAAAACATTGGGTATAAAAAGCCTTCAGATTTGGCACCTTTCAGTGCTTTCCAGTAGCTTTACAAGGACTCGGATTCTTTTTAGTTCTTTTTAAAAATTAACCCCTTTCTCTTAATTCTCCCCCAAGTATGTAATTTTGGATCTGATGATATCAAAATTCCCAGTGAGAAATAATTTCATTGTCATGATAATTTGCCCCCATGGGAATGAACTCATTATGAAAAAGCAGGAGAATATGTATTTTGAGTACAGAAAAGCACATATGGCAAGGAATCAGATGCAGAAGGATGTGACTAGGGAACTCTGGAGCAGGAATTTTTGTCTAAAGCTGAATAAGTACAGGGGAAAAAAAAAGGAAGCAGAAGATAGGGAAATAGCAATGATTTCTCCTTTTATATTCCCACACCTGCTTTGGAGTAGAGTCTTCTGTGTCAAAGCAAACAAAAGAGACCTGGAGGATGAGGAGGAGTCATTCTCCAAGCTGAGCACTGTGAGGCTTCCCTTGTGGAACACATGGGTCAGATCTGAGCATCTGAGCTGCAGTCGCCTGTCTCCAGCACAGTCTTTCTCAGCAGCTTCCTGAAAACCTCCTACTTGAGACAGGGAAGATAATTTTTTCTGTTTAATTAAAAGATTCACACCTATCAGGAAACATAAGGAACAAACAACTGTAGAAATATAAACACAAACATGTAATTATCATAAAAATATGAAGGGGTAAAATGCAGATAAACCCAGATCTGGAGCTCTCACAAAAAAAAAAGCTGTATCAGGTCAGCAGATACTCTTGAGTAGTACAGTTGGTAGTGTCTGTACAGTGGGTAGTAAAGCCTCAGAGGACAAAAGTTCAAGAAATTAAAAAAAAAAATTACAGGAACACAATATGGAAAGACTGGCAGTATGAATTGCTGTCTTCTTCGAAGTACTACAAGCATGGGAGCAGTACCACATATCCATGTCACCAACAGCATGAAGACGTAGTGCTAAGACCAGATCTCTGGTTTGCCAGATAATCTGCCAGAATGCTAGATGGATTTGGGGACAGCTCTGGTCAAGCAATGTTAACCTGCAGAGGTAATGAAGGTTGCCATGACAAATTTGCAATGGGGATGGGAATAGAAAAAGGCCTACGTTTTTACCTGAAAGCACGTCAGTGCTGCTTGCTGTTTAGCACAAGAACCCAGCAAGAAATCCCTATGGGATTTGCTAAGTCTTCATCCAATTCAACATGCAGAATAGCTACAGAGCTTGTAAACAGGCATGTTAACTCACTGACACAACGCTGTTTCCTGTGCAAAAATCTGCAAGAGGAATTGGTGCTGCACCTATGACAAGAGAGATGCAGAAAAAGGTCATGGACTGAAAAAGTTCCTGATGCCCAAGAACAGAAATAAATTAGTTTCTCCAAATATATGGAAAATGCAGGGGAAAAAAAAAATCAAAACAAAACAAGCCAGGTGGCAAAAAATATTTGCTTCCTCGAGTTTACTTACGGTACTTTACAGGGTTTTCTTAAGTGGCTTAGCAAGTTACTTCAGGGATCTGAATCCAAAACTGCATGATAGAAATCAGTTGGGTATTAATATTCAAAGGAAGCATTATATCCTCACAGGGAAATTGAGAGTATTCACAGATGACCATGAAAGGAGTGAATTTCATTACTTTTCTCAGACACGATGATTTCGTTTCAGCTAAAAATTATGAAGCATGCACTGCTATTGTTCCTGCCTTTCAGAATCAACTGCATGGAAACTGTCAAACAATATGAGGATTGCAGAAAAAAATAAAAAGAATGTTTCTTTTTGAAAGAAGTTCAATTGTAAATGCTTCATGGAACAATAAAAGTGCTATTACTGGTAAGTATGCCACCCAATCAGAACCACACACATCTAGCACAACACAAAAGACACAGTCATTTAAAAACTATAAAAGAGCAAGAATATTGAGTAGCCAGAAGCAAAATTTCCCCTGCAAGCAGGGACTGTGATAGCAATTAGATTCTAAGTAGGATTAGACCCATTGTCAGAACTTCAGAGGGAAAAAGTTCAGATTTTCACTGGATTGTAGTAATGCCAGCAAGTATGAAAGTCATGAGAAAGACATAGAAGTGAAACTAGCTTAAACAAATTTTGTTTCTAAATGACCACAGAATTCTGTTTAAAGTAATGCTTACAATAGGAGGATCTCAGGAAATAAAAGTTTATGACACCAGGCATGTGTTCTAACTAGTTAAGACATACACACACAAATAAAGGTAGTGGTGATACTCATTTCATTTTGGGGGACTTTTCCAAAAGAGTTTATAGTGAACTCAAATTCCTTAAACAAGATATCAAATCTTCTACCAGTTATGCCTTTTAGGTATATATTCAGATAATATACAACGTTGTGTGCAACAAACCATAGACACACCTAAGACAGTGAAAATTTTTCCTGTAATCTGTACATAAGTGAGGTTTAATCTCTGAAGTTCTTATTTTATTTTTCTAGAGAAGATAGATCTCTCCCATATACACCTTCCACCAACAAAAAATTATTGATATTTTTCATATAAGAGATACATATATGTAATTTCTCATATTTAGTCCAACTATAAGGTCTGCAGTAGGACTTTTTGTCCTACTCTTACGTGTTTAGTAGTGCCATTATAAATAAAATTCTATATTTTTTAGTATATATATATAAATTTTATAATATATAGATATATATTTATATATATTTATATATAATTATCATTACATATTCTGTAGCCCATGTTATTGACTCCACTGAGCACAACAAAGATGTGAAATCCAGCATCATATCAGAGCATCTCAGCTGAAACTATAATTTGCTAATATTTACTTAGCAGTAGCATTTCCAGCTAGGAATTGAAATTTTAAGAGGTGATGCAACTGAAGATGAGAATTTGAATAAATTAAGGTCATCTGATAATTTCAAGGCGCTTGCTGTGAAATCTGGTCCCACTGAGCAAGACAGTATGATGGGTTCAGAACACAGGCATTCTGGACTGTTGTAAGACACACTGACACCTACATGGGGGATGACAGCCTTTCACACTGCCACCAAGAGAGTCTTTACTTACAAGCAATCACAGACATCATTACATCCAGTGGGTGAGCCAACTACTTGTTTGCAGGGACAATTGGAAGGAGCAATTAAGACCACACTGAAGCACATATGAAATGTCAGCAGCTGTATGAAAACAGGGTACAAGGAAGCTTGCTTCCTTGCTAAAACAGGGTCTATCTAGTGCCAGCTCCCTTTGGAGAAGGTATATAAAATGCATTGAAGGATGAGAACATGGATGTCATGAAAGGGAGTGATATTACAAAGACCTGCTGAGAATGGCACATTTTAAGAAACTCTCTAAGGCGAAAGGATTATTTATACCTCAAAATGCACACAACAATTTCCTTCATTCCAAAAATAAACATAGTGGCTTCAGACTGGCAACTAATTCCGTATTTAGAAGAACAAATAATCTCCTTTATAATAAATAAAATATCTTGGGGAGATATCACAGATAGTACAGGACAGAGAAACTCTAGAATATTTTTGGCAGTCCTCAAAACATGATTCTAAAATCAATCTGTGATGACAAGATACCAGATCAATTATACACCTCTGTGGACCATATCTAGCAGGAGAAAAACAATCCTTCATTTCAATACAGGGATTTCACAACTCCAGTACTGACATGCAGTTCTTTTCAGAATAAAAAAAAAACCCCAGAACTGAATTTGGCATCTAATCCACACTTTTGATACTCTTGTTTTCATAAGCAATAGCTGAATGCACTTGAAACAGTGTGACATCATAAATGCCAACATACCAAGCTAATATTACAAGTTTTGGTACAAGACATTCTCTCATACTCTTGTGCAATACTCATAATTCAAAATGAATCTGATACACGAGGCACAGCAGGCTATTTAACATCCTAGTGAAAAGAAACAGTCAAAATGTATGATCAGCTGTAAGCAAAAGATTATGATCTATGGCTGCAAACATTACAAAGTAAAGTAACACCCAGGGTTGGCTCCATGAACAGATCCCCTGGATACTCCAGTCCAATTTACCTTTCTCTGAAATGAAACCTCAGAGCAGTTGAAGAGAATGACAGCTCAGGGACTTTTCAGTTGCCACACACGTGTGAAAAAATGAGAAGGATCAATCTCATTAGCTACAGGGAGCTCCTTTTGTTATTTTAGATGGTTACTGGGCAAAGGACAGACTCTCCAGTCCCTTCCCAAAAAGTCTAGAGATATGGGGGACAACACAGGGCTAGGAGTAGTTCTGTCTCTGTTTCACCCATGGTGGGGGGGATGGGTGGGTGGGAATCAGGAGAGGTTTGTCTCTCCTGTTATGTGACCACTAGTACAATGAAGGTAGCTTGCCAGGATTCAGATACCATGGAGGACCAGGGCATGTCCTCTGTGGCCCTGTTATGAAAAACTGTATGCAATCTTTTGCCAAGAGTGTGCTGTGAAGCCTGTGAGGTTCCAGGAATCACTAAGCCTGCTCTTCTACCTGGACAGGGGACAGACAGAAGCAATATCCTCCCAGGTTCCTCTTTACCTCCTCATTTCCTCTTGGTCCAGCTCTTGCTTTATCAACTGCCCACACAGTGCTGGGTGCTGTAGACAGAACAGGAGTTGGGTACCATGAAGAAAGCAACCACCCCAGGCTTTCATAGCTGATGCAGTAGTGAGAGTCAGTGATGTTGCTGTTTGGATCACTGCTTACTGACAAATAGCACCAGGTGGGAGCTTGCACACCTTAAATCTCCCCAGGAAGTCTGTTTCTCCTACTGACCACATGAGAAAGGTATAACTTTCACAGCTAGTGTGCCAGATCCATGAAGCCTACCTGTCTCACACATCCTGTGCCCTGACAACTCCCATGCTGTCCCAGATGGCACAGGTTCTGTATCTTGCCCATTGACCTCCACCCAGTCCTCAGAGACAACCTTGGTGAAGTCTACTTATGGCTGTCACACTGGGGATGGTCTCTGTATGATGAAGCATTGACACCCACAACTGTTTATCCAAGGTGCATGGCACAGCTTGATCTTAGCCTGTGAATGTGGGGTCTTCCATATCCCAGACCTACCATGGAGACTGCATTACAATGCAGTACTTGCTCAGGTCCATAGTATGGACCCACTCAGACTAAGTAACAGAAGTTTTTTTGAAGTAAGCAATGGGAGCAGACCACAGTTTGCAGAGAGAGAAAATTCAGTGGTAGATGCTATGGGGAAGCAGAGGAAGATCCTGTGAAGCACTGAGTTTGCCAGAATGCCACTTCTGAAAAGCCTAAGCAATTGTGACAGGCGGTTGAGTAGAAAGGATTTTAATTACTGAAAATTGTACCTAGCAATTCTGATCATGGTTACCATTTCTTCATTCTAAAATTAAAAAAAAATCATACACGGTTCTCTAAAAGACTAAACATTTACTTCATATCTCACAAAGCTATTGCATATTTGTTTCACACTTTTATGCAGCATCAGAAGCACTTGATGCTTTACCTGAAGAAGTGTAACAGAAAGGCCATTTAACTATTTTATCCCTTTCTTTACACCTAAAAGAACAATACAATAAATGGTCTCTAGGAAGCAAATGTTACAATCTACATTCACAGATTTGGAAGATATTGCTTTGGAAGATATGTAATTGTGTTAGAATTTTGAGCACAGGGCATCTACTTCTTATTTCAAATCCATTAGGAAAGGGGAAGCTCCTGAGCTGAAAGAAGAGGTCTTAAAAGAGTGTGAAAGGCCAAAGACTGGAGAAGAAAAAGCAAAGTGAGAAAAGAGAAGGCTGAGAAAGAAAGGAAATGAAATACAAACAGTCAGGAATGAGACTAGATAAAGGAATTGGGTGAGACTAGATAAAGGAATTGGCTAGATCAAACAAGAAATCCTAATTTTGACAAAATACTCTTCTTTTGATCTGTGTACAGCACTGGGTTTGAAATAAACATCCTTGCCTAATAAAACCACATCCACTATGAGCAATGCTCTTTATTGGACTCCCACCAAGGAATCAGATTGTATCCGTAAACCACATTTCCTACTGAAGAAGAAACTGAATTTTCAGTTATGTCAAGACATTCTTTCCAACGTGGGAAAGCCTTGTGACATATTTTTGCGTTTTAATCATTACATGATCAAGACAAGGATCATAATCAAAATCCCATCTGTGAAAACCAACTGTCAATTTGCAAGGACAAATTTAGCCTACATAGGCAACAGAATCAACTTGAACAGTCTTCCAAAAATATTACTGAAATTACCCTAGGAAACTAAATATGGATGGATATCCATGTTCAGAATTTCTGACAAGGAGAGTTGTTTGGTTAGCGTTGTCTTCAGGAATTCAAAATACAGTTGAATGATGAATTTTCAATGTTTGTAGCTTTTTTTTTTTTGATGTTTCAAAAGAATTTGACAGAATGAGTTACCAGGGGATAAATACTAATTTTGTTACTTCCTATTAGTTAATGCATATAGGATTTACTCATCAATGAGGTTACAATGATCCAAAGAGTTCTAAAAAAATATTTAAAGTCATTGGTAAGGTTGATGTGGAATCAGATTTTGTTTTGTCAGTTGAGGAAGGAGGGATGGAATTGCTTAAGAGAAGCTGTTAAAATGCTCTCTGGCTTATTAAAATTATTGATGGTAAAGTACTACTGGTATTGCAGTGAAACTACTACTGTTGCAGTACAGTACTACTGTTGTATGTCATTAATTATGATAAGTGATGAAAGCTATAAGACTGTGTTTTTCAACATATATTTATTTTACCATCCTAGGGCATTTATCTAATGCCATAAGAAAATGCAATTAACATTTTGGTTTGTAAAAATGAAAATAATCACTGTATGCTGCAGAGGTAACAGTCTCCTCTCTGACTCTAAGTCAGCTACAATGGGAACACACCTTACCAGTGTAAATATTTTGTTACAAGAAGGAAATAAATGTAATGAAAGGAACTCACGGAACCACAAAATTATGAGATCCCAGAGGAGCTGATTTATGAGGAATGTTTAAGAGGTATATAAACTACTATAAAAGAGGAAAAGAAGATGTTCACTGATGCTATTCAACAAATATTTAATGCTTCTAAACAGTCAGTTCAGAAGGATTTTATTAGCATGGTACCAAAAAAAAAAAAAACCCCAGGAAAATCAATGAGGTGAAATTAAAGAATAATTTGTCCCAATTATGAAAATATTTCAGAACACAATAAATCTGTATTTTAAAGGAAGTCATAAATGAGAAAACATCTAAGAAACTAAAGCTATCCCACATAAAAGCTTCAGAAAATATTAATTAGGAATCAAGTGACAGATGAATGGCCCAGGACCACCTACAGAGTGTTGAACAACTCTGGAAATTAGGGATGGAAGAGAGATCTAAAGGGAACTTGCCTACAGACAGTATAGGTGAGCACCCACAGGGTACCAGATACACACTTTCCACAGTGCTACATTTGACCTGCCCCTCCAGATCAGGGTGGAGATGAGAGATACAGGGCTGGTGAAGAGACCTGGCATCAGTCTGTCAGACAGGGAGGCTGTGGTGGAGAACCATGTGCTCCTTTTGAATAGCAGCAACCTCACTTCAGAGGTTATGTTATGTTATGAGTTACAAATTTTTAGTAAGTAGTGTTCTACTATAATGACAGCCTTGACTATTCTAGTTATTATCATAGTTTCAGAAATTCATAATGAAAAGTGGAATTTTAATGAGTTTATATATAGAGAGAGAGTGTATATTTGGTGTAATGTGTAAGCAGCTACATGCTGATATTAAAATCAATGTATCATGAATAATTTGTTGGCTATATTTCAGTTAATAATCTTAAATATTTTAGTGTAAGAGTAAATATATGGGGTTTTATAGTTATGACTGGGTTATTAATGAATAGTGATCCTTGGAAACTGTTCTATGTAGAATAACATTGGGCATAATATTTCATATATTTGAAGTTGAAATGTAGAAATTTTAATTTTATTAGAACATTTATTGCAAAAAGACAAAGAATAAAATTAGAGATTTGATACTAAAGAAACAAGAAAGAATAAACTTGCTACAAAATGCACAGGGCTGACATGCTGATAGCTTGACAGGTAACACAGGCTCAGTGCAGCGTGAGAACAGGTGTATAACGGGAGAAACTATAGGAAAATAATAACAGTTCCTCTTGATTCATGGATTATCTGACTTTACAGTCAGGTTTGGTTTGTGTCTGTAAAATGTGATGAAAATAAGTGCTTGTACACTCAACCTATGTATTTAAAGTATTTTCATTTATACCAACATATAACAGATGTCTTACAGGAAAAAAAAAAAAAAAATTAATAGTTTTCATTGGAAAGATTAACATAGTTAAGTTTACAAAGAGTACCCATCACCGTGGTATTCAGCCATATCAAGACACCTCTGAAAGACTTCATTCACTGAATGCTTTATTCCAGTATCTCAGTGCTAGTACTTTGTTATTAAAGAGTAAACTGAGGAATTCTTGAAGTTGTTTCCCTAGCAGAAATGGCTGGAAAGCAGTAACATATATCTCCCATAGGACAAATTAAAGTTTTTTGTTTCATAAGCTTTAATAATTTATCCATAAGGATCATTTTATTCTTAAATCACCATACTCAACAGACATTTGTTAAGTTTGAACTTAACAGACTAAGCAATCTTGAAGTAGACTAAGCTATCTTGAAGCTGATCACTTACAATCAATTGATCTGACTAATTAGTTAGTGCTTTGTAACAGTTCCTCCAAGCAATTTGTATTATCTGAAATTACAATAGACAATCAGAAAGTTGATCAAACAGAAAGGCATGATTGGCTGGGCTGGCACTACTGTGGTTCACAAACCATGGACATCCATCCAATTTATAGACCAGTTCCATGCCTAAAAATACAGTACTTTATGCTTAGTTAGCTCATGTGATCTCATGACTCATTGAGTTCAGCATGTAATGAAAGGTGTATGTTGGCTTTCTTCGTGGAAATGTTGGTATTCCCCAGTAGAGGAAGAGGATCTGTACTACTAATGAACAGATAACAGGACACAATTGTAAATGTGGACCTGTCAAATTCTTGGGCATAAAGACAGGATCAGTAGTTCTCTCAGCTCTTTCTTAAACTTGGTGACTTCATCTGAAAACCTCACAGAGAAGACAGCAAATTTGCCTAGCAGAAATTAGGCATCCAGTATAGGAACTGCTGTGTAAAACAGTGTCTTACTGGTATAAGACAGGTGAACTTTTCCCCACCCTTTGGAAAGCCAGAACTTTGATGTGTGAAAAATAAAGCTTTGTTGAAATAGTCAACGTAGTTGAGTTAAAAAAAATTCTCTTCTGTATCATCATATGTTTCAAGCTGTCATAACCTATGAAATAGGGTGAAGAGACACTAATACTGTAAGCAGCTCCTACAGGTAATGACAGCTACTCTTTCTTCTCTATTAGCTCTGCTGCAGATGTCCCACCAACAAACACACAGAGCTTTTCTGAAATGCCAAGGTTAAGATTTCATTCTCTGCTCTGGTTTTGTAGAAAATAGAATTAAACTGACAAAAGAGAAATTAGGTTTTATAATGTTTAGTTCTTACTGAACTTACCAGATATTTATGTGACTATTTGACAGTAATAATCATATATTAACAGTTAATATAGCTAAATTGCACAACCCATGTCTGTAGTATTTTTTGTCTAAAGTATACATAACATTTTCTAGATCCACAGGAACACATTTTCTACAGGTGAGGAGGCATTGCTTGTCACTTGCCAAGTATTTGCCCAAAAGCTTCCCTGAGTCACTTTGATAACCAAGGTATCATTTGAGTGATGGCTGGTTGGGCTGTTTATCCCAGTTGTGGCCCCCCCCAGCCATTTAGGCCAGCAGCTCTCTGTGAAAACTAACCCAGTCCTAGCGGAGCCCAGGACAAGTGAGTATTTCTACAGAAGCAATCATAAAAATAAGGCAAATTACTGTCATTAGTCTTATTTGGTTATGAGAAGACTGCTAATAGATTCCTTTCAGTTGCCCAAAATTAATCTCCTGAATCAGGTAAACTCTGTGCATAAAAGGCTGGACTCAAAAAAGAGAGGTACCTTATCAAAGGTACTCTATCTAGCCAGATAACTACTGAATGTAAACCCCCATGGATAAGGAGGTCTATACAATTAAGGCAGACATTGAAGAAGCAGGGAGTAGAGTGATTGACCTGGAAGCAGACATGTACTAAAATCTGGAATTAGGTTCTCTAACATATTAAACTGTTTGGGTGATGAGGGAGAGGAGAGAGACCATGCAGACAAATCAAGATATAATAAGGGAGAGCTGTGAAAGAAGGCAGAATATAAGAATAAAAGGTTTCCCTGAAGATCTAAGAGAACTGGAATCAAGATACTAAAACAGTATTTTAGCATATTCTAAAGCAGGAAGGAGAATTAGAAATAACTACAAAGAGATGCCACCATCTTTATGCCTTTTCTTAACAAAAGGTTAAGGAATATGACATAAAACCTCCCCTTTGAAAACAGATTGAGAAGAGTTGAGTACACTGTAATAAGTCAAAAAGAACATTTTATTTTCAAGATAGAGCAGCTACTAACTTCAAAGAAAGCTAGAATGAATGAGTTTTCCATCTACTGTAAGGCAGCCTGTGCAGGATATTGATGGGATTTCCCCTTTTAAGCTCATTGCATCAGGAACAGCAGTAAACCTTAAAGAGATGCTGGTAAGTTAAATCCCTTATAATATTAAATCTAGGATCTGACAAATCCTTCAGAAAGTGAGGAGGAGTCAGAACACGAGACAATTTTAAGCATTTCAATGCCAGTCAAGGTTGGAACAAAGTAAGTCGTAGGAGAATGAGCAGATCATGAAAACATCTCTGACCATAAGGTGATGAAGAACACACACAAGGCTGGATGCATGTTGAATAACTGTTGAACCTACAGCACTGAAAGCCCTGTGTGCAAGACTAGATAATAAGCTTGATTCTGGCCTAGTCTGTGCCCTTGTCTTGTAGGAATGTTTAAAATGCACATCCACTTTGATTAGTCAGTCTGGGGTGCAACTTGTAAAGACACAGGTTTTGGGGTAGAACAAGGATGTATGTATTCATGACACAGTTGGGTTAGTGAGGATCTTAGTTAAGTTATTTGAAAGGCATTTCCTGAGGACTGTCAGGAAAGACAGGAATAATCAGTTGAAAGAAAACGAGTATCTTGAAAGATAGGGAAAGAGGGAAACCTTCTATTTTAACATTTCCCAGGAATACCGTAGAGATTGCATAATTATGCCGTGTATAGAACTGCAAAACCTATACCTGTGAAGATTGCCCATGGCTGAGAGCAATGGCAGTGTTGCCTTCCAACTGTGTAAGTTCATACAGACCAAGAAAACACTCTGCTTGCCCTGGCACATTACTGCAGACGTAGGAGTGGAGAACTGTTCAGTCAGGCATTCTGCAACACTGATGCTACATATGTAAGATGCTTTTTATATTATAGGGAAAGATATTTATTGCTTGTATTTGGTCTGGCACTTTGCCCTTGAGCCTTGGTTGTGATTTAGATATAACAAGGTTTAAGCAACGGGATGGAGCCATTAATATCTGTCTTTATTAAAAATAAGCCCTTATGGGAGACACAAGGGAACACAGTCTTCTGTATTTGACTAGAATAACTTATTATAGGATGAAACACTGAAGTTCATCTCATTCAACCTCGTGATAAAACTAGGGCTTTTTGTACTCCTGTATTAGTATTCATTATTTCACACATGACAATACAGTGTGTGTTTCCAAATTCAGACAGTAATGTTTTTGTAGTTAGAGACTATGTAAGACAGAAACATACTCTTTATTTTGATGTTTGCACAGCTGCTGCTGTTGTAATAGGGCTTAGATCCTTGACTAGGGCTTCTAGATACTACAGGAATCCAAGTAATAGAGTTAAGCAAAAACAATCAGAGCATTCAACAGATAGTCTAGCATTCCAGTTAATAGCCCAGCGACTACTTACTAGTCATATTACCACTGTCTACCAAGAGATGGTTTTGCACAAAAATACGTGTAGCATAAATCTTTTTAGCTCTTTAGGAAGACTCAGTTTACATGCTACCACAATAAAATAAATACCATAGAAAAAATAGACTAAGCAGTAAGAATAAAGAAATTGGTATTTCAATGAAATCAAATTAAATCTAAACTTCAGGGTAAATCTGCTTTCAAATAAGCTATGTCAATGATATAATAGCTTAAAGTTTTGAGGACCTGTTTGCATCACACTCTAAGATATAAATCCATCTACTTGACTTTTAGCAGGTTTTAGAAAGCTAGCAAGTGCTAGCCCATAGAGAATTATAAATGCTGCTGACAACAGTGGCCAAAATGCTGGGTTTTGTAATTCTATTATTTGCACTTTCCTCCTTCTTCTATTACTGCTGGTACTAGAACTGCCTCTTGTTGACTTTGTCTTGTCTTTCATATCACTGCTTTTCTTCTGATATTGGCTAAACTAGACTCTGAAAAAGGAGCATGTTCTTCTGAGAAGAATTGTGCTTGCACACGCGTATAGTTCAAGCTTAGATGGAATTGAAGGCAGTGTTCTGAACCGAACGTATAATTTTTCAGCATTGCTGCAAGCAACAACAGAAGAGCTTTTGCAAGCTCTTCTAGCATAGGTTCTCCCAGTGGCACTGATGTGTTCCTGTTATTTCTGTAAGACAGATAAAAGGAAAGCATAAGCCTTCTTAGAGAGACAGCAGCTTCTGGAAATAGAGCATTGTTGAACAGCTTCATTTTTTTATTGGTCATAGCAGAGACTGTTATTCAAGGCCAGTCTACAATGAGTTTGCAAGAAAACTTCCCCACATCTGGCATAGGAGGAGGCTTGGCAATAGCTCCTTTAAGCCAGTGTTCTGCTCCTGTGCATGCAAGAATAGTGTAAACACAAACATGTTTACTCCTGGGGACTGAGAGCAGTACCCAAGTGGTTCTCAGGTTAGAATATTTCTCTCAACTTCCTTTCAGTCAAGGAGTGATATGTGCCACAGACTCCGAAAATACACTTAAGTACTCCTCAATATTGTAAGGAGTGACTGAAGGTGAGGTGGAAAAGCATGAGAAGAAAGCTTTGCTGGCACAACTTGAGGACATTTCTTCTTGTCCTATCACTTGTTCCCTGAGAGAAGAGACTGACACACATCTCACTGTAAGGAGAGCTGTAAGGCTCTCCCGTTAGGCTCCTCTTCTCCAGACTGTGCAACCCCAGTTCCCTCAGCCTCTCTTCATAAGACTTGTTCCCTAGAATCCTTCACCACCTTCATTACCCTTCCTTGGACATGCTCCAGCACCAGACTGTTCTTGTAGTGAGGGGACCAAAACTTTATTCAAAATGTGGCCTCCTGAGTGCCAAGTACAGGGGGACGACCACTTCTCTAGTCCTGCTGGCCACTCTTTCTAATTCAAGCCAGGATGCCATTGGTCTCCTTAGCCATCTGGTCACACTGCTCGTATTCATCCGGCTGCTGACCGACACCCCCAGGGCCTTTTGCACCAGGGAGTTTTCCAGCCACTCTTGCCCAAGCCTATACCATTGTATATGCCAGAGGAGGTTTAGATAGGACATGGTTTAGTGGTGGACTTGGAAGTGCTGGGTTAACAGTTGGACTCTATCTTAAAGGTCTTTTTCAACCTAAATGATTCTGTGATTGGAAAAGTAAGAAATTTAAAAATAAGCTTTTGTATTTCCCTATTTTGTTGTCAACTCGTAACAAACAGGACCACGTGGGGCAGAGCTAACCAGTTCACTATACATTTCATCATGCACAGCAACCTCCGTTTCCAGAATGGGAAGACAACAGATGCAAGTGATCATGACAGGAAATGAGAAGCTGCAGTTAGTAATGCTGCCTGACAGTAGGTGGCCATAAGCTGCCTTCACATATCATTTTTTTAGTCTAACACTGTTCCAAAGACACATTTTCCCAAGAGGAATAACCATCCAAATGCAGGAAAAGAAATGGAGCTAACAAAGAAAATAGAGATTTGGCAGTGTAGTGACCTGTCAAAATGACATTCCGTGCTCTTGGTAGAGGTTTACTGGTAAATAAGATACCCAAAAATCTGGGTATCATTACAGATACATAAGATCGGCCTCTGGACAACCCTGTGAACAAGCAAAGATAATAATTTTTAAGTTCACCTTCAGTGGTTAAACAAATTATACATGTCTTCCCATGCAGCTGCATCAATTAAAATGGGAGAATTTGGTTGGTGTATTCTTTCAGAAAGTGTTCCTTTGATCTCCTTGGCAGCACAGATACTGACACTCTCTTCCATGGTCAGAAGATAAAGATAGGACTCTGACAGCAAGACCAGTTAAGAGAAATTTGTCCTCATATCAATGTAGTTTTTCACAAAATTCAAGTCTTGTAAAAAACATCTCTAGCTGTTTAATTCTTTCCTGATTTTTGACATGAGAAATCTGTAGCAATTAAAGCTTAATAGGAAAAAAAACCAAAACAGTTTTTATAACAGCATTTAAGTAGCATATTGTGAAAGAAACTCTATTTTTAATCTTTTCTTTTCCCCTGCCCCTCAAATAAGAGAAACAATTCCTAAGTGTTTAAATTTCTGATCAGGTACCATTTTTCTCCATGTTTGCAGTGCTTCTGGTATAAACCAAATGTAAGAAACCACTACAGTTACACTGAGCAAGGTAAAGAAGTAGTTCTCTTTTACATTGTCCCTAGCTTTAATGATACACAACCCATATGGTGAAAATTGCCATTGCAGGCAATACTTAGAGAAGAGCCATTAGAAATATCACGAAGTTTTCCATATGTTCCTGTACCTTCAGTTTCTTCATAACATCTTTTTAAACAGTCTCTTAAAGGCAGTAGATTTTAAAAAAAAGTTTGCCAAACCTTTGTAAGAGAAACTATTCCTATGAGGCAACTTTTGTGAAAAGAAATTTTAAAAAATTACTGAATATAGAAGAATACATTGGAAGAAAATACTCCTAAACGAAGGATTTTGACTATAAAGCTCATAGTACAGTAGCTATCTGTTGAAATGACCCTATTCAAAGTGATGCAGACCTTATTTGCTTTTTCAGCAGTGTACCCTAGGTAAGGTGGACACAGAGTTCACATCAAATGCCTGGAATTAGGTTAAAGCTTGTTATATTTAGGGGAAAAAAAAATTAAACAGTGAGCTTAAGTTCTCTGACAGTTTTATTAAACAGAAACCACTAAACAATTCATTCTGTTGTTTCATGTTAAGTGATAATTAGTTTGCAAGCAATTAAGTTGTGCTTAGCTCACTTAATTTCCAGAATTTTTGTGCCAGTAATAGATGTGTATATGTATTCATCCTACAATTATGGTTTTGTGGCAGGAGAAAATTTTCCTCCATCTTTCCCTTTTCTTGTATATTCCTCAAAACTCAACTGAAAGTGAAAAATTATCCCAGAGGATTAATAGACACTTCTGTTCAGATTCTTTCACCTGTAAGGTTCCTCATCAATAAACCTGGTTTCTTAACAACAGCAGCTCCAAACAATACAGCTGTTGTTTGCATAGTTAATCCTGCTGTGAAAGAAAAAAAAAAAAAAAGAGCTAATCATTTTCCAGTCTTGCTTGTGTTCTGAAGCATTGCCAGGCTATGTTTTACATATCTCAGTTGATGAATGTGTATGTGTTCATTTGGTTTTTATTTATAAGACAAATGCTTTCCAGTGCACTATTACGCAAATGCTGCTGTACTCGGAGTGCCTTTTCCCTGAGAGAAATTAGGTGCTTGTTTGTCATTATTCATAAGATTTTTTTTTCATTAGAAATCACTGGCCAAAGGGAAGAGTAAATCAATACACAAATTTCTATGCTGCTGCAACCTTACATCTTTTGAGGCCCAGGTAGGACTATTTTAAATCTCATGCCTCATTTCATCAGGCGACAAATACAACTAATCTTTATACACTAACAGCAAGACAGCTTTCCTTAGCAGATAAGCCAAAAACATGCAAAAGACTCTTCCAAAATGCTTCCAGACATGACTGCAAAACAGTTGGCAAGGTCGCACAGCTGAAGAGTTTTGCTCTTTCATAATTTAGTAGCAAATTAGAAGTTCTCATCTAAATAACCTCCGTTTTTAAAATAAGGGAGACCAACATTCAGTCTGATTGTTTAGCCTTTCTGTTCCTACGGCTACAGCAAAAGACACCAGTGAAAATTGAAGCCATTTTTGGCATAGGAAGAACAGTGAATATTTTGTAAGAGGTACAGTCTTCACTTAGAAGGCAGAGTGTCTAACAAGAAAACCTACTTAACCCAGGGTAGTAGTAAGTAAGTAGGAAAGTAAGTAGCAGTAGGAAAAGGATTGCAGTAGTTGTTTTGGGTTTTTTTCTGTTGTTCTACCTCCTCCCCCGCCACCCCTTTTAGCTCTCTAGTGTTTTAAAATACCTGTCTAGACTAAACACAATGTCAGGAGGAATAACCAGACCCTGCCATCCATCTGACCTCCAATGCACAGTGTCCTGGGATCGCTGGGCTACACGAACGGCAGGATCCTTCTGGTTTGAGCGTGCGTCGTATTGCAGCAATGATTTGGACTCAGTCTCTGGCAGGCTTTTGTTAAATTAAGAGCAGATAGATGAAGCAGTAGTGAGCCCCTGGCTTTCCTCCATGCCTGACAGCTGTCACCATCCCCAAGGCAGGAAGGTCAGATATGTTCATGAACATTCAGTTTTCAGACTGTATTATTAAGCTAAACTGAATTTGAGCTTGGGTTTTAAAGTTTTCAAGTAATTTCAAGGAGGCAGAGTACATATCTGAAATATTAATATTAGGCAGTAAACTAGCCAGCTGAGAATGGAATATAAAGAAAATTGAGACCAGCAGGGAACAAAAGCATAGAGCACTGAGTCTTCTGAATATGAACTGTGATAATAATTCTCCCAATTAAAACCTATTCACAATCAAAAGCATGTTATGTTAGGTTAACTATAAAATTATATTAAAAAAAACAAATATCAGAGACTTTGGACCCTGAACTAGAAAGAAGATGGTGGAGGTTATTTAATTAATGATGTGTATCATTCAACCTCACTTGATTCTTAAAAAAATGACTGAATTTTTAAAGTTTAATAAGTTAGAGAATAAGTAGAATTTATCTTAAGGATCAAGGAACCTAGTTTTTAATTAAATAAAATGATGACTACACTCTCCAGAGGACTCACTATTAGTGGGGTTATATATAAGTGTTTCAACTCTGTTGCTAATGGAAAAACATTGGGGTTTTTCCCAGCTCTGTAG
The DNA here is from genome assembly GCA_025345505.1 of Todiramphus chloris collaris. Classification (NCBI taxonomy): domain Eukaryota; kingdom Metazoa; phylum Chordata; class Aves; order Coraciiformes; family Alcedinidae; genus Todiramphus; species Todiramphus chloris. The sequence goes on from JANVCC010000319.1 coordinate 7,195,130, forward strand.
GATTGCTCACTATGTGCATGACAGCAATTTCCAGTGGGAATAGATTTGATGTGAGTCCCAAACTCCTTGGGCTTCTTCAACAAGAGAAAGCTTGTTTTATTACCAGAGTTATGCTGTACCAAAACCAACAAAACAAACCAATATACAACCCCCTTCTTCATTATAGTGATTTTGGGGATGTTCATCAAGGAAAACTAATTCCTGGATTCAACTTCCATCCTCCAGACATGACTATCTTGTGTCTGAGAAAGTCCCCAGCACTATAAACCCTCCTATTTTTTCCCTAAGTAGAGATTAGGAAGTGTTATGTATTGGATAAAACCAGGAAGCTGCAGTGTGTTTAAACAGAAGTTTGAATCATAAACCAGATGGAAATTGCTTCCACATAATAGGCAAGCTATGTTACTGTCCAGGTTCATGCTGGCACATGCCAACAGAGGTGTACTGCTGTCATTGCAGTCCTCAGTGACATCCATGCCAGGTCAACAAACACAAAAGCTGATGGGGCTTGTAGTTTTAGTCAGACACTTACACCATGCCATTCTACTGCATAACACAAGTCACTCATGAAGATTTTTTTTCAGTCTGCTGAAAATTAAACAATAATTTTTGGTCTTTGTGTATGTCCCTACCACTACCTCAGTTTGCTTCCCTTAAACAAAACTGGTTGAAGAGTTTTGCCACAGGCAGATAAGATTCTTTTGGTTTTCAGTGTTGCTGCATGCAGCCTTCATTATGGTACTCTGAGATATGCATGTTTCTCTCTTACATGTAAGCACAATAGGCTTGTGAAAATCAGGGACAACAAAGTCTTGGACTGTGCTTCAGAGACAAGATACATTCATTGTGGAGTTGCCAAATCCAGCCACTGGCTTACTGCCATCTTTCCAGATGCTTTGTTCTGCCAGGAAAATTTTCCACCATCACTTTCTTGAATCTGTGTTCAGAGCTGCTACACTTTGACCTTCCTGCTACACTTTGACCTCCCTTGTGAGGAAAGGCTGGGGGAGCTGGGTCTCTTTAGCTTGGAGGAGACTGAGGGGTGACCTCATTAATGTTTATAAATATGGTAAGGAGGATGGAGCCAGTGACACGCAGTGATAGGACAAGGGGTAATGGGGTGCAAGCTGGAACATAGGAGGTTCTGCATAAATATGAGAAAAAGCTTCTTCATGGTGAGGGTTACAGAATACTGCAACAGGCTGCCCAGAGAGGGTGTGGGGTCTCCTTCTCTGGAGGTCTCTGGCATTCAAAACCCCCCTGCACGCATTCCTGTGTGACCTGGTCTAGGTGGTCCTGCTCCAGCAGGGGGGTTGGTCTAGATGACCTTTAGAGGTGCCTTCTAATCCCTAACATTCTGTGATTCTGTGACAACTACAACTGTTGAGTCAGCCTAGAGTTACAAATACAGCAGCTTGTGAAAGCTGCTACTAAATGTTACACTTCCTTGGTAAATAACTCGGGTCCTGTAGTGATGATTTCAGCACTGACAGTATCCAATTTCCTCCCATAGCTTGAGAAGCAAGGTAAGTTGACCTGAGAGCCTGGAAATGGGTCTTTAGTACAACACTTAACTCTGTCAGGATGTCAGGAGTTGTCCTTGTTTCTGCTACGTTCTAATTAGTGCTGTCCCGAGGATCTGGGTTGGAGTCTCCCATCCTGTTGTTCAGCCAGTTCTTAACCCATCTCACTCTCTGCTCTTCTGACCCACACAGCATCAGCTTCTGTTACTCTGGGCCTCTGGTCAGCCCAGTAATAGACTGGAATTTTCTTCTTAGTCTTCAAAACTGAGAAGTAGACTAGTTCCTGTCAAGTTTTTAGTGGCACTACCCATGAGGGTTAACGGTAAGGAATTTAGACCAGTGAAGAAAAAGCATTAGGCAAGTGGGCACGTGTGCAATCCCACTTGTAATAGTTCCATCTTGCCATCTCCTTTCCTTTGCTCGAGCAGATACAGTGCAAGGTACAATAAGCAATCAGGATATTCCTCCGTGACTGAAATTTAGTTTAGAACTGTAGCATGATGGCTCTCCATCATCCTTTGAGGTACACATTCAACCATGGCATAGCTGCTCAGATAGCTGAGGTAGAGATTTCTGGGAGAAAGGAGAAGTTGCCAATTAACGGCTTAATGAGACAAGTTGGCAGGAAGTGAGCAGTATCATCAAGGGAAAAAGAGGTGGCTGATCTCATTAGGCTCTACACCAAATGCAAAGAGGATTCTTGTTAGTTCCAGCCAGCCTGGGAATGACAGGACACATGTGCTCCTTACAGCACTGCAGAGCACCTGGCATCAGTGGCAGTGAGGATGTGGCAGTCATCTGCAGTTGCCTTGAGCACACAACAGGAAAAACCTCTCCTGCTGGTGAAGAACCGGGGTTGGCCCCAGGGACCATGCTGCCTGTTTTAGACTCATAAATCAGAGAGTGACACTCTCCTTACCTCAGTTCTTCTACTCCCATTTCCATATGGGTGTACTCCTGACACTGAGACAGATATGCTGTAACGCTTACCTGCTACAAATATCTGCACGGAATAAATGTGACATTTATTACTGGCATTTAGTCAGTCTTATAACCAATAAATATTTCTGTGTGAAGGCTGGTGCCTAGGTATATACCATACAAACTCATACAATATAACCACAATGTGTAGGCATTTAAGAAAAGAAAAAATCCCATGAGCCATTACTTGAAATACTGTGCATGAAATGGTATATCAAAGTAGTTTAGTTTAAAGCATACCATTAGCTATCAGCATTTACATACAGTTTACAGATAGCAGGAGGACAAACAACCACTAAATGGGCCCACGGGTCACATAAATTGCAACATTACGACCCATCAGCCAGCAGGCAAAGTAACTGGATGGGCAAATCCACTCCCTGCTGACCTCATGGGGTTCTTTAGAAAGAATAAGACTTTAAAGACGGGTAGGCAAGGGCAAGATCTTGATTGTTTCTCTTTCCTTGTGTTGCACCATTCAGAATAACTTGTTGGTGCTATTCCAGTAGAAAGCCTGATTTCTGTCATCACCCACATGCTGCCTCATGCATCCATATGTAGCGCTAAGGGTACCAAGACACTCATTTTTTCAAGTGAATCCTTTACAGTTAAGACTATTTTAGCCAGATTCAGGACTCACCAAGAACACTCACTATTTATTGCTTCCAAGTACATTACTCTTCAAAAGCCGTGTAAGTTAATATGGAACTGTAGAAGGCTTTTTCTTCCAGCTGCATCACTTAGCTACAGCTGACAAATCCAGCTATGAACTCTCATAGAATTTTGGAAAAGAGATTAGCTAATGATAATTGCATTGTTAAGCAAGTCTAGTGGCATTTTGGAAGATGAGAAAAGAAGAGTTGCTGTGATATTTTATTCATTTTTTTTCTAAGTTAGGAAGGTTTTCAGAGACAATCACCAGAGAATGGTGCCTCCATCTAACAACTTCAAACGTAAAGGCTTCAGGACATTACACGAGAACCAGAACAGAAGGAAAAAAGCGACAAGTTCCTAAAGTAAAAGATCAATCAAAAAGATACAATCATTGCTTTCCTCCAAAAGCCTCTGATACCAATTACCCCTTTCCACATCCTACAAAAATACCATCCCCACCCAAAAAATATTGTACTTAGAGTGCTTGTCAAGCAAAGAAATGATGCAGGGCCATCCAAGGATGAATACCATCAGGAAATAACTCCATCTATAGTAGAACTGATGACAGGTCTGAACTTATGAGGAACCACTGACATAATGGGTAAGGGGAGTGGGTGTGGGTGCCAGGTGGGGTTGGTCAGTGTTCTTCTGGCACTGTAGTGCCCTCAAGGCTCTGACATCTAGCTGGCATGAAATAAAACCAAGTATTTAAGAAAAACAAAATTCCCACTCATTTAAGTTAGAAAGATGTTTATTTGGTATTTTAAATAATTTCAAAGAAAGTCTCTCTCTCATAAAAAAATTGAGATAATATCAATCTTATGCTTGACTGTATATACACAAATGCATTCTTTTGATAATCAGTGCTGGAAATCATGTTAGGAATGAGGGCAGGAGGAAAAGAGGAGGTTGCTGTTTGAAAATGCAAGTTAATTTCACTCGTTTCTGCCATGCCTGTGAAGGCAAATGTGGATCTTCAGCAGGAGAATTTGGAATTGAACCGTATGAAAAAACCCTTTGCTACATAGATGGAAGCAGTGAAGGTTTATAATGTTATGGTTTAATGCCTGACATCATCTTCATCAAGGAAATTTTCAATTAATATAGTGATGTACAATGTTAAGTTGGTGGTTGCATTTCTATCAGTAGTTTTTCACATATCAATAAAAACATAGTAGTGAAGCTGCAGAAAAAAATAGATGCGTTAATTGTTGCATAAAGTGTTTGATTTAGCAAATTTAGACCTGGAAACTGCATGAAGTAAATACATAAAGTGAAAAAAAAGAAGAGAGAAAGCTCTATTGAGGTCTGTAACAATGAGATATAGAAATTAGCTGAGTTTACATTTCGGAGAACCTCTATTTTTACAAAGAAAAAAAAAAAAATCCACTGGTATGATATTATCAAGGCTGAAAGGCAAGGGCAAAGCTGACAAAACCTGTCAATTGGTATCATGCTGAAAAATGTAAGAACTAGTGGCTGAAGTCCTGCTATGACAAGCCTAAACACACTTCTGGTGGAAAACGTTTCTAGTGACAACGACTTATTTTAATTTACTAAGTTGTAACCCCAATGTGTAGATGAGCATCATACCAATGTATGAAAAATGTTCTTGACACAATATTTCATACTGAGTGTAAGACAACAAAAGAAGGCCCAAACTTGAGGACCAATTAAGAAGAAAAGGAGAATAGCATAAAATTTGCAATGCAATTTCAGTCATGATACAGGAATCAATACAGATGAATAGTCTGGTAAAATTATTTTAGTTTAAATTTTTAATAGTACATACAAAATTGTTATAGAACCCCATTTATCAGAAATATATTCCAAATTTAGAGGTGCTTTATACAAGTGGGGAAAAGAACAAAAACTTTAACTTACACAAGAGGTTTTTTTTTTTTTTCCCCCTGGAAATTATAAGCAGTTTTAAAAGAAAAGAAGTAAACTTTATAAGAAACTGCAAATTAGTCTTTACAAGATGTATCAACTGGCAGCACCAGTAGGTAAAAACCCAGCAGCTTCAGCAATTATAAGGAAGAGCTGTTGGAAACTACATATGTTTATTCTAATTTCTGATTTATTTAAGAACCATTTGTGAAATATCACACAGAAAGGTTGGGTATGAACAGGTATATGAACTGATGCAGCACTGATTGATAAGTGCCTCTATGCAAAACCTGTGGCCTTTTTAATTTCAGAAAGTCTTATTCTAATATCAAAATCCCCAAACTGAGAATAAAAAATGAACAGGAGGACTTGAAGGTTTTTGTGAGTGAAGAGATGGTTAAAACCATCCTTTCTTAAACGCAGCAGATTATTAATAATATTCTAGAGAGATAAGTAAGTTGAATGAAAGAAAATATGCATATAATTATCTGTCTGGTTTTTAATCCTGTAAGAATATAAAGAACACTTTGGGAAGAAAGAGGGGATGGAGGTTATATGATCCACTAATATAAATCACCACTGACTCCAAATCAGTTCCTGCAGGAGGATGTAGACGTATTGTTCTGCCAAACAGATTTCCCTTCTTGGAATGGCTTTTGGAAAACAGCAGTCAGATCAAGACTTTTGAGCAGCACTATAAATCTGGTCTGAAATGAAAGCTGAGCAGCTCAGAACCTATTTTAATAGATTGGTCTTGGCAAACACGGACAAATTTAAGGCATTCAAATATATTGAAGTTCGCATTAGATTTTAGGCTGTTTCAGGATTGTGTGGCTGTTGAGTAGATAGAAGACTTCAGAATAGTGTTTTGCTGGATTGTATATTTGGATCTGGATTTTCTTTATACACAGAATTGCAGGGAATGTCATAGTTGAAGACAGAGAGTTTAATGGCACGATCCAGTGATGGGTGTTTGTGTAGCCCACACTTTCTAAATAAAATAATTATTCATTACTTCTTTACAAAGCTATTATACAAAATTCATTGGATTTAAAAATTAACATAAATCTAAGCTTAAATAGCACTAAATGTACATTTGGTGATTCTTGCATTCTTCTGAGGTCACTGAGGTATATTAGTCATTAAAATTCTTGGTGGATGAAGAAAGAAAAAATGGAAAATTTAGTAAATTTAAAAAGGCTTAAAAATTATTTTTGTATGCACTTACTAAATTTCAGTTAAACGGAATGAAATTAGTAAAGAATTTCTTTGTTTTCTTAATTTTTTCAAGTATATTTTGTTAAAAGAGTTTTTCCATACATTTACATGAAAAATTACATCGTGGTCTCAAAGTGATTGAAACACCTTGAAAAGCTATCGAAAAGATCTGCTGGTAAGCAAACAATTCAGATGGAATTGAAATTATTTTTGTAATGACTTTCTAGTTATAAAAAAAAAGAATTTTTGGAAAAGAGAACTAGACAGCCTGAAGTGCAATGTTTACAGATAAAATCTTGAAAAAGCCTGCTGGCTACATATTTAGCTATTGCTTACTTAAATACAGGTAAATGATTTGTTTTTAGAGAACAGAAAAGTGCACTTCAGACAGAACCATATGAAAAGAATATTTGTTAAAATCAAATGCAAAAAAAACCCAAAAAAAGAATCTTAGGAGAGACTGGGGCTGAATAATTTTAAAATGTGAAGTATTGGTGAAGTGGTTATCATCTTGTCCAAACAGGTTTTAATAATTTTAATTAATGCCTGTGGCCAGCCAGTCTAAGAAATGACAAGAAGTGGTTTACGTTCTTTTATTTTATATGTTGACTGCTGAAGGCTCTTTGATGTTTCCACTGTCTGATTTCCCAAACTGGGGGTTTTTTTTCCCCCAAACACAAGGGGACTCTGCATCTCTTGAGATGACAGATGCTCTCAGTGCAGGAATGGATATACCACTTTGAGAGTTTGATGTCTCATCTTTATGGTATTAGATGTGTTTGTGTTGTGGTACCTCCCGGGACAGTGAATCACAGAACAGTCACATCATTGCTGCGTGGTGATTATTCTGAATTTTCAAAAATGAGGTTATCATCTCCTTGAATTCAGAATTTTTTGCTGATCCTGAAATACTCCACAGCAAGCAGGAGATTGCCTGTTTGTTGTCTACCAGTCTGTTTTCTGAGGAAAAAAAAAAAAAAAATTGTATTCTCTGCAAATTTATGTTGACAGCAAAGTTGTGGTTCTAGCTTGCATCTCCCTAGTGTCCTACCAGTAGCTAATAAGTACTGATCTCATGGCCAGGCCTTGCTCCTTGGGTTAATAGTAAAAAAAAGGAAAGGTAAAAGGCAAAGATAATATGCAGAAAAATAAGAAGGCTTACAGGGGAACAGGGTGCAGAGAAGGTAAAGTAAAATAGGAATATGATTTTAAATGAAAAAATTCATCCCAAAGGAATCAGATGGCTTGTATGGATACACAGACTGATTCTCCTGGGTACAGAGCACAGAGTATGTTAATTAGGGAGGATGCCATTGTAGTTCTGCTGGGTTCTGAAGGCACCTTTATTGATTAAAGCACAAAGTCTGAGAATGTAGTTATGCAACATACACTGTCTCATTTGGTAATCTTTGCAAAACATGTTAGCATATCTTTTTGTACAGAATAAATTGAGAGATTTGCCAGCAGAAGGATGGAGCAGACATCAAGTTTAGTGCATTTTAACTATTATCAGCTTTTGTAGTTTGAGAAACGTGTGAAGAATTTTTCTTGAAGACTTAAGAAAATCCCTAGTCTGTTCAAAATTGTGTTAAGTGAACCCTAAGCTCAGCAGTTAGCAGTATTTAGCAGTAAAATCACTGACCAGAATTAGTCCTGTTCTCACTCCATCCAGGACAAGGGGAAAGACAAAAACCTCCAATGTGCATGACGTGTTTAGTGTGGCTAAAATACTGCTTCTCAGGTCTGATTGATGTTCAGTGTGTGGAACTGTTGTCATGTAGAAAATATTTTCAACTGGGGAACATGTCAGGGTGTTTAAACAGCAGAATCACTCCTTTTTAACAAAAAAAAAGAAAAAAGGTGTCTTATCTTAAAGTTTTGAAATATGATTTTGAAATGCAGCTGTATTAGTCCTCTTGAAAAACAACAATCAAGATCAAACTAATATTAATGCAAATATTAGAATTCAGGTGAAGTATTTTGGTCGTGTTACAAGCATGACTTGCACTGGGACTGCTTTTGCAGCTGGGTGAGCATTTAAGGGTGCTTTGATCGAAACAAGAGCTTGCAGTAGTCTCATTTGATGACATCCACATAAAATTGCTTGTAAATCTGAATTAGTTCTAGACTTGATTGAAACTTCTAATTTCCATTTCTCAGGCAACATTTTTAGTGTGAGATTTGTGCTTACGAAGCAGAACTCTTTTATAAATGCTATACATCATGGAATCTGCAGATTGACTCAGGAAAATAGTTGGTGTCCTGTGGGAAGATTTCACACTTTGTTTTCACAACACCTTTGTAATGTGCTCGTGGAAGCCTTCTTGAAATGAAGAGACTGTAAAAATGAAAAAAAAAACAAACCCTGAAATTTAAAAAAATCATCCCCTTAGAGGCATTCCTCTTGACTTTTTATTTTCTTTACAATAATGTCATCATCACCACTCATGAATACTTTAGTCAGTGCAACTGACTGTTTTCTATCGACTGTGATCTGCTAAGTGACAACCACAACTGAGGTTATCTGTATTTTATTTGATTTACCTTTGAGAGAGCATTTTTTTTTCTCTATTTTTTTTTCCCTTTAACAATCCTCCACTGACTATAACAAAATGGTTTGTAATCTGCCTCTCCACTTATTTTGACCAGTTCAGAAATGACATGTGAAAGTATACTTACTAGAATTCTAATGTTTCTGTCATTCTCTATTACAATTATTTCCTTTTCACCACCTCATCGCTTCCATCACTGATAAGATCAAACAGGGGCTTCTTGAAACGAGCCACAGCTCTGTTAGTTCAATTGACAAAACATTTTGTCTAGATGCAGAATTATTGGCAATATTACTGTCCAAGAGCATGGCTTTGTAAAACCATCCAGTACCTGCGAATGGAAAATGATGTTTTACAAGGAAAAACGAGCACAATACCTCAGTCTCAGTAACTGCCCTTGGTGAAAGGTGGATTTCTTTTCCTAGAAATACAGGAGTTTGCGAGAGGAGAGCGTTATATTCCTGCCTGCAACGCCCCCCCAGCAGAAATTATAGCAACAATCATTTCTATTATAAAAGCTGTTCTTTTCCTTTGCTTTTCATTTACTTAGATCACCCTTCCCATTGTTACCCCACAGTCCAGGTTTGGGTTGAACTGTAGGGAAACCACAGAAGGGGAAGTACTGGAGGGAAAGCTACAGGGAAACAAGCTTAATTATTAAAGTACTCTTTGAGGCTACATCCATTCTAGTAAATTAAGCATGGCCGGGGTTTCTTGTCAATAGAGCATGAATATTCTAGCAAGCTCTTTCTCTGGCAAAACTTGTTCCAGTCCAGCTAGTACTGTCCCCCTAAAATTCCCAGGCCTAATTCAAGGAATATTTGTGTTTACTAGTATAGATAATCCTGTACTGCTTTTGGACTGTGGGGCTGTGACTCCTCCAGATAGCCTTCAACCCTTGTGTTTGCCACGCTACACCTGAGGCTTCACCAGATGCAGGTATCATGTTAGATATTTATTTTTTTCTAAGCTGCCCTTTCACTTTTTTTGTCATGCGGGATGGTAGACCCTGTCAGCTAAGAAACACAGCTCTGGAAGTGTCCAGAAGTTTGGCCAAACAAGCTCCATGCTGTTTGTTTTGCTACCTATGATGGCAGAGCTCATGGAAGTGATCAAGGTGCACAGCTTGACCACTCAGTGCAGAGGGTACCTGAACAAGCTAAGATTATTGAAAGGAAGGCTGGCAACATTCTGTTGAGCCTAGCTCCACTTGTAGAGCTACACTACACTGACTTACAGTGCTTCATTCTGGTTTTGCTCTGCATGTTGATACGGATAAGACCGACTAATCATGGGCAGAGAATCTAGGAGATGCTGTGCAAACCTCCACTTATGGTTCATAATCCCAATCTCCTTCATGGTAATTTCAAGCCACATCCCTGTGTGGCTTCTGGTGATGTGGCCCATAGACAGATGTGTGGCATCGCTGGTAGAATTGACAGATCTTTGAACTAGGGCTTCTGCTTGTCCTGGATTCATCTAGGATAGGGTTCATTTTCACCAGAAGTTGGGAGGGGGCCACAGCCACAACAGACAACTAAAGCAGCCAAGGGGTTATTTGATGCTATACCAATATCATGCCCACTATATAAGGGTGGAGGGCAGGCCAGGAAGGCAAGGGATTTTGTTGGGAATGGTCAGCTTGGCTCGGTGGGCAGCACAGTTCACCAGGTTAGTTCTATATCTCTCATTTCATATATTGTTTCATTATTGTTACTGTTGTTTTTACTTCACCTTTTGCATTGTATTAAATTCCCCTTAACCCACAGGATTTTATATCTTTCTCCCTCTTCTTCCCACTTGAGGGGTGGGGGACAGTGAGTGAGCAGCTCCTGGCTGGGTCTAAACCATGACACTCCCATCACTTCTGAAAGAAATTCATCTGGTGTCCCCTGAAATCAGAGATGCAGGTCAACTCAAGGCAGGCAGTAAATCTTTTCTGACATTTTTTGTGAGAAAACTAGCTTAGGTCTCATCCAAATAATTACTGCAATTTTAGTTTCCCTCTGGGAAAAGGGAAACCCTACCTCAAGAATGGAAGCGGCACGAGGAATATACTTGGCATTTTCAGGGCAAATTGCTGATGTAGAGTTAAATTATCTGTTAGGATATGTGTTCAGATGGCCAGTGCTGATGTGTGGCTATATTAGTGTTATTCGAATAAGTAAAAGGACAAATGTGAAACATTACAGGTAACAAAAGAGGGATGCTCGGTGAAATTGCTGAACAACTCAGAAAAACAGTGGGGCAAGCATACAGGAAATATCAAATAATCTCAGCAAAACTAGGGGCAATGGAGAAAGATTAAACAGCTGTGGGATGTTAATTTGGAAGGAGTTAAGGTTGGGTGTGACAGGTTGTTTGGGGATACCTTTTGAGGAACACTGCATCTGATGAAGACAACAAAACAAGATAAAAATTGTTTCTCTGGCTACATGTGTAGTTCTCAAAAGAGAGCACCATGTTTCCTCTGATGCTGATGAAAGAATGCCCAGACAGGGAAGGCTGGATTTACTAATAATACCCTTCATATCAAGATGGTGTGAACATCAACTACCTTTCTCAGACAAAGAAATTAGGAATAGAAATTAATACCAGCAATTTTTTGGGGTGTATATTGATTTAACCCTGTTATGTGGTCAGGAGCATCCTTTTGAGTGATTCATTTTTTCTTAAATAAAATGTTCAGCCACTTAATTCATCCTATTGAGTTGCCTAAAGGGGTGGGAGGGTAAAGCAAGGCAGCTGGGCAGTGGGATCTCTTGTTTTTTCAAGAATAAAGAGATCCTCTCCTCATTACATTACGATACCTCCTAATGAAGTAAATGGTCCTAATTTTAGCTTTCCGCTCTGAAAACATCTGTTCACTTTTGAGTCAGACAACAGGACCATGAGCTTCCTGGTTCCTGTCACAGTCCTGATTAAAAAAGACTTTAAATGTAATTGAGTGAGGATGCTCTCTGTAGTGTGTGTTGGGGGTGATATTTAAACCTTGAGCTTCATGGTACTTTCTTGTACTGATATTAGACACCAGACCATCACTTGTGCTGTATGTTTGCTTAAAAATAAAATAAGCCCAAGGAATCTGAGAACTGTAAGAGGTGGGAGGCTTCTTTTACAGAATAACTACCCTTCCAATTACATCTATGATTCTCTTACACAGAGATGCCTGTGTCCTTATTCTGAATCTCCCTGTCTGCTATATTAACTCTCAAAGTGGTTACGAGGTGATTGCCACATTTGATTTGGTAGAATAGATAATGATACTCTGTGTTCTACATGCACTATGACTTTGCAGTTTTATACTTTGTTGTTTTCCGTGGTAAATCTGATATGATAAGAAGTATATACAAACTACAATCTGAGAGGAAATAGCTGCTTTTACTCAAGCTGAAAATAAAAACCAAAGCTGCTTTCAGGTAAGCCGAGAAAATTCCCTCAAGTACTTTACATCTGCTAATGCAATGCTGAAAAAGAGATGTTTGGAGATTCACAGTAACTATTTCCAGCATTCTACAGAAATTTCTTTTCTTGCAGCTACTGCTCTTCATGGACTTAATTCAGCTTGAATGTACATGCCATGTTAAAAGTGAATGCTTCAATTCAGGACATTTATATATTGACCCAAAATTAAAGCCGTGATTCTCATCTGCCGTTGGGTCATCCTGATGGTCAGTGTTTAATCTGAGTGATAAATATTGCCACTATATTTTAATGAATCTTTCTTTAGAAAGAACAAGTAAAGTTACTTTTCTCCCCTTCTTTGAGTTGTGAAGATGGCAAATGTGCTTATTTCCCACTAATGTGGATGACATGTTTCTTCAAACTAATAACCAAGACGAGTAGCTTTCTATAAAGGGACCTTTCTCTTTAAAACTATAAACACCCTGCATTGGACACTCTATTGCAAATGTCCACAGCATCGCTTTTAAAATGTTATTTTCCCTTTATTCTTTATTCAGTTTGCATTATTTTTCTCCCCTTTAATCTCTGTCCTTTTAGGCGCTACTGTTAGAGGCATACTTAGCAAATATCTAGAACTCTTCCTAATTTCAGTGGGACTTCCTTGCACCAAGGCTTTATAAGGATCAAAGCTGTCAGTGGAATCTGCAGTATCTGTTTTTCTGTTTTATGATGCATGCTGGAATTGAAGAATACCAAATACCCAGTTTCCGCTGCAATGTGTGTGGCACAGGGAAATAAATACATTTTCTATTGCCAAACATGCATAACGAGTTTCAGATTTTTTTTGCCTATTTTGAATTACATTGATTATTTCACAATCCCACAATTACTTCTTGCAGAATAAGCAAAAGAACAGACCAAAAGAGAAATGCTGTAAAAATGAATCAGAAACCTCAAATCCCAAAGCTTTTTTCTATTGCTCTGAGTGCAGTATTTCCACATCAAAGTATCCAAAATAGATTTTTATTATTATTATTATTTGTGTGTACTTTACATACTTTATATGTGCTTTGTTGTAATACATGGAATCATAGAATTGGTTTTAAGAAACCTTTAAGATCATCAAGCCCAACCATTAACCTAGCACTGTCAGGTTACCTCTAAACCGTGTCCCTCAGCACCACATCTATGCATCTTTTACATACCTCCTGGGATGGTGGCTCCACCACCTCCCTGGGCAGCCTGTCCCAGTGTTTGACAACCCTTTAGGGGAAGAAATTTTTCCCACTGTCCAGTTTAAAACTCCACTGGAGCAACTTGAGGCTGGTTTGTTGTTTTGGTTTGGTTTTTTTAACTCCTTTCACTTGTTACATTGGAGAACAGACCCCAGTCCACTACAACCTCCTTTCAGAGAGCTGTAAAGAGCAATAAGGTCTCCCCTCAGACTTCTTTTCTCCAGCCTAAGTAACCCCAGTTCCCTCAGCCACTCCTCCTAAGACTTGAGTTCTAGACACTTGACCAGTGCTTTGGACATCCCCCGGTCCAGTGTCCTTCTGGTAGTGAGGGGCCCAAAACCAAACACAGTGTTTAAGCTCCAGCCTCACCAGGGCTGAGTGCAAAGGGATGATCACTTCCCTAGTCCTGCTGGCCACATTATTTCTGAGGCAGGCCAGATGCCATTGGCATTCTTGGCCACCTGGGCACACTGTTGGCTCATATTCAATACCCAGTATTGGCTGTTGACCAACACCTACAGGACCTTCTTTTCCAAGCAGATTTCCAGCCACTCTTCCCCAGGATGGCAGCATTGCCTGAGTTTGTTGTGATCCAAGTGTGCAATCCAGCACTTGGCCTTGCTGACCCTCATACAATTGGCCTCTGCCCATTGATTCAGCCTGTCCAGATCCTTCTGTAGAACCTTCCTACCTTCAAGCACATCAAAATAGTCTTGAGGTCATTGCAGGTGGTCTCACTGGCCACTGTTTTCTTTGCAGCCGAGACTGTTTCAAAGGAAAAGTACTTTTGTTCAAGAGGAGTACCCTTTGTTTAGGAAACAAGGAGTTCTGATTGATGATTATCTGGTAGCCTTTTCTCACATGTGTATGCTCTGCTGTCATCTGTGCTGAGTTGTGTGATTGCATCATGACACTGGGCAACTTACCTTGCAAAGAACTTGACTCAGATGAGCTTTCTTCCTTGTCCGTGTGGTACTTTGTCTCATCCATGAATGAGTTTCTCCTCCTCTTTGATTCTTTGCAAATAATTTTATTTCACGTGCTCTGCTTTAACTGGTTAACTTTCGGCAGGAAATGCAAATTGGTGCATGTGGAAAATGCAATTTTTACGTGCCATTTGTTTTACCTAAATGGCCAGGCAACTGGTTACATGTGTATTCAAGAGCAGCAGATACACACCACCCTCCTAGAGAGATCTTCAGCTAAGGTTCAGGAAATCTTCATATGGGCATCAGCCCTTGTATCCAAGGAAGGAATAATGCAGTAGGAATTGTCCTCGTCTGAACTGGCTCAGTTAGGGTTCTGAGCAACTCCTCCGAAGGACCGATGGATTTTTGTTCTCATCTCTTACATAATACCAGTCTTACTCTGGAGCTAATAAGAAGTGTAATAAGCAAAAAAGTAATCCTTCTCTTGTTTTCTCTGGGCTTTATAATTATCAAGCTCCGCTGTTTAATAAGAGCTAGCATCCCTTGACAGAGTGAGTGTTCCAGCTTTTAAGATCTGTGTTTGGGAATTGGCCAGACACAAGACAGCAGCAATATGTGTCTACCTGGACAGCTATGTTTGCACATGATTAACCAATATTGTTTGCTATATCTGTAGGCTTTGTTTTTTATAAGGAACAAGGCACTTGGAAACACTTGGAATTTGTTGTTACGTCAGGGACTAAACAATCTTAGTTCTGCAATCCTTTGCACTGGAAATCCTGCATGAAAAGTAAGGTGTGACAGAAAATGCATTATTTGCCTCCTGTTTAAAGACCAGAAATGACTATTTAGATTGCCTTTTGCAAATAGTAAGACTAGTTAAAAAGTTCTTAGCATCTGTGTACAGTTTCCAGCAATCAGCTTCTTTTGTACTGTGCAAATTTGTCAGGAAGAAATTTGTGCTCCCGAGGGCAAAGAGAGCTACTACACGTAGTAGCTGTACACCCAGCTGCATGTTCAGTGCGGGATTCTTCCAGTAAATGTACTTCTTCCAGTGAATAACACTGATGTTAAGATGAAAAGGCTCATTCCAAATAAGAATTATAGTTATGAGAGAAATTAAATAAATTTCTTTTTTTGTGAGGGTGGTAGAAACCACACTTCTAAAATGCTGCCGTTATCACAACTGACAGGTTGACAGCTGTATCATGGGGATGTTGTGTGTGTCGTGGCTGGTAGAGCAGAACCACTCCACTCATTGACTTTCAACCAAAACTTTGCCTAGCAGGATGGGTACGGCGAGTGTTTCAGGACTCCTTTTTTGCAGAAGCACAGGTGTACACACTGTATTCGGATCAGAGGTTTGCCCGTAGGGGTCCTGGTGTGTTCATCGCCCTTGCGTCTCGTGAAGTATTCCCTTGTCTTTAATCATGTGTTGTTGATGAAGTGGTGTGGGGAACTGATGAGTGCACTTCTCTGATTACGTGGGTTGCACTTCTGAGAAGTGCAATTGTAAAACTAATAAAATGCTAGTCTAATAAAGAAGTTATAAACATCATAAATAAGCAACCCTCCCATGCTCCCTATACTAATACATTTTTTTTTAATCGAGCTGAATAAT
Source organism: Todiramphus chloris collaris (assembly GCA_025345505.1). Classification (NCBI taxonomy): domain Eukaryota; kingdom Metazoa; phylum Chordata; class Aves; order Coraciiformes; family Alcedinidae; genus Todiramphus; species Todiramphus chloris. The sequence goes on from JANVCC010000319.1 coordinate 7,211,138, forward strand.
TCATAAACAAAGATACCTAAAAAAAAAAAATTAGGATCTTCATTGTGAATGCGTTGGGGTTTTTTTCCAGTTGAACTAAGCTCCTGGTTTCTGAATTCTTTTACTGAATGAAGTCTGCTAACCCGTTTGTAAAACACTACCTGCCAGGACAGACCATGCAGTCACTATGCATAGCTTTCAAGTTAAAGCAATATTGAAGTATTTGCATAGAGTTCTATTCACCAGAACTTCAACATGTGGAAGATCTCACCTTCTCCAGCTGTGTCGAGGTTATGTAAAACAGCAGGCAAACACACTGTGCTGAACTGCAGAGACAGCACAGTCTTGTAGGACCACGCTGTCGTATGGGTCAGCTATAAACAGCTGCCAGCACAAATTTTTCTGAAGTGGAACACTGACATCCAGAGCTCTCTGCCAAGAGGTGATGCTCTCTGGGTCATCAGCTCATCATGTTGGAGGCACCTGAGACTGTCATGAGGACAGCAGTAATTATGTTTTCCAGCCTTGTTTTGTGCAGCTACGCTGACTTCTGCCAATCATTAGCTGATCATTTTTAACCTCCTGCTGGCAAGCTGGTAATTGAGGCCTCTGAGGCATTCAGTCAGTTCTCCCTTTTCCAAGCTCTAACCCTGGGGAGCACTGAGTCATGCAAACCACCATCCCACCCCTAGCTGTCCAGAGCCATCTGCAGGTTTTGCATTCCCATCCTCTGCTTTTTCACTGTATTTACTAAAAGCACTTCTGCTCTGAACTATGGCAGATTTGCCCATTCCACTGACAGCTTTACTGGCTGATATCATGACTCCCATGTTTTCTGGAAACCTGAAACTATGAGATGCTACCAAACTCTCCCTCCCATAGGAGTCAGATCTCTTACTAAGCATGAGTCGTAAGAAATACACTTCTTGTAACAGCACTGCAAACTACTACCAACTGAACTCAGCCCAAAGAGAGGGCTGAGCTGTGTTGCTGAGGATCTTTGTCAATAGGCGTGCTGAACTGTGAGATGGTGAAGTGAAGGTGCCTGATGCTGCCAGCTCTTCAGATTCCAGCCAGCCCGCTGTGCTCATCTGGTAGCAGGGAGGGATATGTTTAGTCTTTCCAGGACATTTGGGAGCTGCTGCTGGTTGCTGACTGGTATGCATGTATCTCAAGATGACTGTTGTGTGGGTGGTTATTAGGTTATTTTCATCAGAGATATCTGCTCAGCCACCCACTGGGCTAACGGAGGTATATCAAACCACTGAGAGCCAGACTTTTGTTAATTAATTCAGCAAAGACCACTGTGTCTAGTGTGTTTATGCAGGTGATAGTAAAACTTCAAGGTAACCAAAAAATAGTTATTCAGAGTAAAAGGAATTCCGCACAGAACAACTCTGCAGAAGTTCCAAAAGAGAAAGCACTGAGTTCTTAAACCGCACATCACATCGGATGCAGTTAGTTCACATACTGGCAGTGGCATACCCTGGGTGGGTATCAAAGCTACTAATGCCAGGACAACCCCTGTGACAGAGGAGAATGCAACTTCTCAATACCTATGCAGCAGACAACTAAATATGTAAGACTCATTGCTAGATGTTACAAATTCCAAGCATTAGCGGAGGCGTTTAAAGTCTTCAAGTGAGCAGACTGGGAAGGCAGACACATTTTCCTTTGAATGGTTTCTAGAGTTATTCCTCTTTCCCCACCAACTGCCAACTAAAGAAGGGAGAGGTGGAGGTGGGGCATTTTTCCTTCTTCGTTCTATGCCTTAGGAAATGGGGGGAGGTATGATACCCTGGAAACACTCAAAGGACAGATAATGTTTTCATCAGCACCTTAAGAATGTAATCAGTTTTGTTATTAAAAGGAGGTCCTATAATAACAGGCAGATCTTGAACGGAGCAGTAAATTCTAGATAGGCCAAGTTTGCACAACTTCAGGAAGGTCTCCTCACTGTATTGTTAAACCATGTAAAAAAACCCAGCTTTATTTATAGCTAATAGTCGCAAACAAAAGGCAGCTCTACTAGGTGCCTTCCTACTCTTTCTGCAGTGGTTACATGTTTACCTCAATTATTTAATGCACGTTGGTAGTTGAACTTATAAATATTTAATAAAATATATGCAAGCAGCCTACCAGTGACTATAAGCCGAGGAAAATTCCCTGGATGCTTACTTCCTTTCAATATAACCTGAAAAACCCAAGAAATTTCCCATAATATTTGCACACTCTGTTGATGGTATCATGAAGGATTAGCTGAACATGCACTACTGCTGTCATAAAGATAAGGTTCTCAAGTCTTAACTAAAGCTATCAAAAGTGTAAGTTAAGAAAGATAACAGATGTGCCTCATCCGAACAAGCCTTTTCCCACCCCGCCTTTATCTTACTTGCAAAAGCCTTCACAAGTAGAGCCTAGTAGAAACTAGTCCTATTTTCTGATTCTTCAACTTCTAAACACAGCATTGTAACATTTTAGAAATACAGAAATACAAAGCACTATTAAACAGACAAATTGCTATCAGCCAACCTGGAAAATAAAAATATCTTTGTTCCAACACAGCCTCTGAAATTTTTGCTAACATCTGTAAGTGATAAGAGTCCAGTAGCAGTCCCTTCAGCTGTGTTACCATGTTTGGAACAGCACTTGCAAACAGGGAAATGAAAGAGTGAAGCCACTGTGTACTGTGCATGGGCTAACAGGGACAGCTAGTGGGTGATAATCCCCAGCTTGCTGGGCTTTTCCCCATGTTTGCAGTGAGGGTTTACTTACAGGACCTCCTACCCTAATTACACCCAGACCAGAAAGATGTGGCTAATTTTTTAGGCAGAACAGACTCATTATTGGGGAAGGTTTTCCTCATTTCCCCTTGGAGTGTTCTGCCACCTGCCCCCAGAAATCCTTTCTTCACTCCTTTCAATACTAAGAAAGGATTTCCCCCCCCACCCAAGGTGCCTGACAAGTGTTTGGGTTTTCATTTCCAGAGCTGCACTTCCCTCAGCTTGATGAACAAGGTGCAGCATGGAGAGTGGGGTTTGGCTGCATCCTTGTTCTCAGAAGTCTGACTCCTGAATGTCACACTCCACTCCACGGATGCCCTCTGAGTGAGGAGGTATTCTGTTTGGAGTTGGATATATGTAAAGGCATGGCCTTTTTATCACTGAAGTAACCTGAACCTGAAATATATGATACTCACTCTTCCCTAACTGTGCAAAGGAGATACTTTAATGCATTGGCTAACATTGCACAATTATTGTTTCAGGGTTAGTGGAGCATCAGGGTATCATGATGCATTATCATCAGGTAGCTTATACTTGCATGTATCTTTAGATGTTCCTTATTGGCAGGGTGTGTTGTCACTGTTGTCACAATCTGAGCTGAAAATATATTTATACACATATTTCAAACTAAACAATTAATACCTTAAGCAGATGAATGGCTACTGTTACTTCATTAAAATAAACCATTTCTCTTGTGTTTAGGGCAAACCATCAAACATTTTTTTTCTGTTATACTCATGTTTGTTATTAAAAAACCAAAACCCTTAACAGAGCCCCATGAGATACTAATTGGTTTCTGTGCATCTACATCCCTAACTGTTACTGCTAAAACTTTGCAAAAACCAGTATGTATTTTAATAGACAGCAATACATAGTTTTAAGATATTGTAAATGAAGAGAGGAGCTGTATGTGCAGTGACAGATATAGTGGCAGCTGTCCTTCAGTCCCCTTTCCATGTTTGTCACACCTAAGTAAACAGGAAAAAAGTACACACAGAGTCTGTAAACTAAAAATTGTTCATTTCAGAAAGACTTGGAAAAATGCCTGTGTGTTACCTGTTTAAGAGATGATTATGTGGTCCTCAAAGAAAAGAATCACAGTATGGAACTTGTAGTCCTCAAAGTAAAGCATCACAATAATATAACACAGGAGAACCCAGGAACGGGCTAATTCCTACAAAAGACTGATCACCTCCTGACCAGGGGGGATAGGAGAGGGGGAAGTGAGATCTACTGAAGGTAACCTAAAGTCACCTAAGACTAATTAACATGGTAAAAATCACACCCCTAGGAGGAGACCTAACATGGTCATGTCAGACAGCCTCTGTATAATGAACTAGCCACTAATCAGAGCACGTGCAGAAGAGCATTATTTAGGGCAACCAGAAGGTGACCAATTAACAAGTATTCTGCAATTTTTCGTTGTTGTAAACTGTATAAAACCCTACAGCTCCTCTGAAGAGGTGTGCTACCTTTGTGAACTATAGCCTGGCACCCCTTTCTATACAGAACAGCATTCAAAGTTAGAAGGTAGTTCTTGACTCTGTGTGCTCACTGGGCATGAACCTAACCCCAGATTGAGGGACACCAACTATGAAGTTTCTTTGAGATGCAGAAAAAAAGCAAATAGAAAGTTTCCGGAAAAGAAATATACTTACACACACTTGTAGGAAACACTGAAGATGTTGTACTGATTATGATACGTTCACCTCACCTTCAAGAGTGAGTAAATCAACAGGAACAGATCTACTCAAGAACAGCTGGGATGAGTGAAGAGCAGCCTCTAGCTTATGATAAGAAATTAATAAAACCTATGCTGTATAACCACAAATTAGAAAATGCCAAAGGGATATTTTTCCTCTGGAGTACAAATAGGTGAATAAAGGGTTCATCCTACTATCAAAAGTAGGCATAAACTACTCATGACTAACTTTAGTTCTGTAATTAGAGAAGTTTCTAAATCTATGACACCAGTGAGTTTCAGAGCAAAGTTCTAATTAACATCAGGGTGAGAGAAAAGGTACAAGTGGTGTCCAACAGGAGCCTGGTTCTGGAATTTACCAAGTTGCACGTTTGGTCAGTGTTTAAGTGTTTAAGCAGTGCTTATCTTAAAACTTAAGAAAAAGTGACCTATTTAATGAAATGTAAATGAATCCTAAAATTAGCTAGAATGTTTGTAATTAGGCAGTTTGACATCAGTTACAAGACACACTCGTGTCCCCAATATGAGGTGCCCTTATGCAAATAAAAGTACATATTAAACCAATAAGGTTTATCAGACAACTTGGCTATCCTATTTTAAAGGCTCATTAATTCCTTAGAGAGATTGGGGGTAAATTTCACACATTCTCATCATGTACTCTACTGCATACTGTACATTCATAACTGATTGATCTTATATCACTAAGCCTATTTTCTCAAGAAAAGAGATGTAGTTATGGAAAACTAGATATTTGGAGGTTGGCGGAGCTTTGAAAATTGGAGGACCTATAAGCAATGAGAAAATTTCCCAGCAGTTTGGGGGAAATAGGTCTCCATCATAAACACAGAAGGAATCACGATCTCTTATTCAGATAGTCATGATGCTTCTGCATCACTTTGATGGTAATGTGATTAGGTTTTCAGTGTTCTGGGGAGGGAAAGATATGTAGAATGGTTTTTGGTTTTATTTCATTGTTTGTATTCCTTTTGACTGTGATCTGACAGGTGGGAAATAGTGTAGCATTAGTCACTAAAGAAGGTACCAGTTTCGTTTCTATGTCTTACTCAAAGAAAATGGAAAACTACAAGACTGTTTAATAGTCACGGTTTCTCTCTGTATTATTCAAAACTTGCATCCATCATTAGAAAGAAAGTCTTTGGAAATCCTATTTTGAGTAGAGTTTTCAGTAAGTGCTGCTATTCAGCCTAGGTATTGTGCAATTATTCATCGCAGTTGAGCCTTTGGCTGAGTTAAATAAGTGCACTTAAATGTTCCCTCTTCCCCTGTCATTAACTGCTCTATTGCAGCCTCTAGTTAGGTCCTATAGATCAATGTTTCTCAAACCCTGGGCTGTAAAAGAACTCAAAGGAGATTGCCAACTGTTAGACAGCAACAGTCAGCAGCAGTTCAGTTCCCTAAGTCTGCTGTAGATCTCTTTTCCCAGAGAATGGGAATGGGAATGAGAAAAATATTAAATATTAAATACTGACTGCAGATATTTATTCTACCCAGGGAACAGGTAGCTACCTTTAGCTACTGGCAGTGTCTCATTTCCTTCAGGATAGACAGAATGTAATAGTGGGCTTTCACTCCCTTGCCCTGGAACTGATCTATTACAAACTCAGGTGAATATATTGAGATAGTTGAGCAGAGTATAGATTGCAATCCAGTTTCAATAAATACTGTATTGAGAGTGGACTGTAGTGTCAAAAGGCTTGGGAAACACTGTGGCCTCTGTATTTCACTTGGAAAGAGTGCAATCACCCTTTTTTTTCTTTGCCTACCTTTCTTACTAGAACCACTTAGATGTCTCAGCATGCATAGATGGCTTTGTGTTTCTACATGAGTGCACAGCACTCTCTGAGATGTCAGGGAGGCAAAGCCCTGCCATACCCTGGGCTACAAGTGGGGCTGGGGACCTGGCTCACCTGTGGCATGGTCAGGTTAACACAGGCACACCAGAGCACAATGGGCAGAGGCAAATTCTTCTCTGACCCATGACCCTTCCAGAGAAGAAAGCAAGAGGCTGAGAAGGGCATCATGATATTCTTGTGACTAGTTGACGTTTGTGAGGCTCCTGGCAAGCATTTTATCCTAGACAAATTGCAATCACATGACATACTAGCCTGTAACTCTAAATCAGACAACAGGAAACAGTACCACAGACATGTCTTTAGCCATCCAGTTGTGGATGAGAATACGTTTATAACAGAAAAACCCCTGAATTTCAAGACCACAGCTTGCAACACTCAAGACGCGGCACAAGGTGAAACCAGCACAGGCTGCACAAAGAATAAAGGTATGGGAGGCAGTATGGTCCATAAGATAAATAATCTGTTGGGACTAATAGGAAAAGGTGGAGGGAAATGGTCTTTAATTACTCTTCCTGAAAGGAGGCACCTGTGGGTTGAGCACAGTGTCCCCATTAAAGAGTGAGAGCAGGTAAGAAGGCATTTAATCCATAATACCATACGAGAGCAGCAAAGAACAGTAAATCATGAGCACTGGCACAGTCCACCAGAGCTGAGCCGTGCACTCAGCTATTCTTCAGGCTCCAAAACCTCAAAGTGTCTTTCCAACAGCTTGCAATTGGTTAACCTTTGATGCCCATCGGTCTGTGTACTGTAGGTGCATGGATGCTGTACGTGGTAGGGGGGAGAAGTTGCTAGCATGACTGTGATAGGGCTTTATTAACATTAAAGAAAAAAGGAGTGAGAAACAGCATTAAGGATTTATGAACGTTAGCTTCACCCTATCCAGGGAGTTGATTAATGTCCTAATTATCTCAACACAGCAGGACTATTCTAGGATTCTCCCTCCTGCAGCTCAATAGCTTTCACAGTATTTCAAGGTTTCCTGTTTATTGCAAGAATTTAAAATTTCTTCTTTTTTTCCTTCTGTCAAGGAAGATGGTAAGAACCTAAAATGCATGCTGAATATGGAAGCTCCCTAAGAGGTCTTTCTCTGTATGTTCCATAATTCTTCTTAATTGTTCTACCCTGAGGTCTAAGATGGCTAACAGAGGCTTTTTCTGAAATACTGATTTTTTTTTTTCTCCTTTAAGAAACAGGTGCATTTTCCCTTCAAGACATTTCACCAATTTCTTAGTACTCCTGAGATTTAAGCTTGAAGATCTCAACACTGTTTCTACATCAGTAGCAGAATCACGCACAAAAAAGATTTAGCAAACATAGGAAGCAGCCTGTCTGGGCTTTCCTCTCCTTCACATTGGCACACATGGTACTTCATTATTGCAATTTCTAGCTTCAGCATCACATTATTGTTTTGGCATTACAAAGCTTTTTTTCTAGAGTTCTCATTTCACTTTCCTGGGAAAGGAAATTGAAAAAAAAAAAACCCAGTCCTTGAAAAGAAAGTAATGGAATATATCATTTTGGATTACAGGAGTAATACAAAAATATGACTTCGCTTCTTAAGGAGGGACAGTTATTATGATATTTTTTGTTGAGTTTAAGAAACTCTGCTATAGACATATCTTCAGTAATTTTTTTCACTTAGAATAAGATAGAGTCCAGAGATCAAATTTTACTCTCTCATATATGAAGATGTGCAATCTTAATGAGAACTGAAGATGTCTTTAAGCCTTCCACATCAGATTCATTCTCCAAACTACTTATGTTTCCTGAAAACATCGAAAACATAGTTCTTGAAATATTTTAGTTTTTCAATTGATAATAGTTTTCATTGAATTTTTTTTCCTGATTTCAAACACAATGACAGAGAAACTCTTCCAGTTTAAAAAACAAAACCAAAACAAACAACAACAAAAAGAAACAAAAGCAAAACCAGATTTTTTTTTGTATGAAAAGATGTAGAATTAAAATTCCTCATCTTTGAGGTATTTGGCCCATGTTTTATTCTGAAATCTGGTTTTACTGAGTACAATAATTAAATGTAGGATTATTAATCACTTCAGGGTTACTAACCACTGATCATTTCTATTCACTGATACCTATTTTGATGTTGTTAATTCGACAGAATTACTATTTAAAAAACGCTTGACTGATGAATATTGACTCTACCCTTGACTTTATCCTTCTAACATTATTGGAAGTGATTGGAAGAACCCAGAAAAATATAACAGTGACTTGAGAAGCTGGTAAGAGGATTCTTGTGATAGTTACTGACAGCAAAATTTATCTAGCTCTTAGGTCTCTGGTTAGTTCTGAATTTGATAGTACTTGGCTGCCTGGATGTCCAGAGGCACCTGGTCACTGTAGTTTATCTTTCAGCTACTTCTCTTTCCTGAGATAAAGATATTTTCCTGTTTGTAGAGGTACTCTGAGGACCTTCAAAAACAAACCTGTGTTTGCATCAGCCCCTCAATGGTTTGCCCAATAAATCATAAATATCTCCTGTTACACTGTGAATCCCAGTTTCTTCCAACACAGCTTCAGTTTCTCTGAGGTTTATTCCTTTGTCACCACTCCATTTTCCATCCTCCAAGTTGTTTTTACATTTCTCAGTGTGGCACTGCTGATTAAGAGCTCCCCTGGGAATTTAGTATAGAACCAGCCTCTTTTTAGAACTCTTCCTTTGAACAAACCTAAGATTATTCTTAAAAATGACTGACCGTATTTGACATTATATCCAGCAATAATGAAAATGTAGAGTTCTTTCTTCTGTGGCACATGTTTATAGTGCAAAAGAAGCTGCAATGCAGATTGATCCTGTGATCATTCCTGCCTATCCCTGGCCGTATCTGTGCCATAGATTAGCAGCCTATATGCAATTATGTACAAAGAAGTAGGAGGAAAAAAATTGCATTTGTAGCTTCAGCAGCATCATGGCCATTGTTAACAAGAGCAAGGATTTCCCTTCAACCAAATTGAAGCTCCACTGAAAAGAATACCGAAGAAATTTTGACAGAGCTAGAACATATATTGATCCAAGCAGACAGATTCAGGCTACATCCACTGAGGCCATCCTGGAAAGGACAAAGAAGTGATAGACAAAGAGCAATTCACTCCACAAAACCCTTTCAAAAAGACTGGTAACTGAAAGCAACTGCCCTGAAGGCATCCATAACAAACCATCACACTGAGAATATAAAAGACTTCAGGGTCAGAGAGTGACCAAAACCAGCAAAGTTGATGGCTCAGCTACAGCCCTGAAGATTGGGAGATGGTGAAAAATGCCTTGTGTGGCTGCTCAGAACAGCATCAAATCAAAAGCCTTTTTCTAAGTCTTTGCCTTTTTGTAAGTTTTCCCATTTTATATGCTCTACATGTTCGGTCTTTTTAGTTAGGCTGAATTTATGACCCCCAAATCTCCCTAGCTCCCAGCCGAGTCTATTTTGGGTTATGAGGAGGAGCTCTTCGTTGCTTCTTGCTGCAAATGTGCTATACTTCATCCTATCTGTCAAATCAGGAGGCCTCTGCAGCCCTCAGTAATGCCCTTTTTCTTACCACAGCGTCAGGTAGTGCAAGTCATAGTCTGGAACACGATGAAGGGATAACATGGGCATGAAACTTAGTGCTGATGGCCCAGGCCAGAGAAGGCATGCAGATATGTGCAGCATTAGCTACACTGTGAAATGGAAAAATTCTTTGGCTTGTGGCTAGGAATTGGTTTGGAGCTTTCAGTTGCATCAAACTAGGGATAAAGATTTTTTTTTAAGCATTTAAATTTGTAATACAAATGTCTTTCTAATAGCCAGCAATTGGACACTGTTTAATTTACTAGTTTAGGAAGAGCCAGAGGAGGTTGATCGTGTGTAATTCACTCTGAACATTAGATATGCTTTGTTACTGACACATGATGGTACCTGGTGAGACAAATCATATGGTATTATGGATTAAATGTCTTCTTACCTGCTAAAAACATGAGCTCCTTGGTTCTGCGAATATTCATTATGCTAATGAATATCTTGGCTATTTTTTTCCCCTTTGTTTAAAAGGCTCATAACGTTTATATAAGCAGTTTGTCATTCTGAAGCCCTCTTTAGTACATAAATGTTGTATGGTGTCAGACATGGTAATTCTGTGCATGGATTGCTGCAGAATCCCTTTACCATAGCAAAGAAGCCATAGGAAGTTTCACATCACGCATTAGAAGATGAAAATTCTGCCTTTTTTCAGCAATCTGGTCATCAAAAATTAAACCTTGATTCAATAAAAAAAAAGGTAGGTTTTTTACAGTTTAGTAGGAGTGCTGAAATGTTTCAAGTTTAAGAATGTACGTTAGCACATTGCTGACCCAGGGCCACAGGGGACACGATGCAACTTCCTTGCTTATCTGTCTTTACGTACACAAATGCAGTAGACTGTTCATGCCTTGTTTGCCTTACTTAACAAGAAAGAGAGGTTAAATTCCCAGACTGCAGGTACTTTGTTCTGATCTAAAACTAACTTTATTACCTGAGAAGCCGCGTATCAAATGTGCAAACAGGGGTTATTTTTTTCCTTTCCCTCTAAATGCCTGAATTGGTTAAACAATGTTTCTGGGCTTTAATTAGACAGTAGAAATCTATGCCACTGCCTTCATTTGGCTTTCAGCTGTTTACTTTGCATCAGTAAAATCCATACACTTTAAAGGAGATCTCGACTATAATTAAAAGTGTTATTGAACTAAACACAATTACCAATGTTTATCTCATTATATAACGCTGCTGGCACAAGAAGTGGAATTCAAACTTGCTTTCTTTTTGGCATTAATATTTCGCAGAGTTTAAAACAATGCCTGTAATTCAATCAGGTAATGACAATTACCGCTGTCAAACCTTGGGAAGACTTGGTACCCCTCCAGCTCATATGTTTCAGCTAAACTCCAGCTAGTACATCATCTTGAATTCCAAAAAAGCACAGAACTGAGCAAATGCAGCCAGTGGTGTTTTTCTCCAGTACATCTTCCACTGGAATTTGACATATTGCACTTTTATTTATTTTTAGCAAAAGACAAAATGAGGTAGTTTTCTGGCTGATAGAAACTTTTCTGGCTGATAGAAACTTTCCACTGAATTTTGGAATGTGGCATGACAATACAGCATGATGGGTGTTCTTTTGAGATCCAGGTATCCATAAAAACTCTCACTGTGTATATGGCATAGGAACAAATAGCGGAATTCAGATGCCTGCTCGGGACTTTCCTCTTTCCTCTTTTATTTATAATGCCAAGAATTATAACAGGTGGTAGATGCAGGGTAAAATACATAAAGTGTTCTTCTAAATAGACAATACTTGATTTTCAATCGAGTTTATTGTATCTTCAATCTCATTTGACTGAAAGGGCTAAAATCCAGTGACGCATGTTCAGCCAAGAACTGCTGTGGAGACATCTTTTGTAGAGGACCATCCTAATGGCATCCAGTGAGATTTAGTGATCAGCAACCCTTCTCCCTACTGTGCTCCCGTGCTCAGTGCTGTCCCCCCTCACCCCAGCTTCCCCACTGTGTGATTATATCAGTTCTTCTCTCGTTGTGCACGGTGCAGTACGGACTAGGGTTGAAAGAGTGTTCTTCCTATAACGATGAATATCACAATTTCCTTTTTGTAAGAGAAATACCTTTAGATAACCACTATATAAAAAAGTAATTGCAACTATTATGAACCCAGTCAGCTGCAGCAAAGTAGATTTACTTGATATTACCGAATGAATAACTAAGCTGAAACACGGCAAGCTCAAGAAAAATGAACACTGAGTGGAAGGAATAATTTGAGAACAAAGGGTGGCCTCTTAAACACTGGCAGTTACACATACTACAGAAAGTACTATTTACTGACACGCTCCAAAAAAAGCAAGTATCTCTGTGCTGTGTTAACATCGACACTGGGTTTCATGGGCCAAACTAGGTTTCATGAGAAATTAACTTTTAAGAGCGAAACTATTCTCAGCTCAGTCAGTAGTAGCCTTGAATTGGAGTAGCCATAAGATAGGTCATTCTATTTTTATGACTAATGTATCCCTAGAGATGTGCAGGCATGGGGAACCTTATTAAAGGATCTTTGTTAACACATCTCAACTGGCCATATTAATTGCTTTATATTGTGTAAAGGGTAAGGGTGGATAATCACCATGAGCTGAAATCCTCCAGAAATGCCCGCATCGTTTCTCACTTGTATCTTCTTATTTTCTTCATGTTTAAGCAGTACAACAGCCCTGAAAATGGGGAAAAGATAAATCTGTGACTTGTGGTGAAGCACAGCTGAGAATGGCAGATCTGAGCTGCACATCTCTGTGAGAAGTTGCCATATCTTACTCTCTGTGCTCCATCATCATCACCAAAGATGAAGTAATCTCAGTAGCTTCTGATGCCATGAATATTTTCATGCGTGTAGTTTCAAAACCATTTTTGTCATTAAATTCTTTGGTGGCAGTGCTGACCCTGGGAGTGTGTAAACATTCTCATCACGATCTGTCACTCTTCAGATAAATTGTGTGTCCAGACTCTTGGAGAAACGTGGGAAGGTTAGTTTGGGGGTTGCTGTAGGTATCAAAACAGTATGTCACAACTGGAAATGCTTCTCGCTAGAGCATCTATTCTGTATATTCACTTTTATATGTGGTGTTAGGAGTTCATTTTTCTTTTGACATGGGATTTCATGAGCAACCCTTATGTCCACTTAAACTCTTATTTTTCCATTTTCAGACACCTGTGTATTATGTAGTGTTCATTGAACCCTTCTGTACAGTAAATGTGAGAAATTATCCAAAGTATTTAATGTGAAAGAACCATCATATTTCTCACATTTATTTGAATATTAATCATACTAATTTCCAGGTGGCTTCTGACCATCTCTTTTTTCACATCCCATTTAGATAGGCTGCTATTCAATAATTGACAAAGGCTCTGCTTCGTGTGGGACTCACTATCCTGCCTGGGTTAGGGTCCTGTGATTGCCATTAGTTATTTATCAAATATGCCATTATTGTAACATGAGATATGGGGATCTCAGAGGTGATTCATACAGTGATCACTCAGTTCCTGTGAAAATGATACTTAAATAAGTAATCATTCAAGAACGTTAGAATAGTGCACCTTTTTGGGTCGAATGGGATTTTAGTAGTATTTTTATTTACAACAAAAATATCACTTTAAAAGGGAGATTATTCTGCAGTCAAAGCATTAAAACTAGCTAGTTCTCAGAATTATTCCTTCTGAAAATCTGTAGAGGGAATATAAAAATATCAGAAGAGAGCAAATGCAAACTATTTAAAATGTGTTCAAAGCAATTAAGCTCAATTCTTCAATTACCAGTAAGGTTCTAACAAGTTCTTTTGATATGGGAGGATACATCAAAAGCTGTAATTTTTATTTTCCTTCAGTTGCAATATTTGTTGCAATACTCTCCAAAGTTTAACACAGGATGCAGATAACAACTTGATAGCTTTAGTAAATTGAATGAAATAGCATTTGAAACCCTTCTCCCTCAACATTTCCACAGCTTAATTAGCCTAAGCCTTCTCTTTTCAGTTAAGGGTATTTCAGGATTTTAATTTTTTTTTTACATTTTGTCTTCAAGACTTTGTTCTTTTTTAATGTATACTGGTGATTTGGATTTGGATTTGATTTTTCAATTTGGCAGATACCAGGAGAACTGAAATGAAACACCTTCCTGTGATAAAATATAGATATCTGAAATGAAGAATAATCCCTTTTTGTCTGATGATTATTTTGAATTTCAGGAAATAATTAAAAAAAAAAAAAGGAAGAGAAATGTATTGGCATTTTTTTCTCTCTCTACAAGTCCTTCATCAATGAAAAAATAAGTGCAATAGTGTAAGAAACAAGAAAGATCTCACTTATTGCATTGATACACGCCTTCATTATTTTCCTTTTTCTATTTAACCATTTTAACCTTTTAAAATGAAAGTATATTACATTAATAGGCATTTGTCTAGGCTTGAAGTAAGAAAAGCAATTGGGTTTTTTTCTATTAAGTTACTCAGAAATAAAACTAGCAATTCAGTACTGCTTTCTGAAAGAGAAAGAAGTAGTTTTAGTCTTCTGCTCTGACAAAAAAAAATTAAAAGTACAATAAATAGCTTGAGTTTGACAAGAAGATTTAAACGTGGTTTTTCATAAGTTTTTCCTTTCACTGTCACAACTTGTTACATTTAAATGTGTTGGGTTTAACTTTTCTTCTTTTCTTGTTGGTTTTGTTTGTTTGTTTGTTTGTCTACTCTATTAATTAAATACTTTCTGAGCCTGATGAGGAATTGTGAATTCATTGCACTAATTGATGCACTGATTAAAAACTTCTTGCTGGAAAATGAAGGCTTATTCAAGGTATGCCGTACACTTTGGGGACTGAAAGCTTCATTAAGAGAGAACTGCATTAGCTCTGCCTTCTGGAGGAAAATTGTGAGAATAACAAGAAAAAAATCAACTTTTCCAATAACCTGTGAGACTTGCAGACACTATAAATAGTCATGTGTCCATAAACCTGACAATTTTAAGGCATAAGACTGAAAAATTTAACTAATTAATTGTTGGAGGTTTTAAAATAGACTTTGACAATATTGATTGATTTTATGATGCAAGCAATCTTTCCCACTTATGTTAGATTTTCTGGATCTTTTCACGTCTGCTGGGTTTTGTTATTCTTTTTCCCTGCCCCCATTTACTCACATTGTACTGTTACTCACGTGTCTTCCTTGGTGGGCAGTAGCTGGAAGTCATTGGAGATTTTACACATTAAA
This sequence comes from Todiramphus chloris collaris, assembly GCA_025345505.1. Classification (NCBI taxonomy): domain Eukaryota; kingdom Metazoa; phylum Chordata; class Aves; order Coraciiformes; family Alcedinidae; genus Todiramphus; species Todiramphus chloris. The sequence continues at coordinate 7,226,264 of JANVCC010000319.1, forward strand.
AGTGAGGTGACAGCGTCTCAGGATGATCATATGCAGATGTAATTAACCCACAGAGATACGGCAGAAGGTGAGGAAAATAAAGTAATAAATAAAAGTAGTAAAACCTACTTCACTTTAATTATTTTATTTCGCAAAGAAGTAAGTCTTTATTTACAGTTAAGGTCATTGCAATAATACAGCTACAGACATTTATCACTGACTGTAAACAAAGCTCAGAATTTCTGGCTTAGATCCTCTGAGCTAACCTGATTGTATTTGTTATTTTTCCTTGAAAGAGAGTTTTTCCTTTCTCCCTTGGAGTTGGAGGATGGCTGTTATACCCGTGGGGTCACAGACTGGTCACAGTTAAGAAGAACCAAAAGACTGAGAGCACATGATGGTGTAGAAGCAGTAGCTATTTAATGGAGCTATGGAGATGGATGAGCAGCTTGTGGCTCATAGACATTGTGTCCTGTAAGACATGGGCTTTTTCCTCATTTCCATGCCCTGCAGCTGGACAGCCTAGGAGGCATTCATGAAGGCAGACCCTGGCTTCAGTGTCACCATGTAAACAAGTCTTGCAAAAGCAGGATTTAGGGCAGGGAGACTATAGAAATGTTGCTGGGGGAGAAAAAGCCCTGTTAAGTTACTGTTAAGAAGAAATTGTCCCTGAAGTAGGATCACGTATTAGGCTGGTCCTCTCCACAGTTTGCTGACCACTTTCAGCTCTCACACAGCAGTGACAGTAAAACACAAGTGCTTTTGAAATATAGGTTCAGAACAGGACCACGATATATTTTTCAGGAACAGGACTAGCAGAAAGGCAATAAAAGAGTTGGATAAGAGATGGCTGGTGCTAGGGACGAGTGTTACACAGCCGTAGACATGGATTAAAAACTGCAGCGAGGATCAGGAACTACATCACAAAATAACAGCCTGGGGAAAAGAGCTCTTCCTGTTCTTATATATATATAATCATATTATATGTGTATAATATATATACTGCAATTTTCATTAAAAACTGTCTCCAGAGCTCTCTATACATTTATCTCCTGCTATGCTGGCTGCGGAGGAACGGACATTTATCCTCGAATACTGATGGGAGTATAAGGCAAGCTCACTCAGGATGAAAGGGGGCATGCAGAAATTACCACCCTCGAGACAGGTGTCCGATAAACTATAGCCTCTTCCCTAGCCAGTTTGACCTTGGGAACTAGACAAAAGTCTTCTATAGGACACAGGGGCAACAGGTTTATTAGTAAGGTTTTTTTTTAACGTATCTTCACTTTACTCTCAAAGAATGAGAAGGTTCAGTTTGATGTGTGGAAACAAAACCCAGCATCAAGTCTGGAAGAAGCATCAAAAGGTTAAAGGTGACGTAAAATGGACATTCATTTCTAATGGCATAACAAGACTGGGGCAAACACAGACATAGTACAGTTGTTGCCAATTCTGTGATTCCAGGACTCTATGATACAGGTTTTCTGTGTTTATTCATAGCAGCTCTGTATTACTTCATATTTTAATGTGATAAAATTGATTTATGACACTTTTACAAATAAAACAATATATATTTAATAGGCATTGTAAGATGTACACTCCCGTGAATAGTAGCCATGTTCGGATCCTTTGTTCCTTTGATATTGTCCTGGTTTGAGTGAGAACAGGACTAATTCTGGTCAGTGATGTTACTGTTCAGCTCAGCTCCTGTAGCTCCGTGCCCTGTGTGCAGGCAGCAGCCTGTTCTCACAGACAGGCTCTGCTCCCAGCAGGGAGAACACCCCATGGCAGAGTCACTGCCAAGGGCTGGGGTGCAGACCAAGGCACTGCTGGGTCTGTGCACCACATTGGGGGGGAGAAAGGGAAAGGGGCACCTGCAGGGAGGAGGGCACAGGACAGGGGACCCCACACTGACCCACGAGGGATCCCAGCCCATGGACGGCATGTTCAGCATGGAGCTGAGGGATCTGAAGGGTCTCTGGGCTCTTCTCCCCTCTTGGACTGCTTGGCCAGCTTGGCTTGGCTTGGCTCGGGTCCTCTTTCGGTTCCTCCCTCGGAGCCCCCAAGGAGGCCTCTGTCCCTTCTGCCTTCGATCCCGGGCTGTGTGTTCCTGACCCCGGTACCAGAATCCAGCTCCTGAACACAGCTCCCGGCTGCTGCGGGGCCCAGGCTGGGACTGCCCCAGTGCCTGTCCCACAGCACCAGTGGGGACGGGGATGGAATTGCCATCAGGGGGTTGGGTTCCATACTGGGTTTGTACATACTTTTATATACTCCATTTTTATTATTATTAATTTCCTTTTCATTCAAGCTGCTCTAGTTCCCTTTTCTAATGGCTGAGTCTCTCTCCCTTGTTCCCTTTCTCTTGCCCTTTGGGAGGCAGGGGGGTTAACAGAGAGGGTCTGTTACAGGTCTAAGGGGCCGCCCTGACCCATGACAGCTTTATTTCACTTTGATTACTATTGCTTGTAAGAAATGTGCATTTTTTTCCTTTTTCAGTTCTGGAAGTAACAGTTTCTTTTAAAAAATACCATTTAATGCTACAATTACGTTGTGGTAATTTTGATCATATACTCAGCCCTTTAACTGTTTGCAGATCTATATCACGCTAGTCAAGAGCACCAACAAATATACAGTAGATCATTTCTAAATGCCTTTTCCTCTCCCTTTTGTTAGGTGTATATTATAGTAAGCTTAGTATGAAGTTTACTTCTGTACCTTGTCCATCTTTTTTGATAACTGATTCCTTTCCTTCCCTTTTTCCTTTCCTTTCCTTTTTCCCCTTTCCTTTCCTCTCCTTTTTCCTTACCTTTCCTTTTCTTTCCTTTTTCCTTTCCTTTCCTTTTCTTTCCTTTCCTTCCTCTCTATTTCTCTCTCTCTTTCACTTGTGTCATACTTTTCATAAAAAAAGATAAGAAATTGTGGTTGAATGATTTAAAGTATTCTGTTGTAATATCTTCCAAAGTCTGTGTGGCCAGAGGCCAAAAGAATTAACTCCTGTCAGGAATAAGTGATGACTATGACCCTGAAATCTTCAGTCGTCACCTTCTGATGCTTGTTTGAAGCCAAAGCCAAAATTAACTATAAGAGCTGGGGCAGATCATCTGCACTTGGCTGTGGGCCCGTGGGTCTGGGAGGGTCCATGGCCTGGCAGGTCGGGGCTGTGAGGAGCTGGAGGCAGGCTCTGCTGTGCTGTCACTGGGGCAGGGGCTGAAATGGGTCCTGGGCCCTGGCCAGGGTGATAGAGCCCTAAGTGAGAAGGGCAGGGACAGTAGGAGCTGCAGGACCCCCAGGGCCCTGACAGTATCTTCTGTTACAGTTTGGGTAGCTCTGTACTCAGTTACCATTGCAGCCTTATGGACTGAACTCAAATTTGTTGAAAATAAGCAAAGACTGCTTGTGATTGATTGATTATCTGTTAAAAATACCCAAACAGGGGACGCTCTGTATTCTAGAGTAAATAAGGAGGATTGACCTAGAAGTCAGTGACCTTTTTCTTTCTTGCATAGGTTACTTTTCACATGAAGAGCAAGTGGCTATTGAAGATCCCTTGGAATGTCAGCAGCCATGCCAGTAAAGCAAAGAAGGCAGAGGAGATCCCACTGCTTGACTCCTCAGGGCTGGAAGTTCATCAGCCCATCGCCAAATGATGTGATAGAGCAGCACACTGGCTCTGGACAGAGATGACAGTGGAGCCGTGGGTATCCCAAGGACTCCAGAGTACCACAGCATCAGGAAGTCCTGCTGCATCTGCTCTTGGAGGGACATCCATGGCTTCCAGACAACAGGAGAGGCAAGCAGTCACCAGAGAGTTCACAGCTCTTCAGGACATGGCAAGACCACAGTGCTGAATAACAAAGGCCCAGTTGTGACAGAACACAAGGATGCTTAGGTGGGTGCTCAGAAAAAACCTGAAGTACATCATACCCTGATACAGATTCCTTTATGCTGGTTAGACAACATATAGATGCTGATTACTAGCTGTAACATCCTAATGTGTCACAGGACATGCACCAAAATCTGAGGTTTGACTAAAGATAAGTGTTATTAATTCAATTCACCTTTCTTCTTCGTATTATTATTTTTAATACTTTTCTGGTCTATTTTAGAGAAGGGAACTTGGGGTTTTTACTATTGAGAGAACTTACCCTGCCTTGCTGTGGACATGATTTAATTTCTTTCATAGGCCAGGAAACACAGTTTTCAATACCTATATGAAAAGCTGAGCTGATCTACAATCTAGCTAGCTCCAAGTGTTCAGCATTTGTGAGCCAAATCCCCTAAGGGACAGGGGAGTGAGTAAATAAAATGAGAGTCATTTTTTTACAGCTTGGATATATTTGCCTTCTTGCTTTTCAATCTTTCGTGTAAATTGATTCATATTTGATTTTCTTTTTTCCTAAAACTGGAGTTAGATGTGGCTGAGAATTTGTTTTATTTTAAATAAACCAAGATTCTCAGGTAAGAAATTGTTCTTAAGGTTACTCTCTATTCAATTGCATGATCTGCTGTTTTATCTGGCCCAGTGAAACAATTGCTGTTTTCCATATGAATCCAGCTTCTTAACACGGGCAGGAGTTTTTTCTTACTCATATTTCAGTAGTTGCCAGAAATGTGATAGATATTGCACAACCAGAAAAAGAAACAATTCCTGAATTGAAAATCTTAGGTTATTGCTCTTTTTCTTATCCCAGGAGCACAGTGGTGATGGCATTTCTCATTAGCTGTAATGTCTGTTCTTCCTTTAGCATATGTGGCCATCCCTCCTTTGACCTTAGATGAACCCTGATGGTATACATTCTCTCAGACACAGACCAAGTTTTTCAGGTCCTGTAATTGCATCCATGGGATGCTTTCTTTTAGGAGGTTGCCATTTCTTTTTGCTGCTGATACCTAACAATTCTTGGAACATTACTAAGGAATGCAGCTCCACTAAGACTTAATAAAGAAGATGGCAAGTGGTGGTTTATCTACATCAGCTGCACCAATGTCTCTTATCCTGCGTAGTTCAACTCTTTACTAGCTCTCAGCCAGCACCAGAGCTTTTTATTCCCAATACAGTTGACACTCCATACTCTTCCATTAATTTCTCAGGCTTAGATATACTCAGCTTAATCTTTGTCAGGAAAATAGTGTTTCTATTTTCAAGGTATATTTAAGAGCATCATGCCAGATTTTACATCTACAAATTAATATACATAACTGTACAGGGAAAGTTGAAGGACCTGTACCGCAACTCAGTAAATGTTTCATCTCAACCAATTAGATGGATTTAGAGCAGACTCATTTCTTGGACTTACTTAATGTTACTATTCATAAATTATATTTAAAATGGTTAGTTACTTGAAGTGGAAAGATTGGCTAAGTCTGCTTTCAGTAAGGATAGCAATGTAAAATAATACAAGTGTATGCTTTGCCTCTGTCAAGTTGAAAATGACTGCGGACAAGTTAAAAAATGCCAGATTTCTTTTGATGCTGTTGAAATCTTATATAACAATGGAATTCAATGTTTGCTTATCTCGTCTCCTCTTTTGGAATATGCTCATAAATATTATACAAGACATAACAGCATGTATATAGTAAGGTAAAAATATTTAACACTCTTATACCCAAATCATACTAAGTCATACGAAGTCGTAAAACCTGAACTGACATTTAAGAATCGTGAAAAAGATACCCTGTACTTGATGTGTTTTATTAATCAATATATATTTTCATTTTATTTCGGGACTCTGTTTCTGAAAATGGATCTGAATAGGTCTGTGTGGAGATGATCTATTCTGGGGTTTTTTTTGTACTGAGCTGTAGTCATGGTATCTTAAAGCCACAACCAAATGTTAACAGGTCAAATTCTTTGTCTACCGTAGTCACTGAAGTTTGAATGAAAACTTAAAATGAAGCTAAAATTTCACTTTGTGTCCCTATGGAATGATCACACAATCAAATGAAAGTACTTCCACCCATATCTCATAGTTCATAGCTGGTAGGAAGAACCCCATATGAAATCATATCTTCTATCTACCTTTTTCTTTGCATGGTTATCAAGGAGTTGTCTTTATCACTCCCTATGTCCCTGATAGAAAACTTGTGCCCCTCATATAAGTAAACTAAAATCTAAAGCAGACTTCATATGAAGTCCTGAATGCACCCAAGATGACATATAGAGAAGGGTTCTCTGCCTGCGGCACACTCTGTATGCCAGCCCTCCTCTTCTTGCAGATTGCCAAGGCTTGAGTCAGGGAAATGATACCTGAATAAGTTACTGTGAGGCAGCACCTTCAGGCTGAGAACTGATGGGACAAGACAAAGCTGCAGGTAGCCTTACCAGAAGCAAAATAGTGCTGCTGACTTATGAGGAGGCAAACAATGAAGTTCACGGAAAGACTGAAGCGATTTATTGTACACGACAAAGAAGAAAATGTGAGAGAGTCTAGAAACACAGGCAGGATTGCCTTATTGCTTTTTAAATTCAAAAGGACCACCCTGGTGCCAAAAATTCTCAGGAATATCATATGGAAAATAACACTCTTGCTTTCATATGAAACATATTTTGTTCTAAAATGCTGTAGTTTATTTCTTCTTTTAAATGGATGCTTTTGGGAATTTGAATATAATTAAGCCATAATTATCTCAAAATAAGGGAAGAGGGGGGAAAAAAATGAACAGTTTTAAAAGTTACGTATTTTTATTATTGTCAAGTAGCAGTATTCATAAACTGTTAATTTAATTCTTTTGAAAAAACATAAAATTAATGCAAATACTAATATGAAAGTCAGTAACAAATCTAAGACATTTCCCGCTAGTAGATGTGGTAAGTAGAACCATGGGAACCTAAATATTAAACAGTGTTTCATTAGATAAATGTGACTTTTTAAATAAATGAACATATTTTGGACTGCATTTACACACGGAGTTTTACTGCTGTTGGTTTGAAATTATAGCTTTGAACAGTCACTAGCTAGTGGCTCTCAGTTCTTTTAATAAGTTATGCTGAGGATTACTCAGGCTTTTGTACAAGTCTCCACTTCTTTTGAAGTCCTGATCCTTTATAAATAATTATGAACTAGCTTAAAATTGTGTTATAAAATAATGCTGTAAAGTTTGCCTTCTGAAATGTGTTCCAAATGAGATAAAATCCCTTCAGTTTATACAAAAAAAACCTAACATAATCAACTTAAAAGCCTTCTATGTGAAAACCCAAACATTGCTGTTGCAATTGCAGGGGAAAATTGCATCATGAGCTCCCCTTTCTCTTAGGTTATACTAAGAGAATTTTCCTGGTTAAAAATCATGGCACAGGAAGACTGGACAAATACACAAAGGGAAACAATTGTACCTTTTTTCTGTTTTGTTTTGGTTTTGTATTTTTTTTTTTTTAAGATGTTACATTAAGTAAGCCTCTTCTATTCGAATTAAAAGCTCTTTTATAATAATTTGGATTAATCACAATGAAATATGATTCCTAAAGTCATTTATCAAGAAAGAGTTCTATTCCAAGCACCCGAACCCAGTTTCAATTTGTAACTGGATGATTGTCAATAAATCCTTTCTCTCAGCCTTTTCATACAAATTGAAAAATTGGATGCTGAACTCCAGCAAGGCTTCATATTGTTCACAAAGTTTAGAAAAGCGAGTGAACACAGAATTCCCATTCTCTAAGAGTTTTGCCAATAAGTTTCATGGGAGACCTCAGCTTGTCCAAGGGATTAGAATGTGAGTTTGATAAACAACCTTGAGTGAACATCTGTGTACCCTTGAGGAGCCCAGAAAGTCCTGAGAAAAGAGCCACCAGTTCACAGAGAAAGCTCATCAAAGTTAATTGTGGACAAGTGGTCTTTGATTGGGCCACTCAGGTGTGGGCACTTATTAAAAGGTTTATAGGAGGGCTTGCAGCCATAATAGCTTGTAGCATGAGCATTTGAGTTATTGGAGAAGCAGTGTGTGTGGGAGTGTTGAGCCTGTCTCAACCATGACATGTTGAGCCATGCAACAGCAAGTAAGTCTGAAGGGAAAGGTGGGAAGGTGACTGAGAGTGCAGATTTTCTAGCCCCTTCTCTTTCTTGACTAAGCAGTAGGACAACAAGGTTTTCAGTGGACGTGAGAGCTTGGAGGCCTGGTGTTTTGTTAAGCTTTTTTATCTTTTCCTTTTAATTGCCCTCTCCCCCCATGTTCTTTTCTCTGGATGAATAATAAGCATAAAATATGATAAATTAGATCTCTATTTTCAATGCATTTTTTTTGACATGGGAAATACAACTATGTTTCCAATGGGGTTCCTATGCCAAGAGAACTGTCTTACCCGTATCAGAGGAAGAGGAAAAGATGACATTGTGGAACAGTTTATTAAAATTATGTCTTTAACATCTTTATAAAAGTTATTCAACAAAAAGATGGTCAAATGATGCAGTTGAACACTGTGGGCAGGGAGTAACAGATTGCCTTCTCTAGTAAGGGGAAAAGGGTGGAAGAAGGAGTCTCAGAAGTCATCTGTCATTGCATCACCACTAGTACCCTTTGCCTCTGGGTTGCAGGAGGTAGATGAGATAACATTTAAGTAAATCATGAATGTAGATTTATTTTTTTGTACCTGAAATCTGTAGGACCCCTAATGAAGGAATCAAAGACTGATCTGAGTATTTATGCCTTGAAAGGTGCAGGGAGGTATAGAAGGACATCATCAGGGTTTGAGGAGCTTAATGCCAAGAGGAAGGAATATCCCTAGAGAAGCAGAAGGAACAGATGTGAGCCCTGTGGGTCAGGACAGCCCAATACAGTATGTGCTGCTTGGTGTGACCTCTGTAGTAGCTCTGAGAAAAGCAGAATTGTGCTATCAACTCAAGGTCCCACAGCTATCTAAGAGCTTGCAACTGTCCCCTCAGTGGGCCAGGGTAGGTGAGCTGGACAACAAAGGAGGGCAAGCAGCACATCTGACATTTCTGTGCAAGAATTCATGGAAACCACAATTTCATAGGACTGGTTGCAAAAAGTCTTTTTTATTTTGTTACAAGATATTTCCAGGAGGGAGATATATCAGAGGAACTTCTAGCAGGCTGTGATGACCTTGTTGTGCAATGACATTCCAGGACAGGAAGGCAGAAACAGCTTCAACAGGGATACTGTAATTGATCTATATTTGCTAGACTATAAATAAAAGTCCTATTCAAAATCACATGCAGTTATCTCATTAAATAGTCCCTCTAAGTAAATAGTCCCTCAAAGTTGTTAGGACTGGGAGCTGTACAACATTATAGGAAACTTAATAGTGGTGGACTTTCTGGGTTTTCTTTTTTTACTTCAGACTGCTGAATATAAATTCATTTTTTGAGAATTATTTTTCTAAGCTGTAGACAAAGGTTTATAGATTGTTATTACTATTTATTACTGTTGTTGTTATTATTATTACCATCCTCAAAATGCACCAGAAGTTACACAGAGTAGGACTTATTGTATATATCCATTAGCCCTGTTGTGTTTGACCACGGGTCAAAGATCTTATGTGTAGTAAGAGCAATATACCATTCAGAAGCCTGGGGCAAAGGCTTCCTTTCTATTTCTCTGATTTCTGTGATTAAAAAAAGACCCTTCATGATCATCCTTCTGATATGAAAGCTCTGATGGCACTTTCTGCAGAATGCTGTATCTTCAGTACTCTGCAAGAATCTTGAGTGGGGCTCTTTAATTGTCTGTAATCACCTGGAAACTTGAGTTTGACTTCCCTCACCTGAAGAAATTGTCTATTTTAAATTGACCTTTACTAATTTTCCATCAAGAAATGGATTGTGCTTATTAAGAGTTTGGGTCTGCAGAGGAAAGAAAGAATAAGTCCAACATTGTAATGGCTGAAAGAGTAAGCCTCCTCTTGCCCTTCTTTTATCAAAAGCCTTCATAAGAGAAAAAAACCCCAAAGAATGGCATGAAAAGCCATTATTGATGTTAGTTTACAGTTTAGCATTAAGTGTAGAGAAAGATATTTGTTCCTGAACATTAACTGTTGAATGTAGAAAATTAAATGTTAAATTAATTACCTATATATGAAGGGTTGGCATCAAACCACTCATCCCTATATACTTTGGGAGGTTGTAAATAAATGTCTCATTCAAAACTGCAACTTTGCTCAAATGAGATAATGATATCTTTGAAGGGAGAAGGTTCCATTTCCCCTCTAAGAAAAAACACATATGTGCATGCTAATTATTTTTTTCATAACCCACTGATTTAGAATTGGGATTATATGCATTTTTATATATGATACACCATGTCACTTTTTCTACATACCATATTATTATGAGTATTTTGCGCTCTCAAGAGAAAAGAGCCTAGATCTTTAGTGGAGGTGGTCTGAGTGAATATATAGTCTGTGGTAATCTGGGGAGATATCCTGCCTTCTCAGACAGCTTTTGAAGCTTGGAGTAAGTTTGATGAAAATGAATAGTTATAGAACAGCAGTTCTTTGCATTCCCTGAACCTTAAAAGTATTTCCCTTCTGTAGGTGTTCCCATTCTGCATAGAACATTCCATGAACTAAATCAGCTCTGGAAAAAATTCTTTGGACTCTTGGCCTTTCTGGTTAGCCTCAGAAAGTTCTAAATACATAATCTTATTCTCTACTCCCATCTTTTCTTTTTTTTTTTTATGATGTGTTTATATGCTTTAGTTACTATAACTATGAAAGGAAAAACCAAGCACTTCTTTCAAATGAATGCTCCTTATACAACTTGGATTGAATTTTTTATATTATTGTTTTGAGTCTTAGTTTTGAAATACCTTCTTTGAGATATATCTGTATTTTTTCTATATTAAAAAAGAATTTAAAAAATGATTCTGAGTACCTACCCCCTTAAAAAAACACGCCTGCTTACACAAATTGCTCTTGCATGATAAAGAACCAGGCCATTCAGACATATAGGTTACATCTGAAAATGCAATCCCCACCAATTTTGAAAACCTTCTCCCTTACCTAGTACACATCTGCCCTACAGAAATGCTGTTTTCCTTCCAGGTCAGAAACAGTCATGGATGAGAATAACAAAGAAGACTGTTGTATAACATGATATAAAGTTATCTGTGCCAGGCACCACAAATGTGTTATGCAAATTTTACTGTGTACTAACAAAAGAAAAGGTGTTAGCACTGTAATGTTTTCCATCTAAGTAATCAGACCATGATAGAAACGAAGTAAACATGCTGATACCTGAATGCAGAAAAGTAGGATCTGTGGCCTCTGGGCAACTGGAAAGCTTCCAGGATCTATGTATGGTATTCTGCTTTTTGTCAAAATAGACTGCAACATCTCGTGTTCAGCTGCATCCCATCACCAGCTGGCTCCCTCTCCCTTTCCTCCTCTTTCCCCCACCTCCCACTGTCTCTGCCTCTCTCTTCCCTTCTTCCCCTCTCACTCTTTTTCTTTACGAACGCTTTATGCATTCACCTTTTGTATGCATAAATTGCATAACACGTTTGTAATTGGGAACAAAAGGGCTAGAAATTACTTGTAGGGATTTGAGTAAAAGAAGCATACAAACGATTGGGTAACTTAGCATAAGAAAGTGATGTTAAGATGTTTGATACATAGATATATTTTTTTCCAGATAGCAAAGCTTAGAAGAGGCATTATACAGAATAGTGGGGAGTGAAAGCAAAGAATTATAGGAAAAATACGTTAAAACATGATATTAGTGGAGAGATCCATACTGCCTGGCTTAACATCCTTTTGTTGGTGTGGCATACTGCTGTTATGATAACAGGGGAAAGAGAGAGGGAGTGATTTTCCTCCATAGGACAAATGATCTCCACAGTCAGGTGTCTGCTCTGGAGAACCCATTCTCCTTCCACTTACCCCGCAGAGCACTTCATGATTTGCACTTGGTGCCTGAACTGCTGTCTAAACCTGCATGGTGCAAGTATTTCTTCACCAGGAGACTACTGAAAATTCAGGAGATATAAAACCAACAAAACACTGTGTGTATTCTTGAAATGTGGAATGGAAGACACACATTTAGTAACCTTCATCAATTATTTTGTGTATAATAATTTCACACTTCTGCCATAGAAGGTGAAGATGAACCCCTCAAGCACAACAGATGAAGTTAAATATTCTTATCTTTTTGCTAGTAACTATCCACTATGGATGATTAGCTTTTAGCAGCAAAACAAGCCGTCCTTTCCTTGTTCTGTTGCACTGGTAACTAAGCAAGAGTAACACTGTTGGAGTCACTGCCAAGTGTTTCTGTAAACATGAAGTCTCCTAAGTTCCTTGAATGCATGAATATTTAGTGATAGTATGATGGAAGTTTGTACAGTGCTATAACTTTATTCCTAGAAGATGATGTCTTAATGCAAAGCTCTGCTAGTTCTGGCTGGGATACAGTTAATTTTCTTTGTAGTAGCCAGTATGGGTCTATGTTTTGGATTAGTGCTGGAAACAGTGTTGGCAACACAGGGATGTTTTAGTTACTGCTGAGCAGAGCTTGCACAGAGCCTTTTCTGCTCCTCACCCCATCCCATGAGCAAGTAGACTGCAGGTGTATGAGTTGGGAGGGGACACAGCTGGGATAGCTTCCCCTAACTGACCAAAGGGATAGTCCATATCCTATGATGCCATGCTCAGCAATAAACTAGGGGGAAGGATGGCCAATTGGTGGCTGGTTGGGGATGGGCTGGGCATCAGCCAGTTGTTGGTGAGCAATTGTTTTGATTTGCATCAATTTCCTTTCTTGGGGTTTATTTCTCTTTTCATTACAAATTATTTATTATTATTACTGTTAATCTCAATTATTAAACTGTTCTCATCTCACCCCACAAGTTTTCTCACTTTTCCAACCCTCTTCCTGCTGGGGACGGGGGGGTGAGCAAGTGGCTGTGTGGTGCTTAGTTGCCAGCTGGGGTTAAACCCTGACAGAAGCAGTATTTCAATTGCCTCTATGCAAAAGGAAAGGTTATGCTTCTGGGTCATCTATGCACTGTGCTGTAAGGGAAAAGAAAGCTGGAGAAGTGAGGAAACTTATTTATATTAAGTGAGTCTAGCCATAAAGAAGCAAATTTTGAACGTGAAAGTTCTTGCAGAAAGCGATGCGATATTCTTCATTTGGCAGAATTAGCATGGAGGTTCCTGTTCAGAATTTTTTCAGGTATCCTGCAGTGGTTTAACCCCAGCCAATAACCAAGCGCCACACAACCACTTGCTCACTCCCCCCTGCCCCCAGCAGGGTAGGGAAGAGGGTTGGGGAAAAAAGCAAGAAGCAAAACCTCATTCTTTGAGCTACAGACAATTTCATAGGACAGAAAAGAAAGAAAATAATAATAATAATAGTACTAATAATTCAAAAGTGTTGCACAATGTGTTGCCAACCAGTGCCCAGCCAGTTGCCAAGCATCACCCCCCAGCTAGCTTTATCCCCAGTTTTTATACTGGGCATGATGCCATATGGAATGGGATACCCTTTTGGCTAGTTTGGCTCAGCTGTCCTGCCTGTGACTGCTCCCAATTTCTTGTGCCCCTCCTGCATTGTGCATGGCTGAAGTACAGGTACAAATTAAAGAACTGTATGCCTTAACATGTTGGTGTTAAGAGCAATGGGAGAAAGAGCTCTCCAAAGGCACTTTCCCAGGTGTCATCAGGAGTACAAGTGATCTATGGAACAGCTTTTAGCATTGCCTTTTGAAAATATTAATCTCAAAAATAGGTATTTTCAGAAGATCTCCTCCCTTCCTGTTGCTTTTCTTTTTTTTAGCTTTCTTTCAGCATTCTGTACAGGGCTGACTTTTACAAACAGAATACAGAAGTCTACTTACTTATATAAGAAATACTGGGAACAGATTGGTTTGTTCCTATTACAGCTTAGTTTTCAAAAAACAACATTTTCATAGGCTTTGAATTAGTCTAAAATGTTTCTCTATAATTTGTGCATAAAATTATAAGCTTTATTTCTATCTTAGTTTCATGGAGATTACAGATTAATTATTGCTTATATCAGTCACCAATGTCCATTTTGTTATATGAGTGACTGCTTTCTGCTTGCAAATTGATATAAGTGCACTTCTACTTTGACAAGCTACACTTAGGTCCTTTCAGGAAGTTGGCCTATAACTTAAAATGATGTTTCTTTTTACTGTAATAAGGCTGGAAGTCCTCTGCACTGCACTGGTGGTACCAGTAAAGCCACAATCCAAAGTATATGAGACCATACCTGTACACTTACTGCTCATGTCACTTTGCCTTTTTTTTTCTTCTTTTTTTTTTCTTCCCCAAATGTCTACTGGGGTAAAAGAAGCTCATCTGTCCCAGCTGTGACCCCTACATAACTCCTGTTATTATTTGGAATGGAGAGGATGGTTTATTTTTCCAGTAGACAACTTCTAGGCTTACAATAAATACAAATAATCTGCAAAGGAACACAAATCATCTTCCTTGTTTCCACTGAAATGTATGCTTGTAAATAATTATAAGAAACAAAAAAGCAAGAATTAAACTCTCAAGTTGTGACTATATAAAATGGCATTTTTCTAGTCAGTTGAGCTACTAATATGTGAATATTCTGCCATCCATTTCGTTAGTTGTACAAATATGTGTTTGCAGCTTTTGGTATCTTTTAGTTCTTCAGAACAGTGGGAGAATAACACTCTGTTCTTTGCCAGTTCATGCATTGCCAGCAGTTGTTGATTTAATTCCTCCATTCTTGGTGTGTTGAATTAGGTAATGATAATCCACTCTGAATTAGAATTCCAGGTTCAAATTTTGGAACCAGCTTTTACTTATTTTTCATGTACACAACATGCCAGGAGTTCACCTTATTGAAACACAAATCAACATGCAACATCTTCCTGCACTGTAAGTTGCCATTAAACAATCTCCCTCACAATGCCTGATTCTCAGAGGCACATTTTAATTTGGAGAAGTGGGAGCTGTTGCAATTTAATACTTGTAGACAACCGTGTGTGTGTCTCAGCTGGGAAATGAGGTATGGCAGAGATGTGAGTGTTTAGAAGCCTGGTAAATCAGGCAATTTTCAAACCTTAAACCAAAACTTTACCAGGATGAGGTTTGTCTTTCTTCCCCCGTTTATTAATTCATCCCTGGTGTTATGTAGCTTTCCCTTCTCCTTAAAAGAGAATCTCACGTGCTTTCCTTGCTGCCTATTTTTGTTGTGATTTTGCCAGTTATTCTTCACATGAGTGTTCGACGGGGTGTCATGTATATTTGCAGCCCCTTGTGCTCCTCCTGTTCTTTGCTCCTTACCTTCCGTATTCCATTACTTAGATGATTGTTAACATACTTTCTCGTGCCCCTGCATGCATCCAGAATAAGAGAAAAGACTTTCAGCACAGCAGGGTGCTTTCATTTGTGTTTTGTTACGAATCTGCTGCCCGCTGTGTGCTGTGGCTGCTGCATAAACAAAATGTTCTACGAGCCTGGACCTTGCTGCTTCAGTCACTTTGCCATCCCCTTCTCCCCAGACTTCTGTCTTCTAGGAGTACCTCCTCATGCAGACATTTCACTGCTTTCTCACTGCAGCCGTGTATACAGCAGACTGTATGATGATGTACAGTAGACTGGATGATGACAGGCCTGTTGATGCGAAGCACAGCAGAATCTATCCTCCATCTTCCACCTGCCTAATGGGCCCTGTCCAATACTTTTCTTCTCCAGTCTGTCTCTTCCCCATCTTCCCTGCCAGACTCAGCCTTATAGTGGTTCACATACAGACCCAGGGGCTCTGCTTGTGGCCTGAAAGTCACCACAGCAGGGTTGTGCCACTGGTGCACCTTGCTTATGGCAGGGTGAGAGAGGATGGTTAAGGGCTAAGATAGTGTCACGATGGGTGGCTGGAGATGGAAATGCTAGTTAAGGCAGGTGGACTTGTAATCTGGAATGGTTTCTCAACGGGAGTGTGAGGAAAGAGACTCTGGACAAAAGAACAGCCTATTTACACATTGGCTTCCTGTTAAGACCTCCTCTTAGTAACCTCTTTCCCTGCTAAGTTTGGGGATTCAAAGTGGACTGCTAGGTGCATCCTCACATCCAATGAATTAATCAGTCTACCGATAGCAACAAGACAGACCCTGATGTCTTATTACCTTCTCTGGTCTTCAGGAGCATCACTTCTTCACCATCCTTTATAATCAGCAGCAGTTAGCTGGTTGCTCACCTCCAGGAAAGACCAGTAAAGTACAACAAAATCTCTTAGCCTTCTGTTAATTGACTATGTGCTAATGATATATCTTGAGGTGCAGGGTTTATCACCATGTGTACCGAGGAACTGAGTTAGAGCAGGATTTCCATTTTATTTTGGTGGAAACAGAAGGGTTCAGACTCGCGTTAACACTATTCAAGAACCAAAAGAGCATGAGGTGAATGAAGATAAAGAAGTCAGATACTCAATTTATTCCTTAGCTGTATACATAGGGCTATAAAGTGAGATTTTAAAGTAGAAATCATCTTAGGCAAAAAAAAAACTTAAATACTTGCATGAACATGTTATTTAAATTTTGCCTTATGCACACAGATTTCCCACTTCCCTCCGCCGTCCCTGAAACCTCAGCACAGAGTGATTTTAAAAAACCCAAACATTAAATTTCATGAGCTCAACGCAAGGTGTTCAGGATTCCCCAATTAAAGCCCACGAGTCAATTGTATGAGTTGCAGATCAGTTGAATCCAAGTGTCTCCAAACTGTACACTTTGTGTATTCAAAATATATGCCTTTTATCAATAGTTTTCACACCCAAATTGTTTGATGATTGCATGCAATACTACTTTGTGCTGATTGAAAGAACATGCCCCTAAAAACTGACCTGCACTATGATCACAGAATATGAAATATTACACATTACATCACTCTAAAGAGCAGTTGCTCATTCTCTCCAGCTTCAGTCTCTGCAAAAGGGCAATCTTTTGAGACAATAGATTGAGTTCAGACTGAAAATGAATAGCAGCAAAGCAATATCCTGGCCAGTTAAAACATAGACCTGATTCTTCTCAAAGGGCAATTTCACGTAGTTGGAAACAGCTACGGGCAAAATCAAGTGGGAGGAAATATTGAAACATAAAAGCATGAATTATGATTGGGAATTATTTAAGAATACTTTATGAAATGTCAAAACCTCCCACAATTCTATGCCTAAGAAAGACTGCTTGAGTCAAATAATCCCTTCAGCTAAAAGATGTGGAAAGGGCCATAAAAATTCTTTTTCAAAACTCCAATGGACAATAAACAGAAAACGGAGAAGCAGATAGTAGGGAACAGAAAATCTAGAAACAGACAACTGTAGTAGCACCACAGCTTGCATCATTTTGATTGGAAAATATTAAGAAGTAATTTTATAAATTTACTCAAAGAAATCCAAAAATCTGCAACAGAAAAACCTGATAGTAGCTAAAAGTATCAACATGACTAAGAAAAATCCAGAAAAACTAAAAGTATTACATAAATATTCTATTTTGGTATTTAAATACACACAGAAAAGGAAAAGCTCTTGTGTCAGTGTTAAAAAAGGTGTTAATACCTGTAAGGTGCTGAAGTTGATACCCAGCAAGATGAAGGAAATTGGCCATAGGTCTCTGTCCATTAAATATGTAGGCATGCGGTCACATTGTGACTCTGGGAGATCTGAATAAGGCAGCTAAAGGAAAGGAACAGGAAAAAAGAAATTGGAAAAACTTTAATTTTGAATTATTAGCTGCCTGAAATTAGCCAGTAGGAATTGTTTTTATCAGCAATATGTCTTAAATCCTCTGGAACATCAAGGTTCTACCCAAGACCATTGGAAAATGCCTCAGATTTCACTAAAATGGTGCCTGTGAAGTTTGGGAGTATTTTCTGATGTATTTTTCAAGACCTGGGAAAAGAGAGTTTGATTTTTAAATCGTGCGTAGAGAAGTGACTACAGTAAGAGTGAGTGGTGATACGTGACTACTTCCCAAACTGTGTGCTTGTTGTATGCAAGGACAGTTTTGTGTCAAAGTTACAAATGACCTCTGTAAAGAAGTTTGGATTAAGGGTCCCCTTCTTTTTGGGGAACATCCTAAATGTCAGGATACCATTTGATATAATTTCCCCTCTTCTAATTGCTCAATTATCCTGTCATTATTTTCTGCAAATATGAGACAAGCAACCTGACCTCAGAGTAATTTCTACAGTGATTATATAGGTTTATTCCTCATGGAAGGGTACCTTTGTTTGCTACTTCCAGCAAAGGAAACTTTGACTAGGCCTATACTACTTTAAAAAAAATAAGCTTCAAAAAGGATGCTTGGCTCCCAGGGCCCAATTAATGGCTTGAACTCACATCCACAAGATCTTTCACCTTCCTTTCCTCCAAAGCAGACTAGCTGCATTTATGGCTCAGTGGGTATCACACGGGCTTTGTATCTATGTGGGCAGAAGGTTGCATCGTGTGCAGCTTTCATACAGCATGCAGAGAGTAAGGATCCACGTAGACGTAGCAATGTGCATTACCAGTATTACTGACAGAGTTCCATACTGCTTCCCAGAATCCACTCTGCAGACAAGAGGTTGAATGCTACAGGAATAACTCGAAGTCAGGGAAATGTATGTGAAAATGAAAGAATAAAGGAGACCAGCTGGTTGGCTGGTGGGGTTTTTTTTTGCCCAGTAATGTCACTATCGTAGCTAGTTTGGTCATGGCCCCCAGAGATATACTGGGAAAAAAGTTTCTGATGTGGATGACTCTTTAATCTGGAATAAAGGCTCAGTGACACTGGCAGGCTAGAAATGAAAGGAAGATGCCATGTAAGTAGATATAAAGTGGATATTTTTGACAGACAGGACAATTAACCACTGGAACAATTTCCCTAGAACATATATATATATAGTACTATATAACATATAGTATTACTATATATAGATATCTATAGTATGTTATATATATAACATATTATAGATATATATATCTAATACTATAGATTTTTAGAATTACTATTTATGAACTACAGCTTAAAACAATGATGAGCTTCATACAGAAACTGCTAGAGAAGGTGCTGCAGCATGTAGCACACAAATTAAACTGGCTATATGATCCTGAAGGTGTATTTTGATTGTAAAAGCTGTGAAAGTGCATCTCAAAGGTCTTTACCTGCACACAGTGGTCAGTTTTCATGTCATTTGTCTCAGTCAATGAGAGTGAAGAATTCAAGGGAAAAAAAAAGCCCCATCAGCTGAGATGCTCATATAGCATGCTCTCTATATTCCCTAGAGTATCATTCATAGGGGTTTTTTAAAAGACATGCTGCAGGAATTTAGACCAAACTGGACTACAGTGATTAGATTTTTCTTAACACTGACTATTTTTTGAGATATACTGGTGAAAAAAAAAGAAAAAAAAAAAAAGAAAGAAAAGAAAAAAAGGTCAGTCTCACATATTTTAAAGATGCTATGTATGGAAATATATGGCTCGTGTTGTCTGCTCCAGCACCAGGTGTGATCAGTTTAAATGAACTTCCCACTGACCATGCTCAGTTGAGTTCTGAAGGTCTCCAAGGGTGGAAATTCTAGAACATCTCTCAGCCAACCTTCCACAGTGTTTTATCACCCTCTTTAAGAAAGCTTTTTGGTAATATCTCATGAGAATTTTACATGTTGGAATAGTTGGCTTATTCATGGTCTCCTTGTTCTCTTTTATACCAGTTGTTGATCCAAGGATACTTAATGTTGCTCCAGTTCTCTGTGACCCCATTGTCACAGCCCTGTAATCATTCATACCTCTTTCCAATCTGAGAGGTCAGAAGTGGCTGAACTTTCCATGGCTTGCAGCTGCTGAAAAAGCACACTCTTAATTTTACCTCTCTATTTTTTTATTTATCCTCTCACTTGTGTTAAAAACAATGTTAAACTGATTCAAATCTACTGAAGCTGACACCTTGATCATGTCAAAATTGGGTTGCTCTCACGAATAGAAACACTATTCCATGTGTTTCAGTACCAGATTTTATTCAGTTTGAACTCAAGCATGAAAATTTCTGTTAGCTAGCTAAATATCTCCCCTCTGAGCAGATAAGTGATTTAGAGGGCTGTAGATGTTTGGGGCACATTCATTCTTTTTGGCTGTGCTTATCTGTATGCATAGAGATATAAAATAAAAGATATTTTCTGAGGTTCAAATAGGATTTATATATACATAATATAATAGATGCTCCTTAGCCTTCTGAACGTGAATTCATGGCTTTACACACATGGAGGCCAAGAATGTGTTTCTTTCTGCAATAAAAATCAATGAGTGGTATGCTTGGCAGCATGACCGCTTTCTTCAGGACAAAAGTAGCAAATACCTTGCTTGTTGAGTTAAACTGAGATCTAGAACTGCTCGTGTATCACCTCTCCAGCTGATAGCTTCAGACCTTTTAATGACTGCTTCACTCTCCATCTTCTTCAGTTAGCTGCTGTAGTCTGAGTGCAATCCTGGAAGCCTGGTTAGAAAGGAGAGAAGACCATGCCATGGGACTTCCAGAAAGGAAAGAAGTCATTGCTGCAGCTCGCTTTCTCTCTCTGTTCCATCTATGTGAAACAGGTGGCTGAAGGCCTTTTTCTGGTGTAGGAAGACAAATAAGGTAGCAACAGCTTCAGTGCTGCAGCCTCACTGCAATGTAAATGAAGCACTGTTCAGCTTGTTTGCTGATAGTGCAAGGTTTTCTGCAGGAAGGTGTCTTGTGTATTCTAGTAACACTGGCTAAATCTTAATGAAGATTTTTTGCCATTATATTTTTACACTAACGAAGGCTAATTCTCCAGGCAATTTATACACACAGCTAAGTTTTACTGCAGACTAAATCCAAGGATATAGAGAGTGCAGGCCTTGAAAATTAACTGAAGGGATTCCTCATTAGTGCAGTGGTCAGAAACGCTAATCATCTCTGCCTCTGTCTTGTCTAGAAGCTTTGGTTTCAAAGGAGAGTATTGCCCTACAGGGGGTATTCAAACATTGCACTGGAGTCATAGTAGGTGAAGGGTTAATTTTTTTCCTCAGTCTAACAATACTACTAAGGGAAGTGCATTAAGGCATTCAAGAATTAAGTCAAAATTCCCTATTTACCTACTGAAGTTGTATTCTGCTATCTTTTACAAAATTGACAATAAAGGATTGGGTCTGAAGTCCAATCATGCAGAACTTACTGTGATCTGTTTTTACAGATATATACTTCATAAAGGTGAGGGAAAGAGAATACTTGAAATTACGTTATTGGAACCTTATCTGAAGGGCTGACACCCAAGCAACTGCATTTCTCCCACCCTGTTCAAGAATTCTCTATGATCCGATACTATGCAAATTTGATAGACTGAAAGAAATATGGAATATAAACTACAGGCATATTGGAAGAAAATAGATTTTATTCTCTTGCACACTGCTCCATACAATGAAGTATTCATCCTTTTTTTTTTTAATTCTGTTTATATTTTTTTGTTTCCTCTCTTCTCATAACAAAACACGTTTTTAAGTTAGTGCACTGATCATTCTGAATGTCTGCTTTCCCATTTTACTGCTCTTCTCAATTGCCTCTGCAGGCATCCTCAAGGCATGTCACACTTCTGCTGTGAGAATGCAATAAAAGTGAACAAGAGTAAATTATGTTATGTATTGAAGAGTTTCCTACTATTTTTTAAACAAAAATAATTAAAAAAAAATTACACTAGTATATTATAAAACTTACAAGATAATGATTTTCAAAGTCCAATTGTTAATAACCTACTAAACATTCAAGAAGATATCTAGTAGCCTTGCTAAGAACTTGGTAGTCATGATATCTTACTCTCTGTTGTATGCAAAAATCATTTTACTGTTAAAAAATAACATTTGTTCCAGTTACTTGCGTGCTTAAGGGCAAAAGCCAGCTTGAACTTATATTTTGGTATTATATCCACCCATGTGAATTACACAGACTGCAACTTAAAGGTTAATGAACCACATAGGGCAGTTAGAAACCAATAGTCCATAAAAAATTTAATATATTGTACATACAACCATACAGTTCCTCCTAATATATTTATTTTTTATTCTCTCAAGTGAGGTATTTCTGCATTAAGCAGACTCTAAATCAGGTGTGTATACACATACTTGAAAACAGGCATTTTCCAATATAGTAATAAACTCGAGGCAATGTAGCTAGATGTGAATTTGCAAGCAAAGAGGAATGTAATGATATATGGCAAAGAAATACTCTATTTGTATTCTTGCTTTCTGACTTAAGAATAAAACAACCACTGAGCTCTTTTTAGCAACATGTCCCAAAACAAGGATATCTCATTGAATGCTGAGAAAGGATAGAACTGCACTACAAATAGGTAATGACAGCTGTAAGCAGTTTACCTGGAGGTTTATCAAATCCCCAACTGCATGTTTCTCAGTGTCTTCTTTAAAATCAGCTTGGCCTTCAGGGCTGAGAGAATCGCATCAATGGGAATACTTGGACTTGGAAAAAACAGTTCCAGCATATTAAAGCAGACTTAACAAATCTCATTTCAGTGAAATAAAAAGTTTTGCTTTTAGTTACAATGAAATCCTGCTAAAAATTTGGGAGAAAACCTTTTCTAATACAGAACCATATTGACCCTGAGAAGTTTTGAATAATTACGGGTTTTAGTTATGCCAATTAAGCAAATGCAATTTAAAATACTTAAATTCTATGGTATGTCTATCAGTGTATCTGAGTCTACTGAGAGAGGTAATATGAATTGGAGCTAATGCTCAGAATAAGCAAGTGGGCTAAGAATAGAAAGGATTTATAACTTCTTGAGGAGAAAAATCCAGTTATAATTGAAATGAGAAAAACAGAGAATACATATGGTAAGTTTATAAGCCAAGATATTCAGATCCCTAAACAATAAAGATGTTAGAGACTTCTTACAAAACTATCAAAGTAGACAGCTAATAACATAATGACACAAGAGTCACTCTATGTAAGGGAAGAAGAAATAACATCGTGCTTCACAACAAATCTCTAACACAAAACAATTCTACATGTTGAGTAGAAATGTATTATCCATTTTTTGCCACAATTACTTCTAAGACTTCCAACACAACACAAAGGTGGAAAAACTGAAAATGACTTTAAGAATTCAGAAAATGACAATTTGTATCTTGTGAAAAGCTTGCTATGAAACACTGATCAACTAGAGTGAAATATTTAAAGTAACACTGAAATGGGAGATCCTGAGGTACATGCTAGAAGTTGGAGATTTATAGTACTTAGTAGCTTCACATATCAATTTGTGTTTTTCAAAGCCTTCTGATTTGCACCTGTAAGACTGACAAGCACTCAGGTTGGTCTTGGTATTCAGATCTGTGTGATGACTGCTTAGCCTACATGGGCTAAAGAATAAAAAGTCTCTAATATCCACTGGAGGAGGTGGTATGTTAAAACACACTGATAAATGAGTTACATCTTTGCATATGCAGATATTTGTAGGTATTGACTGGGTAATCACAGAAATAAGTAACAATTTTGGTGTCCCCTTATTTTTTCAATTACTATTATTGTGGTACAATCTATGCAAACACAAGACTTTCAGCTGCTATTTGGCAGGAAGATGTTAAGATTTTTTTTCTTAATGGCTTTTTTTAGAGAATGATATATTTTTAATAGATGGATAACTGAACCATGGAATGAGGGAGACGTGACAAATCTTAAAAGGACTATGCAGTTTAAAAAAAAAAACAAAACTTTTATCATGTCAGGTAAGAAAATAAAGAGGACTTTTCCAAAAACCAAAATGGATTTAATTTGCCTTTCTCTGATAATGTTGTAGTTAAGTATGATTCTGGCTTACATTCAAAGAAGCTCTGCACAAATCCTCACTCATCCTTGCTTGATGGTACTATTTACTGCTGAGTAAACTCTTTGTGTCATACTGGTGATGTTCAGTTTCTTTAGGATTTTCTATTCATACAATCTTTTTTAATAGGATAAAGCAGAATAAAGTAAAAGATGAGGATTCTGGAAAAGCATATCTAGATAGTCACACAAATAAACTGGTAGGTCTGATATTAGTTCTGTATGGAAGGTGTTAAAAATGCTAGTGGTGAGTGAGTTTTCTGTTAAGCACAAATATGTGTCAGAAATACTGTCAAGTGGCTTATATTTGGGAAAGAGAATGTTCCACGTTATGATCCAATTTTATACAGAAATATAATAAAAATAATTTCCTATGTTACCTCACGAATTAGATCATTCTCAGAGTCAAGACAGATAGAAAATGGTGTTTCAGAAGCATTTCCAGTTCAGGGATTTTTTTAATTAAAATTTTGGCTATCATCTCTATATTCACTAGCATTAATAGGAATCAATTTAATTCCTATTGAATAGCTGGGACAAAGTTTTAACCGTGACACCAAATGTGAGTCCCAGATTTACAGCAGCTCTCTGCCATTCTACTGTAGTTTTGCTCTAATTTTCATTAATTTCCAATTAGTAATAGCCAATTCATAATAGATGCTCAAAATATATTATTTTTCTTCCTTTTTTTTTTTTTTCTCCCCATCATAGAATCAGTGTAAACTTCTATGTTTACCTTCCAGGAACAGACAGATTTGGCATAAGAAGAGAAAGCATGCTGCAAATATAGAACTGCTTTGCAAGGGGTAGTGGGAGAGGGTGAAGAGGAGAAGCAAGCACATTGACCTCTTTGATTTTGTTGCTATTGTTGGTTTGAACTCACATAGGTTAAAAGATATGCAGAGACAGGAAAAAAACCCAAAACTTAGAACTTAAATCAGCCTTTTGCAACCTTCCTGGTGGCAGCTGTTTTTCCAATTAAAGCTCAAGGTATCTATAGCCAAAAGAGCAGTGTTAGTTGAATGGATAAGCCCAGCAAGGTCACAAAAGACCTCACAGTTCAGCCTGATCTGAACCTTGTGATGGAGCAAGAGCGAGTGAAATAAAGCACCTTTGAAGAGAAATAGGGAAAACCAGTCTCTTTGGTCAATTAAAGCAGACTATTATATTTTTGTTATTAATATTTTGGTACTGTGCCATCTTCAGTTCAGCTGCACACATGGAAACAGAGGTAAAGCCCAGCTGACGTGCATTTCTTTTTGGAAAGTTTAAGTGTGACTTGTATTGTTTTACACAGTTACATGACACTTTTCCATGGCCAGAAAAACTACAGCATTTTTGCAAAGTCTGACCCAGTTCTCATGTCACTTTGCATGTAGAACCAAAAGAAAGTTCATATACTCATATACTTTTTTTACTTTCATTTTAGAAAAACTCAAGGAACTTGGATTCTCATTCCCTCTGTCTTTCACTTGCATCCTATTCTTTCAGCTGTTTTACACTTCAAAATAGACCCAAGTGAATTTAGTAATGCATGGAACCTCATGACAGTTGTCTGAGTGAGGAACAGTATTATTGTCTGCATTTTATGTTTGATGAGTGAAGTATAGAGAGAAGAAACTATCTGGCAGTAGTTCTGAATAGCAATAGCAGTCTGTACTGAAATCTTATTTGCAGTACAAAGACATTTTGTACCAGAAGATGCTTTTTGAAGAAACTCTTTACATAAAATATTTTTACGATTTAAAGTTTAGCTGCTACTTTTTTTAGGGTTAGAGTCAGAGATGGAGAGTGAAGTAGTCTGTGGAGAGTTTGAAAGAGGGAACAAAGAGTTGGTAAATTAAAGTGATAACACTATGTTTTAGGAATCCATTGTAATTCTGATTTTAGTTACGAGTTTGTGACTAGAACATGATGATAGTTTTCATGCAAATGTTAAACTATTAAATTGGTACTGAAATCAGAATCAAGTTTTCCTCTGCCTATTTGTTGTTACGTTATAAAGACAAGCATTTAAGATATTAAAAATCAAGGAGAACAGGAAGAAGGAAAATGTGTACCACAGACTGTCTTCAACTTAGTCAACATAAATACAATCAGTTCACTGAGAAAGTTTGAGCCCAAAAGTGGAAGAACTAGGTGAGTCAAATCTGTTGTGGCATTTTTTCAGCAGTACACACATTGTGTATTTATTATTACTATAACATTTCCAATGCTCTTGTGTTTGATGAAAAATGGCAGGGATATAATATTACCCAGGCAAACCACAAATAACACCATTTCTGCTACTTTGACTAGGCTTCAATTATCATTAATTTTTGTTTTAAATCTCCAATCATGCTGTGACCACATAATAAATTTACTCTTTAATGATGATTTGAGTATATGAACTTTCTTTTGGTTCTACACGCAAAGTGACAAGCAAAACAAGCACTTCACTAGCATGGTAGAAAACTTTTCCTGTTACTCCCCTCCTTCTACTGGAAAACTATCTGATGAAACCAGCCTCCTGCCTATATCTATGCTAGGAAACAGAGCTTAGGAAACAAAAAGATCAACTTCAGACTTTGTTTTTGTAGATACTGTGTTTTCTTAATCGGTAGATTAATCCTCAACGCAACACAAAGGACTGCACCAAGATTTTTGACCTATTAGTGGTGCAAGAGGCAGGTAACATATCCCTGCAAAATGTATTCTGGTATGGCAGCTCTTTCAAAGACAGGCAGCACATACCTCAGTAAAAAAAAAGGGAGAAGAAAAATTACCCTGTTGGCCAGTGCAAAGGGATAGATCAATGGATTGCTCAATCCTCAGCTGGACCAACCCATCAGGGTCACTAGATTTTAAAGTGATGTTCATTGCACTTAAGAGGACAAGGCTTCTGTGCACTTGCTCAGCATTTTAGGTGCAAAGAGATCCTTCTCTTCAGTTTTAATATCCATGCTTAGTCCCAGTCCTGCCTCCAAATGAAATACGCAGATCCATCAGTAACAAAGCAGCATTGCTGAAGATTGTGAATCTATTTTAAAACCTTGGTTTTCCATTTTCTGCTTGAAATTTCACAATCATATCTTTCTTTAGTATTTTAAGGATAATATATACTTGAAATCTGGCATGATCAATACACGTTGTGGTTTTTTACATATAATGAATGCGCTGCTGCAAAACAAAAGAGCGCTCAGATATAGGTGCTGGTCCTATCTTGGAAACTTGCACTTTAATTATAGATAAAGCCCCACAAGGAGAAAGAAGCAGATAAAAAATTCCTGCAGCTACATAGCTGAAAGTGTTGCATAGTTTATGACTTAGAATCACTCTGTCAAAGAGGCTAACCTGCGATTGCAGGAATGAGGACTCGGTAATTACGATGTCCATTCTGTCCTTTATTCTCTCTGGTGGGATTTGGTCAAT
This sequence comes from Todiramphus chloris collaris, assembly GCA_025345505.1. NCBI lineage: Eukaryota > Metazoa > Chordata > Aves > Coraciiformes > Alcedinidae > Todiramphus > Todiramphus chloris. The sequence goes on from JANVCC010000319.1 coordinate 7,253,435, forward strand.
GTCACCAAATACCATTTTGTTCTTCATATTTGGCAAAAAAATATCCTTCAAATCTTTGCCAAGTAGGCAGCAGTCAGAAACAAAAAGGGTAAAGCATTAGCCATACCTACGATGAGGTAGGTGAACTTCCTTTCACTGCAAAGCTCTTTGTTGACTTTGGAATTTAGCATTCTGAAAGAGAGGATTTAACAATTATTTCTCTGGAGGCAACTTAAAAATATTGTATGAGTGATTTTACATGGTATTAGTAAATATGAGGAGAAATGGAAATGTTCTGAATGATTTTGGTGTGTGTGAAGAAAAAAAAATTCTGCATCTTTCTCCCAAGCTATTTAATAATAATCCTGAAATTCTTTTCAGTAATTCAGGGGTTTTTTTTCTTCAGTTTCCGATTTTCAGTCTTTATAGCTAAAAAACTTGAGGAAATTCACTAGATTGTTAAACCATGGAAAAGTAAGGAAAAAAAATTCTTTTGCCATTTTCTAGAAGTAAAGCTGAAGCTGCCTTCTCAAAATGTATACTGCAGAATACAAAAATATAGAAAAAATACAAATACAAGGAAAGTATTGGCTTTTTTACCCAATAATATGGACCCCAGCTTATTTTTTCAGAAAGAAAAAACACTCCCCAGTTAGGAAGTGTCATTGTAATCAGAGCCAAGAGAATGGACTGGTTTGGACTTTCTTGACATACTAAGTATATAAAATAACATGAAAAGATAGCTAAGCCAACAGACTTAACTTACATGGAGGATGTATGTTTATATTATATAACAGGTTTTCGTTATTATTCTAATGCAGGGAATGAAAATCTCTTTTAGTCCTCGTATATATTCTTAGTATTATATTTGCCATAGCTTCAGACCTAGAAGACATCATTTTGTTTCGTAGCGTAGAAATCTTCGAGAATGTTGTCATTGCCTTAAACTCTCTGAATATGAATATATTACACAATGAAGAAAATGTAGTCAGGAAATCACCATAAGTATCTCGGGAATTTTTTTTTTTCTTAATGGTATTGGACTCTTGAGATGTGGTAGTGGTGATTCTGTTTGCTTGTTTGGATACAGTTATGCCTGAAGAACTACTGTTATATTTTCAGAGTACGTTTCAATGAGTGGCTTCTCTGTCAGACTAATCTGTCAAGCAATGTTCAAACAAACTCTAAGTACACAGACTGGTCATATAGGCTGTACTTCTGTATAGATGTAGGAATCGTGTAAGTATCATGCACTATTCAGGCAATTGTGGAAAGGTTTAGTTGTATATTTGAAAGTTTAGAGCTAAGTACTGTGTTTACCTCTACCTTAAGGTGAGGTAATAAGAAATATTTGCAGGTGAATGGAAAATTACTTTAACATTTCCTGCTTAAGTGTGTTTTTTCTATTTAGTAAGGTCGACAAATTCTATGCACTATAAATAGTGTAAAAGACTAAAATGTTCTCTTTTTCCTCTCAAATTCCTTTGGGCTTGCAACGAATTTTAAAAAGAGCATTCATTGTCTACATGATCATATCCTTGTTTGGTTTTAAATAAGTTGAAATGGTATTCAATTACACAAGAACTTCCATTTCAATATTAAAGGAGCTGATTAAAACTGATTCAGAAAGGCTGCAGCGTGATCAAATTTGGTCTGAAAGGTCAGGCTAAAATAGCTTCCTGTTTCTCCATCTGATGTTTATAATCTTATACATTAAACCCATCTCAGAGAGATTCTGCTTAGACAGAATGACATGCATATGGAATGAAGAGGATGATAGATTGTTGTTATGAGGAAATGCAAAGAAAAGGCTTTGTGAGAATGTGAAAAGAGCTTGGAGTATGATGGACTTCTTCAGGATATGCAAAGAAAATACAAGGGGAAAAAAAGCTGAGCTATTGTGAGGAAAAATAAGAAAGGGGAAAAAAAATAGGGATACAAATGACATAATAAAAGACAGCTGGTCAGACCAGTTAGTTGCAACGTGCCAGAGTTTTAATTTTGTGTTTTGTTCCTTTCCTTTTTCTTCAAAATAATCAGTTTTCCTTTATAGCTGCCTTCATAAATATTCCACCATTTCTCCATCTGTCTTTCTTCTTCTTCTGCATTTTTAATGTATTTAGGTTGAAATCTTTATCATTTTGAAAGGAAAGAGAATTGAGCCGTGTACTGTATTCTTCCTGCCTAAACAAGAAGCTCCTGGACATTTCAGTTCTTGAGTGTTCTTCTTTTAGACCTTTAGACATCTTTTGATTTAGTACTAAGTATTACCATAGCAGTTTTCCCATTAAAAAAAGGAAATACATCTTCTTCTCCCTTTTGTTCTTCATAAATGTCAGTGTTTTTCCATGGTTTTATCTGCATTTGTCAGTTGTTTATGTAATGGTTCATTGTTATATGGTTCATTGTTACACCCAAATCAATTGTTAGCTTTTTTTTTTTCATTTGAAAGGAGGACAAAAGCTTTGTCAGAGATTGCACAGCTAATTGTTAAATACTCTATATTTTCTATATCATCCTATCTGTTGTTGTCTGCAGTAATATTTTTTAATCTCTCCACCAGTATCATAGCATTCTCCAGTCTGTATTGATCAGAAACCAGTCAGTGGTATGCTGAGCTGCTTCAGTGTTTGTGTTTGCATGTCAGTGTTGCAATTAAGCATTCATAAATTCACATTGAATACTTTTAGAATTAGGATCAGGAGTGCTCTCCACAAGCTGTGTGACCTCAGGCTCCACCTTAGAGGGACTGGTAAATGTCAGTGAAGTCTGTTAGCAGCAGCCGAGTAGATCCACAGGACTCCTCTGTTTTGCCAGTAGCTTAATCTCCTGTGCAAAGCCCTTATCTGGATTTATGTGGGAGATGAGTATTTAGCATTCAGGAAGTAGGCAAGGCTGTTTTCCTCCAGCGATGACCTCCCCGACGGAGTCGAGCATACCAAAAATTACGCTGATCCATTAGAAAGATTAAGAAAAAGACAATAATAGCTCCTGTGATTTATCTTGCTGTTTTTATGAAAAGTTCACAAGTTTGCCAAAAATGACAGACAGGAATAGATAATCTCTGGTTTTTATCACTCAGATCAGACAGACTTCATGTTACCGATGAAAAGACAAATGCCATGCTTCTATTTATAGAGGCCCAACAAAGAATAGGTTTTCTTTTTTCCCCCCCCCTAGGAAACATCAAGTTACAATTCTTTACATTGAGGATTGGAGTAATAATTCAAGTGACAAGGTGAAAATGCATAGAGAATTATTATTACTGATGTGCATTTGTTTCAATATTTGACACGGACAAGGTCAGAGAGCAATGGCGATTTCCTCGACAAAACTATTCTTCAGTCACTCTGAGTATGTGACAGTGAAATTTCTAGTGGCACAAGGGACTTCGTAGGTGATATTAATAATAAACATAGATGAAGCTTTTTTTTTTTTAATGGGGGAATTTATCCATCCTTCTGCCAAATGAATGGAGTCTGATAGATTTAACTGCTGCAATCATCACACATTTTGGGAAAGTCATGGTTGAGTAATTAGAAATAGCAAAGCTGTGCAAATAATTTATGAATAAAGGCCAAATTGTGTTGTATCCCATTAGCAAAGAGGTTAAAAAAAAAAAAAAAAAGTGAAAAAAAAGTTGTGGGTTTTTTTGTGTTTTTTTTCTCTGTGTGTTTTTGGTTTTTTTTTTTAAATTTGCTGCAGACCTCTGAATTTGCAAGCAATTGATGCTCATCAGGGCACATCCCACTGCATGATAGAAGGACAGAGGAAAAAATAGCTCTTATCTACCTTGCAGTTTTATGTAGACTCAATGTGATTCCTGTCAGAAATATATGGAAACAAGGAAATATTTTTTGTGGTCATTTTCTGGTTATTAGATTGAAGTAATCTTCTGGATTCTGTCCAAGAACCGTGTATGAATCAAATGTACTCACCCATAGTTACTCAGCAAAATAATTTCAGTATATTTCTCTGTTAGTAGTTTTCATACAGTGTTCACCAAGATAATTTATACTAATATTTAAATCATTGAATAATTGAGGTTGGAAAGGACCTTTGGAGATCATCTAGTGTAAGCCTTTGCTCAAGGAAGGTCAGCTAGAGCAGATTGACATGGCCCGTGCCCAGTTATCTTTTGAGTATTATCAAATGGGAGACTCCACAATCTCTCTGTTGTTTGACCACCCTCACAGTAAAAAAGCATTCTGTGTTGTGTTTAGATTGAATTTCACATCTGGCAATTTGTGCCCGTTGCCTCTTGTTTTGTCAGTGGTCGCTATCATGAAGAGCCTGCCCCCTCATCTTTACTGCCTCTAGTCAGGTATTTATACACATTGAAGCATCCTACCTCTCAGCCTTTCTTCATATGAAAGGTGGTCCAGTCCTTTGCCATCTTTTTTGTTCTTTGCTGGACTCTCTCAAGTCCATATCTTTCTTGTACTGGGGAGCCTGGAACAGGATGCAGCGCTCCTAATGTTTCTCAGTAGCACTGAGGAAAGAACACCATTCTTGACCTGATGGTAATACTGTTCCTAATGGAGCTCAGGCTGTCGCTGGACTTCTTTGTGGCAAGCAAAAATTTCTGACTCATGCTTAACATGTTGACCGAGACCCATAGCTCCTTCTCTGCAAAGCTGCTTTCCAGCTGCTCAGCCTGCAGCATGCACTGGTTCCTCGGGTTATTCCTCTCCAGATGTAGGACTTTGCCCTTTCCTCCATGAGGTCCCCCTCTGCCCGTTTCTCCAGCCTCTACTGGTCTCTCTGAATGTCAGCACACCTGTTTTCCAAGGCTTGTACCCGAGGTGATCAAGTTCTGTGGACCTGATGGAGTCACTAAGATGGATCTATGCCTGAATTCACTTTTTCCTTATATTTTACTATTTCTTAAAGTACGTAGTGAACACATACTTCAAGAAATAGTAGGAACATCAAGGAAAATATTATATCTTAATAATGAGAGGACCACAAAAGAAAGGCATATATTAGCAGACTAGAAAACTTGAGAACATTTTAAATAGTATTTTTTTTGTAAAAGAAAATAGTACTACAATCTGTTTTACTTGCATATTTCACTGTACTGGTGTTTCTTCTTTGCCAGAAAAACAAAACAAAGCAAAAAGTGTTAATAGTAACAGATCGCAGAGAACTAACCAGGCATTTGCATTGGTTGTGCAAAATGGATGTAGTTGCCAATCATAACTCTAGGCAACTATGTTTTAAAATAGTGCCCTTCTGACGTCTTTTGTGATGGTTTGCCCATTTTTTTGAATGTGGATAATGGGATGTAAATAATTGAGTGAAGCGTTCTTAGAGGAGTAAATTAAAGAAAAAGAACCCCAACCTCTGAGTAACATTCTGTCATCTTTACCCAACTATTTTTACTGAGTTCATAAAAGTACTCTCTTGTGCATCATTAAGCTTGTTTGTTTGAGAAAGAAGCAATAATAAATGGTAAGAATACCAGATTCTGAATATTTTTTCAGAGGAAATACAGAGATTAAAATATGAATGGATCCTCTGATGATTCTGCTGTGTACTTCTTATTTATTTAATCTTACCCAATAAAATTGACAGAAACAGCAAACCAAAGCTACTTCTATATAAACTAGACCTCCTGAATAACACTTCCATTATAAAGTTTCTCTCATAGCACCATAAATAACATGAACACATACTGTACATTACACAGAATTGTTTTTCAACCTCTTATGCCCCTTACAACATCATATAGGAACAAAACCTCACTGTAGACATCTGATATAAAACTTGTACCATTCAAAAGTCAGACTGACTTCTCACTTCTGTGAGCAGAATAGTTCTGTATTATTTTATACTATAGAAAAAAATTGGGTTTATTTTATTATGGTAGTAACTTAAAACAAGAAAGAGAGACTGGGAGAGGAATGTACCTGATACTAGACCTGTCTCTCATATATTAGAGGAGATTCATGTAAATCAAAACATTGCATGTAAATCAAAACATTGCATGTAAATCAAATATCATGAGGTACATGATTTTTTGGCCTTTTCCTGAGTCCTTGGTCTTGGAGAAAAATTAGTAAGTCTGTATTGTCTGACCTCTTATTCACAGCACAGGAAACGAAAGAGTGAGTCCATCTCCCACGAGGCATTTTTAATCAGTCTGAGACATATATAGCAGGTGACTTTTGTCTATACAAAACAAGGAAGAAGAAGGGTCTATTTATAGCACTGACTGTTCTCATGAACCATTTTCAATCACTCAATTCACACTACAGGCACCAGAATTTTTTTATCCTAATAATAATTCTGCAGAATCTCAAAAGGCTTTTTTGTTCAGACCCTGCTAACTTTCAAATTCACAAGCTCATTCAATCAGAAAGATTTCTTCTTGCCCTATGACTAAATGTATTCTTGATCAGAAATAAGCAATCATTGAAAGCGTCATATGAAATCTTTTCAGAGTAGGTATACTTCAATTTGGCCAATGGACCATGCTAGAGCACCACTTTTATATCTTGAAACCTTTATGACTGCTGCTAGAGACATCAGAGCTGCAAGGCATCGTTGAGTTAAGGTAAAACATCCATCCCTAGTAAAGGGAAAGAAGGGGGGGAAGCAAGCCCTAACGAGGTCCTACCACAGAAAGAGTTTTGCATTCTTTGCCAGTGGAACATCTCCTACTAACCCTTTCTCCACTCTGGTTCCCTGTGTTACCATGAACATACCAAGGCTCAAGTAAACACAGAACGGACTATTATTCTGTTACAACATTGTGGCCCTTACTTTTCTGTATGTGGAATGGATTATCCAGTGATTTGGGCTTTTTCTGACTTTTTTTTTTTCTGCATAAACACACATCATTCTGCAGTACAGATTGCCCTGGGGCACTGCAGAGTTGGTGTAACACAGCTCTACACAGCATCCCCTCCCTCAGAATAGTGGCCAGCCCTGGAAAACTGGAATGCTCAGGCAGTCAAGCTGTACAGTCAAACTGTACTCAGAATATATATATATGGACAAATGAGAAACACTTTCAGTAACAATTATAAGCATGAAAAAAACCACATAGCTACTGTATTTTTTAAATTAAGAGTATCATCTTGCTTATTTTCAGAGTTGATGCAGCTCCACATTATTTTTTGTTCTCCAACATAATCCTGTCTGAAGAATTTGAATATGGCAATTCAAGGTAGACAACCTCAGCCAGTGGTAAACAGCATGTTCATTTTCTGTTCCTCAATGAGCGTTTTCCGAATCGTTGTGTTATTCAATTCTCAAATGTAAAGACTTCTGTGGAATATTATAGCATCACCAATTATGATTCAGCAGCCTGATATAACTGAGTACGTTCACCCAGCATTTACACAATTAAACATGTGACTCTTGCTGATGCTAGTGGAAAAATGAATGGATGATTAATATTATGGAAATGCCAACAACAATAATCCCAGGATTGCACTGAGAGGATTGAAAATGAATTGCTGACAGCAGGGAATACTCCAGGAAGATATAATGGTGAAAAATGGACCAGAATAGCAGTTATTCTTGCCAAACTTTATTGACTATCAGAAAAGGTTTACACACTAAGGATAAAGACACAATCTACAATGTGTCACAGAAAAATAATAGCTGTAAGAAAAAGCTTTTTAGAAAGACAGGAAATAAACTTACATAATATAATATTCATCTGGAATAAGTGCAGCCATAGCTCAGAAGAAAAAGAGTCATTTTTAGGTGATAAAATAACATTTAAAATGCCTCATCACACATAGCAAACATACTACTTTTATGTATTTTCATGTAAATGCTCACTTGAAAAAATCATAGCTTTAAAAAAATGTCCACCTATTGATAAAAGGATTTGGGTGTTCTTTTCCTATCCACAATGCATCTCTAAATTGTGGAAAAACTTGTTAGTTTGTTGGGTTTTTTTTTTTCACTTGTACTTGAACTTCCATGGGCATATTCCCCTCAAAATCACTTTGGCTGAGTGGAAGTAGAAAAAAAAAAAATCATGTGGAGCTAGCACAAAATAAGTCAGTGCTTTGCATTCTTATTCATATCTGAATGAGGCATTTCTTAAACTCCCAAATAATTAGACACTAGTCCTCTAGGGTCAGCTGGGAACACATCTTCAGATGGTAGAAATTCACACAGCTTGACTCAAGCAAACTTGCAAGAGCTGAATATTTGTGCTAAAATATTCAAGATAATCAAAACATATCAGCGACATAGGCCAGTTGTGTTGACCTTTAAAGGTCCCTTCCAACCTAAACTATTCTATCATGCTATGAAGATTCATATACTTGTGAACATCAGATGATCAAGAAGCAGCTTTCCAGTCCTGGCCTCTCTTACACACCATGATGCTAAAGGTGGTGAACTTTGTATGGAATAGATTATACTTACAGTGTTATGTAAACAGTAGCAACAAAATAACAGCAACTGGGCATTGTGTCTTGCTGTTATCAGACATCATGCTTGACATTAGGTATTAGGATATGAATTACTTTTCATAGGGTCGTCCTGAAAGGGAGCCTCAGTTAGACAGAAGCAGCCTCTCTTAAGATCTTAAGACCAACAATATAGCCAAAATAATTATAATTCAAAATCAAGGTGTACAGCAAGTTTCCTTGAATGTTTCCTTTCTTTTAGGTAATAAATGTGAAACCTTTCTGAACAACCTTCCACTGCGGTTTCATTTGGACAGGTCTGTAATCTAGTTTATACAGTTATTTAATATATTAATCTAAATTACAAAATCTTGATGTGTCTTTGTTAGGTACCTTTTTCTGTCTATGTGAGAAGTGACTTCTTGTGCCTTTGAAATACTGGTAGGACAAAGCAATGCATTAAAAAAAAAAGAGTAGGTCTCTCTGATAGGTAGCAACAGAGCCAAAGAGAGAAGGAAAATCTACCTCCATATGTTGCTCTGACAGAAAGTCCTGTCATCAATTTGCATTTGTTTCCCTACATCTTCTTGGAAGACAGTGTGAACTTATCTGCTGAATGTTGCAAGTTGTTGATAGAAAAGCATTGGTAATGGCCAGTAAAAACCATTATGGCTACAGGAACCCAATTATTGGCAGTTGCAATACAATTTACAGTACATTACAATTTAATTAAACATCTGCTTGCATTTATGCCTAAATGAAAGGACTGTTAATGTTGGGTCCTGAGAAAAATAAGCAGGGATGCAGGGATATAACAAATATGTGCCATTGGACTCTGTTAAATCAACTTTTGCCTCCTCCAAAATAACATGCCTGGTTTTACCACTGCTTTATCTCATAAGGTGAATCTGTTAAATAAAATTAAAAAATGGCAAGAAATTGTAACAACCGACACAAATTAGTATTTAAATCTCTAAAACTGCATTAATTCTTTCATATTTTTACGAAGGAATTTTACAGTACATTAAATTGTCAAAAGGGGTCATTTTTTGGCATTCTGGTTTTGACAATGCAGTAGCTCTGGTTAGTGCACTAAACTTTCTGGAACACACCTATGCCTGACAAACTACTGAGAGGAGAGACATTATGTTTTCTTTGATTAATTTTGGATTTTGTGAAGCGTAATGTGGCACAGGATTATTTTTATATGCCATGCCTTCACTGGTAATCTCAGGAGACAGTTCTGTTTGGGAGTAAGTTTTGGCTAATAAAGTTTGCAGTTATTAAAAAGCAATTATATGCTACGACCAGACATGGTTGTTCTCAAATTTGTTGTTCTCAAATTTGTTGTTCTCAAATACTAGATAGCAATTGGATAATACTGTGTGTGACAAAAAATCCTTTTTGTCTTTTTAGAGATGTTATTCCCCTTGTGTCTATCTGTGTGTATGTGTGTACATGAGTGTGCATGTGCTTGTTTAAATAGAAAACATTTCAACTGTTCATTTAAATTAGCCAAGAAATTTCTGGCTTGGAAATACTTTTTTCAGAAGAAAGCAATCCTTTTATAAATATGTGGAACATGCTTGTCCTGTTGGGCAGGCAGGCAGCAGAAAGGAACTTACTTGAGCATTGAGGCAACCTAGGGAGAGACATGTGCATCAAAACCAGCAGAGGAACACGGCTTATACGCATACTTTGCTGGACAATATTCAGTTTTGTTTTGGTGTTTATGGACTCATGACACTGAACAGCTTTGCACCAAGGAACCCTGAACTTCTTCACAATTGTGTCCACTGGTTACAAGTGTGTTCTACTGTGTAGCATCATACGTAGATCATCTTATTGCCAGGTAAGACTTCTCAGCGTGTTTTACACATGCCTGAGTATGTTGGAAGAAAAGTGACAAGGCAGGTAATTGTGGGTTATAGCTCAGCTAACTGCTATCTGTCATCAAGGCCAGACAGAAATTAAACAATAGCTCTCAGCATGATTTTTACCTGCAGGAAAAACACAGAAGTTCTTTCTAAATTGAGGCCTGCTGAAATACTCATTGCTTCCACTACTGGAAGAACCAAGCTCAGTCCTAAGGACATACCTCTAAGCTGTAGGCAAACAGCAGCAGATGCATTTCTTTAACAGATCCTGTGAAATGACTACCAGACTGCCAGCTAGCACCTTTCCTTTGTCTATAATGTAGCATGCTGCATAAAGCCTTCACTCTGCCCATGAGTTTTTCATTTATGTGTCCTGAAAAGGATTACATCAAGGTCTTCTCATAAAAGCCTTAATAGATTGTCATCTACAAAAAGTTTATGTTGATAATTGAAATAGAGAAAATGTTCCTATAGGTTCAGAACAGAAAATATTTAAGTATCATAAATGCTACACTACAAAGTCTCAGCTGATTATATGTTTGTCCTAGTGGTCACTGCTTATGCAAAATAAAACCAGGTGGAATGTACAACAGCTTTGTCTCCTGGCTCCTAAAATAAGTTAAATAGGCTTCAAGCTGAAAGACCTTTTCCCTTCTTTTTACAAGTAACCTCTTCGGATAAGCACTATAAGCTTCCCTACATTGATCCACTGAAGATCCTCAAGCAAACTTGGTGGATCAGTTTAAGGAAGTTCAAACCACATTGCTCAGACTGCACCATATCTCTGGTGCAGATAACAAAAGGAATTTCTAGTAATAAAGAGTTTTCTGATAGTATCATTCTGAACCTTTTCTAAGCAGGAAAACTTACCTTTTATTTTAAAAAGGCAAAAGATCTGTTAAGACACAGAAGATGTATTACACTCATAGTGTCCTGTAAGCTGTAGAGTTTCTTATCACAAAAAGATTTATATCCTGTGATCTCAAAGATGCATTGCTTTTTAGAGATGCTATAGGAACTGGTGAGATGGGAACGCTAAATTGTTCATCACGTCTGTAAAAGAGAGAAAGCTGATTTGCTAAGTATTTTAATGTTCAAAGTAATCAATCATGTTAATCACTTCCAGGCTCAAGTAGAGATTTAAGAGGGTTTTTACCTAATATATATCATCAGCTGTACTGTATGTCCTACCACTATACAACATAGTAAAGTGATCATGTGGACATAATAAAGTGGACATACAATAAAGTGATCAGAGTTTGTGTGTATGTGTTCACACATGCAATATGGATTTGGGGGCAAGAGGGTGACGGAGAGAGGAAAGTAACTAAACCCTTTTCTCAGAGCCTTTTGATTCTTTTCCCTAGGAAAATGTTCATCTACTTAAAGCTGTCTGAAAACACTGAATCACCTGAAATGGGATAGTGGCTTCAATATATTATCTACATGCTCAGCATCAAGCTTGGTTCAGCCTTGAGAATGATGTAGGGTTATTACGAAATCCTTCCTTTCAGCACTGTGGAAACATTCTGTGATTATGTTTTTTTCCTGTAAACAGAATTTCTAAATTTAAATGAGTTATATTTCAACAGTAATAATACGATAATGCTCTCGTCATTTTGAAGGGTTTAACACTAACTGGTCTGTACAAAAGCTTTCCTTGCAGCGGAAAAGGGCCTTCTGCAATTACCTGCATACAATTTGAAAAAGGAGAGGAACATACTGTCACTGAACTCTTCATTCTCATGCTGGTGGTTTCCTCAGCTTTTTTGTGGTCAGTCCTATTTCTTGGTGTACTGCTGCAAGCCATCTTGAAAGCCAAGATCAAGACTGGGAGGTGAGAGGAGGGCATAGTGGAGATACGCCAGACTCAGTGAAAACAGAAAGGTGATTTTTGGTTAATTTAGATGTCTGTATTTGAGATGGGTCACATAAGTGAACTGAGGTTTTAAACTACTTTGACAGTTAAAGTACAGATGCCCTTGCAGGAGGGCAATGCTGTTGCTGCCATAACCTCAAAATGTTTTGCCAGTTCTCCAAGGAACCTGTCTGAGAATAATTTGAGATACTGCCTTCTCGTTTAATCTCAAATGTCTTTTTGTGTGTGTGTGTGTGTGTGTTTGTTTTCTTTTCTTTGCAACATTGGAGCAGTTATGGAATAGCCTTCCTTCTGTATTTAAGATACTGGTTTTGGACATCACAGCTTTTGCAAAAATTTGCTTTATTCTCTATCAGATCATTTTGCAAACAAGAATTACTTCTAGAAGAAGAAATGAGAATGAAAGAAAGCAGGCAGCAGAGGACAATTTCAGAGATGTTAACCTGAATCTCTGAATGTAAAGCAGAGATGTCCTCCTGTCCTTGTGACTTCCAAGAAGCTGTAAGAGTTCCAAAACATGTGGGATCTTTGTAGAAGCACATAAACATTATGGCTATGAAACTCCAGTAATTCTAATCCCCTTCTTTGACCAAATAAATATTTACTCTGGTGTTGGTAAATAAAAATGCAACTACCCCCACCCACTGAACAATCTTTAGTTATCTTAGTTTAAGGAACAATGCCTCGGACTAGCTTTGGAAACTGAGATTTGTACCATTTAACCGAAATCCTCAAAGGAGACTGGCTAGGACAATGCCTTCTCATTGACTGCTTCTGAAAGGCTAGTAACAAAGAGTTTAAATTTCAACAGACAGTACTTTAGATCCCATATTGAGAAACACATTTTGTACTAAAATATAAAGGGAGGCTGTTAAATTGGCTCAGTTTTAGCTTTTGGAAGAAACTAAGTGTAAAACCTGCTGCTTCCAGCTTTTCTAAGTTTTTGTCGTCTCTATCCCTCGCCCCTAACGCTGGAGTTCTGCAGCTCTCTCCCGGCTGTGTGAATCTGGGAGTACAAGGATATGATGCTTTGCACTGAGCTTTAATGGGTAGTATTTTTCTACTCCTCCATATACAGTCATTAGCTTTCAGGCTAAAAAAAAAGTACAAATGGATAGATAGCAGCTGTGAGCTGGGGCTTTGGCTAAGTACAGCTGAGAAATAATGTCAAGACTTCCCCTAAACAGACACCGATGGAGTAAGATTCATCTTGTGACTCGCCGAGCAGCCCCGCTCCAGGGCAGGCCAGGCCGCGCTAGCGACGGCAATGGCGGCACGGGCCCCGGGGAGCTCTGCCGGGGGCTTTTCGAGGCCGGGCCGTGCCGGGGCCGGCAGCCCGGGGGCGGCTGCTGAGGAGGCCCGGGCGGAGCAGCGGCACCGGCGGCAGAGCCGAACGGGGCGGGACCGCCCCGACGGGCACTCGCCCGGACACCCCCGGCCTGAGAGCAGCTCCTCGGGAGCGCGGGGCCCGCAGCCCGCCCGGGGCCGCACCCGGAGGACATCGACTCGCAGCGAGGGAGCGGCTGCAGTGCGGTGAGTCCGCCCCGGGCAAGGCTATCGCGGCAGAAGCGGCGGGCACAGGGCTCTTCACGGCTCCTTTCGGGGTTACGAGCGAACGGGCCGGGCCCTGCATCTCGCGGGTTCTGCCGAGGCGGCCCGGGCGGAGCAGCGGCACCGGCGGCAGGGCCCGGCGAGGCCTGGGCGCCCCAACGGGCACGGGCCCGGCGAGGCCTAGGCGCCAGGGTGGGCCGGGCCGCGCTGGGGGAGGGCCGGCGAGGGGCGAGGGTGGGTGAAATGGATTCGCTGCGGGGAAATGGGGCCTGGCCGGTCTGGTAGCCTCGTGGTGCCGTAACTGGCTGGGTAGGCGAGGGCAGAGCAGCCCTTGCCATCTGCCCTGGCTCCCGCCAGGCTTTGGACTCTTGGATGAGTGGGCAGCGAGGTGGGTTGAGAGCTGGGTGAGCGACAGAGCTCGGAGGGTCGTGGTCAATGGTGCGGGGTCGAGTTGGAGGCCTGTAGCCAGTGGTGTTCCCAGGGGTCAGCGCTGGGTCTTGTTTAAGTAGCCATCAGGTACCCTCAGCAAGTTTGCTGCTGGTGTGACACTGGGAGGAGTGGCTGGCTCACCAGAGGGCTATGCTGCCATCCCCAGTGGAGTGGACATGCTGGAGTGTTGGGAAGAGTGAAACTTACTCGAAGCTGAGATAGGCGAGTGACATTTGAAAATGAGAAGTAAATTCGAATGAAGAAGAAATGTTGTAAAATGATGGGAAATTAGCCTTTCGAAACAGTTTTTACTTACTTGGAGTATAAAATACATTGGAGTAAATGTCAAAAAATTAGCTGAAGTAGAGATGTCTTTTGCGAGATTGATAGCATGGTTCTCTCAGCTGTTAAAGCTCCTCTTAGCAATAATATCCTACCTTATTGTACTGGCGTAATAGAATTTATCCAAAGATACAGTGTCAGTGAGAAAGGGTTGTTTAACCTGTGTCTAAACTTTGTGATAGATTAATGTGTACAGGATTTGAAACCTGCTTTCCTGACAGTAATATGAACGTTGCCAGGGAGTACGGATTTATAATCCGTCTCTGACAGTGACATGATCAGAAAGAACACAATGATGCTTGCATCCATCGTATAGCCTGTCATGTCACAGAAGCAGCCTTGTACTATCAAAGCATTAAATCTATTGTTTTAATTGTTACTTGAACAGTTACTGCTTGCTGATATAAAACCTTAACTTGGTAAAAGTAAAAACTGGTCATCCCGAGAGATTCACATTTCGTTGTGTTTAGAACATTTTGCTTCTGTTGGAGATCAGAGATACTACCTATGTCTTCCACTTTGGATATAGATAGCATCCAAAAGTTACAGAAACTGTATGGACTTCTAATTATGTTGGGGTTTTTTTTTGGTTTGGGTTCAGTTTTTTTTGTGTTGGTTGTAATGATTGCTTGTGCAACAGGTTAGCTGTAGTCCTTACCACCCAAGCAAGTGTTCACATTCTTTCTGAGTGGAAATGGCCATTTCAAAGAAGAACTACCAGCCATCGTTCATGTCTGCTGAGAATCAGGAATAACGTTTGAGCTTCAGGCTCAACAGGTTTTATTTCCTTGCCACTCAGTTTTGCAACTAACTTCAGTGTAACAAAAACCAGCAGCTTCATCTTTTTACACTTCGGTTTTCCTCTTCTGCACAGAAGGGATGTGAGAGCTTTTCTGCAAGAGGTGTGAAATAACTGGCTGTGATAGTCCCATGGAAATACTTAGATGACTGAAAAGTGTTCACTCAAATCACACTCCTGTGCTTGGAAATAATTACATATGTAGTTTAAACTTCTTTACGCCAAGTAATTAGATACTGAAATAGAGGACTTTAGGATACATGGAATGTACCACTAGGACACAAAATAGTAGACATGACCTACAGACAAAATAGTTCACAAATCTGAGGGAAGAACAAAAACGTCTGGAAAAACTAAAGCATCATCTGGATTATTCAGTAGAATTTCCATGACTTCTTAGGATCATGTGGATGTGTTCACCAGGCACATTTTCTGCTTTTCTAGGATTTATAAGATAGTTTGTATCTGATCTCCTCTGCTCTCTTCTGGTGACATATTTGTGATGTTTTTCTGTGTTTGGTCTTTAAGGCTGCACAGTGCTCAGCTGGGACTAAACCACAGCAGTCCTTTTACTGCCCTACCTGGAGTACGAAGGGTTAAGACAATGACAAAATCTAACCAAAACATGTTAAAACAATTTTGTTATACAGTTTTTATATTAAATAGTGCATGCTCACAGTGTTGGTCCATTTCCTTGCATGCTGCTATGTACATCCTTCTGTACTCTATGTATTCCCTGTGCTGGTGTGTATATTCTCTGGGAAATGGGTCAGGACTTCATGTTGCTATAACAGATACTGTCAGCTGAGGATTTGATTATATCACTGGTCATGAGGTTAAGCTGATATTTGTATGCAGCTTTGTCATTTGTTAGTGATCTCACCCATTCAATGGGCAAGACAGGGGAGAAGTCTTTCTCAGCTTTTGGGAATTTTGACTGTCCTTGGGATGTCCAAGCCAGCATTCTTTCAGTGCTGTGTCTTCTGAATGCGTCCCAGATCTTGTTTAGGTTTGCACAGTGCTTCTGCAGGAATATCACCCAGAGATCTGTCCTGAGGCTGGAGAGTTCTGAGTGGCCTGATGCGTGGGAGAGTCTGGGCAAGCACCTAGGCCAGTGCTCACCCTTAATGTTTTGGAATTTCACCCCTGAAAAAGTGTGGAATCCTGATAAACTAGTAAAATATTTGGAAAAACATGTTGTCAACCTGGCAGTTTCTGATAGACACAAATCACTGCAATGTATTGGGGCCCTGCCTGTGCCCACCACGTACTTTTCAACACTGTTCAGTGCCCTGAAGGGGAAGAGAAGGTCTCTGGGCCTAAAACCAGACCAGCAGGTGCTGCAGCTGAACCGGAGAGCCAGCCTGTGCTGCTGGTATCAGGTACCCCTATCTAGAGAAAGAAAGGCACAAAAAAAATCAGTTCACATCGTGAGGGCCATCAGGAGAACAGGAGGAGGTTGATCACAGAGGTGATGACCCAGTCCCTGTCCCTGAGTGAGCTGTGAGGTATGTGAAAGGGTTTCAGTCCTCGTCCAGGTAAGCACATTATCACCTGGAAGCTCTGGTGCTGGGATAATGGGACAGGTAGCTTGGAATTAGAGGGGAGGGAAGCCGAGCAGCTGAGATCCGTGTCTAAGGAAGGGAGCATTGACAAGGCAATTGGAAACCAGACACAAGTCCTCAAGTCTCTGGAGGCAACTCTTGTCAGGCGTGAAGGAAAGGTAGCCCTTCAGGGAAGATGTTACATGTCACCCAGACAAGAAATTCCACAGTTCTGAAATCAGGTGAAGAGTGGGAACTGTGGGCAGCCGAAGCCATCCGTGGAAGAAAAATTCTACAAACATCTGAAAAGTCATCTACCTTTTCCTTGTTAATAATTAAGGATTTATTATAGTTCATTTATTATCATTTTTTGAGGTGTAATTATTTTATCAATTACGTTTGGAAATGTTAATCACTCTAAATGTTATCACTCTATCAGTGACATTCAGAAAAGACTCAAGAAAAATACATTGCTTGAAGAAACTTTTCAATCATAGAAAGCTTTGCCAGGTTGAAGTTGGGTGAACTAAAAAAATTACTAATGCCCTTCAGAGACGCATGAGAAACAATGAAATAGCTATTCTGGACAGTGTGAATGGGCAAAGTCCTTTGGTTTACCAATTTTAAAAAAAACCAAAAAGATGGCTAGGAGCCAGACTAAAATTAGATGACTTGTAGTTATTATTTAACACAAAACCTCTAGTCAGAGGTAATTGTATCATCTTCTGTACTTTGTCTAACCACGTGATAAATGACAATCATCTGTTCCTCACTGAGAATGATTTTAAGCTACTTTTTGACCAATAGCAAATCTCCATCGTTGACTTCTAGCATGTTTTGCAGTGCGTCATAAAAATACCTCAGCTTATTTGACCCTGGAAATTGAAAGAAGTTTATGCTGTAGCTCTTCTACTTAAGTACCAGAGTTAGACTTTTTTTTTTTTTTCTTTCTCTTAGCAGGTTAGAGAAATTAATTTCCTGTACTATTGATCTAGCTCTAATTATTTATCAAGGTGCAATTCACTTAAGAGTCGTAGCTTCGACTAAAAGCAATCCAGTAAAGAATATGAGACAAAGTATTCAAAATTTAATTCCAAACTGCAACTGCAACTGCAATCAGTGTTTTATTATATTTCTTTAAAGAATAGTAATAGAAATGGAAAAGGAATAGGATGGTACATCCTTAAATGCCATTCCTGATTGTGTAATAACAGCAAAGGGAAAGTTGGAGGAAAATAGTAAGCTTTTAGAGCAAGTTTGGGGAGAGATTCACTCAGAGAAAATGAATTATTGAAAAGCAGAAATTGCTGCAAAACTTATTAATGCAATGAGTTGGGAAAGCTTCATTAATATTAATAATCCATGTTTCAATTAAGTGAACCAGGGCACTAAAAGGCAATATTTCCCTGTGAATCAGTTCGTAAAGAAACTAAATACAGTAAAAGTTTTCAATGCAATTACTGCATTTTCCCCCTACTTAGGTTGTAAGTTTGCAGTTTATTTCTGTTTGATACCAACTCTAAAGTAACTAAGTTACCAAATCACCACATTGCTAACAGTATGTTTTAGAAATCTTAAGTAAAGTGTTAAAAAAGAAGGAAGAAAAAATAAAAAAAAAAGCTTACTAAATGAAAAGGATTTAAGGTGGATATTTAGGAAACCTCAATAAAGTCAGTCCATTTTGCTGAACTGGGGGAGCCAGCAGTCTTCCAGTATTTGATCCAGCAGTTTGGTACTACCCTAAGTATTAGTTCAGCTTTAAAGAAGTTTCCTTTCTTCATTGTAAGCTAGTCTGCACAATAGGATTTTTCTCTCCTTTTAATTGCAAGTTATATTGCTAAGATAAGCATAGAAAATTCAGATTTTTGGGAAATGAATAAGAATCTTCACTGGAATATGCAGTAAGATAGAGGGCTGGTAACCTGGGATGAGTGAAATGCTGCTCTGAGAGGCTAACAAAGCCTAGAAGAGATCCACATTACAGGCTGGAGAAGAGAAGGAACTGGGAATGCAGAACAGATGTAAAGCAGGAAGAAGGCACTTGGAAAAAATGTCCCCACCAGAAATGTGGAACCTGTAGCTTTTAAAACGGTCTGTGTGTTGATTCATAGCTTTGGGGAGAGATTTTTTTCCCTTCATTGCAGAGGGGAAAAAAAAATCAGTGTATCTATGGTCAGCTTCAAAGACAAACATACATTTGAAACTACTTGGCAAGATTTATGGGAGTAAGAGAATTTCCTCGTGTCAAGTGCATAACTTTTGATTTTCTTGTTTTACAAAGGAATAGAATCTCTTTCTTTAGGCAAGTCTGCTGAATCCCTGAACTATCTCTGTCGCTGTCTGTACCGGGAGGGGAGAGCTGCAGCAGCACACACACACACTCAGCAAGAGCAGGCAGAAGCAGCCCCTTTATGAATTTCTAACCCCGTTTGATATCCCCCAGCCCCACAGGGCGATGGCTCAGGGATCACCCATCTCCTAGGGTGAGTGGCTAAAGTCCTACAGCACCCACTGCAAAATATTTTTCCAGTGTACCATAAACAGAACTCAGCAAACACCAGGTGTGGGTCCAGCTTACAAACCCATCCTGCTGTTTCTCATAGCCCTGGTGAGAAAGGCAGGATTCTCACCAAATATTGTGAGAGCCTGAGCCAGTCCCTCTGCTAGCAGCTTTGCAGCAGCCACATAGATCAGATTTTATGAGTATAAACTCATATTTTGAATTAGTTTGTAATTATTTCCAGGAATTCCACAGCCAAGTGGAACATAATGAATCACGTGGCAGAGTAACTTCCACAGTCTTCTGTCTTTGTTTTGCTTCAGAAAGAACAAACAAACACAGAAAAGCAGCCCTGAGTGTCTGAAATGCTGCGTGTACCAAAATGATGGATGCAGTACTACCACTCAGCTTTTCTGGGGCTCAGCTCTGTGAAACGCTGATGCCCTGGATGTCCTTTCAGCTCTGCTTTATTGTGTGAGCCTTTTCGTGTGTGAGTACTGATAATTCATCAGATCCAGTGTGTTATAACAAAATGGTGTTCTCTGTGGAACAGTGTCAATCTCTCTGAATTAAATATATAAGGAGGAGGAACTTGTCTGATTTGCAAGCTTACCCTTCCTCTTTGGAGTAGCACTTACATGAAGAAGCCTTGGTTTGTGTTTTGCTGCCACTGGTTTACTGTACTGTTCTATCTGCATGATTATCCAAATGTCAGCTGTGCAACATAAAATCTAATCTCTATGAGAAGAAAATAAATGCCTGGAAAACACCATATATTGTTTTTGAGAATAGATGTAAACCAGAAGTGTGAGATGAGCAGGTTTAACTTATTTCCCGAGTGGCTACAAGTAACCAAGCAGGTAATCAAAGCAAAAGAACAACCTTCATATTTGTAAGCTATCCCATACATAAAAATAGATGGGATTTCATATACCTGTCCTGTAGAGTAGGGATAGACATTTTTTTCTTTCTCAGACAACTTAATTGGAAGTGAAAACTTTCTCAGTGTTCTGATATGAAAGAGGAAAGGCACGGGTATTGCATTTCTGAGCAAACTGTATTTCTTTTGTACATACTCCTGCTTTTTGCAAAAGAGGCTTCTAAGAGTTCTAGGTGCTACTCAGAAAGATATTTAGTAAATCAGAAATTTGATAAGTTGCTTTAGAGTAACATGACACGTTGTGCATTTTCAGTTTGTAGCTTACCATTACAACCTGTAGCTTTTAAAGCAGCCTGTACAACTTGCATTACAGCTCCAGTGAGTAGTTATTGCAACCCTGAGTAGCTGATTGGTCTCTTCCTAAAATGCTTCCCCTTCTGGAAGGGGCAGGAAAGTCAATAGAGAGAAGGAATCTAGTTTTTATTTTATTTCTTTTATCAAGAAAACCATCAAATTAATCAAAAATTGAGCATATGGAAGAAGGGTAAATGATTAGAATGCTTAGCACCCTACTACAGTGACTGTAAGAGCTTAAAGTTGATCACAAAATGGCTATGGAATATTTTGTAATATATTAATATCCTTAAAAAATCAGAAATGTAGAAGGAGCTCTCCTTTGGGACTGTTTTCATCCTTCTTAAGACACAGATGGCATAAGAACAAGAATTTGCTCCTCAGGTCTTCTAAAAACAATAGAAGTGTGTCCCAGAATAAATGCTGAAGAAGAACTTGGCTGAATGCAGTGGCCTTTATTTTGCACTTTTTGGGTCTTCTGTCTTTTTATATCTAGTCATGAATGTCATTTATGGGTGAGCTTTTTCATCACCCACAGATGTACCCATACCACGGCCTAAGGGTGAGGTGAGGAAATAAGTCTTGATTTCTGTGACTGATTCTTGTTCCTGTAAGATGCAAGATAAGTGTGGGTAGCTTCTGAAGAGGGGACATTCATTCCTGGGTCTATCTTTTGGCTTCTCTTTAGATGAAGCCTACTGGATCATCACAAGGAGTTCAATGGATTGCTGTGTTAGTTTTCAGAAGAAGCTTTCCCCAGAAGACTTTATTGCAGTATGCTGGGTGGCCTTTTTTTGTCTTGTTCTTGAGATGCACAGGGCTTACCTAGGGTATTTATGTTCCAATGTTGCAGTTCTGGCAGATGATATTAGTGATTTAGGAAGGGCCTTTTGAGGACCTTAAAACTCTTCACTTTTCTACTGAAAAATCGATAGTGGTGCAATTCTACTGGGGAATTTTTGCTATTTATTCTTACTAATTAACAAAGCTGAAGCCTCTATTTCCAGCTGCTTTCATGGTTGAGATTTTCACCTCTTGTTTCTATATATAAAGAAACACAGCTAGTAGGAAAATAACTGAATGCGAGTGCTGTCTGGTTTACCAGGCAAGGGATGTGAATGGTAAACGTGGAGAAATGAAACATGCATGTACATGGAAAGAAAAACCCCAAACTCATTTAAAAATACATTTCAAGAGGACAAAATATTAATATTTAACAGTTGCCTAATTATTAACCATGACTAACTGTGACTGTGTTCATATAGATGAACATTGCCCACTATCAGTTAGCTTCACCCAATGTTAACTGGGTACATCTTGTCAAAAATCATAGGCAAAATGCAAGAGAGATCATTATTTCTTGACACTGATGCCAACAAAATTCAAATAATTTAGAAAATGGCCATGCTGCTTAGTCCTTACTGCTTCAATTTACTCAATATTACAAATTACATGCATTTCCAAAACTGTGTTGGCAAACTATAATGTCAAATCATGTTATGGTGTGGGTTGCTTTTTTTTTCACCTTTTTAGTATAGGGGCTGAACGCAAATAATTTTATTTCTTTATTTAATTAACATGGTATAATATGTACTTTCTGGAACAAACAAGTTCACATTGAAATACCCTAAGAGATTACCTAAGAGAGAAGCCCAGGAGTGCCTATAATCTAATATTGAGTTACAATTTTGAAAGACATCCCTCTGTACTTTTCCTTTAAATGCCAATCTCATTAATAAATAGAATGTTTTTTGTGGTTTCCTGGGAAAGAACAACGGTATCTTGAACACTGACTTCAAACAGTGAGTGCCACAGCAGAAAGCTGTGCCATGAGACCTGGACAGGCTGGGTGGTTGGTCAGGTCCAGGATAATAAGGTTCCGCCGTATTTTTCTGAGCTGCCTGGGAACAGAAAGAAAACAAACTCTCGAGGCCAAGGCAGAATCGGCTTTGATCATCTGTCTCTCTAATGAGTGTTTTAATGAAATATCCTATGAAAAAATGATGCTTGAAAAAAACCCTCCACCCTTGCTTGTACTTCAAGAACAAGCTCGTTGTTTGCTTGTTGCCATTGGCCGCCTTCTATCAAAGCGCTGGAAACCAACTGTTGAACCTCACTGCGTACCCTTGATCAATAAGCTCAAAAAGAATCTGAAAGCAGGGAATAGTGTCAGTCTGCAGTTTTTAACTCGCTGGAACTCCAAGGCCAAGAGGCTGTAGCTGGGGGTTCAATCCAGTAGGACCGTGAGAAGGACAAGTTATTTTTCCATGCTGAAATCCGTAAACATAAAGCGGCACAAACTTTTAACCAGTGCTCTGCTGCCCATCATTGGAAGGGCAGAGCTCTGAGCAGTGTGCCTGGGGGATTCAGCCCCCTCCAAGCAGGATCCACAGACAGCATGTTGGGCAGGGGGCCGAGCAAGTGTTCAGCGCCGGCGACTGCTGAGTACCTGGAACCTTGCTCTTCTGAAGTACATGGACCTATCTTACTGAGAATGTGCCAGGTAACGCTTTCTGAGAGTCCAGTTTCCAGTCCTCACAGAAGTGCTCTGGCAATCCTATTTTCTATTTCTTTTTTCATTTTTTTATTTAAAAAACATTATTTAAGACATGAAGACAATCCATCTGGGGATTTAGTGTGTGTGTGTGTTTGGGTTGTTTAATTTGTTTGTTGTTGTTGGTTTTGTTTGGTTGGTTTTTTGATTTGGTTTTGGGGTTTTTTTCCCCTATAGTGGCTGAGGCAGTTAAATTCACTCAGGGTATGAGACAGCCAGATGTAATTACTCCTTGAAGGTCCATTAATACCTGCAAATCTCTCAAGGCAGGAATTTGTATGGATAGTAGTAAAATGTTACAGGACGGACTTGGATGATGCAAGCTATTGTCTTCAGGGTTGCTCTGGAGGCAGAGTTCTCTGGTTTCTGCTGCTATCAACACTGGGGAAAATGAGCATTCGTAAAAGTAATCTCTGCCTCCTCCCAGGCTTTCCTTCCTCCATCCAAGGCTTCAGATATGATCCCTGGATGAGTAAATCCACGGCTGCACAGCTGGGAGCTTTCATGGCACCCCGCACTCACCACATCTACCCTTCGATACTTCAAGGGCAGCTGCAAAGGGGAGGCTGGGAGGTCACCCTGGGTTCTGCAACTGCTCACTGCATCTCTGTTTTTAAGCAAAGGTTTTTAAGCAGAGGTTTTTTAAGCAAACTTAGCACTCGACCACATCCCTCTGGTGATGAGGCTTCTGAGGGCAAAGGCAGTCTCAGCAGATGGGCCAGTGAAGGACATGCTCTTATCTGCAACATTCAAGGTCTTCTGTCATGAATGTGTCTTCCTCATCCATACATATTCTGGAGAAATGAAATTTGTGTGGGAAATAGGCTTAAACATCTCTAAAGCCTGGATGCACACTAAGCAGCCCACTCAGGTTATGACCTCTTCCTCACCAGGTATCAGATACATTAAAAAAGGCTGGCAAAATATTTATAGGTATTCTTTCTGCATCTCTCCAGATGACCTCCTGCATAGGCTTATCTTTCAGAATGTACACGACTTCCAATAATATTTTATTGTATAATGCCAAAATGGAATTATGTAATCACAGGTAGGGGTTTCAATTTAAAAGCTAAATGAAAGGTTGTATTGCAGGAGCCTGCAATTCTGAAAACAATACATGCCACTAGTAGAAAGATAATAGTGTTTGGTGAGAAGCGTTAGGCTAATCTGATTAAATTTAACTTTATTGGTTTTAGGAAATAGCAGAATATTTAATCCTTCTTGGTAAAAGAACAGTGATTAGCTAAACACTCTTTGTTGATGGCTGTCTAATCTAAGGTTCACAGAAGCAAGTAAAAAAATAAGTAACTTTTTTTTTTTTTCTAAAGATCTCTGTCTGAAAATATATTTTACAATATACCTGGGAAGATTCTGGTGAACATTAGGCTAAGGCTGGTACTTTGTTTGCAGTTTAGAGAAATATTTGCCACTTCATAACGCGTCTGGTTGACACTGGTGCTGTACTGTGACAGTGGTGGATGGTAACTATCTATCTGCCTATCCACTGGGAAATACAGACTCACCAGATGGTAGTCCTGGGACAGGGAAAGGGAGAAAAATGAAAACTCAACTTTTCTCAAATATCAAGTTGAAATTATGAATTGTAAAGCTTGTTTGTTTTGTTTTGTTTTTTTTTTTTCCCAGCTCCATACCGGCATGTGGCAAAGAGAAAATGTACAAACAAACTCAAAACACACATAGTTTAAGAGTATCTGTTTTCAGAATGGATCAGACCAATCTATCCCAGCTATCCCTCACAGAAAGCTTGCTGAGCTAGTCTCTAGATAGTCTCTGTGTAACATTGGTACGTTGGACTGTGTATATGCAATGAAATAAATATCTTGGGTACTTTGCACGAGGACTTATATTCCCAAAATGATTGTATGCTAATTGGATATGTTTTTAATTAGTACAGATTCTTACATATTCATTAAAATTAGCAAGTAAGCAAAGTGAGAGGTTTTTAATATTTCCAGTGTAAACTTGTTAATCATACGACTGAAAATGAAAGGAGTACATACGAGAAAGATGGAGAGAAACGTGGAGTTTTATACAGCATATAATGTCTAGAGTTTGCTCTTTTTCCTATCAGGGCTCTGGAACTTTGTGCTGAGATTATTGTTTACTGTTTTAATTAAGTCTTGATTACTTTATTCAGATAATGGTTCAGTCATCATTTGGAGTGGAAAAAAGTAGTTTATATATATAGCATATATATGTTTGTACTCAAACATTAATTTAACTCCACCATCTAAAATCAGTAAGTCTAGATTCCTTCTAAATGTACTTACCTAGACACTTATAAGACAGGTAACATAAAGAAAAAGGGAGACTCCAGATGTTGATGTCAACATACTATAAATGTGTTTCTCCACGTGTCTACTTCTAGTTTCATCCTGAACCAATTCTTTGAGACTTTGCTCCAAAAGAACCCAAGACTAATGGATTTACTCTTTCCCATTTTAACTGCAGCTACATGTGTATGTCTGAGTTGCTTGTCTCTGTTTTCATGTCCCTTTGCATATGCTGAATATCTTGACGGGTGCGTTCTGTACTGATAAAATCATTGTGAACGTGTTGCAGACAGACACATCCTGGCTGGTTATACTCATTTCTCCCTTTTTGCTTCAGCTTTTTCCCTTTGTAAGCTCTTTAAAGTGAGCTGTTCTGCATTGAAACAAATGTTTGACTTGTAGGTTAAGCAGCAACATAATACGAGTAACAACGCCATAGTATTCATCATGTCATTACTGTTAGAGGACAAAAAAACCCAACATGTAATGGCTGGTTGGTTTTTTTTGTGCAAAGTTAACTTGGGAGGAATATTTTTTTGGAGAAAAAAGGCCACAAAGAGATGTTTTTCAGCAGTGTTGAGGATTTTTAGGTGAATGCATTTGTTTCTGGTGTTAAAACTCCAAGTTCTGTCCTCAGATTGCATAAGAAAAACACCTACAACCATGTTAATTTTTTTCAGTCAAATTTTACCTGCATAATCTATAACTAATGTAATTTTCCCCTAAGCTCCCTAGAACACAAACCCTAGCAAGAGTAATAATTCCCAAATATGTTGCAACTTCCTTTTTGTGCAGAAGTTGCTTTGAGTTTATCAGAAGACCATTTAAGCAGCATAAACTGATCTAGGGAGCCCCAGATCTGAAATCAAGGCTGCAGATAGACCCCCTGGGGGACTGTAAATGACTTCCAGATAGCTCTGCATAATAGCTCTGTTACCCCGGGGGGGGCTCAGGAGTTAGAATAAAACCTACTGCTTTGGCGTTCTTCAGTAAAGAAATCTGAAATAAGTTTTGCTCGATAGTGTGTGCTTTAGTTTCCTAAGATAACTTACTGGAGTTTGGAAGAAATTGCGACTTCAGATATGAGCCTGATTATTCCAGTTTTGCATTGAGAATAGGCTCTGATCTCAGAGCATATGCTCTATAGAACCTGGCTTTCTAACGTAGCGCTGTTGTCTAGTACAGTAGCTTTAATATCAGAGACAGAAATCAATAAGATGGCAAAATATCTCAAAGAGAGGGAGAAAGAGTTTCTCTGGCACATATTAGAGAAAAATAACTACAACATGAGGACGGATCAAAGTGGAAAAGAATGTGAAGTTATTTCTCTTTGATAGATGCCCAAGCACTACTAATCAACAGTGAGCAGGGGGGGAGGCAGTGGGAGATTTGCCCTTTAAGCTACAAATAACACTGACCAAAGTTTTCACAAACAGATAGTAACAAATATTTTCATTTTTCGTTTTCCTGTTGCTAATGCCTTGAATTAACCTGATGTTCTCTGGATGCAAAATCCTTCATGGTCTTAACAGAGACCACAGTGCTATCTGTAATGCTTCTATTATCCATGTTGTGACTCTTGTGTTTCCGTGATACTGTTTGCAAAATACTAAAAAAATAGTCTTTTTAAAAAATGAATCTATTGAAATAAAAAAAAATGCTGTACATGCATTAACACACTGATTATTTCAAGAAATTTTTGAGAATTAAGTTTTTAAAATCCTGATTTTTATTCTTAAATCCTTTGATATTCCTACAGATCTCTTGCTATCTTATAACATGTATCTGATTTTTTTTAACTCAGTGTTTCCATCACAAGAATAGCCTCTATATCTTCTGGTAGTTTAGTGTCAGCAGTATTTTACCAGCACACCTTTCCTGTTTGCAGATGCTGAAAGGAATAATCATATCTCCCCACCTCATCTTCAAAAAAAAGTTAAAAACCTAAAGAGAGCAACTTAGGAAAAAACCCCGCAACATAGGCAAAATGGTAGAAAAAGAAAAACATATAAAAAAGACTAAATGGGGGCATAAATTAGCATATTAAAAGGCTCTGGTACATGTGAGAACACACATACTGGCTTCTAAGCATTGGGAACGTAGAACAGTTAGTAAAGTTATCTTCTCGATAATGTTTATAGATTTCCAGGCTGATTTTTCTAGATAATCCTATTTTTTGTGTGTCAAGTGTCTGTACATTGAAACGTTTCCACATTTTGGAGTCAGACAGAGGAAAGAGAACTGGAAAGACAAGCAAGGAAATAATGATGAAAGCAAAACCACATGACAGCTTTTTTTCCTTATGGCCCTGTTGACATACATTGCAGTAGAAATGCTGAAAGCCTTGCTACACTTAGGGATGCTGACAGGGGAAGTACTCTTTGCTCCTCTCTTGATGCCAAACATCTTCACAAAATGTAAGTAAAAGGCTAATAAGTGTATTGTCTGAGTCTTCTCCAGCCTAAGATCTCATGTATAATGAAGGGATGAAACATCAAGAGCACAGGCGCTGTTGGAAATAAATTTGTAGAGTACTTTTATTTCACAGTACCAAGAAAATCAGACCCCCAGCATTTTCAGGACCTTGATAGCTACCACAGCAGCATGATGGGTGTTGCTGAAGGCTGGGCTCTGGTGGTGCTTTCACTATAGTACATTTACAAAACATGTAATAACTCATATATCACAAAACTTTAGGATCCAGTTTGATGCTTTTTTCAGATTGTGAGTTCAGAAATAGTGAAAGTTAATAAAGCTAGGCAAGTATTTGTACTTCCACAACTAAATAAACTTTGCAAAGTGTTTTACGTTCATTACGTTGTCTGTTTTGGTCAGATCTTCCTTTCTTTTGGTACCCCATCACACTGGCTAAGGACTTCAGTATTGACCCCTTTAAATGGAAAGGGAGTTTAAGATGAGAAGCTTGATACAGAAGCATAAATATTGTCTAGGTAGACAAGAACCAAATGGAAGAGGGAGGATGAAACAGTGGTTTACTTGAAGTTAATGACAAACCCCATTCATTTCAATGCAACTGTTCTTGCCTGCACTGCAGCCTTGCCTTTTCCTCTGGAGATGTTAAAGCAAGTCCCCGTTTAAAACATACAGCAAGTGCCTGTCTTAACCTTAACAAAGGACCAGACAGCATCAGCACAGCCTGGTATGTCATTAGTTCGACCACTTCTTTGCAAAGACGATGCAGTAGTTTTAGCACTACCATTCCAAGTGTCCCCTTTTCTATTAATTACAGAAAGATTCACTAGAGAAGGGAAATACATGCATGTTTCCTTGTCCAAAGGCAAATGCTTTAGCCTAAATTCCAAACTCTGGGTTTAAATGCTAAGCGTGCTAGAATCTGACACTGACATAGCCACATTTGGACAGCCTGAGCAATGGGAGGAACTGTGGTAGCAGAAAGGAGGCTTCATGTCATCATTTATCTACTGAAGTGGCCCCTAAATCCCCTAGAGGGGCTTGTGGTCTCCTGTTTATCCAACACGTCACGTATTAAAGCAGCACAGTGTGGCTCATCCCCACGACAGGAGTGTGTTTTTTCACTCCCACGGAGACTGGTGTGCAGGAAGTACTCTGCCTGCCAGGCTTTCACCCCAAGAGAGCAATGCACACACTAAGCTCTGTAATAGCATGAAAGACTACAGAAAGCACAAAGAATATCCACTGATTCCATAGTGGTTTTGCTTTTTTCCCTAGGGGACTAAGGAAAATAGCCCTCTCTTTGTAGTTGCGGTTAACCTGTCTGAGATTGAGAAGTGCTGCTGGAATTTCAGA
The DNA here is from genome assembly GCA_025345505.1 of Todiramphus chloris collaris. Lineage (NCBI taxonomy): Eukaryota > Metazoa > Chordata > Aves > Coraciiformes > Alcedinidae > Todiramphus > Todiramphus chloris. Next base: position 7,282,584 of record JANVCC010000319.1, read on the forward strand.
GCACACAAGGTACCCCAGCAAAAAATAATTTATAAGGAGTCTGTCTGAAGCACTGTTAGACTTTCATGACCCATGTGAAGGTCAGCTCGGTTGTGGATTCATCATGTCATTCTAATTCCATGGCATGGCAGAGATCTCAGCTGTGCAAGTCTGCAGAGGGAACGGGCACTTTATGTGACTCCACAGTCAAGCTTTGCTTGTAAATCTTTGTCATCTCTGTGCTTAACTAAGTTACCAGTGACCTCCTCGGTACTTTTGATAATCCAGTACTTCATTTTTTTCTTCAACAGACACATGTGTGTTTTCACTTGATGTGTTTCTTCATTATTTCTAGTTAGAAACAAGAGAAATCCAGAATTTCTCTTCCCAGCACTGCTAAGGATTTCTGTGCGACCCTGAAAATGGGACTTTTATTTCAGTTCACAGCCTTGTGTGGGAATTCTAGAGACGGATGCTGAGCAAAAGCACAGTAGCGTTAGGAGACTGGTTTGCCCTCTTCTGTTTGGTAGATGATGATGGCATAACAGTTTTAACTTATTTACCATTGTTAAGTATTACTGCATCCTGCTGCGTGACGACATCTCCAGCAGAAAGCAGTGCAAAGATAGAGAGCAGAGCAGTCATCCCAGAGGATGCTGCAGAGTTCCTTCTGGTGGTCCCACAGGACCAGTGCCGAGGAGAGCCTGCAGACCAGGAAGGGCACTCTTCCAGGTCAGCTTCACGGGACCTGCGGTTGTCACCTGGCCTGCAGAGCTGGGACAGAAGCTGGAGGGGAGAAGCTGCTCTTCCCTTGGGAGGCTGTTCTGAGCGTGTATCACCGGAGGGACTTTGGGCTGACAAAAAGACATTTTTGTAAGAAACCTCCTGGAAAGAACAGGAGGCTTTCCTAATTCAAGACAGAGATCTTGAAACAAGCCTTAGAGGTCATTCTGAGGATGAAACTCTGCTGATACCCAGAAGGAGCCACATAAGCCAGCAAGAGGTTGAGAAAGACCATTCTAGAGAGCAAGGCAGAAGAACAGACTTGCCTATGTAAAGTAAGAAAGGACAAGGGTTTTGAAGTCTTTTTACTTTTGCTAGAAGGAAAAAAAAGTTTGGTGAAAAAACGTTTGTTCTCCTATTAGTTTATCATCTAATCAAGCAGATGTTTAGAGAATGGAAGCCTTTTGACGGTCTCTAGCTTGGCTTGTTTCATGGACAGATTTGTCCCAGGAGTGACCAAATAGAAGTCTCCTCATACTCATTACTATAAAACAAGGGTCTACCTATTCTTCACCAGCTGAAAACACATCAGCTTCAATGGCCTAGGAATATTATAGCTGTTTTTTAACCTCAACTACACAGCATGTACAACTCAAAACCCCAGTATGTGTATATATAGGATATACGCTTAGGCACAGAGCTATGGACTTGGCTGAATTATTGTGTGTGCAATTCTATAGCATTAGACAGAAAGGGGCGGGTGCCAAAGGGGGCTTCCCAGCAGGAACAAACAGGAAGGAACAAATTTGTTCTTGGAACAAATGTGAAGACTTTGAGATATATGTGTGAATATATTCGTGAGATATTATTGCATGTCTACAGATGGACTTGGCATGGACTGAAATCCTAACTATACTTGTTACATGAAGAAGAACAAGTGAAAAGAGTTGATGACATACAAACAAAATAAAACAAGTACCTGGTTAAATGAGCAGAGGGACAAAGATTACAAGGACACCAATGAACAAGAGGCAATTTTTTTTGGTGTAGACTTAAGGCAAGAGGACTAAAAGCAAAGGGTAAAAGCCAGGAAGGTCTGTTTAAACACCCTCTGGTCCCCTGAGAGAACGAGAAAATCCAAAGAGAATTTGTTAGATGGAAGAAAAGTTATCCTAGATGAAATACAGAAGCTGACATAATAGAGTTCTGTTTACTTATATGACAGTGAGCTGCACTGCTCAAACAAGAATATATTGTATTTCTATAAAAAAAACCTTACAGTAGCCTAGGAAAATAACCTAGACAGATCTTTTTATCTCTTTTTTCTTTTTTTTTTTTTCATATTTGAAGTCTGAAGCAACAGATTAAGAATTGCACTCTTCTTTGAAAGAAGAGTTGCACTCTTCTTGACCATATTTCAAAGAAGCAGGATGGGAAATAGAATTATTATTATTATTATCTGCCAGATGTTGTCATTGTGCAATTCCTAATGAATTCTTATGTGTACCTTTATTTACATTATAAAGTTTCCTTTTCAACAGGAATCCACCAGCATTTAAGAAATAAACACTTGAAATCTTCATGTTTTACCTTACTGTCGTGATTTGTGGTAAACCAGAAACAGACTCTTGAAACCATGACAAGAAACGTGGAGTTTCTATCAGCTCTTTTAGTGTCACGGGATGTAACTGGTGTAGGATACATTGGAAACGGATCCTTGCACTGATGTGGAATTTCTTGGGATATTTCAGTTTTTATGATCATGTTTAATTTTTATTAAACAGAATTAAGTGCAAACAGTTCCAGTGCCCAGGTATATCTGTGAACAGGGCACAGTGGTGTGTTTCTGTGTATACTCATGTGTGAGACCAGGCAGTGAGATGAGAGATTCATTCCGAATGCTAGAACAGCACTGCATGTGCAGCTGCATCATGTTCCTCGTCCCCAGCTCCAGAACAACATTTCTTTCCTGAAGAAAAGAGTTTGCAGAAGGATGATGCATAGCTGTGTAGTTCCCTGACATGGAGTGGAGATAAGGCTGCTGTGAGCATCTGGCTTGGGGAGGGAGGAGAAGGGTTTTTATGCCCCAAAGAACCTGCAGCAGTTGAGAAACAGAGGGCAAAGGCTGCACTTTGAAGAACCAGAGGAAAAAACAGGGAAGAACAAAGTAGAAGGATGGCCAATGCCATCAGGGTTCATCGTGTATTTGGTATGTGTAGCATAGTATATTTCTGTGTGAATGTATACATCTGTTACAGCATCCATAAGATATATTTACAACATCTTAACCAGTAGATGGAAACAGCAAAGCACCCTGCTGCTTTGGCACAGGGCAGGGGCTGTTTGACTTTTTTTGGTACTGGATTTCATCATCATTTCTCTGTTTTCTATCTATGATCTTTTTTTCAATTAAAGGCAGAGCATTCCCAAGATAACAACCAGGCATACTAGTTTATTTAACTAAATCAGAATCTTAAAAAAAAAAAAAAAAAAAAGAATAAAATTACAAATCCTGTATTGAAAAAGAAAGAAATTGTCAGCTGACTTTTTTTCTGCAGAGGGTGACATTTCTGGATAGAAAGATACCTTTGTAAAGCTCTGTGATAAGGTACATAATAGAGAGAGAATCAATCCAGTCTTGTAACGAATGTGGACAGTTTCTGAATCTTTTTGTTGTTGTTGTTACTGTTATCTAAGATTTCAAAGTAATTGTAAAGTTAGGCTGTGAAAATTCTTCATAGCTATTGCCTCCATCTGCCTTCAGTATCTAGGATGAAACTGCCAAAGCAGAGTGTGCTCCCTTTGTAAACTGCGTTTACCTCATGACAGTGCACAAGGGAAAGGTTTGAAAGTTTTATAATTTACAGGGTAATTTTATTTAATGTAAATTAGAGTACTTATGCAGCATTGATAGTCATGCTGTGTGTGAGCAGGGGCAGTGCACAACTCTGGATGTGTCTCTGGGATTAAAGCCTGGGAGCGTTAGTCCTAGTAGGCTGCTTAGAAAGTTGTGCTTACCAACATTTTGTAAGAGTCTTGTGGTGTGGTTTATCTGTATGTATTGATCTTGAAAGTGTTGGTCACTGGTTGCTTGTTAATTATGTGCTATTCATAAATAGATACCAAGTGTTGATGTTAACTTAAACTGAAGGTTTCCCTGACTCTCATGGCATCTTTGTGAATAACTTGTTATTTCTGTGACCCCTTTCCTTCACTTCTTCACAAAGTCTTACTTGCTTTCTTGAAGTCATGCTAAAAGTCTTTTTGACTGTCTTTCTCTGCTCAAGATCCTGTGAGTCAAAGGTGCCATTAAAGATGTCTTTCATACAACTTGCAAACACAAGTCCCTTCGGAGAAAGCAGACCCAGCTACACAAGTGAATCTCCATTTCCACATCTCTAGAAGCAGCTAAGATACCCTGTATAAGAAGATGATAGCTGAATCTCCTACCAGACATCCTGTTTCTCCAGACATTGTCTTCCTAATTTTAAACTGCAGTTCCATCAATCCCTGAACTGATGGAAATGAGAGAAACACAGAGAAAGGAGAATATGAGCTGGAATTGAGTAATACCTTCTAGCAACTTGAGTATCACACTCTTGCATGACCTGGTCACACAGCCACAGAAATATCTTATTAGCAGAGACCTGGTTAAAAAGAATAAAAAGCAAATAATTTCTTCTTGCGAGTGAGACCAGTATATGGCCACATCAGCAATTTTATGTGTAAAACTAGTTTGCAGCTAAACTTTGTCACGTAGTTCTGCAAGAAAGGATGTCCACACTTGTTCCAAATACAGCTCGAACATGCAAGAAGGAATTCTTCTTGCGTTCAGCGATGTGAAAATTTCTCACGAGCTGTCTTTTCAGTTGTACTCCTAGGCTAAGGTTGCTTCTGAGCAAGTCATTTGCACTTAAGGCACAGTCCAAAGCTATTATCCTATGTACGCATAGACCACGGTTCTCAGATCCCCAGACCTTGACAGAAACATTTTCTTCCAAAAAAAGCCTGTGGATTATTATTCGGTGAGGTTTATGCCTGTGACAAATTTCAGCTGCAGGACCACAGCAGTTTCAGGAAATCATGCGTAGCTGTAAATATTAAGCTATTTCTTTTTATTTATCCATTTTTAATCTGAATCATATGTATTGAAATTCCCAGGGGGAAAAAAAAAATATAGGAAATTTCAGCACCATTAACTGAAGTCGTCCACAAGTTTAAAAATACCTGGGGTGAGATTTTAATGGAAAACTTTGCCAACACTGCATTCTCTGCTAAGAAAAACCCACAGAGTATAGATGTAGCACATAAACCTTGTGCTTTTTCGTGGGATAATTTATCTCAGTTTCTGGGAATGGTCTACATTAGCAAAAACTTAGTTTTATGATCTAAAACTGATAGCGTTACATGGCACTTTATCACCAGTGATGAATTAACTGGGGACTATAACCTGAACATAATGAACACAGGAATCTTAACTCCACTACTAATTCACAAACTCTAGAAAGGAGTTTACTTGTTTCTCTGCAAGCACTGAGTGTTTTGTGAGATTCATTTCTATGCAACAGTTAGGCCCGCGTTGTATTTAACTTTTCTCTCATATTTGACTTCCTTGACTGCTTCTTGGTTTTCATACTAAGTGAAGTTATTTGATCCACTCAAATATTTCCATTAGATTCTCTTTCCAAGTGGCACTATGGACAATTACAGCTCCTAGGAAGGCAGGTACTCCTTGTTAGAATAATGTGTATTGTCACCGAAGCAGGAAATAGTCTAAGGATCTTGTCATTTGAGGTAGGTTGAGACAGGTTCTTTAATTTTCATGTTAAATAATTTTGTCATTGCCTAAGGTACGAGATAAATTAATTTCAGTAAATTCACTGATACACCGAATAAGCTTAGAGTCAAATCTCATTTCTCTCTGTCTTTTTGGTTCTTTGAATGTCTGGGGTTTTTTTGTTTGCTTGTCTTGTTTTGTTTCCTTTACCAGGTGCTTTACACTTTTTCTGGGTCTTCTTACCAGAAATAAACAATCTTCCATTTGTAAAGCATATCTAGCATTTCTTCTGACTTGTCTGCTTTTCCCCTCCCTTCTTTCATAGAAGGTTTTTGATCTCTTCCCTGTAAAGCTGTTCAGTGGTGAAAAGTCTCCAGGTGTCTAGTGGTGGGATGGTTGTTTCGTGATCTTAGACAAAATTTGTTCCCGTTGAATTGCCATTATCCAGACATCTCACCCTGAGCAAATTGCTACCTGTGATTAATAATAACATGGTTCTTGGTGTCGAGATACACTGCATGAAGGGATGTCAATCCTTGTCAGAAAACCATCAGTACTCCAGCTTCACCCCAAGGTTCTACTCCTGCTCAGGTTATCTAAGAAAAAGATACGTTTCCTAATAATAGTGAAATAAGGGATGCCTGATTCTTTTTCATTTCCAGCAGTTTTAAATGCTGTTTTAGCAGCTTTGAACACACTGCTCTTCTCTCTTCCCTGCTGCATTAGGCACGCCATTCTGGCTTGATAAAGAAATAGGTGATGATAAGATGTCATAACAATATCTTTCCTGTTTTGTTTTGGGTTTTTTTAATGATGAATTACAGAAACTTACGTTCTTACTTCTGAAAGTACAGCAGTTACCATCACCTATTATTCTGAAAGTGGAAGCCTCCCAGTAGAGGGCTGTTGGAAACCAGTGCGGACGTAGCACAGATTGCAACATAGAAAGCCAAAGGTATGCACTGTTGTGTCTTTGGCAAATAGGAGAGAGAGGAGACAGTGGCAGGCAGATAGGGTGAAGTATGTTCTAGTCTGGGTGACAGATAATGAAGTTCTGTGTTGGATTTTCCATGGCACGTTATTCCTTCTAGAGGCTGTGGTCCAGCCGCGAGGATTGATGTGCAGCCCATGAGGAATGGTTTCAAGCTTGCAATCTAGTTTGCTTTATGTTTGTTATTTTGCAACTTTAATTTTCAGGGGCCGTGTGTTTCCAGTGACTGTTAGACTTAGCATAAATTACATAGGTGGCAGAGAGACACACTGTCAGTGCTCTGTGAAGAGTAATTTGCCTGGTATGGGCTCACAATGCGTTATCTTACAATGCTATAATTAATCAAGCGCCTTTGGGCAAGTTAGTGTCAGCTGCAGAGCTAAAGAATTGTGTCAAATCATGACTTGCTAGTCTTCATTAGCTGTGTAATAACCTTTCAAATTGCAGGGGCAGACTGACATTCCTTCTACAACGTAGGTCCTACCTCTGTGTGCACCTGCTCACTTGAGAAGACGTAGGCACTTCCAGAAATAAGTACTTTGCAATATTAGTAAAAGACTGATAATCTGGTTGCTTAACTCTTAGCTTTGTGTTCTGAAACGCCTGATTGCTCATGAATTGCAGATTTTACTTCTCTGGTTTCAAAACATCCAAGTGTCCATTGGCGCAGGATGATAAATTACCAACAAATGTAATTATAAGAAAGATACTTCTTTCTTACAAGAAAAAATGCTTTCATGAATCACCCCCAACATAATTTACTGCAGAGTGTACAGTAATATTTCCTGAAGTCTGACTTCAGCTCAGTGTACAGCAGATTATCTGTGGCGTAGTGTGAGTTCCTCGGCAGCACACCGAGGAGGGCTATTGTCCGCAGAGAACGTAGCTGTGAACATCTCTCAACACCACATCATTAATTCCCCTGAAGTGAAGGCAGCAGAATTGTATGTGCAAAAAGATTCCTTATCTTTGGTAGGCAACACAACTGAAAGAGAGCCATAGGAAGAAAAAAAAACTGTATTAGAAAAACGACTGCCACCGAGTCCGTCTGTTCTTGGGTAGGCAGAAGCAGCAATTAAACTGCAGCTCTGAGAGCCACAGTTCAGTCTTTGCTCTCTCTTTTGGTCGCTTTCACGTCCTTGTGCACAAATAAAAGCACCTTGAGGGGATCCAGTAGCCATATTACAGCCTCTTTACCAGAACAAGGGTTCAAGAGTCTGAAGATAGGGCCTTCTGAGAAATATTGAATTGCATCTCAAGAACAGAGATGTGTGAAATCAGAAGGTATTTTCAACAACTTTTATCCATAATTTTGTCTTGTTAGCAGTTAATCGCTAGAAGAATGTCTCACTCTTGCTTTCCAAGTGCTCTCTAAAAGGACAAAGAGAAAAAAAAAGAAGAGTGTGCTGTGTGAAGACAAAAAAAATGAGAATTGAATCACAGTGAGGTGAATGTGTCTATTTGTGGGTTGTGATTCTCCTACACAGATCCGTGGTGGCTCTCTCATTTTAACGAGCTCCGTATTCTCTGGTGGATCACCGAGAGGGAGTCATCAACGGGATTCTCCTGGTGCAACATACGGGTCACTCGCAAGAACTGTGATGAATGGCATTCAGCTCCTCTGTGGGGTCAGGATCAGGGAATGGCCAGGACAGGAGGAGGTCTCTGGTACTTCACCTAAGGAGAGATGGGCTGGAAGCTAGGATTGCGTTTCTCCACCCGTTTCAGACTCACCCTTGTGCTACATGGATGAGCATGAGCAGGAGTGCCTGGGAGCATCCTTGGCTGTCTTTGGGGGTGTGATACTGCAGTTCAGCTATGGAAGCTCTGGCTGCTTGAAGATGACTAGGCAATTTTTAATGTGATTTTTCACATAAATATTTCAGTGAAATAGTTTAACTCACCCATTCTAACACCAGCAGAAGGATTTACACAAAAAAAGAACATCGCAGTGTAATTCATAAATACTGTAAAAAGCCATTTTCTGAAGCACTACTTTCTGTAAATAAAAGAGTAACCGAGCTCTGTCCTGCAAATCTAAGCACCAGAGGTCAACTGTAAAGAACCCCAAATGTAATTCCTTTATTATATGCTTTTAAGGCAGCTGTCAAGATGATAGTCTGCGATGTCTGCAGTGGCAATCCTGCAGCTTTATGAACTCTCAACACCATCCCTTGGCAGAGGTGTAAAGGAAGAACAGAGTAACACAGCACACAGTGTTAGTATTCCTAAAGCATCACAGTCATCTAGCCAAGGGAGAGCCCTCCAGAGATCATGACCTTGGTATGTTTATTTTCTGTCAGTTTATATCTTGCAAATTGCAGTAGAGCAGAATTAAGTACGAGGGCAAGGCAGGTTGGCAAAAAGGGCATAGGCCATCACTGACAGAAAGCATCTAGAACATTTCCAACAACTCTTCCTCTTCCCATTTCTGAAAACAGAATAGTTTTGAATTTGTATGTTCAATTTACTCTCTGAAGAGAATATTAGCACACATTAATGGGCATTTTTTTTCTCTTGTCTCTCCTGAACACTTATCTGAGAGTTTTTTGCATGTCAGCAACAGTGGTGTGTCTCTTATCCAGGGTAGTGAAGCAATTGATGCAGACATTTTCATCATGTAACATCTCTACTCTTTTCTTTTTTCCTACCATTTGCTTGTTTCTCTTTTGCTCTTTTTTTAAACTACTCCTAACATCACATGGTGTCTTACTTTCTTTGTACTCCTTGTCAGATGACTAAACCCAGAAACAGATCTGTAATACAATGTCAGTGTAAATTCCAGAGTATATTTAGAAAGTAGATTGTTCTATTTTTTTTTTGTTATTTTTTTTTTCATGGGGGAAAAATCTGCAGGATGAGAGACAATGGAATTACAAAGTATCAGACGAGGAACTGTGTTTACATCCAAGTTACAGAGCTAATGAGATTTCATATGCAAGAGTTAAAACTTCAAAAACCCCTACAAAGAATCAGAAAATTTATGGAAGGAAGATGGTGTAAATTTATCTGTGAGTTGTAGGTTTTTGCTCTTGGTTTTTTTTGTGTAACGAAGGGTTTTTGTCTGTGTACAAAGCATATCATAAATGGCTTGTAGTTTCTGGATGTATACAGTATTTATTTCTGATAGCAGAACCAAAAACTATGGAAATCGCAGGAATTTTGTCCCTGATCCTGTGACTCTGTGATCAAGTCCTTTGCAAGTCTTCATCCTCCTGTAAACACTTGTCTGACTTTTCTGATGGGGGAGCCTTTTCCCCATCCATAAGATAGTTACTGAAAACATACACACCTCAGGGCTGTTGCAGATGAATCGATGCCTGCTCCATTTGGAAAGTTTGCTGTGTTTAGTATTATGTTCACCTCACAATCTGAGGCTGAGAAACTCTGTTTTTTTCAAAATGTATCACAGGTAATGTGGCACATTAATAATGTGTGACACGTGGCATCACTGCTGAAACATTCTAGACTCTGCCCTGTCACATTCATGACTTCTGTGTTCTTTGTGGGTACTAGTAAAAAGATCCTGACAATTCCAAGCAGAAGCATACTCAATACAAAAGAAATTTAATATATGGACCACGATTAGATCATTTGCCATGTTCCTAGAAAACTTGGTAGCACTGATTTAGATGGGAAGTGAAACTAAAATTTCATGTCCCTGTACAGTAAGTTCAGTCCATGCACTTTGCTCCCAGGATTCTCTCAGGATCAGCTTTACTTTGCACATACTCTGATGAAACAATCTGTACCATCCCTCGCATACGTGTAGACTAACTTTGTATTTGAGCAAGCTGAGCTGTAGTGGTCAGTCCCCTCTATCACAACGTCTGCTCTTCCCTTTTGACTCAGTTCACCCCGAGAGGGTTCCCCAGTGATGAACACCTCCAGTTTCCTTAGTTCCAGCATGACCAGGAAGTAGCCCCTACTCCCATCCCTGGTTGCCAGTCCATTGAATGTCTTTATGCAGAGCCCCTGGTCCTACCCAAATCTGAGGCCGAGTTCTGCACCAAGGTGACAGTTTCTCCATCACATTGTCTAATTAGGGAACTGTACACTCTGTCACTTGTGAGGATTTAAGATTTGGAGCACATGCCTACATGTCCAAGACAGATTTGTGTGTTTTCATATAAATTTGATTTATCCAAAAAAAGCAGCTTTCAAGAGCTATGTTAGATCAAAGGAATAATGTCTGCTTCGGGAGCTCCTATTTGTTTCTGCCAGCTCTATGGCATTTCCAGGCCTGGATGCTGTTGCTTCTGAAGGAGCAGCAGTAGATTGGAAATTCTATTTTAATGATTTCAGATGCTGGCTTGCTATAGGGCCTTCTGAGATGGAAAGCTTTCAGTTACAGCACTGAAACTAGGAGTGATGCTGATTTCTTGTAACTGTCATTAGGAAGCTAGGAGGATTAATGCAGATATTCAAATGATATGAGCATCACATAAGCTTTAAACATTAATATAGATGGGGAGACAGAGATTCATGGGCAGCAGAAAAAGCCTCGTCTGGTTTACTTCAAAATGAAGTTCTCAGTCATGTAGGGAATTGCATTTTAATGGTGGAAAGATATTTCCTCCAAACAAATTAGGGAGAGTAGATGACATATTAGCTATGAAAAGTAACTCTTCTGGAAAATATAGGATGTCATGTGAATAATAAAAAATCCCAATCTGATCTGCTCTGGCATTAGACATGCTATAATCACCATAAAATGTAGTTACACTTGGTGTGGTGGAAACTACACGAAAGTTTAATCTCTACAAGAAGGTTTATGTGAGTTTCTCTAGCAAATCCATATCATACATAATGTCCCAGAGGAGAATAAGTGAAAATGTAATTCTTTTGCTGAATCCTTTTTTCAGTATTCTACCTTATTTTTGCAGAGATGTAAAGGAAGAACAGAGTAACTACCTTATTTTTGGTATTTCTCACTTTAATAACAAGATACCATTTAACAATTACAGAATAAATACAGAGTATTTTTTTCAGGTAAATACAAAGCAAAATATGCTTCTTTTTCTAAAATTACTTGAACTGTCCAGCTTTGGACCTGTTGTTTTTTTTTTCAGTAACTGTAAACAGTCAAGACCAAAATCAAATGTAATCTTTGTTCAGTTGCCATCATCTGTATGAAGTATAATACTTCTTCAGCAACTTGTGGGGTGTTGTTGGCACAATGCTGCTGCAGCACGGTTTCATATTGACTGTGTTTGACTGAATAATTTACCAGGAATACAGTATTCCTCAGAGTTATTTTCTTGTACTTCTGTAACATGTCCAGATCCCAGTCTCTCAGATGTATTTTTCATCTGTATACATTTCAACATATACATACACAGTGGACCACCTTCACTTTAAATTAGTCATTGATAGTTGACCTGAAGGTATTCTTGAAGTCTTTATGAGGCCAGGCTTAGAGCTGCGATGTGTTCATTATAGGATCAGAGCGTTCCCCTGCCAGCTGATCAATACTTTTGTCTCATATTTTCAGTAAGTTACCTCTGCAAAGCACCAGTTTCTAATTAAATGTAGGATAGCACTTTCCCACTGAATTCTGTTGTATTTATTATGATTTTGATGTGCCAAGAGTTTGTGAAGCACCTAAATGATCAAACTCGGTTTTCTCTCTTGGATTCATAGACCTGCCCTGCCTTTTCATCAGGCAGCCCAAACACAGCACGTGTTTGATGTCTGTCTGTCCCGTGAAGCGTGTCCCCTTATTAACACTATGCAAATTTAGCCACTGAATTAAGAAAAGAATGTCTCTGTTTTTCACGTTTCTCATGATGGAGCTGAAACTCGTTGCTCAGAAACATCTGCTCTTCCCATCAAATCTAATCTAGATCTAGCCCTGCATTCTGTGCACTGAACTAGTGAAAATGTTGGGCTGAGACAGGTTGACAGTGCAGACTGGACAGTGATTAATAGCTGGAACCTTGGAAATTGGTATCAGAAAGAGAAGGCAATAGAAAAATCAGTCTTCAAAGTGGTACTAGATCTCTGTTCTCACCACCAAGCTTCATTTCTGTAATTTGAATCATCTTGGTCAAAGACAATGGCATTTAATGAAAAAACCCAGTTCTCACTTGCATGTTGTTTCTAAACCTGAAGCAAAACCTCATGAGAACGTCAAGCCAGCATTCACTGTTCATACAGAACTGCTTATCTCACTCCTGTCTGCCAGTAAAAGTGAATAGACTTGCAGCAATCTGTGGGCAAAAGGAATGTTTTCCATGAAATTCCTCTTTCCATAGATTAGAGGAGCACTCGATAACAGACGAGAAGCCACCAGAGCTGAAGTGAAGCATTCTGTGAGGAGCTGCTGCTTTCCATTTTCCATTGCATGTTTCCAAGCTGCCAAACAGAAAATTGTCTTGGGTTCTGCTGTTTGTTGCATCTGTAAGCCCTCCCTTCAAACAGTAAACACATTCTTCAAACTACAAACGTAGTCTTCATAAATACGAAAATATTTACACTACTCAAATCTTGAAAACATATTCCAACACTGAAAATATCTGGTTTAATATGCTATTATCCTCTGATTTCACTGGCCTTCAATTTGCATTTCTTTCCCAAATTTCCTTTGGGTTTTTACAAGAGCCACCAGCTTCTTTGATGTTCATACCTTTTGAGTGAGAGTGTGTGATCCAGATACCACAAACCCCTTCCCCACTTCCCTGCTGAGACAGTAGCTTTATTTTCTGCCAGGTGATCATCTTGAAGTATGAACAAAATGGACTAATTCCTCAAAGGAATACATATTCATAACAAAAAAATAATTTTAGAGAAATAATTTACTTCCCAGCTGTAGACTGACACTTTCTCCAGTCTTGTCTAGGTAAGAAGTTAGCCCCAGTTACAACGACAAGGACAAACCCCAGTTATACCAGTTTCTAAGAGACTTCCCGATCTAACTCACATCTTTTATTTTTATTCAGTAATAATGAGAAGGCTTCTGTTTTGAATCAGACCTGAATCTTTACTTCCAAAGAAAATGCTAATATTTTCAGTTATAAAGCCTGAGATGTGAAAAGAATTGTGGGATTTGTTGTGTGCAGTTTCACTGAGGACAAACATCTTTCCTGTTCCCTTCTGCCTCGAATCCAAGGTGCAGAAAGAATTGTGGTGCTTATCTGAAGGAGCAAAATGTGCAGTATAATAAGTTTGACTCCCTCACTATAAATAAATGGTAGATTTGCACATTTTTTTCAGTTCTAATAAATGCTTGCAGCTTTTCTTTTTATGTATACTGACAAATATAGGTAAATAAGGGATGTTTGGATGTGCTCGCCGCATTTATAGCTGCTGAAAACTAGCATCCACTCTATGTTGTTTAGGATGCTATTTGGTATTTATGAAGTCCCATATATGAAGTTCTTACGAATACAGAAATTCAGTAATTATTACTGTCACTATTTGCTATTTCTAAGCAGTTTGCTAACAGGAATATGAGGGGTTTTGTTGCGTTTAGAAAGTGAGAGATGCTTGCCAGCTATTCCTCTGGGTTTGTGCTGTTGTATATTTTATTTAAAACCGGTGAGAATCTATTGTTTTTTCTACTTGAAAATAGCTGATTAAACTGATAGTATTTTCTTCTCAATTTCTCCATCCCACATATATGCTATATTATATTGCATTACATTATACTGTATTTCTTCTTATTCTTCCTTGTTTTATGAAGAAAGAACACCATTCTCCATCATTACTGAGACAACTTGGTATTTCATTTTTTAACTATAATGGTCTTCAAGTATTTGGGGGCAGTGTTTTCTTCATTTAAATCTTCTTAAACTGAACCTAAATTTTGATGCCTGGGTACAAACTCAAGACTGGTCTTGACGCATAAAACATGCTGAATTTTGAAACTCTAGGAATGCCTGGGGATAACTACATTAGCATGATACATTTGCTAATAGTCTCCTGATGGATGGAGCAAGAAAAAACAATGGAGAGGGGTAAGCCAAGGAGGCCTGAAGTAATGCTCATGAGACAAATGTAGGGGCCTTTTTCCTGTATTGATTCTCCCCTGTGACTCTATTCTCTCCTGCATCAGATGATGCACAGCACTTGGGCAGTGCCTTCTCCTTCACACTCTCATGCCATGCCATGCCATGCAGAGAGATTTCCTTGCCACACCATTTTGCCAAGAAAGAACTCTTAATTTCCTCCGTAAAAATGCTCCCAATTGACATGTGACTGACACATCTGGGGAAAAAAAGGACCACTCAGAAAAGTAACCTAAGGAAAGGGGCCTCCCGTTCTTTTTCTCTCATGTTCCTGTGTCCCACTGCCTGCATGCCTTGCGTTAACAGCATGAATAAGTTACTACCATTTACAGCTCCATTGTAACACGGTGGACATACCTACTTGAAACACTGTTAATAAACATGTTTTCCAAGGTTCCTGGAAGTAATGAAGTAATGATCCATGCTAGCAGAAACAATGGCCATGCACAAATTCGACTGGTTCAGACAAGTTAAGGATGTACCACTCCTGGCACTTTCAGTGTGTTGATATGTCTTGTGACAGGGGAAAGAGAAGGGATTTTAAAGTACTCCAAACATCCTTATCTTAGCTGGATGTTTGCAGAGAGTGGACCTACTCCTGGATCTAGGAGGGCTTCTCAGCTCTTTGGTCTGCAACCACACTGTCCTGTCCCCAGAGGAGGATAAGGTTTGGACTTGCCTTCCTAAGCTAGGTCACTACACTGTGCTTGCCAAATACATCCCCAAGGCCCGTTCTGGACTCCACTTCAGCCTTTCTTTTTCAGCTGGTGAATAATTGTCAGGTTTTTTTCCCAGTTTTCCTTCTTAATAGGGGAAGATAATTATGTTTTGTGATATGAGATACACATTGCCTCTCGGAAAGCTGTTCAAAAGGTGTGAATCATTTGCTTTTGGAGCAACACTTGTTAGAAATACAAGCACCTTCATGCTATTATGGGAAGGAAAAACCTCAATTCTTACTTTGAGGCTTACACATGAAGGGCAATTAGATGTTCTCTCAATTAATGAGGCATGATTCATTGATAGCTTTGATATAAGAAGGCTTATAAAACTGTCAAAAATGATTCAAAGAGTATTTCTTGCAACAAGACCATGACCTGAACCACTCATCATCTCTTAGGTTTACTAGCCATTCTATACCTCAGTTATCAAAGGAACTAAATATAATTCTAGCATAAAAAGCTCTTAATGTATAAGATAGCTGACTTGATTCCAAAATAAACTGATGAAAGGGCATGTCTAAAAAGTTTGGAATATGATCTTATGATGGAGAAATGAAAAACAGAACTGCTTTGCTGACAAGGCACCTCCACCTTCATGGAGATGCTTGCTGCTGGTTTGCACTTAGATACGTGAAAAAGTGTGTGTGGCAGTAAACTAATAAATTATGCTGAATTTCTAACTAATTAGCTAAGAAACTAAAAGAAAGAATACAGATCAAACTATATAAACATTTCTTAATAGTGTTCTCAGACTACTTGAAAATGTGTGTAGGTAAATGAAGGCAGAAGACAGATCGTTAGTCAGCTCTACGTTCTGTCCCGACACTGGGAGATCTTACAGACTTAGCAGGTCTTTGAGAACAGAAACAGCCCTGCAAACTTACAAAAGAGCTCATTAAAGCTACCTCTCTGTACAGCCTGGAAGCAGGGCAGCCAGATACCCAGGCAAGCTTTGCGACGGGTCTGTTCCTCCTTTGTTAGTTAGTGAAAATGGATTAAGAAGCAGGATAGGCACTGGCGTGTTACAGTAATGCAGAGATCAGTTATGTTTGCAGAAATACTATTTCATCAGGGATTTTTTTGGTTGTTCAGAGACTTCTTACAAGCTCTGTTTACTTACTGGAATATTTTTATATATATAAAATAGTATGAGGCAGTAATTAGCGTTTAAAAAGGAATATTTTTTTTTAATGCCAGAAATTGAGTCATTTACCCTTTTTTTTTGTCTTAGAGAATAGCCTGTTAAGACCATTTTAAAAAGTATTTGATTTATCATTAAATTTATATATCTGACATAGTGTCAGCTCTCGATTTCAGTCCATTAGGTGATTTCTGATCCTAAAATAAGATGCAGCTTCTAGACATCAGCAAGTAACACAAAAGAAGCATTGGAAAATTGTTCATGCAATCTGGAACCCTTGCATGCTGTGCCTGTTTTACAACTGAAATAGATAAACACTGATGTTACTTTTCCACAAAACTTGTTTAGAGTGGATCAGAAAGAGTATATTTAAACATAGCTACAAATCAGTTACCTATCAGTATTTGAAATTCTCAAATATATGGAAGAAACTGAATTTCTGATCTGTGTTACTGTTGCTGATGTCCTTGTCCGGCTGCACACACGTGCGGCTTTTGTGAGGAAGATAAATGTGGAAAAGAAATGGTTATTATTTCTCTCTGTCCTGGCTTCAGAGGGGATAAAGTTAATTTTTTTTCTCAGTAGCTGATACACTGCTGTGTTTTGGGTGTAGGATGAAAATACTGTTGGTAACACACTGATGTTTTAGTAGTTGCTAAGCTGTGTTTATACTAAGTCCAGGACTTTTCCAGCTTCACGTTCTTCCCTACCAGTGGAAGCTGGGAGTGCACAAGCAGCTGGCAGGGAACCCAGCAAAGAGCTGATCCCAACGAGCCAAAGGGATATTCCATACCCTGCGATGTCATACTCAGTATGTAAGTTAGGGGTAGTTGCTGCTTGAGAACTGACAGGGCTTTGCTCAGTGAGTGCTGAGCAACCACATTGTGCATCGCTTTGTAAGCCAAGTTCAGCACTCTCTCTGGCTCAGAGTATTGCACGTAAAAGGTGTATCCTCTGAATCAAAATTAACATTTCCCCTGGTGTAGCTTTCATCTAAGTACTGCTTACTTACCTACTTATTCTTTCTGCTGAGCATCACTTGCTTCTTTCTGTAACTGTAGCTTTAACACCACGTGGGTGATAGAAAAGCAAATGAATATGCCCCTAGTTTATGAGCGGATACACGGATATGGGTATGTGGGAGAAGGGAAAAGAAGCACAGAAATCTAGTTTATACTGATTTGATATTGATTTTTGGAATGGGGGGAACTGAAGTTCAAGCACTAGGAATCAGTTCTGAAAATTAACAGTTTGAGTTTGTAGATTTGGTATAAACAGAGTCTCAAAATCTGTTGAATCCTGTTTGGAGAGTTCTGGAAAAGGGAGTACACAGAATGAAAACCCTCAGCCAGTTTGGAATCTTGGAAATCTGCTTGTTCATAGTTCTGCTGGATCAAGAATATACCAAGAACAGTATTTCAAAATCTGTTTTGATATTTCTGTTTCTTTCTGATATTTCTTTTGGAGACAACAGACTTTGGAGAGGTTTGCCTTGAATTTGTTCCTATTTTCTGGCACTGATTTAGTCAGGTCTCCTGATTCCTTCCATCTATTGTGGTAATTCACAAAAAGTCAATATTAATATGAGGCCCTGGTCCAACAAAACCATTAAGTGTGTGCTTAAAAGTTACTGGTCCCATTGTAATAATTATTATTTTACAAATGGATGTTACACGCTTAAAAAGAAGTATGCATTGTAACCCATCTAAACCGACATCTAAGAAGAGGTTTTTACTTCAGGAAGTCTTTAGCCCCTTTCATAAAATCAGATAAAGCTGTTCAAAAAAAAAATGCATCTCTACGTCACTTAATTTTGTTTCTCCCCACAAAATCAGAAATTGATTTATTCCATGCATATTTACTCTTGACAAAGCAAAAGAGAGTCCATCGGAGGGCAGCGTTGCTCATTATTTACCTGTTTTGGACAAATTATCAAAGCATTGATGAACACAAGTTAAGAGAAAGTAATTAATCTTTATTTTTAACGCCCCACTTTCCCAGACAGTTCCAGTTTAAAAAAGGTCTCATCTAAGCAGAGGGAGGGGGAGAATGGAAATGCAGGAAGGAAAAGAAAAAGAATGTTTCCATCTGTCACTTAGAGTTTTCTTCTAACAGCTGCTGATTTGACTAATGACAGTTGCATAATTACCATTTCACACATGTTTGATAATGTTCTTTGTTTGGACTGGCAGTTGTCTTGATGGAGTACACTCAGTGGTGCTATTCAAGAGTGGAAACCTGCTTATTTAAAACCCATGCGCAGAGCAATTTGAAGAGCACGAGCTCCCTCTCTGAAACATTCGTGCCCTCGTTGCAAGCATTTTTTCTAGGTTTTTAATTTTCACTCTGAAAATTCCACTGCTGAAAACCATAAATCCATCAAAACTACAGAGAGGTTCTTGATTGCACAAATCCAAATCCGATCCAAAACTCATTGAATACATATAATTATGCCTTGATCTATCAGCAAAGATAGATGGACTCAAGTTGCGTCAGGGGAAGTTTAGATTAGATATTAGGAGGAAATTCTTCACTGAGAGGGTGGTCAGGCACTGGTACAGGCTGCCCAGGGAGGTGGTGGAGTCACCATCCCTGGAGGTGTTTGAAGAACGATTAGATGTGGAGCTTGAGGATATGGTGTAGTGGTTAGAGAAATGCTAGGACAAGGGTTGGACTTGATGACCCTGGAGGTCCTTTCCAACCATAATGATTCTATGATTATCTGCACTGATAAGGCTCTCATCAGATGATGATTTGTTTCTGAGTCCAGCGTTCTTCTATGATATCATAAATGCAATCTTAGCAATGACTGAATCATTCCTTCAAGTCTTTTGATAGTGTTTCCACTATACCATGAGGAGGAAGTTCCCCTATTTCTAGCCTGCTAGGAAGTTAGCAAGAAGTTTCATTTAAATTTTTCACTCATTGTCCCATCAATGAATACTCTTACCAAATAATTAGACTACCTTAGAGATCCAGTGTTAACAAAGAGCTATCTCATTAGAGTTCCTCAGGAAATATTGTAACGGTGCCATAAAAAACTTCAGCATGCTTTCACCTTTCTGTGTTCCAGCCACTAGCTGATGAGAAAAAATTAATCAAAAAATCCCCCAGGAAATAGGAGAGTGCTTTTGTCATGCAGATGTTCTTCAGAGCTAACTGTTGGTTTGTTGGACTAGCACAGCATTAGCAAAATAGAATCAAATTAGAAAAAAAAGTATCAGAAAGTAAAGGTCATTTAACTGCAATAGATAGATGCTCAAGGAGAACAGTATTGTTCAGAAGCTCTGAAATGCAGCTGAGTTCATTGAAGATGTGTGTTGTTAGGTGACTTGTGATTGAAGATCTTGGTTTAAGTTCAGCTACTGAACAAATCTCATCAGACAGGTTCTGAAGACTTCATCTAAAGTCCCTTTAACAGGCCTTCAAAAAAATTATTATGTGTAAATTTGGGGAAATATTGGTCAATTATAGATTGAAAACATTCCTATCAATATTTATTTTTATTCAGAAGGAATATGTAGGCATATTCAGAGGCTACTGATTTAATACTCACTTTATCCTCCGTGTAGATTCTCAAGCCATTCTCATCAGTGTAATGTAATTGCTTCCCAGTAGAGCTCTAAGAACTCTGACTAACATCTGTCACATAGAGTTCATGGTCCTTCTCTTCCTCTCCCTAGGGAGTGTGAGTAGAGGAGTGTGTCATTTTATTAAGGTTTGATTTGGGGGAATTTATTTTTCACATATTGCTACATCATTCCTTAGGCGTGTAGATAGTCTGTCTGAGCCATTATCTATCTTATGGCATGATGTGCATTTAGTGGTTTACTACACCAACACGAAATGCTCGTTATGAAGTATCCTTATCTATTCCAGGGTAGTTGAACTGTAGCTGTTACAAAAGTCAATTGCTCAGCTAATGTGCTCAACAACTGAAGAAATGGCTGGAAGTCCATAAGAAGGCTGGAGGTCTCTGAGCACCTCTGGCATTTTTACAGCGCGGAAGAGTGATTATAGTATAATTCCAGTCCTTTGACACTTTGCTCATTGTAGTTCAAGTTGATGAGTTTTTCTGGCTGGGTTACTGGGTTCCTTCCAACTTTTATGATATCACTAGTGATGCCATCTGTCCCAGAGATTTTTTTCCTCTTAAAGGCATCATGACTTTCTCTGTCTTCTTCTTGAGTGCATCAGGTAAGAATTTTCCCTCCTGTTCTCTTTTTATGTCATAGGAGGTGATGAAACTTGTCATGTTTTTCTCTATGCATTCTTGTAGAGCTGCTGGTAAAGCTCATCTGTTCTCGGCAGGATACTATCTCTCCCTCTGTAATTACTCTTTCATCACTGTCTGAGAGGGACATCTGGTGTCAATTATCTGTTTTCTTCTCATCTTGCTACAGCTGTTTCTTTTAAGAGTATTTTACATCATTTCTATGTCGTACCATATATTTGGATCCTTTGTGATCTTCCATTTTCAAGGTCATGAAGAGCTTGTAGTTGCAAGCAATCATTCTCTCTTTTAATTCAATTTCTTTTATCACGAGTGTCCTACGTACATTTGTACTACTAAACAGATCATGATAAAATACTTTCTGGGATATCCAAAGGTGCAGCTGTAATGAGATTTCTTTTTCAAAGAAACTCCTTGGCCTAATGAAAACTTGGTTGTAACTTGAGAGGACCAAATTACATCAGGGCAAGCAGATCCTCATCAAGAGAATGTAATTGATACTTGAGGTGCTAACTGTCCTTTCTTACAACTTATGTAATTATATATATATATATATATGAAAAAAATCATGGCTAAGAATATTTACAAAAATTGGTTTACAGCACGTTCCAATAAGACACTTTTTTCCCCAGGACATTATGACATTTAATTCCATGGTTTCCTTGGCTTTTTTTTAATCTCATTAATTTCAGTAGCAATACTCATTTAATGTAGAACCTAACAAGGTTGAAGGCTGAGTTTTCAGACACTGGGATTGTAGAGGGACAGTGACTCTAGGAGGGTCTCACTCAGATGTCCATTAGGAGAATTTGTACCAGCAGACCAGATGGCTGCCCTCTATACCTGGTTGTGATGTCTTGTATATGTTGTTGGAGAGCTAGCACTATACTAAATATTGCTGATCTGTCTTATCCAGGTCCAGAATTCTCTTACGCAAGGCTTCCAGGGAATGCAGACAAAGTTGATGAGAGGCAATCCCAAAGTGAAGGTAGACAGCAGAGTTTTGAACCTCGAGTAAAATCTGCTTAGGTGAAATAGATGGGAAATTGGAAAAAACCCAGATAATAGACAGCTGTTTTGTTCAGGCTGCACGTGTGGTTGCAGGGCCATCACTGCTTCAAGATAAGCAATCCAAACCTCTCACTTAGACTGCTTATTATCTCCCTTTTGTCTTTGCTATCCAAAAGAGGGAACCTTACAGTTATTATATTTCTTTTCTCCTGCCTTAGATAGTGCCAAGGACACAGGCTACTCACATTTCCTGTACTTGTCTGAAGTGCTGTGTAATTGCAGCTCTGAATGCACCAGGGCAAGGATGCAAGTCTTATCTATTTATTTTAGGTGATGACCATTTTGGGTGCCTAGTGGGGAATGATAAATAGCTAAGGATATAGGCAGTCCTTGGTGATCAGAAGCGGTGTCATGGTGCTAGTGACAAACTTGAATCAACATACGTATTTTCCCCAAATCAGCCATCTCCTTGGGAGAATTAAGGAAACTTGGATGTCTCAACACTGCCTTTTTAACTGCAAGTTAATGAACACATTTTAGTCCTTCTCATTTTGACTGAATAGAGTCAATAGGGTTTTGCAGTGGCAAATAGGCTTCAAGTCACCAACAGCTGTGTTAGGCCAGCTCTTTAAGGCTGTATTAGTGTTCTGTTGATTTTACTTCTAGTTCAAACCCTTATAACATAGAGGTAGCTTAGACTAGCAGTATTTTAGGGATGTGGTGCAGAGTTAGGCAATTCCTTTAGATCAAACTTATCTTTTCAAAGCTGGTTATCTTCCTTGAGGAAACGTATTGAACATCTGCCAGAGTGGCTTGCTATACAACGTTATAAGACATGCAGCTTTGGTAAGACTTTGTTTCCTCTGAGTCAACTTTCAGCATAGTTTCTATGGATACCTTATTTACAGGTTGCCACGTATCAATGCCATAGGTCCTTTCCAGATCTTAGAAGCATGGAAAATGTATATTATAGTGCTAAATGGGGATTATTTCCCCCCCTGTCTAAATGCCTTCCTTGTATTTCTTCTTCTTCTTTTTTTTTTTCCTCTTTAAATCATTGCTATACGCAATTATGGCCCTTCCTAAAAAAAAAAGCTTTGTTACATCCCATAATTCGGTGAGGAGATAACTCCTTTACAATGCTCCACCACCAGTGCTCCCCAAGAAGCAGAAAGTCTATCTGTCTGTGGAGCTACAGCTTTGTGCCACTCTGAATTAACTCGCAGTGGGTGTCAGGCAGCTGCACACGAACGGAAACCTCCCAGAGGAAAATGTTTTCATTATATCTCAACAGTCTCCCAGCCTCCATCAGGCCACAAAGCAAAATCCCTGTTAGATGTTGAACTCGGCTCTCGACAGGACAGGAATACTGCAGCACTATCACAGAGAGCTTTAACTCTCTGCACTGTTGTCAGGACTCATTTGGTTTTGAATATGGATTAGAGGGAATTTATTTTTTCTTTTCCTGCAGTGCACAGAGCCATACTTTACTTTTAATTAGCCATCACCTGCAAATAAATCCAATTTTAAGGAGTGAATGATACCTATTTGCAAGGGACTCCTCCTAATCCAGTGCACAGAATTAATCCTCGATTTGAAATAAAATCTATTGAACAACTTTATAAATGTTCATTTGTAGAGGCTCTTTGGATTCAATTAGCTCTTTGGAGTAATCGATGGCATCCAAACACCTCTCAGTCTGGTTTAATTCTTTACATGTCTTTCTCTCTTTGTCATCCACTCACATATTCAGAGAAATTATTGGCCTCTGCTTTCCTAAATCTAATAAAGGAATATAGATTAAGCGAGATACTTGATCGCATCCAAAAGTTTTTATAAAGAAGCAGATCTGTAGGCATGAGAGAAAAAAAAAAATTAAATGGTATTATTCAGAATAAATTGATAGCAGGCTTCTTGGTTATTTCTTATAAAAGCTTTTATAAGAAATTCCCTTTCAAATCATCACAGGTAGTAACGGAACTGTTTGCAGTTTCCTGGAATTCCATTTCCGCATCATGACAGCAGTTTGATCGCGCAGGGTGAGAGTCATCTCCAGCACGAAGATTTTTGGCCAACATACTAACTTAAAATCCTTTTGCAATCAGTGGAGCAATAAAGGAACCTCTGGATGCGATTTGTGTTACCTCTCTTGGAAAACTGCCTTAAGGCAGGGTGAGTTAATTCCAGAAGGGTTTCCTTCTCCCTCCACCTAGCTGGTCTTTGGCTTGAGTTGGCTAAAGGTAGATGGGATGACTCTTGCCTACAGTTCCTGAAAGTAAGGGTCATTTGCTGTGTTACTCCTGAGTGTGACGCACAGCCCAGCTTTGTGGGACCTTCATTCAGCTTTTCTGAAGAGCAGTGTTCATCTGCAACAGTTTGTAAACAAAAGCCACGTAAGATGAGAAATGTAAAAGCAAAGACCAAAATGAAATAGTGCAGATGGCAATAGTTAGTAACTTGGAGTCTGGAGGGAAAAACAGACATAAAAATTCATTAAAAATGGGGAAAAAAAACCCCAAAAGAAACAGAACTGAAAGACTCAGCTAGGCAAGATTAGGTTCAGTTCAGGAGAAAGCTTATTTTGACTGATGCCTCACTGCTTGCCTATGACTGCTTGACTTAACAGTCTTGTCAAGTGTCTGTGTCAGGAGTGATGGTTATTTCATCTTCACATACATTTCCCTGACTTGGAGTTACTACTATAGTATTCAACCTCTTGTCTGCAGAGTGGATTCTGGGAACAGCATTATAGTAACAGCCTTACTCATACTTGTGTATGGGTGGTACAGTTCTACTGCTCTGACTTGATATTCCTCTCCTAATGCAACCTGCTTGGAACTCATAATTGTTTTTCTTTATATCAAAAGAAAGTAACTACGATTAGCCCATGCACTTCAGTCACAAATATCTATTGCATGCATTAATGTGTTACCTGGGAAATGTTGTGTATTCATAAATTACATTTAGTCCTGCTTACAGGGTTTCTCATCTTGCTGAAAAAACCCTACTAAAAGTGCTGTTAATTTCTACTCAGAGCAGAGGTACGAAAAGAGGAGAGTCAGATGGCAACATCCTCCTGAGATTGCCCAGCACAAAGACAGCTACATACTGGTAGAGACCCAACCCGTGTGCTCATATGAGCCCAAATCTGTCTCACACAGAATCGCTAAGGTTGGAAAAGCCCCTTGGGATCATTGTGTCCAACCAGTAGCCCTGCTCTACAAGTTCACCCCTAGAGCATCTCCCCCAACAGCACATCCAAGCGATGTTTAAACACATCCAGGGATGGGGACTCAACCCCCTCCCTGGGCAGCCCATTCCAATATCTCACCACTCTTTCCATGAAGAATTTTTCCCTAGTCTCCAGTCTAAACCTACCTTGTTTCAGCTTGAGGCCATTCCCTCTGGTTCTGTCCCTAATCACCTGAGAGAAGAGCCCAGCACCAGCCTCTCTACAGTGTCCTTTCAGGGAGCTGTAGAGAGTGAGGAGGGCTCCCCTCATCCTCCTCTTCCTCAATGAAAAATGGGAGCGTGGAGGTCAAAACATTTCCCTGCTGAGCAGGACACTGCAGGGACAGTCAGGCAGCTTGGGGACTTTTGTCCTCCTTGCTCCTAACAGAAACGTGAAGTTTCTCCTAGCATGGAAATGGCTGAACAAAACAGAAACACTAGGAGAAGGAAATCCACATTCAGGGGAAAGAACTGTGAAGAACCACAGGAGTGTGAACTGCTGCCTGAGCCCACGGCTGCTGGGAGGCACCCACGGATACGCTGGACATTGCCCAGCTGAACAAATCACTTTTTCTGTGCTTTCTCTTTTGCTTGCCTGCTTAGCCCAGGAGGTGTTCAGAGGTGTGGTTCATATCCCGCTGTGCTGCTGCAATAAAAAACCTGAGGGATACTTTCATTGTTCAGAGCATAAAGACCCATTTCTCTAGCTAAGTATAGTTCTGGTTAGCTCTGGAAAGTTCTGATCCCAACAGAAATGAAATAGGAAACTCATGACATTTTCTTAAGAGACCTACAATAGATTTTAGCCGGATGACAGTGATCTACCCAGACTGTTCTTTATTAGATACATCTAAGACTAAGTCTGATGATTTACTTCTACTTTTATCTTCGCTGCTTGGTTGTTTTCTATGTTCCCTGTATGGTGTGAGCTATCTAACATCTCAAAAGTCTTCAAGCAGCTTGACTATTGCAGCAGTAACCCAGAAATGTAAGAATACAGTCAACTGACTAAAACAAGCAATGAATCTACTGAATGGAGGGAGAGTGAGAAGGTTCCAAGGAATTTTGATGAATTCCTGTAGCTCCTTATGTGTAGGGGTGGGTTGGTTGGTTGGTTGGTTAGTTAGGGGTTTTTTTTGTTGGTTTGTTGTTTGTTTGGTTTGGTTTCTGTGTGTGTGGCTTTTTTGTTTGTTGTTTTTTGCTTGGGTTTTTTTAATAATAAATAGTCTTACTGGAATTCTCACAAGAGAATCAGAGCATCCAAATGCATACTTGGTTTACAGCCAGAGAATGAAATGGTCCTGATTATATTCTTACATCAGTTTTATGCTGGCAGAACCCAAAATTGCTTAAACAGAGTTAGTTACTGCATACCATCACAGTGGAAAGTCCAATATATATTCTATTACTTGAAGAGAGAATATATTAGCTATGAAAATGATTAAAAAAACCTTCTGCACAGTGCTATTATCTATGCTGTCTGCAGTCCATCTCCATCTGCGTATCTTAAATGGCCATTTTAAATCTTCTTCAAGTCTAACTGTAGCTATTTCCCACCCTACACAGATTTAATGAAAGCATGAAATGCTTTCCAAGTTACAGTTGAATTTTTTTCTGTACTATTGTGTTCAGTCCCAGGCAGGTTTTCCTTTGCTAATTTTTCCATCCTAGTATCGAGTGACTCCAGATACAAATCCAGGGCCTGATGCTGTTTCCCACACACTGATACCTACATTTTCCCTCGAGATAACTACATAATGACATTACATTTTGAGTGTCCTAACCACTGGTAGGGTTCCAGGTGAAATACCTCCAAGCATCACAAATAGGACTAGACAGTTAGGTGATTGAAAACCCAAAGTGAATGAGATTCCATTTTTTGGACCTAGCAACCCCTCAGTATCAGTTTCTGACTGCATCTAACAGGCTTTGTCTGAATCAAAGCACAACCACCACTGACAGTCATCACTCTGATCTCCAAGCAAGACATCTTCACCTCTTGTTGCTGGGGGTGAAGCACCACAGAACTTCATTCTCCTAAGTGGAATTTCACTCGTAGTATATCTGTGTGTGAACAAAAGTTGTTGCCGACGTTGGAGGGAGTGTATTTAACTCAGGATTAAACACAGTCTCAATTTGATTCACACGTGAGGAAAGAATTTTTGCCCCAACAAAAACCAGAGCTCATACTAGATTTCTGCTTAAAGTGACACTCCAGCTCTAAGCACAGAAAGCAAACTAGTATATTGGACAGAGCATTTTTCTCCTCCTCCAGAATAAATCTGTAACAAGTCAGATTAAATCAAAGAAGTTACTCACATGCAGAAATCCATATAAACTGGGATAGAGTTGTGCCCTATCAAATACATAATTGGCATCAAAAACAGAGTAAGAAATGTCACTTCAATTTGAATTCTTGTGCTATCAGAGCAGATCAGGAAAATTCAATTCCAATGGAAAATAAATACCTTAGAAATTAGCTCCAAATGATCTGATCTATTTAATGGCACTCCTGTGAAACCTGACTCCAGAAAGGATTACAAGTGCACATAATGAGCAGATTTGCCATAAAGAGTTGAATTCCCTCAGAACGTTACACGGAGTGTGTGTGATAATGGAACCTTAGAAAGCCTGTGGAACTAAAATATAATCCAAATTAAGATCGGGTAGGACAGCTTTACAGAGGGATCTGGACAGGCTGGATCAGTGGGCTGAGGTCAGTGGCACGAGGTTCAACAAGGTCCCATTTGGGTCAGCCGCTGCAATGCTACAGGCTTGGGGAAGAGTGGCTGGACACTGAATAATTATTTTGTGGAACAGGACCTGGGGTGTTGGTCAACAGCCAGCTGAATATGAGGCAGCAGGATGTCCAGGAGGCCAACAGCATCCTGGTTTCTGTTAGAAATAGTGTGGCCAGCAGGGCTAAGAGTAATTTTATTGTTCAGTAAACGCGTGTCCTTCCACACAGACCAAGCTGTGTGTGACAGTTCTCAAGCTTTCGGATCACCCAGTTCTTACTCTGTGCACCTCTTTTTCTTTATACTGTTGATAACTTCCAACATCAGAGAAGGAACACTCCTACTAGGCCCATCAATGAAAACTAGGACGGACTGCATCATAATTAATCTCTCTATTCATCTTCTGCAGCCAAACTTTTCTCTGTTTTATGCAACTGACATTTCTCTAAGTCAGTCTCTAAGAAGAGAAGATGCTTTACCACAGTCCCCATTTCCTCTGTACAGGGTAAAACCAAAGATCAAGTATGCCATATGACTGACTTTGCATACATCCAGGGGTTTGGGCACAGAGCCTGCAGAACTTGAACAGTTACAGGTGTGGATGTCAAAAAATCACTGTCTCTTTTCCCTCTCTTTTGTAACTCTCAAAGCATCTTCTTCAGTAGCTCTGTGTTGTAGAAATAACCCCTGAATTTACCCCTGAGTCACACGCTGGGTTGCGTGGTGTGGAAGAGCACTGAAGGCTGAGTTCAGCACGCGGTGCTTCTTGAAAGGGGTGGAACAGATGTGTTCAGGGTTCTCACTTAAGATAAAGAGGATTTTTGTGCTCTGAGCTGCCACTTGTGATCTCCTTCAGAGGAGTAATTATATCCAAATATAGAATGGATGATTTTTGCTTACTAATGAGAAGCTTTGTTGCCTTTAGACAAAACAAGTTGTAAATGTTATACTAACTCATGCTAACGCCTTGGGGGGTTGTTTTGTTTCACTTTATTTCTGACATTGCAGAGTGGAGGCTGAGGGGGATTTTCTGTGTCCTGGTTCTGTCTCCATCCCAAGTTCCTGTTAAGGTCAAATCATTCATCTTGATTTCCTAAAAAGATGTATGTGCTGAGATAAGCAATTCTAGGCTCTTGAGCCCTGGTAGATAAGTCTAAAAGAACTCAAATGAGGTATCTATATTTCCTATGCAACTGGAGCAGAGACAAAGAACAGAATTGACAGGAACAGGATTTAAATGAAAGTTGTCTGTAGTTGCCAAGAAGAAATACTGGCCATCTCTATTTCAGGGCCTAGGTATCTTACTCCAGGGTGTAGTGAAACGACTTATTCTTTTAAGGGTTGAGTCTTGAGTCCTTTCCTAACACGTGAAGTTAATTATTGCATCTTGGAAAGCAGAGGAGATATTTCTTCCAGAGGCTGTTCCCATTGCACCCTTTTATCCAACACAGAAATGGCAAGATGCTCACGTAAGAGGTGACAGCCCGGACTCCCAGTTCCTTTCACTGCTTGAAGGGGTTTAAAACACCCACTCTGCTTTTCTTGGAAGGACCCGAGGTATCAGGTTCTTGAGGGCTAGTGAAATGCTAGGTGCAGTACATAAAATGAACGAGGCTGTCAAACCCGTGAGATAGGCAGTGGAAAATCAGGGAATCTGCAAAACCAGTTTTGTGCAGTATTACAGATGAGGAAAATGTAGTATGTGATAGATTCTATAGGAGAGGATCTTATCGTTCACTGCATTCCTACCAGAGATTTCTTAGGGAAAAAAACCTTGCAGCACCCCAACTGTATTAAAAAATGACAATTCTGTAGGCATTGGGAAATGAAAAGAAGACATCAGTATAAAAAATTACCATCTTGTCCTCCCCCCAAAAGTCTGAAAGAAATGTTCTTGGCTAATGGGTGTTTGGCACCATCTTGACAAGTATGAAGAATCCCTTTAGTGTAGTAAGAGTATTTATTGCTATGGATAAGCCCCAAGATTTAAGAGTACATTACCTGAAGAGGTTTTGATTGTTGGCATACAGCAACAATGGGATGAGATAAAAGGGAAAGAGGCTTCAGCCAGAAGCTGTGGAAAGCTGCTCCTACTTCAGAAATTGAGGCAAATCAGTGTAATGTCAGGGCTGGAGTGGAAACCCAGAAAGGTATTTGTTCCTCAAGCAAGGCCTATGAAATTATGCACCCAAGTACTGCAGAGTCTCAGGGCCAAGGGTATCCAGAAGCATGGAAAGTGTATCACCTGGGATGTTTAAAACTTACTAGATTGTGGCAAGCTACGGGTGAGATACTAGAAGAGATCAGATTCATTTACTGTTGCTTTGAAATAAAAAAGATCCAAGTATCTGAGCTCTGTCAAAAGGCTTGAGTGGGTGAATCTCACTCATATGCCAGAACTTGAAAGGTCAAAGAACTTGAGAGGCTTTTTGAGCTAAGGTGGAGGTGACAACCCTATTCCTGGCTTCTGAAGACAAAACTTACATATGTCTTGAATGATGTATGAGACCTTCGGTACGATTCTTTACACACCCACACTTAGGCATATACATCTGAACTGATTTTAAAGCTGAGATAGCCCACGGAAATTCAACGAGCTTTGGAACCTGCAAGGTTCCCAAAAAGTGCTTTGCCATGCACTAAATCAGGCACATAAATCACGAAAAGCAAGCTCTCAACTAATAGTTTGAGCTGATGGTTCTACTCACAACAACAATGCAAAGTGGGGCTGGCTTTATGAACGCTTGCCAACCTTGTAATGAGCTAAGCAGGACACATGAAGTAGATTAATATTCCTGTAGAACATAACCCAAGGTGAAAGATTTCTGGGATGAGACAGGAGGTTCCTTTTCAGCATCGCAAACATGAGCATGTGTGTGTTTGAATGGGCCCTGTGTTTAATCCGAATCAAATTATTTATAGGAGAAACAGGCCTATAACAGAAGTTCCTGTTGTTTGGTCTGAAAGTAGCATTACAAATAGTCAATGCAAAAAGGTGCTTTTGGCATACTTTAATGTCATATTAAAGCTGTGTGCTTGTAAAAATGATTCCTTTTTTAAGGAATCTGTTAATTTGGTTTATTCCTTCACCCAACATAAGAAAAATATATTAGAACTGGTAGCATTCTGAAGGGCAGGCTGGAAATCTTATGCAAAGGGTACTTTTTGTTTTGTTTCATTTAATGTAATGAAATAAAAGGGTGAAATTCTTCTCACAACAGTTCATTAAACGTTCACTGTAGGTTTCCACTTTCCTGAGAGTTATCAGCTTAGGCTTTTTTTAATTCACTGCCAAAGTTCTGTACCGAATGGTGGAATAACTCTGATATGAAGCTACTCTGAAACTAGAAACATAGAAGATAACATTAGAAAAATGTTATCCTCATTACATCCTTTAAGAATTGTATTTAGCGTAAGTTTTACTCCCGTTTGGAATTAATATGGCTAAATTTTCCTCATCCTTAATCAACGAACTTCAGACCTTCACCAAACACAGATTTAAATTCATCTCTCTCATTGACATAGGAGATCTTGACTTGTCCTTGTCAGGCAGGCCTACATAGTATTTGCTCTATTTCTTGCAAGCTATTTTTTTCTCAAAGCAAAGCTTTTTTTTTTTTCTCTTCACAAAAGAACAAGATGTTTATACTTACAAAAAACTACAGCTCTTTGGAGTTGAGGAAATATCCAATAAACAAGAAAGATAAGAAGGTTTTACGGTGGAGAGCAGAAAACAAAAAAACGAGAGAAATCCCCACATTTTTATATTAACAGCAACAGAACTTTATGAAAGATTATCCATTTGTTCCAATGTTCAAAAGTTACCTTCCACCTATACAATAATTATCACTTAAACTTGTCAGCTAACAGGGAACAAGAAACCCTTCTTCAGGTGTTGACACAGGTACTTTCCTTTGAACCTGTTGGGTTTTGACTCTTACTTTCTTCATCATTCTTGCTGGACAAAAGAAATTCTTTATAATAATTAAATTCTAATATATCATTGTACTTCAGAAGCAATTTCTTTAGAGACAGTACTTTATTAGAGGATAAACTCACACAAGGTTTACTCCTTTCAGAAGCTCTTTCTACATACATTATTCATATAAACCACTGCTTTAAATTATGGGAAAAAAAGCCTGGCAAATTTTGTTGTAGTGGGAGTTGTAGCAAATTCGGGGCAAACCCATGGTTTTGCTTTTCAGATATATAAAATTGTGCCATGTGTCCCTGGAGTTAATGTTAGAAAAGAATGGACTTTATAGAAAACACAAATGTTGATGGAGAGTACTTGATAGAGGGTTGGTACTTCATTTGTGGCAAAAAACCTCCAATGTAATGTCAAAGAATACACTTTATTCTGAATAGTCCTTTATTTTACTGATATTATATTAAGTGTTGTGATGGGATGTCTTAGTAACACAGATAAACGCGTGTGTTTCAAACATGATAAAAGATAAACAAAATCAGTTCAAGAAAACTTATCCACACTTTTTTGCCAGGTTTTGTAGTTCTTTCTATTATAATTAATTTTGCTTTTTAGTCTGTTAGCTCTGATGCCTCATGCTGAAAATTTGGTGTGCAGATTTTTGAAAACACATAAGCAACTGGGACTGCAGCGTAGGGATTGGTAAGAGTAGGACAGAAAGAGTTGTCAGCTAGAAGCAGTTATGCTAACGCCTGCAAGGCCAAGAAACAGCCAACACTGCCCTGACCTTGAGGAGATAAGACTAAGGATGAGAAAAGCAGAAGCACCTGGCAAAACAGGAGGATAAGAGGAGAAAAACAGGGTGCTGAAGAACCCAAGAGAATCGCCAGCCAATGAAAAGTGAAGTGTGCGTGGACAGATCTGGGTTTGAGTGTGGGGCCGATGAGAAGTGCCCTGGGTGTGTGAGCAGTGTAGAAATACAGCCTGGTGCACTTCATAAAGTGCAGAATGAGTGGAGCTTGTGCTCTTAAGACATTTATTTATCCTCAAAATCCCAACTGTAGGTTTCAGGAAGCGTATCTTCCAACTGCCTAAGGCCCAGGTACGAACTGTTCCCGTGAGAATAAATTGATAGCTGGAAGATGTAAACACACTACCCATCAGGTAGTTTGACATGTCATCTCACACTGTGCAATTGAAGATGCAGGAGATACATAATTTTTGGAGATGAAAATTACTGCTCGAGCAAGTAACCTGTGCCTCTGAAGCTGCAGACAAAGCGATAGGCGTGCAGCAGCAGTTCCATGACAATACACAGCAAGTGTCACTAGGTGATGTGCAAGTAGTTAAAAAACATTAACTGTTCTTTGGGGAAGGATCAAGGAAGGGAGAAAAGCCTACAGTGGAAAAGAAACATTTTCTAACAGAACACACTCCTCTCTATTAGCTTCTTGGCACTTTAAATTTCTTTTTTTTTTCTGCTTTCTGCCACTTTTCTGCCCTTACTTCTTGCCTCTTCTGTCATATGCTTTGACAGGCAAACAATCTGCATGGGCAAAATGGTGCAGAATGAATAGGTTTTTGCTTAAGCTACGGAGCACAGATATCTCAGACTTGTATTTCAATTGCTAGAAAATCACCTAGAAAATCTAGAAATTCAAAATAGGGTGCAAATCCTCACTGGATCAAAGCTTTGGTAGGTTCAAAGGAGGGGAAAAATCCTTAGGAAATGTCCCTGTGAGCTACAGAATTGCAGTATTATTTCCAGCAGGCCTAGTTCAGAAGAATAATTGCCAATGCAACTTGTGTTTCTATATCCTTCCATGTTAAGAAAGGAATATATATTATCCTTGTTTAAAAAGTCTGAAAGGTTGTACAATGAGAATCAGGATAGTGAAATGGTAACTAAAGCAGTTTACAGATAACAGCACTGATGGATTTAAATGTTAATTTTTACAAAATGTATGCCAGCTCAATGACTTTCTCGATAGCTTTTTAATCTTCATTGCTGCTTCGCTCTCAGTGTCACCAACGGATTCTCTTTTTGCATACAATAAAAGCTCAAAGGATATATATTCAGCTGCTTGGAAGAATAGCGCATATGAAGGGAAAGAAACCCTGGCCTTAGTTCCAGGATCCTGCAGCAGGCAGGACAACAAACTCTTACTAATTTCACTGGGGCCAAGAACGAGCCATAGGTTATTGACTTCAGAGATGTGGAAGGAATTCAAAAGCTCAGATGCCTGAAAGGAAATTTCCTACGGTGGGAAAAGAGGGCTTTCCATGTTTCCATATCTTGTCTTAATCATATGTGTTCTGTTTTCTTTTAAAGCTTTTTTTCTGTTGTTTTTCTGAGAAGTATCAAGGAATACAGCAGCTAACTTGCTGAAGTAAATTTGATCATAATCTTATCTAGCAGCTCAACCTATATGCCAATTTTGACTTTTCAGTGACATTGGAAACGTTAATGCTGAATTAAAGGCACCGTGGTTTGATAATTGCTCTAAGTCCTAATCTTCTAAAGCTGTTTTTCCACTTGACATATTACAAGGAATGTATTACACAGCCAGCCATAAGGCACACCATTCCCAAACCTTGGGAAGCTGTAACGTATCACACGTGTCAATGGGTGAAGCTGCTTTAGGAAAAAGTTGCAACAAAATTTCTTACAACATTCATACTTTTACATGCAGATAGAAACAAACTAAATGTGTTACCTGTCATAAGTAAATAATTTCTGCTTTCATATTTCCAGTGACCTCTTCCAGTTTTATCCCAGCGTTTGGTACCATGAAACTCAGGTTTAGATCCTTCTCTAGCCATACCCACTAAAATGAAAGGTTCTGATTTCCATGGACATTGGTGTGGTATTCCAATTGTGTTCTTCAAACACTGGTTGTTTTCTAACAACCTTACAAATCTTCTGTAAAGAAAAAGACACAAATTTCCAAGCAATTCAGCAACATGCAAAGTTTCTGTCGCTCTGGTTTCTGGTGGTAGGTGGTGTGCTATAAGAAATAGCTTTGAGCAATGACAGCAACATGAAAAATATTTCTGCACTAATGAGGAAGGGAAACTAGGGAAAGGGCAAGTTTACAGTTATTTATATGTTATTTCTCTATGCCACTATTCTAATCAATATTTCTATTTATATTATACAGTGAGTTATTATCAGAGAAATCATTGGCATGGCACCTGGGAAAAGTGTTATTCAAGGTCCATCTGTCAAGAGCTGGCTTTTCAGGTGGCATATTACATCGACAATATGCATCTGTAGTAGGCAATTTGTATGTTTCATTATACTACCTATAGGTGCATAATAAATATTTCTAACATTTGATGATTTTTCTTCCTATACCTGATGAAATTATCTGTGGTAAAAGATGGTAGAAATGAAGCTAGAAGTAAAAATATCATTAACTTCCATGGAGTACACTGGCTTTTTTCTGTAGGGGATTTTTATATTTTGGCCAAGATAAAGAATTTTTTCCAGGCTCAGAGCAGAGCAGAGGTATACCAAATGACCAGTGAATTAGTTTTATCAACATAATGCATCCAAACACTACTAACAGTTGCCCTTCATAGTCACCAAGCTCTTTGTTTCTAATTCACTCTTGGTGCTGCACTTCTTGAAAGGCTCATTATTTGCATACATGATAGCTAGGTCCTAGTAGGCTTAAATCATCAAGAACCTCATGCAGCTGGTTTTTAGTAACAATTTTCAGTAACCTCTTGCAAACTATTCCAGAGTAGATTCAATTACTCTTGGAAAAGCATCTTTAGTAATCCATCTAGAGATGGTTTTACCACCGTACTTTGTTACTACTGGTGTAAAGTTGTTGCTCAGGTATGTCTACAAGGAGTTAATATTTTCATATATTATTTTACCCTCACATAATATTTGAGAAAAGTAAGAATAATGAAGTGGCCACTTGAAGATTAATTCTAAATGGATTCATGTCTTGGGAGATAAGTTTAGATTTTCATGTTCAGCTTTTCATGGGAGTGCTGGGAAATCCAAATCCAAGGTAGCTGACTTTTGTGTACAACTGTTGAATAAGGGAAGCATTAACAATACATTGTTTTCTGTGCTGGTGTTAAGTTCAAACACATTCACTTGCTTATTTAGATGACTAAGTTATGCTTATTTCCATGCAAAATATACCTACAGCAACAAGTGTACACCTTCCTCCCTAGCTATTACAAACATTCAAACCCATCTAGCACTGGATTCGTAACATCCCTGACTAAAGAGAGAAAACATTCATTCTCTGCTGGTAGGTGGCACTTACAGAGCTGGAGCATCGAGTACCCGTATCACTCACTGACAGCCACCTATTTATCTGCGTGTGCAAGAATGGTAGGCTTTGTGTGTAGGGTCTGTAGTGCCCTGTGTGCAGGTGATGCTCTGAGGCCCTTCCACCGGGGTGGTGGGTTCTAGAGCAGAGCTGGCAGCCCCATCTCCTACCGTGTAACCCAAGGGGTGGCAAGCATTTGAACCTTGGGCTCAAATATTTGAATGAATGTGTATTTCCAGTACACAAAAATGAGTAGTTTGTCATTTTCTGAGATGGCTCCAGTGTGCTTTTATCATTTTAAGATACATTCCCTTCTTAGAATCTTGATATTTACATTCTTGTGTGCATAAGAGAGCGAGCAAGCAAGCGAGAAAGAGAAGTGTAAGGAGAGACAGCATGTATTTTTGCTGTCATTTTAAGGTATAGTAAGAATATGTGCTTTCCTAATGTATTCAGACCCCCACATACTCTTGCAGGCAATTAAAACCTGCTTTCTAACTGCCTTTGAGGCATAGTGCACTTGACAGGTTTGTCAGGCTCCTCCTCAGTTTGCTGATCCAAGAGCAGGTAGTCCCAAGCTTACACAGCTCTAGTTTTATAAGTCCCAGAATCCCTTTTTACAAGTGAGATCTATGTGCATATCCCTCTTACAGCTTCAAGAGTTTGAACATCTGCTCCTTTTAAGTCGTTCTCATCTCAAGTCATCATTTACCAGTGCTCTAAACCACAGTGCATGAATCATTGTTGCTGTACCTGTGAAAGAGGAAAAAATTCCCCTAAACACACCAATAGTGGCTGGAACCTTTAAGAACGCTCTCTTCTACTCATCAGCTTGAATTGGAACAAAAATACTTTCAAAATACATGTTTTTGTGCAATAAAGTAGTGATATATTTTGCATACAAAATAAGATTAATTAAAATCCGGGAGTTGAAAACAATTATCCTGCTGTATTTCTTGCAAGACACAAATATTTGTTGACCCAAGATTTGAGCAGCAAACCCATTAAGTAAATTAATAACCCAAATAATTTTAAATTCCTAAGATTCCTGGTGGGTGTTTTAAACAAAGATCTATTACATCTGCCTGACACTCACGCTGCTGCTCTGGTTGTAGTTTCTTGGAAAAACACGTACGCTTTCCGAGACCCAGCAAATAGCTGCTCTTGGTGTGCTGAGAAACGACGTTTAAACGGGATCCCAAGGGGCTTTTCCAACCTGAGCGATTCTGTGAAATGTGGCAGGTGGAATGGGAGGCACTTTTATGATTTTGTGTGGCATACGTAGCTAAGAAAGGTTATCAGATTCTCTACAGGAAATCCTACCAGAATGAAAATATCTACAATATTTTTAACTATTTTGCTATCTTTTTAACACAGCTTCGGTCTCTCAAAATGGACATAATCCACCTAATACTATATGAGATTCTTCTTCCTCATGAACAGAAGCTTTCTATCAAGTCCTTTCCAGTTTTTTAGGTCTTCTCCACAGTACTTAGGAAGACAGTTTTCTTTTAAAAGGGCACCAAGAAAACTACTCCTTTTCATCATCAGTTTCCCACTGGATTTCATATAGCACGTTGGTTAAACTGTTACCCATTTTGAAAACAAGAACTTGCATTTAAGGTATCTGGCCAGTTCTCCTACCAGTGTCTATATATCTAGCCTTTCAAAACTCCCAGTGTCCATATAACTGAACAGTAGGTAGAGTTTACAGATGAACTTGCTGAAGGAAAGAAGTCATCATCTGTTACGTGCAGGATCCCAGTGTACCTCTCCAGGCTGAATTTTCAACACTTTCACAAGCTGTCAATACACCTCTAAGAACTCACTGCTTTAAATCAGAAGGCAACAAATCCTCCAGACAGTATCTGCTGCAGTTTTCAAGTTGGAGTTTACTGTATGAGAGGTATAAAGTCCAGATTTTCAAACTTCTTTTGACTCTGTCAAGTATGGTAGTTGAGTGTAGCCATTCGGTTGCCTAGTGCTGTTCCTGCTGTTAATGGGGAGATGGTCAATACATTCTGAAGCCTTGTATGTTTTAGTGCATTTTCCTGGAGGATGTAAACTGAGATACAGTTGATTCTAGTGCCAGTATTTAGGTATAAAAGTACATTATCATTTTTGGAGCCATATTATAACATTGCTGTGTTTTAAAGACCTTGTCGTATCTGCAAGAAAATATCTTAGACTAGAAATACTAAAAAAAAATAACATTGCCATCAGTAAGACATGAGCTGTGGTCCAGATGATTCCTCAGGAGAGAGTCAACAAGACTACCCAGTCACTCTTTTTAGTTTTTAAAGCAGATGGTTCTTGATTTGGAAAGTCAGATGAAAGAGAAATGTATGCTTCCTAGGTTAGGGTCACATCATGACATTAACTGATTAATCAAATTCTGTGGGTTGGTAATGAAATGTATTTGAATATAATGTAAGAGCTTCATGGCAACAAGATAAAACCAATTCACCTTGCCAAGAAAAGCAATCTGCTTATTAATAAAGTCAGTGGGAACACATATGAAAATCTGTTTTCTTTACTAACACACTATGTTAAGTTTACCCCAACCCAGAGCTCTATCTAGAAGATTTTCTGGGTTTCTGGGTTGCAGGAACTGCTCTAGTCCAGTGCACAAACAGGGTGTGAAGGTTCACCAGTTCTACCATGAAGATCAGACAAAGCATTGACCCAGCTCTTGCTATCTCCATCTTCTCTTACTTCCCTGTTCCTACTGCTAAGCATAGGCTGCAGAGTTAAGTCCATCATGCACATCATCTTTCTGGACTCCCTTGGGAACACTTCCCACCCTGTTATCCATGCCTGCCATTAAAAACATTAATGTAATGAGTATTAGCACGGTGTTAGTCTCTCCTGCATTTACATCCACGTTTTAAATTAATTTCAATAAATCTGCCTTTGTATGCAACTTCCCAAGGATCTCAACAACTTAGGAGTCTAGTAAGATTTTCTTACTATATTTAAAGGTCTCTCTCAGCAAAAATGCTTAATTCTTTCATTTAGATTTCAATTTCTCTTCCTTTCTTTCCCCTTGTAGTAGTATTCCTGTGGTGTCATCTTTGGATGACCTAGGAAGCGAGCTTCAACTGGGGATATGCATTCAGGACTCCCTGTAACTTGCATTTCTACTGCAGTGTGAAAATCCAGTACAGGGAATATACTGGACTGATTAGACAGACCCAGAACAAAGCCACTGGGCTGAGAAGTTCAATACAGAACATTGCACCTTTAAAACATCAACCTGAAAGCCGAGCTTCTGGGTCTGCATTGTCGCTCTCTGCATAACAGGGGTGCAAAACAGGATCAACAAACTGAAGAGGAAGCCAGATAAGTGACTAGAGCTGGATTGTGGGATATGCCAAACATGTTCCATTGCTTTAGGTTCCAAAAGATTGTTTCCCACGAAGGAGGTTTCACGATTCATCACTCTCCCATCACATTGCATGCCTCTCTCCATCCTCCCTAGATGCAGAAAGGGAAATGGATAATTCCCTAGAGTAGCCTGATAGCTAGCATGTTCAGCTGGCAGTAAGACATGTGAGATTAAATCTTTCTCTTCTTAAGGAACTTTGACCCTAGTACATTTTAATGATTATTTAAAATCATTTAAATGATTCTATTTTAATCCATGAACATGGGAGAGGATTAAGGCTTGCTTATAGACTGGCAGGAAGGTGGAAGAATAGCTCAAGTCGAAAGAAGTGAGTTGGATTCCCTCTTTTTAGGACGTTCTGACACCACAGGGCAGTTGGAGAAAACAGCACTATCATTTATCACAGGGGAAGCCAAGCTCGAGAGGCTCCAAGCTGTAGAAGGCATACTGGTTTGGGCCCAGCAGGTAACCTTGCTGTGTGAATCTCAGGCATGCTCGAGGGAGAATTAATCATTTAGCTGCTAACAGCCCTGCTTCTAGGCAGGAGGAGGAACATACCTTTAGGGAAGTGAAAAAGATTCCCAGCCTTGCAACTGAAGCAGGAGGATGCCTGTCTGCACAGAGGAATAAGGAATAAATCCATCCATCAGATCTCACAATAGTCAGCAGCCCATGAGGCTAGCAGGGGAATGCAGGGGCTGAAGCTGTGTTGAACACATTGCTCCATGAACCTTCAGGTGTCCTGATCCCTTTGCTAGAACCTGCCTGGAGGGTAAGCTTGGCCTTGGCTTATTGGACACACATGAAAAGAAGGCCTCTTCCCAGAGAAAGAGGAATTTTCCTATCAGTGGATGACCCCTGCATGACAGGATGCATAGGAAACACTGTCAGCAAAAGCAGTGCTGCCTCTAGAGCTCAACTACCTCAATGGATAAACAAGTGACAGAATCCTGGGGAATTCATACACAGAACCTTGCTGGAGCTGCAGAGACGAGGGAGTCAGTAGTGTATGGATTATCAGGCATGCTGATATATTTGACTTAAAATGCAACACAGCAAGTAAACTGCATGGAAAACTCAGGCTCCTGCAGCACAGGCTTTAAGGTGTTCTACATGTCCATGGTTATCCCTCTCCTGCAACACTGGACTTTTGGTAGCTATCTGGAGCTGACAAATCAACAAATATCTCTCCGTCTGCAGGGAAAAAAAACTTTTGACAGACAAACCCAAACATCTGCAGTTCTGTCACAGGAGCTGTATAATTAACAATCACAGCAGTTATGGATTTAAAAGATTTGATTTTAGTTTTTTTTTTTTTTCCAGGGCATGCCCATTGCAGCTGAAAGATCTGACAAATACTATAGGACAGAACATTCTGTGACTCATACTTCATATAATTTCCATCTCAAATAAAAAAGATGAGTCATAAAATAACTAAGTGAGAAATAATTATGATTCATAAAACCCAGTTTACAGTATGATTGTTCCTTAAAAATAATCAGACCACGCACATTTCTAACAGCACATCTGCTCCCCATGGCTACTGCAATACCTGTCTGATGACTTTTAGACTGCCCCAGTTTCCATTTTTACTCAATTCTTGCTAGGTATGAGAATCCAAAGCAATTAAAACAGGAGTTTCTCTTGCCTTCCTTCATCAACAAAACATTAATTACAGAAATGTCACTATTAACAGCACTTTTGCTGCTTGTCCTCAGTGTATTTTATCCCCTGTGTTTTCTTAAACAATGGTCCTATATATTCCAAAGGGAACAATTCAATATGGATCAAAGTTTCCCTGCACACTCAAGGGAAAGTACTGAACATCCTTCCAGAGTGATACCCAGACCACATCCTCTTTTTAAATTACCTGTCTGACCTGGATGCCTTCAGAGGGCAAGGTACTCCCAACCTCTGAATATTGTGAACAAGAATATTGAGAAATGTCAAGCATCTCCCCTTCTTGGTTCACACACACCTTGCTGTAGGAAAAAAAAGTAGATTCTCTCGTAATAGTTGAGGCCAGATAATCTTCACCTCTCCTGCTGAATATGTGCAGCTTTGGACTAAGTGCACTTGGCATGGAGTTTTCAGCCATCTCACTGGAGAGTATAACTATACTGGAAGACCAGTTCACAAAAAAAATATACCCTCCAGCATGAAAGCCAAAAACCTAAGGCTTCATCACTCCCTTCTTCTTGAATGTCTTCCCTACTAGACTTGAATCAGACTAATTTTTGCCTGCTCTTTCTGGTTCCAGGGCTCTTCTACTCTCACTTCATAGTAGTTGGAGTTCAAAAGAACAGAAGGATCCGTTTCCTCACTGTAGCCCTCGGAGTAGGTAGGTGCTCACTGCAGAAATCAGTCCTGCTTCCTGTGGGTAACGAAGTCCTGCAGATGAGGTTGCCCTGTTGCGTAAGAGGGTGGCCACCAGCACTGACCATTTCTGGATTCCATCTGGTTTCATACCCTGCACTCTAAATTGGAGGCAAGAACTGTCTCCAGGTGTGTGTGGATGAGCCCACCTCAGTGACGTCTTCAGGCATGAAACAAGCCCCCACGTAGTCCTGACCACTGCTGACCCGACTCACCACTTGCAAAGAAGGCAAATTTTCAGCCACCATTTAGAGAGGAAGTAGGAAGATTGAATCATAAATACAGGATAAAAATGCAGTGCTGTTGGAGTCACGGGCTCTATTCACTGCTGGTGAGGTTGGTGTTATGGAATATGTCACTGCCTCTAAATCAGGGAAGTGGCACTTTCTGATACTTAATAGTGTGACCCAAACAATGCTGGAATCAGGGGAGGTTTCTCCAAGCACTTCAGTGGGCTTTGGGTGCCACAGCAACAGGCAATATCGAGCTCAGGGGTAAAAATATCTTCCTATTCTTGACCAATGAAAAGTGAAAGATTTCTTTCTATCATGTTCATGATTCCACATCTGCTTTCCAAGAATGATCAAGTGCACATATAGCTAGTGTATGTTGCTCCTCCAGTCAGTCAGAAGCTGGGTTTTCAGATTAAATTTCATATTAATTGTCAGTTAATTACGCGGAATTTTTGTCTTGCTACTGTGATTGTTATTTAATATTTTGATTCTGCTCATTTAATTGATGATCTAAACAGGACAGTTCTGCTTATGACCTATGAATATTACAGCTATTACCAGTCTGTTGATTTTAGCTATGTAGAACGTGGTGACTTAAAAATTAATAACCTTGTTAAAGCAGAGACCTAAGTTATAAGAACTAATCATGTGAACTTCAATAATACCAACTGCAAACCAAGAATTATTTACTAAAGATTTCTGTAAACTGTAGCTAAAAAAAATCCATCTTGGTGAATCTCACAGTCTCTTCTGACAGAATTTGTGAAAAGATAAAGAAAAAAAAGGCTAAATTCATCAAATAAATTATTCACAGAGAACTATTTGCTAAGCTCTGTTAATTAAGCAGTAGGTTAATTACAGAATAGGATTTTGTGTGAGGGGACAGCTAGGGAATCCTGCTATGAATTAAGTGCCCTGGGACCAAACTGAAGAAGTGTCTTTTTCTCTCACCCACTGAGGCAAGCTGTTAATCATTCTGTCTATTGTGCAGTGTAAGAGTTCAAACCCAATAAAATGCCAAGGAAAAGTTTCTTCCATGAGATTAATTTCTTTTTCAGTTAGCAATAGAACCCATGTAATACATAATCATTATTTTTATTCATTATCTTTAGTTTCTTTTAAGGCATCATTTTTTTTCCCTAAATCAATTAACAGTCATGACATGCCATCCATCCATCCATAGGTACATGTAGGTCATTCTAGATAAATGGGACAATGGCTTAAAATACTGGATCAATGCTCACTTCTAACACGCTTATCAAATCTCAGTGCACTGTGCACCTTTCAAACTGTCAAGGCTAGAGCTTTAGGCAAGATCCCCAAAGGGATGGAGACAATTACCAGTTCAAGAAGCTTAAAATGTTCTATACCCTGACTCCCAATTCTGCTTATCTGCAGAAAGAAAAGTGATCAGGTGAATGTAATGGATGAAGGTATATGTGGGAGATGAACCTCATAAAAGGGGATTGTTAAGAGGTTAATGCTTGTTATTGTTCGTGGAGTTTTTCAACAAAATCCTAACTTAGGGCTTCATTTTCTGACTGTGGCCTCCTGTATGACATAAGCAGCTTTGTATGCTTCCACAGACACTGCTCACTGTGTGAGGTTTTACAGGATTAGAGGACTTGTGATTTATAGGAAAGTGGGACTGGAAGAGACCTTCAGGGTCTTGAAGTCCTTGCTTTCACATGGAACCCTACCATTTAATCCTCCTTGTCATAAATGGATCAACTTCTATTTTACAAGTCGTTGAGAGGTTTTGCCACTACTTCTTCTGTTGTAATGTTAAACCAGATGTCATTCTGACAGCTGGGAACATTCTGCTGAACATTTAGGACACCTCTAATATTTCCCACTTCCATTTTTTTGGCTTATAGGTGTGAATGTTGAATTATTGTTGATAAGCAGTGTTCTTTCCATTCTCTTTTCTTTTCCAGAGAAATGCAGTCTTCCGTTTTGACTCCTTAATCCTGCTATATCACTGAATAAGAAAAGTTAGGTTTTGTTTTACTGGGCTGGCTAAGTCAGTAAGTGGAGTACAGTCATAACTTACTAGCAGGTTCTTCAGTCTTTTTGGTAAGGTCTCATGAATTTGTTTAATTTTTAATTCTTTCTGTTGGAATTATGATATTTTAGAGTAGTTAAAATTAAAAACCACCAGTAATTCATACAATGGCACTATCATTTCCCTGTTTTCTTATTTGAGAAGTCTCTATTCATAAATAATAGGATTATATCTTTCTGTTGGTAGATTGGAGTGGGAATCAGGGTCATCCTCTGATCAGCTAGTACATACAGATTGTTCTATGCTGCTATTCTAGCTGCAAGTCTTCCAATTGGGCTAGAAAATATTTTTATTAGCCTTCAACCTCATGATATTGAACTTTGACCTGACAAAGTTTATCCTCTTTCTACTATTAAAACCATCAGAGTCATCTAGTTAATCCATATAAATATCTTGATTTTTCACTTTAAGGATGATGTTTTTAAAAACTTTTAAGATAAAAAAATGCCATCAGTGCTTTTATCTTTTTTGTACATCTCTCTTTGAAGAAAATATTAAATCAGATTCCTTCCCGACTGAGCCCTGAGGAATGCCATGACCAAACCACCTTCTGATGCCGTAATTCACTGTAAAGACATCCCATTTGGCTGTGTAAACTTGGGATATTTTTCTGCAGAAGCTTGGTTCAGGATTATTGATACACTTCTTAATAAGCTGCTCTCCTCTACCCCAATTCTGCATTTGAATGTTCTTTGAGCGTTCGCTTGAAACGGAACGGAGCATTGTCAAATAATTCTGTTTATGAACAGTGTTGCCACGAGTGAGTGAATGTCATGACAATCGGAAGGAAAACAGATGCTGATATTTACATGTACTTGAAGTAAATTTCATTGATTGTAGATGATCTATTGCAGGCTTTCATCTTAATTTTGAGATGATTACAGGGTAGCGTGATCCCGGAAAACAGCCCCACGACCTTTACCAGCTAATACTGTCAGTAGCCCTAACGCAGATTAAGAGAGCAACTTTGACTTCATTTTGGCTCGGGCCAGTGGTGACTTAAACTGGGTTTTGCATG
Source organism: Todiramphus chloris collaris (assembly GCA_025345505.1). Classification (NCBI taxonomy): domain Eukaryota; kingdom Metazoa; phylum Chordata; class Aves; order Coraciiformes; family Alcedinidae; genus Todiramphus; species Todiramphus chloris. The sequence goes on from JANVCC010000319.1 coordinate 7,327,446, forward strand.
GGGTGCCAACATTATACAAAAACCAGTTGCAGGGTTTAAGATGGTTCTGTAAACAGATAGTTTTGGGGCTGAAAATTACTGTTTCTATTACTATTTCCTATGCTGGGAACTGAAATGAAACTGTTCATTGCACAGATGAGAGCGAGTTTCAGTAACTCCTGCCCAGGAGTGATAAAGGTGGGTTTGAACCATTGACCTCAAAGTGAGAAGTTCTTTATTCTCCTTGTTTTCTCAGTCTGCTCAAGTAGCGCTTGATTGTCCACACATCTTTAGATACTACAGCTCCCCTTTAAATGTGCCTTGAAGCAGAAGTAAAAACTGTAAGTTTGTCTACTGCCAGCTATTTAAAAAATGTTTTCCCTTTTAAACACATCTGTTTCCTGATGGAACAACATTTTATTTCAAGAAATAAGGGAACAGGAGAGAGAGGCTGCATTTCAGTAACTTAGCTTTTGAAGAGGCCACTTAAGACCTCTGACTGAGAAAGAGGGATATGATCTATACGATCCATGGTTTTTATTAATGAACTGTATATACAATTTCAGTTAGCACTTGAGTTTCCAGTTGGTTTTAGTCCAATGAAGTGCTGAAATCAGTAGGTATGTCTTCAGTAAAACTGAACTGGTAGAAAAACAGTGTAGAATGGAGTTCCTGGGTCAACCACAAGATCATATTTGATTCCCTTTCATATTACTCATCTGTAAGGCCTGGTCTGTATATGAAGTTAAATGAACACATGGGTAGTTCAGAACCAGTGCTCTTGGCCTCTGCTGGTCAGGGTTTCCATGGAAGCACTCTGGTTCCGGTTAGATCTGCTGACAGATTTGGATGTGCAGTGCTGCTATGTGTCAATCAAAAGGTCAAGTAATTCTTGTTCCAGTGTTGTCTCAATCCCCTTTCTGCTGGAAGCACCTTTCGAATTCATAGTTTTCATATTATCACTTAGAAATCCAAAGGGATTTGTTTTCCTGGTGAACATCTTTGGCTGAAAAGTTAGTCAGCGGATACAATTTCATTCAGGCGATACTGATTGAAACTAAATTGGAAAAAAGTTAAATACAGGGTTTGAAACATTTTCTGGGATCTCCACCAGTTCACAGGCTACAGCAGCTGTACATTCTAGCATTCCTTATCTTCCAGAATCTTATTATGGGATAGATGGGTCTGTAAGATCATTCGAGAGTGATGAGAAAATCAAGCAGTACTGGCAGCTGTAGCCATGCCCTGCTTGAAGCTGTATGTCACTCAGTACTCACTGTTCAGTCAAGTCTGGATGAGCTGCTTGTTTTCAGATGTTCAGTGTATCTAGACCTCCCTTGGGTGTGCATATCCAGAGTCTCTCACCATCTGCTTCTCATCTTCTGACATGGGCGTTAGGTTTTTGTTGCTCCTATTCTTGTCATCCTGCATTCCACCTGATCGGGAAGGCAGTGGAAGAGGGAAAAAACACTATGTAGTTATTTAGATGCAAACCAGTTCTTAATTAAAAAAAGAAAATGTGATTGAAAGTATATATAGGTACTTTATTGGTCACAGATTTTTTTTCACAGAGTCTCACATGTCTTTGGTTTTCCTGTGAGCTGCTGAAGACATTTGGCACGAGTAGATGAATTTTGCTTCTTATGCTCTTTGCCAGTGATTTTGAAGAAGCCTTCGTTTGTTATTCAAAATTAGGCATCAAATCACATTTCGGTTGATTCTTTACCTTTTGCCAGAATCACACCATTGCAAGGAAGGCTCAAATGACACAACAGAATGGTCATTCAAGAGAACGGGGCTGTTGCAGAAGAGCAAGTTTTGTGTTCTGCATGCAGAACATATAATAATACAGGAATAATAATTTCAACAAGTAGCCTCACAGGTGCCTATCAGTTGTATCCCAGATTTCTTCTTAATATGATAATATATGTGTGGTTTTATACAAATGCCTGTATATACATATGCATATATACATAACAGTGTTTCTATGTGTGTCTGTGTGTGAATGTATTTAGTGCTTTTCCTAGGAGCAGTCCAGCTCTGAGAACCTGACTGGATTCCTTTCTGACACACACCCCACTGACAGAGTTGCCAATTATTTCCAGCACTGAGGCTTAATTGCCAGTGTGTGAGCTGGAAAGAACCCAGGTTTATTAGCAGATTCCAGGTTCAGTTTGCACGTAATTTGCTAACAAAGAAGGTACATCACTGTAGCCCAGATTGTCACTCTGAAAGCTCTATAGTTCTTTCTTCTGTTCTGATCCATATTAATTGTGTTTTACTGAGAAATGCTGACCAACATGCAGAATAATTTTCAGTCCTTCTGTTACAGGGTTTTTCCTATCAAGCCATGAGGAGACTATTAACACCTCTCTGCTGGAAGCACATAAAATAATCATGGGAGCTGTTTATGTTAATTCAGACTAACTCAGGCCTCTTTTTTTGTTTCAGAATAATTACTGTTTCAAAACATTAGCATGTGTTAAGAGATCAAGTTTAATTTGTAAGAGCTGAATGACAACATTTCCAATGGCTTATTAAACAATAATTAGATTTAAAACAGTGTGACTCTACATAAGCTTGCGTGCATCGAGAAGTTTAAACGTCTCTTTTGTAAGTAATGTAGGTTGTAAGGTTACAGAGTTTAACACCACTAGGGGATATCTTATCATATTAGGTAACAAGTGATACATTCAATTGTATTTTTTTTTTGAACTAGCATAAAAGATGGAGTTCTTTTTTTTTTTCCAGTTTGTTATGTGCTAATTAAACTGTTGGCTTAAATAATATGGGGCTCTACTCATCCGACTGCAATTTAAACATTCTAAGTAGCAGGATCTCCTTAAATGTCTGCTTGGAAACTAAGACAGGCTGTAGTTCCCCACTAAAGTGGAAAACAAGGATGCATAAAGGAAAGCAAAACTATTTTAATATTTTAAGTGTAGGGATCGAAATCTGCATCATTTATTCCTGTGTTAGTAGAGCAAGTCATTGAAAAAAAAATGGAGAAAGGATAAACAGAGCAACAAAGAAAACCCAAACCCTACAAAAATGTGCTGAAATGCACAGGATTAACCAGTGCCAGATGCAAGTCTAAGTGTGTAATACCAAAAAAAGTCTGTTAGCTCAGCCCCTATAGCATACATTGTCTTACAAAAACGGAGTTCAAGCCAAAGATAGCACTGAAGACCTTGCACGGGCAGATGTGTTCTGAACCAAGAGTGCAAGACAGCCCTAGCTAACTGCAGGTGCAATGAAAAGTCAAGCAAACGAGAAGCTGCTGGAAGTGTATGTATTTGCTTAACTCCCTTACAAGGTTGTTCAAAGCCAAAGATATTCCATCTCCCTAACAGCAAAGATACGCTCGTGACCAGAACCACTGGCCCTTCCTTCACAGTTCGTGTGAATCCAGCAGATTGGGTGCAAGGTCCAGGTTCTATTTGTGTTTCATTCCTTTGGGCTATTTTTAGAGAGAGAACTATATTCTAGCCCTCCTGTGTTGATAGCGATGGATGAGAAATCTTGTCCTTGTTCAACCTTGTACCTACCTAGCTCCCTTTCCAGTCCTCACTAAACTTTTCCAGCTAGTTTGTTTTTCATGTTAAGCGGGAAACACATCAGACCCTCCCTGCAGGAGAAAGCATTTGCTGCTGTAGCTGTCTGATGATGAGAGATGTGCTCAGCAGCTCTCTTCCCAATAGAAAACTGGTACTAGAAGTAGGTAGACATTAATTGTAATGTTACACTCTTATCAAAGTGTACTCTCTAGACTGCTCTGAGTACCTTTCCTTCTGCAGCTGCATAGGGAACCACTGGTTACAGGAGAGGTGAAAATATACTATTATGAAAATAAGCGTGCTTAGAATTGTAGGGGAAAAAAAATGAACATTCAAATACCTTTACCACTAATCTGGTACATAAGTGTCTGTTGAGTTACTTAAAAATGTTGTTTCTTTGTTTATTCACTTTGCTAGTAGCCTTCAATTGCCTATAATCTCCAATAATAACCCAACTGCCCAAGTCTGGATTGGATCTGACGTTCACTGGTGTGTCAACCAGCATCATCTGCTTGAGATTTTAGCATAAATTTGGTTATAAATGAATATGTTAGATGCATACATAGGTTCAATTAGGTTGTAGGTTCAATTAGGTTGTAGGTTTGATTAGGTTGTAGGTTAGATTATGTGATCCTGCCCTGGCAGGGGGTTTGAACTGGGAGATCTCCAAGGTCTCTTTCAACCCCTAACACTCTGTGATTCTGTGATAAATTCTTAGATTTATTGATGCTTACGGGAGTTTTGACATTAAATTTCCTAAGTCATGAGCTTATCCTTAATGTTTACAGCTATGGACAGAGCTAAGGGGTAAAGTATGGGGCAGTATGGATGAGGTTGTGGTTCTGCTGGAGTCTGATGGCACTGTGCCTATGACCCCAAGAGAGACAGCAATGCCTATTTTATAAACTGAAATGGTGTCCTGTTCTGTATTCAAGTCTGGCATGACAAAGCTGTCAAATTTAAATATATTTAAATAAAAGTTTTGATTTCATTCAGGATTTAGCAAAGTTTGTCTCAAACTCAGCTGCATCCACCAAAAAAAGTTCCTATAATGACTTAAGTGGCATTTTAGGCTTGAACTGCCCCATCCCAGTAGATGATAAGGGTTATATTCTAACATCACACTGGATGTAAGCCACTTGGTTATAGCAGCTGTATGTTTTAGCTCACTTACTGTGCCATGTGTCACCCATATTATTTTGGAGGTAGCTGTCTTCACTGGAGCTAGACTAGCTTAGCTCGGGTCACTAAAGCCTGTTGTCATCACGCTTGAATTGTTCCTGTGTGACTGCAGAATGGTTGGTATCAGGTCTGTGGGATACAGGACCCTGCTGACTCATGCAGGAAACCTGGATCTGGTATGAGGCAACACTCTCAGTAGGTTAACCAGAGCATACACAGTTAGGTGTGCTTACGTGCCTGCAGGGTGGCAAGTCATGTCTCTTACCAAGTCAGACAGCCATGTAGAGATGGCAAGGGACAAACTTCATCTCTCAAAAAGTTTTGACTCAATCTGAAGCTGTAAAAAGAGTCTGGAGGATTCTATGTCACGTGACTGTTGAATTTTGTTTGTGTTCTACCACGTGTCCTAAGTACAGATTTATCAGCTTGCCAAGGCGTAGTCGCAGCCTGCCTTGGATAGGTTGTGTTCTTTTCCATCAAATCTGTGTCGGCGAGAGCTGCTGCGTGCTTGAGTTTTTGACTGCCTTAAATGCCTGGATCTCACTTTTCTGGATGCTTTTCTGGATTACAATATATTCAATTTCATTTTCCATTTATTAATACTGCAGATTGTTGGTAACCGCCAAATTATTTCTTGCCACTAAACTCTTCCTGTAAATATTTAATTACAATTGCTCAGCGTGTGGGCTTGTGGAATTTTCAGTTTAAAGGAGTTGGTTCTGTGCGATCGAACAACAGTTTTCAAAGAACAAAACGGGTTCCTTTCCAATCATTGCTATTAAGGGACGTGTACATGTCTGTCAATAAAATGGATCTGATAAAAAGACAGAGAATGATCACTTCATAAATAGATGCAGAACAAAAATTGTCTTCTTTATTCCCGAGAGTAAAGTATAATTTTTTAAGACTCCAAAGCATGCTATGCTACAATTTGTTACCTTTTCTATTATGTTAAGTAGCCTAAATGTCTGTTAAATAATTTATAAAATCACATGCCAATTCTATATTTATTTAACACCCCACCACCAATATTATATGCACAGAATTTATTGCTGTCAGAATATATCCAGTCACTGAAACTAGGGATTAACGAGAAATGACATTCGCTGCCTTATTGAAAATCATATTTTTTAAATAACCAAAGAGGATTGAATAAATTGTTGGATACAGGATTGTAGTTCTAAATATAATCTTTCAGGACTATAATGAAAGGATCAGTTAATGCCTCAGTCAGTAATAATTTGGATTGTAGATTTTAGGGGAAAACTCATCAATATATTTTATGATCTAATGTACATCTTTACATCTTTCAAGAGATCAAAAGTAAATGGATGGAGCAATGTTTTATTCACGGTGTAAAAAAGAATAGGGAGAGGATTTATGTTTCATAAGAGGAGATTTTCAGCTAATTAATTGTGAATTTCTACAATGCTAAAATTAGTTGGCACTGCACAGTTTTAATTAAATTCATGGCCAACTCAAGTAATTCTAACTAAAGAACCGCACGAGCAAAGTCCACAGTTTTCTGTGTATTTTCTGTCTGAGCTTCAGCTTTAGTCGTAGGCATAATATGGGATGGTGTTCTCAAGAATCTGTAAGGAGAATTTACTTTCCATATATGAGATGCATTTTGACTCATGCAGGACTGTATTAAAAAGGCAAAGGGAACTTAGTATGCAATAGGGATTAAACTGCTTGTTTGCGTGGCATGGAAGATCACTTTAAATAGCTCTTTTTTTTTTAGTGATTTCTTGATTTCCTGGCCATTCTGGCCCTTCTTACAATCAGCATTACCAATAGATGATCAAATAACCATTGAATATCTAATTATCCTTTTGATATCCCAGCCCATCCTACTTCTTGGAATAGGCAAGTGAACAAGCAAGTGTTAAGAATTCTGGCAATTTCAGTACACTGGACTCTGATGTACATTGTCTTTATTCTCCTGGAATTTATTTTGACTCTGCATGGAGACACAGGAACATTTCATTTCAGCTGAAGAGGCAAAGCTGCCATTCAACGTGCTGTTTTAAAACATATTCTTCAGTATATTCACTACAGAAGAGTGTACACAAGCCAACATGTTATGGTTATGATAAACCATAACACTTATTTTGTTTAAAAGCATAATGAGAAGAAACATTACCTTCCTATAAACATCAAACTCATGATCATGAACTTTGAACAGTTTCTCCCAAAGAAAGAGAAAAGAATAAGTTCTGAACGCAAAGATTTGTTCAGATTGCTTGGTTTCTAACCCAGTGCTTAGTTAAATAATGTTTTTCCTACACCGTGGAAATTATTATAATTCATCTCTGTATTTCAGCACTTCAGAACACTCCTGGTCATCCTGTGCGCTGAGCAAACTTTAGGTAAGAACAGGTCAGCACTTTATAGACAAAATTCTGTTTGTTTTGGGTGGTTTTTTAATATATTGAAAGATAGGGTGAGATTCCTTCTTTATTTGCAACCAACCCAACCTTACTCTTAGATTTTCGTGTTCTGCCAAGTTGGCCAAGAGGAAGAGGAAATGTAAATGAGGGAGAATACTTTATTTTGCATTCCCTTGTTCTCCTTTTTCAGTAAGAAGAAAGAAAATAGCTTCTCAAAGTCTGAAGGAAAATGCTTTCTGTTTTGATAATGGTAAATGAGTGATGCTTTCCAGCCACTCACACAGCAGATCACTAACACGGTCCTTCCTTCTTCATCACAAAGACTGGGCCAACAAAGGAAGATGGCATAGATCAAGAGAAGGCATTTTGGTGCATTTACCTCACTGTGATCTTCAGCTTTTAAATGCCAGGCTACCTGATTTTCTGCCTGCCTTTCATCCTTTTTGGTGTGTGACAGTCAAGGGGTCCATCAGCCTGGTGGGAGCTGTGAGCTGGGGCCATCCACAGCAGGGACAGACAGGATCTTGCTTGGCACCCAGCTCGGAGCTGGGCAGCTTCATCACCCCCTGGTGCCACTTATCTTGGCTCTCCGTGCCTTGGGGAGCCCCCAGCAGCCCTGCTCCTATGCTGGTAAACTGGAGACCCCTTTCCTTCCCCTCTTTATCCGTCCAAGGGCTGGTTGATAACTGTGCAGTGCTGGCAGGTGCCCCACTCGCTGTGTTTGGAGCAAGCACAAGCTGATCTGCAGCTGTACTTTGCAGGATCAAACCCATCAATTTGTTCAGAGAATTCCTTGCTTTGCTGCAAAAACCCCACGGTTTGTGAATGAAAATAACCCCAGGGTTTGGTTTCTATGGCTACTGTTGCAGTAAGGAAAACAGCAACTGTCTCATTTATTTATTTATTATTAAAATGTTGGAACAGCCCTGTCTCTCTTCAGTTGGGAACCCTTATAAAATGGTGTCTCTTAGTTTCAGACAGGTACCAGTAAGTTCAGTTTTCAAGCTTTTGCAGAAGCTAAAAGCTTTATAAGAGAATTATCTCTTTAGGGTAATATCAAGGCATTTGCTAGGTGCTGTAAAGCTAAGCTATTAGAACACAATGGTGTTTTAATTAAATGTGTGTTATGGACAATTGCACAAGCTCACCTTGTGTCTGCCTGACTTTCTGTATGGTCAGTGTGTTCATTTTAACTCTGCAGAAGGAGGACAGGGGAAGAAATAGTTCCATTTCTGTTCATATGTCCTCAGTTTTCCTATCAGTATTTCACTCAATAAAATATAACTATGAATAGCAACTCCTCACGTTAGAAAGAAATGTGTTACTTTATTTGGATTTAGCTAGGGGAAAAAAAAAAAAGCCTTATTATAAATAGATAATGACAGTCTCAGTCTAATCCTCAGCTTCACTGCTAGGTTTTAACAGCTGACTAATGTCCATCAGGAGGTCATAATGCTGTATAGGAAACTGGACACTGGTGGGGTTTTTTTCCTCCCAGGTTAGTCCTTGCCTATTCAATTGCTCTTCACACAGAAGAAATTCTAAGCCTTTCATCATCCTTCTTGTCTTCTAAATCTTTCCCATTCTTGGCATATCCTTTCTTTCCAATCAGGGAAGTATCAAATGAGTAGGTTTGTTGGTTTGCCTTGGATTTATTCAGTCGAATAATTATTCTGTCTTGTTTTCTATTTGCTTCCTAACATTTGAGGTGCTTCTTTTCATGCCTGCTAAGCACTGTAGCAGATGTTTTCATGCAGCAGCCTGTGGTAAAACCAAGGTATCACTCCAGAATGGCAGCTGTCAATTCAGGATCCACCGTTTTCTGGACAAATCCAGGATTATTTTCTTTCCTGATTTTCATTTCTTGGCATTCACCTGCTGTGAGTTTCATCTGCCTGAAGTGATAGTCTTCTAAGGTCCTCCTGCAATTCTTCAGACACTGTCGTAATCTCTGCTGTTTACAATGGAACTGCATCATCTCTAAAATACATCACCTTGTTCCATTTTCCCTTTTCCAAGACTTTGGCTGTATTTTCACTCATCTGTGGAAGCAGAAGCCTTTTCCTAGCGTGCCAGATCTGTCACTTTTCCCATGCTAGCCCACAACAACTGAAGAAAACTGTGCAAAACACTGTATCCCACTTGAGCAATGGGAAAAGTAGTCACTAATCTGCCTTAGTCATTATGGTTCCTCTTGGGCTGAAAGAGCCAAAAACTCCAGAAATCAACTCAGATCTTTAATTTTTGACATCTGTCTGAAGGCTGAAGTTTTCTGGCACGTCTTCTGGAAGCACCAGTACAAACACTGGATGCCCAGCTGTTAGAGGGTCACCAGTACAAACACTGGATGCCTAGCTGTTAAAGATGAGGTGAATCCTGTTCCCTCTAGGTTGCTCTGGTTTTTGGTTTGTTTGCAGGATGCTGAGATGTCAGCTTTGGATTCTGTCATGATTTTTTCCATTGGAAACACTTGGTTTAGAGATATTTCTGGGGTGTTCATAGTGCATATAAATATCACATTGCTCTCTGCAGACTCCACAGTTTATTTATTAGTCCTCAGTTCGATTTTTAGTGATAAACTGCCTGATGAAATGAATCACAACTTTTCATTATAGGCAGAAGCTCCCTCTGATCTGAAGTGTTAAGTGAAGGCCAAATCACAATTCACAGGAGAAACGAAGTGAAATACAAACCAATTTATTTTTAGAAACAAGATCAATAAAAATTGTCATTTCAAAGATAAAAATCACCTTGTGATCTATGCTTAGAATCCTTACTAATCATAAGCCATGCAATTATTTAAATAGGCACGATTTAAATTCAACAACTAGGAAAATGAGTATGTTAAAGAGCTCTAAGAACTGATCAGAGCTCCCGTTGTTATTCTGAATTAGTTTTCACCAAGACAGAGGGAAAAGACATACATTTCTCTGAACGGAGCTTAGTTTCTAGTTCAACCAGACTGCTGGCTGTTTGTCTGACAGCTGTGATGATGCTGAAATAAAGCAACACAGGACAAGAGACATTATCATCGGCCTGTAGGCATAGAGTCAAAACCTCCTTTCTGTCTTAGGACCTTCAGCAGCATATACCAGATGCAGATCTGTCTCCATCACTGTAGTTTCAAGTTCCCTTTGAAGGCTGTTACGTGTTTAGTGGTTTTATTGTCATCCTTAGCTGATAGTTTTCTATCTGCTGATGCTCGACAGATGTGCAATAAAAGACCATTAGAAATTAGAGGGGGAAACCACTCACTCTCAGGTATTATCTCTCAGGTGACTTGGGGCATCAGAAAATAGATCAATGAAAAATAATTGCTGGATTCAGAAAACCAGATATAATGCTAGAGGAAACAAAAACCTATTTGAAATCCACTTGTTTTCTACTTTGAAATGATGTAAGAGCAAAATTGGAGTACTGCTGCCAACAGAGTGATTCTGTTTCTGGGTAGCTTCCACCGCCTGACTTTGGAGGGGCTGCACACAGTTCCATGTTGATTGAGCAGGACTATAGAGGAACCTGAGATTTTCCAGGCTTGTTTTTTTTTCTGCTGTCTTATCTTCCCTTTTTGTGCTCCATCCTTACACAATAGCACAGCAGTGCATTGTCTTTATGGTGTCTAGAAATCAATGTCTTCAACATGGATTTTTCAGTGTCATCAGAGCCAGCCGATGCCAGCACAATATCACTCATCCTGCTGCTGGCATCATGGGGTGGACGTGAGGTTTTACAGCTCTCTTCTGTGTCTGCTGGTATGATCGGTGCATTTATATGCAAAACTGAATCTTGGACAAAAAAAATCAGTGGCGGGGCTGGGGGGAGGGTGGCACTCAGAAACCCTCTAATCCAGCAGCTAATTCAAAGCAGTAAGAGAGCTTCACAGAACACATCTTTCAGACATGGATTTTTGGCAGTCAGTGACAGAGGGCTCCCGTGTGGTCTCAGACACTATTAACCATTACTGCTGAAGCCCCTAACCTGCTTAATGATGGAAGAGACTGCTTTCCACCATCACGCTCCAGGGGCACTGAGGTCAGGAAACCCCAGTCCTTTGCACTGTGCCAACAGAAGAGGCAGGTAAATCCAATTTCCTTTCTGATGGTGCTAGGTAGGAGATAATCAACCATTTGTTATTCCTAGGTGTCATGTAATCATAGGACAACAAAAGCCTAGTCTATAATGAACACACTGTCATCAGAGCTATATTTAATCAAAAAAGAAGATAGGGGAAGTGTAAAATACAGTCGTAGGGAAGAAAATAAGCTCTCCTCAGTAAAACATTGCAATGAACGTCTAGATTTTCACTGTGTGTGTAAGCAAGCTGAGACATGTGCTTTTTGTCCCATCCCACCCAAAGCTGTCTCCATGCACAAAGTCTGGGCCAGGGCTACACCTTAGAAGCAGATATTACTGCACTCTGCAGTTCTCAGCTGAAAGAGAACTTGATGGTTTTGTCAAGCTGATCCTCAAAGGTGTTGTTCTTATGGCTGAAGTTTTGCTTTTTAAAACGCACATGCATCTGAAAAGTAAGTTTGTGAGAAGTGGGGTTTTTCCAGTTTTATTGAGAGTAATAGGCAAAATAATGGGATGATGGAAATAAAAGGAAAGTAGAGAAATAAGGATTGGAACTGAGAATCATAGAATGCTTTGGATGGGAAGGGACCTTTAAAGGTCACCTAGTCTAACTTCTCTGCAGTGAACTTTACCTGCCCCTCCTACCCCACCCCTGCAGTGAGATTTAACTAGATCAGGTTGCTCAGTCTCATCAAGCCTGACCTTGAATGTCTCCAGAGATGGGTTTCCACCTGGGCAGCCTGTTCCAGTGTCATAGTAAAGAACTTCTTCCCAATGTCCAATCCAAATCTACCCTTCTCTAGTGTAAAACCATTGCGTCTCGTCCTGTTGCTACAAGTCCTTGTAAACAGCCCCTCCCCAGCTTTCTTGTAGGTCCCCTCCAGCAGGGACTCCCCCTGGAAGGCCACAATAAGGTCTCCCCAGAGCTTTCTCTTCTGCAGACTGAACAGCCCCAATTCCCTCAGCCTGTCCTCGTAGGAGAGGTGCTCCAGCCCTCTGAGCATCTTCGTAGCCTTCCTCTGGTCCTGCTCCCACGGGTCCATGTCCTTCTCGTGTTGAGGGCTCCAGAGCTGGATGCGGTACCCTAGGTGAGGTCTCACCAGAGAGGGGCAGAATCACCTCTCTCCATCTGCTGACCATACTTCCTTTGATGCAGCCCAGGATGGGACTGGCCTTCTGGGCTGCAAGTGCACATTGTTGGCTCATGTCCAACTTGTCATCCACCAGTACCCACCAGTTCTTTTCTGCAGGGCTGTTTTCTGTACTGATGAGTAGAGTCCATGTCTCTAATTCTGAAAAGATCAAAGTACCTCAAACTGATCCCTCTATTTTTTACAGCCAGTCGCTCATTGACATCAGTAACAGGGAATTAAATGGTTTTGTTGCATAGCTTCCCCCTCTGAAGTGACTTAATGCTTCATTTCTGTGATGACAGAGTTCAGTACTACCAGGTGGCATCACAGAAGTGGGTTTTTAAAACCTTCCATTCTCAACTGCAGAATTATTTCTTTTTACACCGTATAATGGGATGAGTGGAGTGTGTGGACTGGGCAGAAATTTGCTTTCCCTGGACAATCTTTTTCAGTAGTGCTTTGTTTTCTAGGCTTTTTAATTTTTGCTTTGCACACGTAGAGCGTACGTTAGTTTTTTAAAAGGAACTGTTATTTTTTACTTGTATGGCAGGGATTCATCCAATTGCCATCTCTTTGAGTCAAGGGTTGTTTTCATACTGTGTGTTTGCACAGCAGCTTGAAGAGGATCCTCCAGGATCTGTGGTAACACAGATAAGTAAACAGAGCCCTGCCTGCTCTCCACTTCTGCTCTCTTCCAGGTTAGCACAAGTGTTTGTGCATGCTGGGAACTCATACCAATATAAAAAGAGATGCAGATCAGGAGACTCAAAGATCTGGCAGTGGGGTTATACACCGAAATTCTGATACCAATAGTCTAGACGTAGCCTACACATTGCCACTGTGTAATGTGGATTGTATAGATTGTTCATGCCTGTAGCTTGGCCACCCAAAAGTTCACACCTCAAAGTTCTTCAGTGACTGTCTAAGAAAACCTTCTGTTCCATAAGTGAGTGTTGGAGATGCCTGTTTCTGCATTGTCCAGATCCCAGTAAAAGGGGAGGACATGGGATCACTCCCATGATCCCTGTATTTTTAGCAGCATACGAGCGTAGGTAGGAGCTGTCAGGTGGCCCAGGATTGCAGGAGCGATGCAGCGGGGTCTGAATGTTACCTTTACAGTCCTGCTAAACCACCTCTAGTGAGTGCTCCTTGGCTGTGGTTGACACTCGGTGCCAGTGCAGTGTGGCATGGAAAATGTGAAGAGCTGGAAAAGTCTGCAAAGCCAGTCTTGATGGGAAAATCCTGCCCAGGTGTATTTGCACAGCTCTGTGTCAGTATTCTGTATCTCTGGTAGTGACTGTAGTAAGTCCCTTTCAACAACAGTGGCTCTTACAGGTAGTACCCCCAGGTACCTTCTCTAAGTTCCAGTTGTTAATGTCTTTTGAATTCTTAGCACCAACTGGACAGTGATAAGCTCTCCAGTGTTTCAGAAACCAAAAAATACAATATCTTGGTCAGAATACAAATGTGTCTAGGTAGCTTTTTTTTTCGAACATGCATTATGGGAAGAAGATTGTCTTTTTCTCAAGAAACTCCTCCCACTTCTTCCCATTTAAAAATACATTATGCTGTGACAATGAAGTAATCACAAGATGAATCAATGGCAGAGGAATTGAAGTCCTCTTCTGGAAAAAAAAATACGGCAGACATTTTTAATTCTCTGGAAAAAAAAAAATTAGAGGAAACTACTGTGATGACACTGTAGTGAATCGTGCTCTTTAACCATTGGCACAAGATACAACCATCGAGGATGAGGAGTGTGCTTCTGATCTAGCATGTAATTTTCCGGTGAAAACTCATGCTTGATAAGATGCTACCTTTCAGTTATAAATTATGATTAACCTTCTGTTGGTTTGTTGTGAAATCCAAAGATACATATTGAGTTCTACAGTTTATATTTGATAAAATTGTAATGCCATGCAATACCACAGAGACTAAAAAAAAAAAATTGACGTTGCTCAGCTATTAAACAGTATTTCTGATGAGATCCCAAACTGAGCTGATCATTGCCAACGAAACCAAAAATCCAAGACATGGAAACCTGGTCGTATCAGGGCTGTCAGATTATCTAGTTCTCAAGGAGATTTATTTTTGTGCTGGGAGGCATAAAACATGGAGATTATTGGAAAGGACACTTTTTCCTGACATTCTCCAGGAGCCCCATTGTGCTAAAAGTAATTCATTTTCAGCACTCATTATCTGAATATGTTGTTCATAAGAAGAAAATATTCATTATTTCCATTAAACTCCAGGAAACGTACATATCCCAGCACATCTACAGTCCCCAAAGAAATTTCTAGCATCAGATCTAATTTGGCCAGCCACAAAATCTCAGCAAACAAGGTCAATAAGAGATTATAAAAATGCCAGTGAGTTTCAAGTGAATCCCGACTTGGCAATTATCACAAACACTATTACTACTCAAAAATAATACGATGTCAAGTTTAGACCCCTTCTTCCTCCTCTCTGCAGCTGTCCAGTGTATAAGGTCTTTTTCAGCATTAGGGATTTTTAACCCCTAAGTCCAGCTCAACATTCTTTCTAGTAATAAAAGCAAGCGCGTTGAGTACCATTTAGGGTCTCCAATTAAATATTTTCTTTTCTCATGGAATTACTTCAACACTTTGCATTCTGTCTGTAAGGTCATACTCCTGTAAGGGCAGGAATTCATCTTATATTAAATAGTAAAATGTATAAGTCCAAGCTGCTTTTCATTTGCTAGGCATTCCTCTTCAATGTTAAGATTGGCAACATTAATGGAGAAGACAAACACCGTCTGCAGAGAACAGATGAACTGATCAAAACATTTGGATACGTACAGATCCTGCAGAAGCAGGAGCAGAAATTGCAAGTTGTGACCCACTTGAGCTTGCAATTAATTTTAGACTCTGCAGGATAGGTACATTTTGAAAATGTTTTTTTTGAAAGGAGAGAGTAACAATTACCAGGTGACATGGTTTTGGCTGCACAATGCATTTTTGGGCAACAAAGGCTGTTTACCAATTTCTGTTTAAGTAGTAAGATTATTTCAATCAAGACAACCCTGGGAATAAGAGGAAGTAAGTTAGATTTTATGCGCATAACCACAATAAGTTGGTTATTATTTAGCTTTATTACTTGCACTTTATTATGCTTAGTTATTATTTTATTACTTAGTTAACTATATTTACATTTAAACCTAACTAATTTTACATTTTGTGTATCTGAAAGTAAAGGGCTCCTTGAAAAGTAATCAAAATCTTTTGGTTCATCCAATTATACACGAACAAGAGTGAATTTCTGTTAACTTTTTGTTCTGATGGAAAAGCTGAGATGCTGTTTCAGTTTGACCCCAAAAGAATTGGGTCCAGGGTAATTTTCATGTGCATCTGAATGGGAACCAAAACCAATACTTGATTTCAATCTTTTTTTTGTTTTGCACCACTTGCTCTATGAATTTGGTATCCTCCTTATTGCCAGACATTCTGTATCATGAAGTAAAAGTGATGTTTTCTCAGCCTCTTGTGGTTTGTTCAGGCAGCCCAAAGCTAAAAAACTCAGCTGCTTGGATGGTGTATCTCTGAGCTGTACTATGTTTCAGAAAAAAGACAGGACAAAATTCAATATCAAATGGAATTAATTTCTTACTTTCCCAAAGTACTGTTGTAGAGGATCATTCAGAGTTAGCAAGAGAATGAGTTCTCTCTCCAAGTAATCAAGTTTCCTGCATGATCTTTTCTTGCCCTTCCCCTTTTTTCATTTCAGTTTGTTTTGACTGATCTTTTTTGTGAGGTTTGTCTCTCTACTTGTGTCCTAATATCCAATGAATCTATCCTAATACCTAATAACTCCAGTCTATATCCCAGTCACAAATCAAGGACATCTAAATCTTCCTGTCAAAGAAAGATGAATTAATAAAAGTGTAATTTCATCCAGCCTGAAAAATGCCCCAAAGTACCTCCCATCCCTCAAAGCTGAATTTCTCTGCGATAAGCTACTGTAGACGTCCCTGCACTACAAAATTACTGTTGCTGGGTTTTGTGCCACGGCATCACAGTGGCTAATTTTCTTGTGTTCACTAAGTAATCTTCATTCATTGTGTCTTTTTAATACACGCTATCTACTTCACAGAAGGAAACCAAATACCGGTTACTCAGCGTATGTCGGGAAGCAGATAAGGCAGTAATCTGGGCATCAAGAAATTTATCTGACACAACACAAGAAATTCTGTGATACCTTAAGGAATCTGATAAATTTTTTTTTAGCTTTCTTACTTCAGGTTTTTATTCCACAAGTACAGTTTTCCTTTGACCCATGAAACTCTTGTGCTCTCGATGCCTTAACTCCTGTCAGAATCCAGTACAAAGCAAATGGCACAGAACAGCTTTGGCAAATTCAACACAACTGTTGCAGCAACTTTCCACGTAACTCACAGACAATCTCCTTCTGCATTTTGTTTTGATTTCTGCTGCTTTTTAACTTGTACACATTGTTCATTAAAGACCTCTGTGCAGCAGTGGAAAGCAATGCAAAGTTGTTGGGAGTCCTCATGGTATGCGCTGGTGTTTTTACCAGAGTGACTGAGGAACCGTGGTCTGAACAGTAATGGAGTTTGACAGCACGTTATAAAACAAAGCTTGGTTGGTGCAGCAGGAAAGATGAGCAGCAGTGTGCTCCTATGGCATGTCACCCAGTCACCTACAGCAAACACAGGATCATAAATGATGCCGTGGCTTTGGTTGGCTGTCAGGGACCCTTGGTGTCTGGGTCATCTAGCAGCAACAATCGATCATGCAAATGCCTTTTGAAGGCAGGTGAGAGTTACGTTGTCCTTTGGCCCCAGCAATGGTAGTTTGACAGGAGAGAATCACACCTTGAATGGGTGATGTAGGCAGCATCCTACCTGTGCTGCCAACGGTGGTCAGTGAGCACCGTGTCAGGAGGCAGGGTATCAGCAACCATGCTGGATCTCTCTCCAGGAATAACAACAGTGCTTCATAATAGCTGAGGATGTAAATTGTGTGACATCTAGCATTGCCACACGCAAACACCTGGGCCTTAATGCTTTTCAAATCTGCCAACACTGACAGCTCTGAAATCCTCTTGGTCTTACACGTAGCAGAGAAGGATCAGCTGGTTCCTGCTGTGGAAGGCACACATAGTCCTGCAGCTCTCCGTTGCTTTAGGTTCATTTTGTACCTAGAGCAGAACACAGACTGTTAGACCTTCGTACCTTGTCTTCAAAACTGGTTCATTCTGCAGTATCCCATTTCACTCCAAATTATGCAAGAAGGCTTCCGTAAGGAAGTTGTAAGAACTGGAGTATGTGAGAGCTGGAGTCATATGCCATCGTACTCTTGTGCAGAAGTCTGTGCATGAATTCTGATGCTCTGCCCGGGTCATTGTAACAATAACTCCTGGAGATCCATGTATTGAAATCTTTCCCCAAAGTTGATACGTAAGCAATGTCTTGGAAATGGTTCTTCTAATACTGATCTCATTTGTTACACCATGGGAGTTGTTACACTTCAGCCATATGGTCCTAGATAGTTCAGGGGAAAAGTCAGTGAACAAGGAGAAGCTTCATGGAACTTTCACGTTCTAGCCCAGACAGCGGTCCGGCTGCTGGAGACTTAAAACCCTGATTACTAAGTTCAGCTTGTGTCAGTGGGAGTGGTAACTTGGGTAACATAGGTATCTTCAGCTGGAAGCAGCGCTCTTACTGCTATAGCTGTTTTGTTCCCTCTCCAAATTTCTCCTTGTCTTTGCCAAATGGAAAACAAAGCCTTTTCCTGTAGGTAAAGCAGCCAATGCTTTTGCTGCAGGATGCAGTTTGCATTGGTATGTCTTTGTATAAAATATGCTTTTACACGTGTCACTCCAAGACAAAACGACACATTTCCTGAAGAAATGAGTCTGAGCCCTTCATTTTAGGTCTGGCTTTAGACACTTCAGTGATTGTACATCCTTTTTAGGTCGATAGCTGCTCTGTTCTTTTTCCTATTTTCAACAGTATCATTTGGAAGACAAAAGTATGCAGAAATAAATACTTGAGGACTGGGAACAAATCCATCTTCTCCTTTTCTAAATACGAGAGAGCTACTGACATTTAGAGATTGGAAGAAGATGAAAAACATATTAAAATGCCATCTTGCTGGAGAGATATGTATTTCACAGGAGTAAACAGTGTGAGACATTGATAATGATCCTATAGAACGGAATTATATGTTTAAAATAAAATGATAATTCATACAGAAACATCATTAGTGGTTGAACATTCTTAATTCAAGGTAGAAAGCAGCTGCAGGCTAAACTAATTATTCAGTAACATTACTTCTGGAGGAATTCTGGTGATACATGGAGTTGTTCTTTATTCATTTTTAACTTGAATGTAGCTGAGATCAAAGTTCTGGCTTATATGTCCAGCAATAGGTTCGTGGAACATCAATCACCACAAGTTTGTTGTTGTTTCTAGTATTTGTAGGCTAACCAGCTGAGAAAATGCTTACATTCTCCTAAATACGAAATATTTCTGTTCACTACAATTGGATTGCAGTCAGTGTGGAGAAAAGCCCTCTTACCCTGGGATCTGTTTAAGGACTACAAGTGGAAAGCAGAAAAAAAAGGCGAATGATTTATTATCCTATGTTTTTCATGTTTAAAAGGCATCACTTAATACAGGGAAAGAGTTCAAATAATATAACGTACAGAGACAAAATATTATTGTTGTTGGGGTCCTGCTTCCACGTGTGCGGAGATTTTAGGTGAGCACATGCTTCTAAAAGGTAGCAGGAACAGAACTGCATGAGAGCAGCTTTTTTAACATCCCTCCCACACAGCATTTTCATTCTATACTGTACTGCAGACACCTGTGCACCTCACTGATTTCTGTTGTCACCCAAGATTAGCATCAGCTAAGGTACAATACTTGCTTTTTGGTAGACACAACAAAGTAGCGTGAAAGCTGTCAGGACATTGCAGCATGTGCAGAGCCAGGCACAGAAGCCCTGACAGCAGCCACTATTTCGCCTGTGCTTTCACTTGGGGTAAAATAGCAAGATTTTTAATTACTAGAGCCCAAAAGTTGTATATGAAAGAAGTTTGTTTAGACGTGCCTAAAATACAACCATTGGGAATGTTACTAGTAAGAGAATTCTGTGCAGAAAGTCACAGCAAGATCAGTATATGTAATAAGAAGACAGTTAGAGGTTTTGTTATCAGTAGCTCACATAATGAATAAACATGAAATAAATAAATAAATAAAATTAAAAGGTGAGAAACTGAACTGTAAGCATCCAGTGTCTAAGGCCAGGATTCACCCTTTCCCTTTTCTATCCCATTTTCCTTCACTGTACACTGGCATGCCCTAGGGTAACGATTCACCCCGAGCTCAGATTTTACAGAGCTGGAGCAAACTGAGGGGTTTGTTCGTTAAGTTGTGAGCACCAAGCTTAATCACCACAGCAGGTAACAATTATTCCAGATACGTCTTAAACACAATAAATCAAACAAAAAACCCAAACCAGGCCTTGACAAATAATCAGTAAAATGGCAGTCACTGAAAATGGATGGTAATAAATTGAAGCAGTTCTGTAGAAACACCTGGACAGATGTCTTTGTTCCCCCGGTGCTATATACGCTTCATGTTGGGAGTACTGCTAATGCAGGTACATTTAGAGTTTGCAGACTGGTCCAGTGTGGAAACAAGAGGAGCTCTTCTTCATCTTATGATCCTGGTTCTTTGGCTTCGGGTTTATCCAGTGAGAATTATTCTACAGAGTAGCTGATGCTCAGGTCTTGGGCACTGGAAAAGGAAAGTGTACACGTTTTTCTCCGTAGAAACAATTTTTCATGCTTATGAAACAATTTAAGACCAGAATGAAAGAGTATGCAATTTCTCAGGACTCCACAAAACGTTTTTTTCCTCTCTGATTAAACTGGTTTTGAAGCTTTTTTTTCCCCCCTTTTGCTTGTAGAAGATGAAATATCCATGGACAAGTCAGTACTGATTAATAATACTTCTTGTGCCAAGTCTCTAGCCTTCTTCCATTCTTATGCTCCTCTTAGTGAAATAGTTTCAATCTCCTTAGATTCTTGTATTTCACATGTAACTCCTGTATAAAAAGGCAGAATCAAAGACTGACTAGGAAGATGTCTCTCATTCTATTCCAGCCTCCACTCCCTTGCCACGACAGAGAAAATCTTGAGTTTCCCAAAATCATCAAACCTGAAACAGAATAATGAAAACCAGATGAAAGCTACAGGTCAGCTCCAAGGGACTAAACAAATTAATGATAAATGCCATTGAATTCCAATTTGAATGGGAGAGGCAGAGCTTAGATCTAAGCAGTTCAGAAGGGCTGAGCAGAAGTTCTCACATGATAAGCTTGCCTGTTGCCAGGTTGCTCAGCACTCAGCCAAACCTGCAGGCAGCAAGTCCTAAATCCCTAGAATGGCTATTGTATTCAGAACCAATTTATTTTTTTTAGGAACAAATGAAACGACCAAAAAAAAACCCCAGAAGGTTGTTGGGCTGTCTTTTGTTTCTTTACAGGGAGAGGAAAAGAAAGGATCTGGTAATTTACAGTGACTTCAATAACGTGCAGTTGGGCAACAAATCCAGTGCAGAACAGAACATGTGTTTGTATGTAGGAAATAAAGCACAGGGAGAAGGATCCGTGGAGATGGAACTACCAACTACAGTACAGGTGATCTACAGTGAGCACCTGTAGAAAAGGAATAGAGCTCAGAGCACTCCTCTGATGGAAAACTATGGAAAGGAAAAGGTGACCTTCTGAAAAAACAAACAATAAAATGAATGTATGTACATATAGGGATTGACACAAGGGGAATGTGTTGTGGAATGAAGAGAACAGATAGAAGTGGGGAAGACATCCCTTAGGCCAGAGCGTAGTCAGAAAACTACCAAATAATATTCTTTCTTGGAGAGGTTGGAGGGAAATGAAGGCACAAGGACCAAAACCAGGGAAAATAAGAAAACGTACAGGGAAAAAGGAGTGGGGAAAAAGAATGATGAAAAACAGGCAAGAGGAAAATAATGTACAGAGTGAAAATATGTCAAGAAAAGAGCTCAGAGATCCCAAATGTACAAAATTAAAAGCAATGCTTTAATCATTTTGTATAAATTGCTTCTGAAACACTAAAACAACCAATCATTAAATGGTCACATTTTTGCTGGGGGATGAGGAATGTTTTAAAAACTAGGTGTGGCTTGAAAATGAGTATATAGATAGTCATATATAGTATCCCTCCTGGAGAGAAAGATTTGCAAAACCTATGTACCTGTGTAGCACATATGCAGTAGTCCATAATGCTGAGAGCTCAATGTGACTATGAGAAAAAGAAAGTCTTACATTCAAGATTGTTTGTACATCCTTATTTGCACTTATAAAATATTGAAATTACTATAAGTAAAATTTATTTCACTCCTCGCTGTCTTCTTTGTATCTTAATATCTTAATTTCTGGGCACCTGAGGTGATAAAACAAATGTGTCTTTTTTCTCATTTTAATATAACTTGTGGACTTCCCATGTGCAAAGAAAACCTTTACAAGAACCTTGACATTTCTAGAAAGAAGGAATCAAATAAAAATAAGCCAGTGTGTAACATATAAAATACGTATAATTTGAAGGCGGTTACGTTGTGCAATTGATTCATGATTTTTGAGTCTTCAGATTGATTGCAATAGCAAGCTCAGTGGACATAGTGAAATACAAAACATCTATAATTGCAAAATATAGACTGAGATTTCTATTTACTGTCCTGGCCTCTTGGTTTGTTTAGTGTGGTTAACTGCGTGGAAAAGAAGGGGAGGATTTCTTTCCTTCCTCTTTGTGTTTATTTTTTTCCCCAGGGAAATGGCAGCTTAGTGTCCTGCTGCTATTTGCTTTCAGATTGCTTGAGACATCCAACTGCTGTTAGAGTATTTTAACATTTTTCAGAGTATCTTAAAACTTCTTTTTTAAGTTTTCATTCTTTCACAATCATTAACATTTTATGGATGAGTAAAAGTAGTGTGGCAGATGATAATCACCACTGATCCTACAGAACTTCTGATTATCCTTAAGGTCACTAAGCAACCCAGAGCTGCCTTAGCCACAAAAAAGTCTTTGCCTAGAATTTTGGTGATGTGTGATTTTAATTTTATCCCTGTCTCTGTATCCTGTCTTTTAATTAAAGAGCACAGTTCAGTAAATCATCCTTCAGAATGATGACTTGAAAGCATCTTCATGCCACTGTTGACAAGATGAAACAACATTTTTAAAGTATTATCTTCTGAAATTTCTGAATGGTCTGGCACGTTCATGCTTTGTCTTCTATATATGCTTAAGCAGAAGAAGTTTTCTTGGCGTCTTTGTAGGTGTCCTAGAAGCAAGTTCAGAATAAAGAAGAATCAGAGCAAATACCTATTTTTAAAAGCATTGACACAATTTACGTTAAAAAACATGCTTTTCTGACACACAAGTAGATGGTAGCCTTCGTGGAAATCTCTCCTGAGTGTTCAGAAAATCTCTGCTTCTCTCATTGCTATCTTCAGAATGTGAAAGTTAAAATGACTTTGAAAAAATAAATCCTTGTAAGTCCAACCTGAACACAGAAGAGAGAGGGGGGCGGGAGAGGAGATAAGAACACCTTGTTTGTGCTTAAATGAATGTACATCTTCAAGAGTCATCAAGCATTACTTTCATTGGAGTAAAAAGAAAAAAAAAGCAGTCATCCATACTAAAGATAGAAAAATGTAAAAACAGAAAGACAAAAATTCAGTTGAATTCAACACCTTCATGCAAATGCTCGATTATATCGTGAGTCTTATGATACTTGATCTTTAATTTAACCATCCAGCTCCTGGAGGTATAAGAATAGATCTCAACTTTCACAAGGGAAGAAACAGTAGTTAAGAGAGAAAGAGGAAAACGTGAAACTAAACAATTAGAGCAGCCAAGCTAAGCATGCTGAGAGGGGAAGAAAGTTCATATCCAACAAAGGGAGCAGAATATGGCTGTTTCATCATGGGTTTGCTACAACTGGAGTCATAAAAGCATCTTACCTGTTACACCACTTGGCATGTCATGTACTGAAGCTGCAGGGGCAGGTACCTGGGCAGGGTGAATGACGTGTAGAGCAACACAATGCAGCACATCCAGGGAGGGACTGACTGCACAGGGCTGCTATGTCACTTCCAGAGTGAAAGAATTAAACCAGAATTTGGCACTGTGCAAGCAGAGAAAGATGTTTTACGGGCAGATGTGAGGTATTCACTGGAACAGTTCATATGGCAGTGTATGGCCCACTATTAATGTCATCTGTTAACTGGTTTCTGATGGAAACATGGTCTTACCATTGCTGTTCATTTTCAGTTCCTGCTTGGGAAAAACCTGTCCGTTTCAACTTCAGGGCAGGAACAGCAGAGCATAAAAAAGTTACTTGGGATAATAAAAATGGATTTAGTGGATATTTCACCTTCATAAAAATACTAGTAGCAAATTTCTATAGTTTCCAAGGATCTTATTCTGCCACCTTTAGTCACTGAAGATAAGCAAGCAAACTGGAAAAATAAGGTTTATGGAAACAATGAATAAACCATTTGTCACTCCACAAGTACTAGGAGACAGCAGTCATGGATAAATGATTGCTAATAAACATGCTAACCAACTATATTAAAGTAAAAATATGATATGATTAGTCCACAACAGCACTCTAAAAAAGTCATTATTCTCCTTTCCACATTGACTTAACTGTTCCACAGATATTCAAAGGGTATAAAAAGATAAGCAGTGCTCAGTTCTTGCTTGGACCTGCTGGAATAAACAGCAATAATCAACAAGTATAATCTCTTTGGTTTACCCCGACACTCAGAGTTTCATCTTTACTTGTTAGAAAGTTCAAAAGAAATGGTAAGTCGTCTGAGCATTCTGAGCTCAGTCTTTAATTAACAACTTGCACCTATGGCTTTTACCTGAGCACTTTAGTAACTTAATACAGCCATCCGAAACACTGAGATAAAGAAGTTATGTTCCATTTCCTTTCTGTAGTTTGAACTTTTACATTTGAAGCACATTTTGTGCTTCTTGATGGGATTTTAATCACCTGTGTTGCATGTCTTATCAACATGTTCCAGCTTTCTGTTTTCCCATGGGTGGGAGATAAGAAAGGACAGATAGAAAATTCCATTGAAATTATAGAGGGTTCAGCACTTAATTAATGATACCCACGAAAAGGAAGGACAGAGCGCTGCATTGTAGAACTGCTCAGAGCAAACTGATTAGCCAAGGCACAGCACTTGGATAGCAAGAACCTACACATGATTGCCATCATCATTCCTATAGGTTTCACCTGCATTGGTTGCTGGGAGATCAGAGGATTAACTTTAGCACTGTTTTTTCTTCCTTTTTTGGGGCCACAGTGTGATTGAAGACATTCGTCCTCAGGCAGAGCCAGATCAGATGAAATTGTCCTATATGGACATATGGTCCATGTGGAGTGGATAGTAAAGGTATTCATAATTCTAAGCAGTATTGTAGCAACTTCATTTTAATTATATTTAAAAAAATAGGAGGGGAAAAAAAAACCTCCCAAGATTTTAGAAGTAATCACTTTACAAGAAACATTCCTACTTGCTGAGTACCATAATTAGAAGTATTTTCTCATTTATAAAGGAAACATAAGGAAGGAATTTAGCAGTGATTTCAGTGCTCTCATGGAATGAAAATCCCATGGACTTGCTGAGAAAAGAACACAGCTGTGTTGTTTTATGAATTCTGGGTTGGGAAACTTTGAGAATTCTCTTTCATGCCATCTTGGCTTTTTTATAAATGTCACCCCAGTTTGAAGACATCCACTTGTTTGAAAGAAAATGCAAGTGCAAAACTCCTATCAGGAAGCGTATCTTTTCCACCTAAATGGAAATCTGAATTTATCAAATCAAAGCAGAAAGAACAGTAAGAGAAAAACTCCTCTTGTGCTATTTTTTTTTTTTAAAGATCACTCTTGCTTAGTCATGCCTTCTTTCAGAGTGAATGAGAAAGCAACCAGCTCTTTAAAGCCAAGTCCACACTTAATGACATCTGTTTTCAGGCGACCTACCTTACCCAGCTTTGTCTAGCTGCTTTCTAGATGTCTAAGTCATGGCTTAGTTTGTCTTCACTTCCCTGGACACTAATGCACACTTAGGGACACTCATCTGGGATACTCTGCATCCTTCTCTGGCCTTTGCTTCATATAATCCGGAGGTTGCATGTTTCTTCAACAGATAGTCCTTCCCCAATTCACATGTATATACTCTGCTCGTGGCCAATATTAAATTCAAGGTAAAGGAGAGTGAGAGTGAGATGTGACTGCTTAGAAGGGGAAGGTTTATCTTTGGTTGAATGTCTTGTGATTGGAGTACAAAAAACTGGGATAACTCTATTAGATTTTCACGGGAGTTATTTCTCCCTAATGGCTTATCAATTATCTAGGAAAGGGCTACTTTGCACCTTTCTTGAAACAACACTATTGCCTAGTACAGAAGGGAATGAACAAGAATATTCAGTTTCTCTAATGTGATTTCATGGAAGAACCATGTTCCTGAACCTTTTAAAGTAATATTAAAGGAATCTCTGGATATTACAGTGCTTTCTAGTAACACGTCTGCAAGCAGAGGTTTCACTTCCCAACAGTGGAGGAAAGTTGTCTGTGTGTTTGGTAGAGCGGCACATAAGCATCCCAGCATCCTCCCTCATACCTGGGCTGCTCTTGGGGCAGGTAAAGCACCTTTGGTTCTTTCTCTGGGATGTGTAACTAGCTTTATACTACAAAGAATGACAGGAAGTTTGTAAATCAATAGTAAAAGGAGAGGTAACTTTCTGAACATTCAAAACTGGCTGTTAGTCTCCCAGAGTCGTTATTCTGATGCTTTAGCACCATTTCTCAGTCTTGCCTATGAATCCTATATATCACATTGTAGCATACCATGTCTGGAATACTAATAGAAATTATCCCATTTTCTTTTTACTGTGCTGCAAATGGTTTCTAAAGCTCTACTTATAGCTTGTCATTAATTACAAAGAATATGTGAATAAGCTCACGTTCCAGCAGATGTGTAGTTTTTGTGCTTTAATAAATTTAAATCCTCCTTTATTTTTTTTTTCTCAGCTGGATGTGGTCATGATGCTTTAAGGGAGGATCAAACTATTTTCCAGATTAAAAATCAAAAAAAGGAAACAAGATCAAGACATGTAGGAGCCTTCTCATATGAGGGGACATTTATAAACTTTGTATTTCTTTATTAGCAGGAAAGACAGTATTACCAAAGAATTATTTCCTTCGGGCAACAGGCATCTAACCATCCTCCTTCAAAAGAAAGTTCTTCATCTGATATTTCAGTTTTGGACTAAACACCATGGCCATAATCAAGGTGGAGAATGAAATTACTGCTTGGGGACACATCAGGGAACATCTGCTGGAGGTTTCCACACTGGCCCCAGAATCACAGACACTTTTGTGAGCCTTGAGCAGACCTGGAAATGACTGTCGGGGTCCAATGGCCTCATGTATTGTTTCCTCACAAATACTCAGAATATTAGTGCTAACCTGAGGCTATCTAACCTGCCTACAAAATTCCTCCAGTCCATTGCAGAAATTTCTGGAGCTGTGTCTCCTTTGGCAGGGCAGAATTCAGATGAGGCGACCCCCCTTCCTTTTTATGGAATCAGGGCAGAGTACCTCCCTGGGTCTCATCCTGATGTACCCAAACTATGCTCCCAGATCCAGGAGCTGAGGAGAATTTCTTGGTCCCACCCTCTAACTTCATGTTCTTTTGAAGTAACTCCAGCTTGCAAAATAAAATTGTTCCCAAGCAGAAAATTGATAGCAAACCCTGAAATCCTGCCTGAAGTATTATTTCTCCCATTTTTAGAGTATTATCAGAATCCCTGGTAAGATTAATGTACACATGGCTGTAGATGGTGCCAAGGTATGGGAAAACAAGAGTAAAGGTCACAACAGTTTGGCCAGATGAAAACCAACAAGGATGTTTGCTGTAAGTTTTTCTTGTCCAATTTCTGAGAAACATTTTAGAGAAGAGTTTAAAAGAAGCACTTGATAAAAAAGCCCCACCTTTATTTCATTTTAAACAGAGGATGAATCAGAATTCTTTCGATACTCCTGTTTTAACAGGACATACTTCTACCTGTTTTACCAAATGGGAAAATTATGGATACAAGTTTTTGTATTTATAAAAGAAATTAACCTCTGTCTCTTTGATATATGTATGCACAACAATGTTACCTGCTGAACTGAAACCAGAATCTGGAAACAGATATGTCTGCTGTGTTCTCAGCAGGTGTTGAGGCTAAATATACCCCAGTCAATCCAAACTGATAAAAGCCTGCCCCAGCTTTCTCTGGTTTTTCTTTGACAACATTTATTTCTGATCTGGCTTAGCGCGCAGAACTTCCTTCAAACTCACTCCTTCCTAACTGTGCCACTGGGATCAGATAACTCTTCTTTAAGCTCTGCTCCTTTCAGCATGAGGAGCTACTCCTTCAAACCAACTGGAGCTAGATCCTTGTGAAATTCCTGTGATTATGATTAGAATCAGCTCTTAAACTGTCAGCCCCTAGGGAACTTTTCCGCAGGCTGGCTTTTGGAAAAGGTGACTTGCCAATCACCTGACATCCCTCTCTGCCCTCAGGATGGCAAAGTCTGCTGCATAGCTCCAGTGAGGACTCCTGGATGTCTTCATGTCAAACTTGCTATGGCAAACAGCAGATGTGTGGACAGCAAAAGTTGTACTGAGCTCCTTTCTTGGCACAGGATGAGCCATGTAGTCCAAATATCGCTGTTCAGATCAGTCAGCATGCGGCCAGTTTTTGAAGAGGTTGCAGAAGGATGGATTCTGATGTTTCACTCGGAAAAAGAAATATTTATCCAAGTGCTCCTGAATCTACGGAGCCTTATCTTTCTTCCAAAATGACATGGTTGTACAGATGGACACACAGACGGACACAAGGGAGGAACGCAGTGACATCCATTGGAATGGGAACAGGAAAAAGGTACAGGTTTGAAAGCAGAGGCTGAGTTTAGTGGCTTCCTCATTTAGATATAATTTACTGCACCATAGCTAATGTCATTTACACGCAGCTGCAAGAAGCTTTTTCAACTTTCAGTTTATTCAGCTACCTTTTTAGAGTGATACAGAATTTTTGATTACAAGTCACCCATGCCATACCTGTGTTTTATTCAGATAGCACTGGAAAAACAAGGAGATAAAATTGGTCCTTTTTGCTTAACAAACAGAGCTGTTTCATTTATATTTTCCTTCATTTGTATCTAAATTTGCCCGTTCTCATAACAATATTTTAGAAAGTAAGCAGTGCTTTCAGCTGGAATTTATTAGCACTTGTTTCAAGATAGCTTTTATTTTGCAGCTGATTTAGAAGAGGTCAGAGTACAACCCATTTCCAACGTCATATCTGAAACAACACTGTGATTACTTTGCATCTGATTCAGAAAAACCTAATACTTTTTCTCCCAGAGTTTTACTTCAGTATCATCGTGTACCTTCATAAATGTACTCTCATAAGCATATGGACAAACAAATGGGGTCAACTGCGTTCATTCTGCTAAGGCACAGGAAGAACATGTGGCCCGTGCAAGTCGCAGGACACATTGGGAATGAGCATTTCTTTTATGTTAAACATACACAAGGACATCTCAAACTTTTATCAGCTGCAGTCAGAGGTAGATCAAGAGCCGTTGGGTACAGCTAAACTTGAACAAGACAGAGGTAGGAAGGAAAGTTGAAACTATTTATACAGATGACTTTCTCATGAATGAATAATAATATAATAAATCAGTATATAAACTTCTGCTTGTTATTAGACTCTTCAAACATTAATTTTAACTCAGTTTTATTTTTCATAGGACAAAAATTCTTGACTTTTACAAGCAGGCTTGTCTGGATCACAGCGATCCATAGAAGCATGCCCTCTCAAAATGATCACTCAGCAGATCTTGGCTAACAGCATCAACTGAAACTACCAAATACATCTTTACGTTGGCAGTATAATTATGCTATTTGCTGGCAGTTTAATCTTGGCATTCAGACTATTCCTGGATAGCAGTTTTGGCCAAACATATAGTATGGATTTGCTCCCACAAGAAACAATTTAGAGATCTGTAATGTAAATACTCAGGTTGTTGTGAAACATGAATGGAAGTAAGTATGCGTGAAAGCACCTGAGAAACAACAAGGCAAGGGTTTCAAAGAATAACTAAAATTAACTACCAAGGACACTGTTGGCAGCAATGAAATTGGTAAACACTGCAAATGCGTTGCTTATATCAAGATCAAAACGTCTGAGCAACAACAAAGCCACAATGTAGACAACTCATGAGCAGAAGACCCTGGCCATTGTAAGAAGAGGTAACACACATATGTACTACTTCTTTTCCTGTCATTACACAGGAAGGTGCACTCGAGTCATAAAAATACTTAGAACAAGGAAATAAAGGTAATGGTCAGTAACCTTGCCTCATGTTTATGGAGGGTGAAGCAACCAAGATTCTGAGTCAACCAACCAAAGAACAGTAACTGCTGACCCCTACAGGGTAGGAATGACCTATACTAATAACAGTTCACCAATTAGCAATCAGGAAGAGTCCAGAGACACAGTTACGCGTAGCGAAGACACACACCGTGGTGGGTCACACTCAAAGTACGGACTAAAGAGATACTATCTGTAATTGGCATCTCTATCCTCCACAGAAGGTGCAAATAATCGTGGCCTGGCCACTTACACATACATATATTGGTACTTTTGGTATGGGAGGGTGATTAAGCAACATCTAGTATAGAATATGCATGAGTGACTGAAAAGAGTTCAACTTTAAATAATTATCACTTTCCCTTTTTTTGGGGATCTCATATTGAATTTTGTGGTGTTACTTCCTGAAGTAAGAGTGAACACAACCTTCATTGCTTTAGAACACCCATTTTAGATTTACTTAAATTTTGTGAAATAGATGGGTAGAATCATTAAAGAATCACTAATCCTATGAATCAATTAAGCTCTCTTTTCTACAGGTAAGGAGAGAAATAGGAAATAAAGACTGCATCTGTTTTGAGATGTTTGAAACATATAACTGGGACGTGGGCTGGGGATTACCCAACCTGATTCATAGAGCTAAACTTGGATCTGAGCTCTGCCTTCTAGCATATGCATGCAGAACTTCATAGGAGGCATTACACCAAGCTTGGCTTCAGCACAGGCTAAAAAACACTGTAAAACTGATGCTTTTGTTGAGTTTAATCCTAGCAGCTGCTTCCCCAGGAAAGCCAGCAGAACTTTTCTTTTTCTGCCTTATAACCTGGCTGGGTCCTGGCAGACTGTGAAAGAGGTTGCAAGCTAGCCACGTAATTACTACCGTAGAAAACAACCAGTCACGTTGAGGTGTGTCTCTGTGAGTAGTGCTAATGCACACGTTGCAGCTCCTAGCACCCTATCTCTGAATCTCTTAAATTCTCAAACCACTGGATGGGTGCTTTATGGAGATTTCTAGCTTTTCTTTCTATGCTTGGCTGGCCCCTAGCCCTGCCTGATTACTTTACCCTATATACCTAAGGGAGTTAATAATCTCTCTGCTGTTATTCTGATAAGGCATCTGCACTCTCTTTTACAGCATTTAACATGTAGACAAGCTCTGATTGTTATATTTCCATAATGGATTGTTACCGTTCCTTTTATTAATTGAGTTTAGAAAAAGCTTTTGCCTCTTATGTGAAGGGGCTATTGCCTCTGGGGCTGCTTGAAAAATAATATCCAAATGCTAATTGAACTCAGCAATCCCTATTGCACCAGTGGTATGTGTCTCATCTTTGTAAGTCAGACCCTGCTGATACTGTTGACAACATCACAATATGTTTTCTAGGAACAAAGTGAAACATTTAATTAACTGGTTGGCATGGTTTAACCCCGGCCAGCAATGAAGCCCCACACAGCCACTCACTCATTCCCCCACGGTGTGGAATGGGGAAAGGGTAAAAATGAGAAAACTTGTGGGTTGAGATAAAGACAGTTTAATAGGCAAAGCAAAAGCTGCACGTGCCAGTAAAGCAAAACAAGGAATTCATTCACCACTTCCCGTCGTCAGGCAGGTGCTCAGCAATCTCCAGGAAAACCAGGCTTCATTACACATAACAGTTACTCGGGAAGACAAACATCATCACTCTGAATGTTCCCCCACCTCTTCCTCCTTCCCCCAACTTTATATGCTGATCATGACCTCATATATATCATGACCAGATATATATAAACTGATGTGTGCATGTCTGCGTGTATATGGATGAGTGTACATTTGTGTTCAGTAGGCATTTCTTTGTGCCTAGGGCGTTTTAAAATCAGTAAACTTGATTGGAATAATGAAGGAGATTTAGGAAATTATATTTAGGCATGTTTCTTAAATACCTCCTGATGAAATTTGTAGTTTGTGTTAGGTTTAGCATAAGAACAATAATGACGAAGCAGAAGCAGAATATAATTTGAACTGGTTTTTTAAGCAATCCAGTTCATCCAAAAGCACATTATAAAGACAATTGCAAAAGAGATGGAACAGCAAAGAGAGCAGGCTGTTCTGCTAGAATAGCAGGCTACAGCAGGGAATACTCTGAACAGGATTAAGGTTTAATAAACCATGTCTCTCCATGCAGATTCGACGGCATAGAGGCTCCCAGATTTGTTTCTGCACACCTACAGCCTAAAAGGGGAAACGTGTGGTATGGCCTTAGTGGAAATCTAGGTGCCACTTGTGAGTAGTCAGAGCTCAAGGCCATAATTAGAACTCAGTTTCTGCACTCAATATTCAGTATCAGCCTATCTTGCTTTCTTAAAGATAGGGCTTTCAGGCCCAGTTCCCAAACTGGCAGGAACGGATAACTCTCTCCAGGAAAGTACACTGCTTTTATTAATATCCACACCTCCTAGCTCCAAACATCCACAGATTTCTGTTGGGTTTGTGACAATTTCAGCCTCGGTCACTGTGAACAGCCGTGGCTAATGTTTTGCCTAGTGAGATAAGCCCTGTGAGAGTCCTTCTTTCTAATAAAAGCAAAATACCACTCATGACTTGAGATATAAGCAGGAGCTGGCAGCCTTGCGACTCACAAAGGCAAAGGTCTGCTTGGTTTTAGGAAACTGGCAGGCAGATCACTCTGCTTAACCTTTGAGGAGGCACATGGCCTTGCCTCTGATTCCGAAAGATCGGTCCCTGGGCAGTCATTGAGTCACTACGTTTTATTTGTGAATACATAAGCTTAGTGGAAAGCAACTCAGAATGGTTGCCCATTGCAGTAAATAAAAACTGTGTGAAGTTAATGTTATCTCTCAAATACAGCGCTGATGAAAGCTATGCAGAAAAACTGGTGTTATTTTTGCCTTCTCCCTTTTCAACACAAGATTGAATATTTGGAGGCACTGCAGAGAAGAGGCACGGATACAAACTGAAGACCTTAAAAACAAATAATGTTTAAAGCTCACGATATTTAATCTATCCCAACTGGGGATAAAGAGATAACTTGATTATATTGTTTATAAAACATCATCAGTGGAAAATACCATGCACTGGACTAGATGCCTTTCTGAAAAGCACTCTTCAATCAAGTAGTTTGTTTGACTTGATGATAGAAGTGATGGCACATCAGGTAACTGATTAAAAGATGTTCTTGTAGAATATCGGAATTGAGTGATTGCTTAAAATTATGTTGAATTGAAACTGGTTTCGATTTGCATAACATGAGTGACTTTGCTTAGCATGTATTGAAGAATACTAGTCACTTAGCTCAAATAAGTAAGCTTTAAATAGAATTAATCGCCCTGTGTGGTTTGGTAGACTGCTTGTTTAGCATAACTTACCGTGAGTAGCTAGATTTACTGGAGCCTTAGGCAGTGAGCTTATGTTGAACTTAGGTATGTGAAGGGAGACCTCAAGATCAGCGAGTGCATCCTGTGGAAAAGAAGGTCTGATCCATTCTGTAATTTGACTAGGAAGACAAAGCTTATCTCGTATAGTTATAATAGTAAAATATAGTTTAAAATGGAAAGGTTAACATTATAACTGGCCCAAAACCATTAACTTCATTACAGCTACCCCAATTTAGATCATGATTTTCTCTGATCTTCATTATACATTCATTGTGTCATCACTGCTCCAAGGATAAACAACAAATTCAGTAAACAGTTCAACCACAGTGCTCTTTTTTACTAAATAAATCCATTTTTTATACTGTCACTGATTTTAAAACATTTGTTTGTTTGTTTTCTTTTCCCTTCTTCTACCTTGTGTTAGTGAATTAGGTGAGGCAGTTTCACCCTTGAGCCTCCTCAGCACTGCATTGCAGACTGTGCAGGAAGAATGCTTCCCTATGAAAAACATGTTTAGACTTCAAAGACTTAGAACAATAACAAACTTTTAAACATTGGTTTATCCACTAGTGCAGGCTTCATTTTTTAGTTAAGAAAGAATTTTCTGCGAGATGAGAGTGAGGTTTGTAGCCATCTGAAAATATTTTTTCCCCCCGTTCTGTGTCTAACATGGAACTGTGTGTGACCAGTTTTGCATCACCTGAAAACATTTCCAGAGTATGGAATCAAAAAGCAGCCATGGAATATAGATTCACTGACTATTCTGACTTGGAAATTTTTCTGCGTGGTGTTTGTTTGATCTGAAACCTCCAAAGTTTCTGTTATCTGACAAAGAAGCCTGTTTTGCCGTAGGATAATGTGTCACTCTCTCTCAAAGGGAGAGATGATGTTCTGTAAAGTCAAAAGAAGTTTTGCCTTTGGCTTCAGAGGAGGAGGGTGACGCTGTTTCTCTCTTAGCTACCACTTACAGGAAACATCTGGAAATGAAGCGAGTAGTTGAACACTCCAGGCTGGGGTATCCACAGATCCACAGGCCTGTGAATACTTTTCAGATCTGATGCTCAGTTCTTCTGAGTTCTGAAACCTGAGAAATAAGATACCTGCTAGCAAATTGCTGGACCTCAACATTGACAAAAGTTGACTTCTGGTGTAGGATTGCAGTATGTGCCCACTGATTAGACATAACTATTAATCCTCTCTGTCTGCACTAAAATGAACACTGCTGAGGAAGTGGGAAGAGTGTGTGCATGCCTGGAAGGAGACAAAAGTGGTAGATGGGAGTCAGTGGTTGAAGTCACCAGTAGGCAGAGCAGTCTTTTTCATTGTTTCAAATGACTCATCCTACCACTTCTTTATAGAATGTTTTCTTTCTTTCTGAGAGAAAATTTAAGAAAAACAAGAACAAAGCACATTTTGAGTTCCACATTAGATATAAAAGTCCTCTCAGAGTTCCTCCTACCATACTGGTTTATAATTTCTGAGACTGAAAATTAAAGCCAGACAAAATGAAGTCTTTCTGGACATAAATGCTTCCTAATCTCCAGCCTGAACCTCCCCTGCTTCAACTTCAGGCCATTTCCTCTTGTTCTGTCCTTTGTCCCCAGGGAGATCAGACCAACTCCCACCTCGCTACCACTTCCCTTCAGGTAGTTGTAGAGAGCAATGAGGTCTCCCCTCAGCCTTCTTTTCTCAAGGCTGAACAGCCCCAGATCCTTCAGCCTTTCCTCATTAGACACAAGCTCCAAACCCTTTGCTAGCTTTGTAGCCCACCTCTGGACCCTCTCTGGCACCTCAGCATCCTTCTTGTTCAGAGGGGCCCAAAACTGGACACAGTATTTGAGGTGCAGCCTCACCAAAGCCAAGTACAGAGGAATGGTCACCTCCCTGCTCCTGCTGGCCACACTGTTCCTGATGCAGGCCAGGATGCCGTTGGCCTTCTTGGCCACCTGGGTACACTGCTGGCTCCTGTTCAGCCCCTGTCAACCAACACCCCCAGGTCCTTCTCTGCCTGGCAGCTCTCCAGCCACTGCTCCCCAAGCCTGGAGCTGCTGGGGGTTGGTGTGGCCCAAGGGCAGGACCCGGCATTTGGCCTCATTGAAGCTCATGGAACTGGCCTTGACCCAGTGACCCAGCCTATCCAGATCCCTCTGTAGAGCTTCCCTACCCTCAAGCAGATCGACACTTCCACCCAGCTTGGTGTCATCTGCAAATTTCCCAAGGGTGCACTCCATCCCCTCATCCAAACCATTGCTGAAGATGTTGAACAGGAGTGTCCCCAGTACTGAGCCCTGGGGGACACCACTCGTGACTGGCAGCCAACTGGATTGAACTCCACTGACCACAACTCTTTGGACTCATCCATCTCACCAGTTTGTCACCCAGGAAAGTGTATGCCCCTCCAAGCCAAGACTGTGTGTCTGCTGTGGAATGTGGCCAGGCTTGCAGAGTGGGACAGGACTGACTGAGGAGTAGCTCTGCAGAGAAGGCCATGGAGGTTCTGGTGGCAGCAGGGGCAGAAGGAGCGCACGGTGCACCTGGCAGTGCTGGAGCAGAAGCCCAGCCTGTGTGGTGCTGGAGCATCAGGAGCAGGTCTGTGCAAGTGGCTCTTGACCTCAGGCAGAGGGGACAGAGGCCTCCTTGGGTGCTCCTTCGGAAGGAACCGAAAGAAGACCCGAGATGAGCCAAGCCAAGCTGGCCAGGCAGTCCAAGAGGGGAGAAGAGCCCAGAGATGCTCCAGATCCCTCAGCTCCATGCCGAACATGCCGTCCATGGGCTGGGATCCCTCGTGGGTCAGTGTGGGGTCCCCTGTCCTGTCCCCTCCTCCCTGCAGGTGCCCCTTTCCCTTTCTCCCCCCCAATGTGGTGCACAGACCCAGCAGTGCCTTGGTCTGCACCCCAGCCCTTGGCAGTGACTCTGCCATGGGGTGTTCTCCCTGCTGGGAGCAGAGCCTGTCTGTGAGAACAGGCTGCTGCCTGCACACAGGGCACGGAGCTACAGGAGCTGAGCTGAACAGCAAAATCACTGACCAGAATTAGTCCTGTTTTCACTCAAATCAAGACAACAGATCAAAGCCAGGACGGTGGCACCCCTGAGCAGCTGAGGGCACGCCCCAGCTTTCCTGCCCACAGCTCCCCACTGCGAGCCATGCCCAGGGCAGCTGAGCAGGACTTTCTTTCACCAAGAATCTCTTACGTTTCTGCCAAAGAAAATGGTATAGGAAAAAGAAAAAAAAAACGAAGAACCAATATAATGACTTTGCACTGGGCTGAATCTGCTTACAGCCAAAGTATTAACCGGTGGGGAAATAAATGTTGGCAGTAAGCAGAAATCAAATCTTTCAAGAGCAATGAATTCAAGCCTTGAAGAGTCTTAAATGACATCTTTATGGGAAATCTTCCAGTCTCAAGATGAAGCACAGACTGTTGCTGTATATCTATCGGGTACAAAAATCTAAATGCTAACAAATAGAGTCCATGAGATTTCAGAAGTTTTGGGGGCCAGAAACATTCAAGCGTTGCATAAAATTAATGCACTTGTGCCTATTGTTTTGGTGCTGAAATAAAAACATGTCTTAGTTTCTTCCAAATGAAAATGCATGTGGATAGTGGGGGATCAGCCTGGATTATACACAGAGGTTCCCTTTTTTTGTATTTTGTTCTGCAGTAGCTGCAGAATTAAGAAAGTAGGTACCTGGTGGAATTTTATTGTATTTTTCTGAATGATCTCTGTTCCTGTAGTGTCTCAGTAACAAGCAAAAGCAGTCTTGGAATGGCTGGTAACTATACATTGCAGAAGCTTCATTATTAGGTTCTTCCCAAGGTGAGAAATTGTGAGAAGAAACTCTATAATGACAGCATCAGCCTCTTACATCAATGAATTAAACTGCCCAAGGCCAGTTTGTAGTTTCACCAGTAGAAGGAACAGAAAGCCTAACTGCAAGAACAAACCCTAATTTTCTACAGCAATTTATTTTTGTGATATAAAGTATACCAGAAATAGAGGAACACATTTCTTAGTCCAAAACTTGCCTTGAAAAGTGTCTGAAAAAGGGAATTTCTTGAACACGATGAGGCAAGAATGTCTGCTACACTGTTGGATGAGCTGAATGCGACTGCTCAGGCTCAGCTTCAGTCATGCCAGAGGCAGCAGCAGCAGCAGCAGCCAACTCAGGCATTACAGGTCCAGCCATGCTAAGCTCATTCACCTATATATCATTTACATCCATTTCAGGAAAGACTGATGTATCTTAGAAATAGTAATTCTATTCACAGAAAGGACTGGAAAGTCATTAGTTCACAATACTTTTTAAAAGTAATGTCTGACTGCTGGATTTTTTGTCTTTCAGCTCTTAATGAATGCTTCTAGTTTGATCATTACTGAACTCGTTTCAGATTTATGCAGTACCTTGTCACAGAACCCACTGCCTATGAGGAAGAAAATAAAGTCTCAGACTCTTCTATTTGTATCTCAGCTAAATCTACCACCAAGCAGGGGATAAGTTCTTAGCTTTCCCGAACATAGGTATCTTTTTTTCCCTGACTGACAGACTGATTAGCTAAGCTATCTGTCTCTCTGCTGCGCAGCATCATAGCAGCTGTGCATATAATTGTACATGCATATTCCTGGGTTAGCAAAAGATTATGGAACTTGGATGAGTTACATGGATACATCGGAGACTATGAGAAACTAAGAAAGGGTGATCAGCACGTTGGCCCACCCAATGCCACGGTCCAGGATCCCCACAATATTTAATGTGGCAGACAAAGTATCTGCATTGTGGTGGCCAGAAATATGGACGTCAGTGATGCTGGATTTAATCACATTCAACTTCGTGGGGT
Source organism: Todiramphus chloris collaris (assembly GCA_025345505.1). Classification (NCBI taxonomy): domain Eukaryota; kingdom Metazoa; phylum Chordata; class Aves; order Coraciiformes; family Alcedinidae; genus Todiramphus; species Todiramphus chloris. Next base: position 7,365,503 of record JANVCC010000319.1, read on the forward strand.
TTTTCCCTACCATTTTAATCTGCAGAACCCCACAGCACCAAGTTGCTGTCCGTAGCTTTCTAAACTGCTGGGAGTCACGAGGCCATTTATAGGCAGAGGCAATAGCAGTGTGCACGTCGGGCACGTCTATTTTTCATTGACAAGAAACACTGACTGCATCATTTCCCAGCAGCAGCACTAGGTGAAAGCACTAGCACATGGAAGAAAAATAATTGATGAAGCCTGAGCATTGTAAAGTCATAGATTAAATAGGCACAAAGGAGGAATAAAGAAGGCAACTTTTCCTTTTCTCTTCAAAACTTCATTGAAACAAAACTGTATTAAAAAAAAAAACCCAAAAGCAACAACAAAAAACACGCTTGCAAAGATTTGGGTTTGTATTTATATGCCTGTATATTTATATATAAATATACTTGTATGAGTATATATTTACAAGAAAAGTATTATTTGATTATCAAAATACTTGTCTCTTTAAATAATATTTCAAACCCACAATCTTATTTCTATTCTCTATTTCAGTTTTCCATTGTTTGGAAATATTCTGTGGGAAAGTGTCTTACTAGAACAAAATTCATTATCTATTATAGCGATGAAGAAATAACAGTTTAGAAATACTAATTAAACACAGCTATAAATAATTAAAATAGTCGCACTCAAAATATGGTCAGTGTTTTTATCCTTAGTCTCTAAGTCAACTACTAATAAAGCATTTTGAACCTGACTGTATAAATGCTATTTTTAGATGTATAGATATATATGCATACAAGCACATATAAAATGACGTATAGAGTGATTTTATAATCTTCCTCATCTCTGATAATTGAAAAAGCTCAGCTATTTCATTTAAAATTCCCCTTGTTGTGAGGTGGTGTGCATTCCCACTGCTAGTAACATTTAGTCAGAAAGATTGATTTTTCATGTAACTTTGGAAGCAGTTATTTCTACCTGGAAGTATGAAAACGCTCCTTTAAACTTCTAATGGTATTGGTGTTTAGGAATTTGGTCGTCATAAAATTGTTTATTTCATCCCTGCTCTCCTCTTCCACTTCTCTCTCTCACTAAACCAGGGTCACTGGCATGCTTATGATGCTAAATATGATCACATAGAGATTGTAACAGAAGAAACAACGTGCATGGCAGTGTATATCACTGTTATGCAACAGTGTCAACAGCTGGTTTATCACTGATACAGTTCCTAGAGGCAGAGAAGTTCAGAAAACAAGGGACCAGTACAGGATCATCTTTTATTCCTTTTTCTCTCAGTTTATGTAACACCCTTTTGCCTGTTGTCTCTCTGTGATATCAAGCAATGTATTTCAACAACCATGCTAAACTAACCACAAGAAACTGATTAAACTTAAGAGCTGCTAGATTCAGATCTTCAGAGTAACAAGAAGATTTTGAGGCTTACTGACAATTCAATGGGAAACATTATCTTGTTTTGAAGTAATACCATCTTTTGTGACCATCTTGATGGGGTTGTATAGTCATCCTGCCTTTGTTTGTAACTCACAATTAGTTAGTCCTTTTGTGGAATGTTTCAGGTTGGTTTCTCTAACCTGAAAAATAACAAAAGTCAGTATTTTTCTATAGCCTTGTATCACTGCTGATGTGTAAAATTACATTATGAATGTATATCGCTTGTTAGAGATTCTGATTTTCTATAGGAATTGTGTAGGCATCCACTACCCTTTGCTTATTTGTGAGGAGCACATAAGACATGTCTGTGCCTATCTATCAATTTACCCTATTATCATCAGACCAGGCTCTAGAATGCAGTTTTATTTTGTGATGAACCCGAGGTATAAAAATGTCATTTTCTGGTGCAGTAGAACTACAAGTCTTTTGTTTTGAAATACAGAAAGAAAAACAGCAAAAAAACCCCAAACCAAACAGCTAGTAAAAAAGAAAGCATTGACATCAGCAGAAGGATTTTTCTCTAGTAGATTTCTTCATGCAATTATCAGTGTGTCACTATGACTTCACAGCTCTGGTTATTCCTGGGCAAACTGTCTTCTCTTAGTGTTTTCCTGCTGTTAACTGTGTTAATCTTGTTCTCATTCTCATACTTCTATTTTATGTTGCCTAACTACCTGTTTGTGCTTCATGGTACACCATCATTAGATCTGGGTCTTCTTACAGTCTGTCTGGCAGCGTTTGGTGGTTGCAATGTCATCTGAAGCGCCGGGCAGGTTGCAATTCTGATCCTTGTAATGGGATGTGAGATTTCATCTCACTTTGGAAAGAGAAACTGTTGAAAGTAATGGGAATCTTCTCATTAACAAAGAATCTTAACCTCTGGAAGAAGATGTACTGGAGTCTTCTTGCTCCAGACCAGATAGCAGCCTCTAACTTCCATGAAGGTCAGTGACATTACTTGAGGTAAACACGACAGACTCTGACCTTCTCTATTCTTTCTCAAGCTAGTCATCTTGTCAGCAGTCAGACACAAAACATGTATCAGACCCTAACTCCCACTTTATACATGCAGAAAACAGTTCTAGGAGCGTGGCAAATAAATACCTTGTTTGGATCTTGCCAGAAGTGGCTAATCCAGAATATTTAATATATCAATTTATGAAAATAAATTTAGATTTTGAAATGCAGCTTTATAAAGTCAGAAATAAAGCGTTTGAAATAGATTTTGATAAAAACAATAAACCTTCAAAACTGTTAACCTACTTTATTGCAATTTGTGTGTTACACAGGGACTGATTTATGCTTTAGCTGGTAGCTGCTCAGTTCTAGCTATTTTCCATGTGCATTAGCCAAAAAGCCAATTTCTTTGTGTGTTAAATTGTGCATCTCCTATTTGTAGATCCTCTGTCTACACAGTAAAAGTTTCCAGGGAAGAAAGGTTATTTTGGGATCCTAAAACTGTATTTTCAGCATTTGGAGAGCCTACATTTTAGAGGAGTCAAATATTTGTACTTCCCATTGACTTCAGTAAATACAAAGATGCATTAGTTTTTCAGCTCTGCAGCAAAAAGGGACGAGAGCAAAAGGCTAAGATATGCAGCTGTGAAAAGATTTATCCTGAAATCTGAGTTAATAATTCAGATAAGCCACATCTCGGTACTCTAAAATCTGAAGAATAGATCTGTAGAATTTCTCCCAAAGCTTCCACCAGTAATCTGAATCTAGAACAAAACCAAATTCAAGAATGCGTAACTCAGAAAGTAATATTGCCATAAAATTAGTAATTTGAGAAGAAACTGAAAATGTAATAAAAATTTGTAAGTTATCGAAATAACTTCAATTTGCAAACGTCATATTTTTGTTCCATATATGAAAGCAAAAGTAGTTCCATGAAAAAGATTCATAGAGAATCTTTGTGGCAAGATACTGCAGTAGGGTCATGTTTCAATTACCAAATTAGTCATTTAATAAGGCAAGTGGCCATAAAGATCCAGTATTGCCACAAGATAATTGTTCAGTCAATACTGTTATATGCCAAAAGAATACACATTCACCTTGATGTCACCTATAGGAGCACAGTGCAATTGGAAGCACTGATTAGAGCAGAGGCCATTGTGCCAAGATACAGGCTGTGAAATGTATCGAGAATGGATTTGTATTCCACTGTTTGGCTTTGTATGAATAATGGTCAGATAGTCTCTAGCACAGCACTGCACACTGCCCATGGTAGCTGTTCAGTACCCCTGGCACCTGCTGACTTTGTTCTCAGTCTGTGCCACACGGGAATTCGGAGAAAGATGTATACAGACATTTATTAAGGAATGCAAATATGATTAACTTCAAGGGAGAAAAAAGTGAGAAGACCAATTTCAGAAGTTTGAGTAGCAGTTCTTGTGCCACGCAGCTACTGGACAAGCAGCTGGCTATTGCTGAAGTGCTGCAGAGTATTTCAGCTCAAAGTGTGTGTGGGGGGCAAAGTATCAGCAATTAGAAACACACAGAAGATAAACTGTTTTCAGTTCCTGTTCATCATTTTCATGCTCATCTTCTTTCCAAACAGTTATGTGCAAAAGACATTTAATGTACCTGCAGAAAAATATCTTCAGTTTAGTGTTTCGTTGATAAGATATCTATACACTTTGTGATGGTTTGCTTCTGGTTGGTTGGTTTTTTTTTCTTTGTTTGTTTTTTTCTTTTTGGGCTTGTATTTTAAGCATTTTCTTCTGTAAGAATAACGTGGAATATATATATATATAAAATGTATTGATCAGTGAATAAAGCAGGGCATGGATAAAGTTTACAGTGACCTTTCTATTCACAACTGTCCATATACATATAAAAACGCATACTGAAAAGAAAGACTTTACTTTTTACTGGATATCTTTAAGTCCTCCTGCCATTTCCAGTATTTTACTTTTCCCCTTTTCCCTCTCTGATTCTGAGAATCTGAGTATCTCTTTCTAGTACATACTTCCAATGAGATTCTTCAGATCAACATGTGTCTTTAATTTTAACTTTAAATGAGCTTGACAGGATGGGAGAATCTTAAAAAGAATGATGCTGGTTTAAATTCACTTGTGCATTGATGTTCCTGTTTTGAGTTTTGTTGTATAGAACTCTTCATTTATTTGAGAGTTTTAGGAGGCATTTCTGCAACATAAAGGCACGTCGATAAGAGGCAGGTTCTAACCTACAGCTATATTTCTCAATAATTATATGCTGACAAAGAACCACATGATGTATTTCTCCTACTGTATATTCATGACTAGTTATTTTTTTCCTTATACCCACAAGAAAAAGATTCTCCTCATTAGAAAAGACCATCTACAGTAAAGGAGAAATCCCAGATGTACTTTAGTGGGCTATGTATAAGTTCTGACTGAGCAGTTCAACAGAACTGGATTTGTATCGCAGAAGCATCACTGATCACATCTTGCAGTGCCTCTTACAAGGATAATTTGATTGTTAGGCAGACATGATTTCTCTCTTCTGACTTCTTTAGGTTGATCTACGTTTTCTTTGGGTTTGGTTGGCTTTTTTGCTCTAGATAATAGTGCAAATAAAGATGAAAATAGGCTTCTAATGTTCTTGCTTATAACACAACTTGTTATTAGGATGTTATATATATCCAGGAATCCAGTTGTTCTCCAGTTACCAATCTGTGTTTTAGGATGAAGCTCACTGTATATTGTGGTTGATTTTTGTGTGCTTAGCATGATCTTTCTTCAGTAGAGCTCAAAATGTCACTAGGATAGGATATTCTTCTTCAATCAATCGATTACAATATATATTGTGTATTTTGTATAAGTGCAGTATTGACACGTTTGTAATGTGTGAAGAGAAATTTGCAGGCTAAGTGGAACATTCTAACGCTGTACAGGATAAAGGATTTTAAAAGGGCTTAATATTATATTAATATTGCTGTGGTGATCATCATGATTACAGATTGTGAAGGCTGTTTTCAGAGTTAATTAATACCTTTCATTAGAGATACTTCATGAGTCTGTACTTGTTCAACGCTGTCAGTTGACCACATGATAAACCATCTCCTCTCCTAACAGAGTTCACTTCTCTTTCACAGAGCAGGACCATCTAGACCAAGTCACACAGGAACATGTCATGGATGGAGCCTGACTCCATCCTCCTGACACTCGCCCTTACCATATTTACAGACATTCATGAGGTCCCCCCTCAGTCTCCTCTTCTCCAGGCTAAAGAGCCCCAGCTCTCTCAGCCTCTCCTCAGAAGGGAGGTGTCCACTCCCTTCATAATCTTGGTGACCCTGCGCTGGACTCTCTCCAGTAGCTCTCTGTCCTTGAACTGGGGTGCCCAGAACTGGACCCAGTATTCCAGGTGGGGCCTCACCAGTGCAGAGTGGAGGGGGAGAACCTCCCTCGACCTGCTGGCCACACTCTTCCTAGTGCCCCCCAGGATGCCACTGGCCTTCTTGGCCGTGATGCGCATTGTTGGCTCAGTGAATAAACACGGTGAATGCTTACTTTGATGTTCATCTTCAAAAATAAGTCCATTATAATGTACAATCTATCCTCCACTATCTTCTTTAAGCATACTTAATCAGTTGGAGTCTGCCCAACTCTGGGTAGATATTTCTTAAAAAGCACATCAGAGGATTTTTTATGTAATAACTCTGTATTTAGAACCCAAGATATGAAAGTTTCAGACAGAGAGAGAGCTTTAAAAACAATAAGAGAAAAAGCAAGGCACTCCCCCTCCAAGTCCACTGATTTTATATTTCATTTTCGGAACAGCTGATATAAACATCTCCAAAGTCAGAAATGTTGGCTTCACTCCCAGATGTGTTAATTTCATCACAGCTTTTCTGCATTAAATTCACTTCATAACCTTTAAAAAATACCTGGTGGATTAATCTTCCCTGAAATGAACCATCTAATGGAAGAGTGAAAGTGAGTTGGCTATCTAAACGACTGAAAAATCCACCTAAGTTTTGATATTTGCTCTCTGTCAACACGATGCTCAGCTTCACACAAACCAGCTTTCAACTGTATAACAAGAACTTTGATTTTCACGGGATGGATGGAGATGACATTGGCATTAGGCTCAGAGCACATCAGTCTGCAAGCTGAATCCTTTGGCTTAGGTACTTGTCGTGAAGGAGAAACTACCCAGAGGATGCAAATCAAAGATTACCTATCAGTTCAATTCACCAATTCAGAACTAGGTGGAGAAAAAGGTGCTTTGGTTTTTTTCTCAGAGGAAAAAAAAGCTCCTGGAATTGTCAGCTCTAATACTGCTGGGCTGCTTTCCATCGGTTTAGACTGTCTTGCAAATGCTTGTTGAAAACTGAGAGATGTATTAGGTGAAACAAACTGTCCTGACAAAGAATAAAGCTTTACTATTTTCTCTGTTTCTTTCTTTTCTGCATGCTTTCTGGACAAAGATCACAATTACCTGAAACTGTCCCTAAATCCTGTGATACAGTTCTGATTGAAACTCCCCATCTTCCACTATGCTTTTTACATCAAAGGGATGTAGTCCTTGAAGGGTAAGCTGTCAGCATGGTGCTACAAACGTTTTTGGCAATCACGCTTATCAGGAGCATAATCCATATTTAAAGAGAGCTGCTGTTCAGCTGCTTGCCAACCCTGCCTTGTATCCTGGCTTCCTTGAGACCTGCATAGCACTACCAAATATGTTCTTTATATCTTTTCATGAGAGCTCAGGCGTATGTATTGGGGTTTTGGCAGCTGCTACAAAATAAAACTTGTAACTGTCCAAATAAGAAAAAAACATGCATATAAGTGAGGCTACAACTTTGGCATTACAACTTAGGATTACAAAAAGAACACTGTGAAATAGATCTAATAATGTTTTCATCATCTCTGCTGGCATGCTCAGTAAGGGCAAGTCTATCAACTGAAAGATTCCCAGATGTCAAAATTACCCAACCAGGTGCTTATTACAGAGCAGATGCTCTAAGTTAACAAGAGCAATGGAAGGTTTATGGTCCATTTTTACCTTGTTCACCAAAATAAATATAATCGTGGACAGTGAGGCAGCAAAGTGCTAATGCAGATCAGTTTGTAAGAGACTTACACCAGAACTTTATCAAGACAAACAAAAAGCACCTTTGCTGAGTAGGAAGCTGAATATGTGAGCTACAGTACACTGGGAAACTGCTTTGTGTGACTGCACAGAGAATTGAGCCAACTGTATGTTATACATAAATTAACTCATTATTGACAAGATTTACTATATATTTGAAACTATAGCCAGAAGTGGAACAAATCAAAAATAAAACCTGAAAGGAAAATTTGTGTTAATATAAAATCAGTCAGCATCTCCTTGTAAACATTTTCCAGAATGGAACTGTCCCTTAATAGAGACGTGGATGAATCAAAACTAAAATCTGCAATAAAATGCAAATTGCAAAGAATTACCACAATTAAGAGAAGCTTCTTACTAGGTGAAAGAAATGAGAAACTTCTTAATTCTCTAACTGTTCTTGGCACTCTACTTAATCTCATAATCTATGAAAAACATAAGCCCATGTCATTTTGCCCTTGTAAAACCATGTATATAAACCCAGCTAGGATTACTTCGTAAATCTGGGGAAGTCTTTGCCTACTTTCTAAAGAACTGACATGCCACCAAGATAATGGAATACCTTTATTATAACCATCCAGCATGGGAATAATTGTAAAGGATTTACAAGAAAGAGGGAAAACTTCAGTAAATATTGAGATTATTATCTTGCTGATCGGAATGTTATACTCAAGAATAGATGTAAAAAAGGGGAGACACATTCAGTTCTGTCTTACCTGCTCTAAGTAACTGATTCAACAGGAAAAATATGGTTTCTACACACGAATACCAGTAGAGGATGTTGTAACAGAAGTATGAAACAATACAAGTAAGTGGAAAAGAGTGGGTTTCCAGTGGATTAGTGACAGGGTGTTCAACTGCTTTGAATTCTTTTATGAAAGCGTATATTCTGTTTCACTACTTACTTGTGTTGTCAGCTGTGCATATTTCAACTAAATACACTTAAAGTGCTCTGCAAAACAAGCTCTTTATATATGCAGATAAGATTATCTTTTTCTACCATCTGAATGGCCCAATGCAGGCTACATCAGTTGCTCTTCCTCTGAGCAAAGCCAACAGCTTTTAATCATTGGGAAAAAAAAAAAGTCTTTTTCAAGAGGTGGTATCAATGCATGAATTCAGTGTGATATAATGAAGGAAGTGGAGCAAAATGAAAACCATACAGATTCTTCAGGACAATTCACAACTGAAAATAACATTATTGCCATGTAAAATGAGCTGTCACGGTAGAAGACTGGCCTGGCTAGAGAGCTTTGGGCAGAACTCGGGAAGAAAAGGAAAGTCTGCCAGCTATGGAAGAAGGGGCAGGCAACTCAGGAAGAGTACAAAGTTATGTAGGGAGAAAACTAGGCCAAAGCTCAGCTAGAACTTAATCTGGCCAGCACCATTGAAGATAACAAAAAGTGTTTCTATAAATATGTTAACAGTGAAAGAAGAGCTAAGGAGAATCTCTACCCTCTGCTGGACATGGGAGGGAACCTTGTGACCAAGGACAAGGAAAAGGCTGAGCTGCTGAGTGCCCATTTTGCCTCAGTTTTTGTCAGCAAGGACAGTTGCTACCTGAGGGTCCAGCTCCCTGAATTGGAAGATGGGGATGGGGAGCAGAATGCAGCCCCCATAATCCAGGAGGAAATGATCAGTGACCTGTCATGCCATATAGATGTGCACAAACCTATGGGACCGGCTGGGATCCACCCAAGGGTACGAAAGGAGCTGGCAGAAGTGCTCACCAAGCCACTCTCCATTATTTATCAACAGATACAAGACAAGCAGGTGATGAGGCCTGGTCAGCATGGGTTGACAAAAGACATATCCTGACTAACCTGAGCTCCTTCTACAACAACGTACCTGCCTAGTGGATGAGGGAAGAGCTGTGGACATTGCCTACCTGGACTTCAGTAAAGCCTTTGACACTGGCTTCTATTAGAGACACTGTGGCCAGCAGGAATGGGGAGGTGGTCATCCCCCTGTACTCAGCACTGATGAGGCCACAGCTTGAATATTGTGTTCAGTGCTGAGCCCCTCACTATAAGAAGGACATACAAGTGCTGGAGCGTGTCCAGAAAAGGGCAGGAAGACTTGTGAAGGGCCTAGGGCACAAGTCCTGTGAGGAGCAGCTGAGGGAGCTGGGGTTGTTTAGTCTGGAGGAGTCTGAGGATCTTAGGCTGAATCTTTTCACTCTCTACAGCTATCTGAAAGGAGGTTGTAGTGAGGAGAGGGACAGCCTCTTCTCCCTGGTGATGTGTGACAGGACCAGAAGGAATGGATGCAAGCTGCTCCAGGGGAAGTTCAGGCTGGATATTAGGAAATATTTCTTCACCAAAAGGGTGATCAAGCATTGGAATGGTCTGCCCAGGGCAGTGGTGGAATCACCATCCCTGGAGGTGTTTAAATGGCGTGTGGACTTGGTGCTTAGGGACATGGTTTAGTGGTGAGCTTGCAGTGTTGGTTCAAAGGTTGGACTGGATGATCTTGAAGGTCTCTCCCAGCCAAAGCCATTCTGTGATTCTGTGTACTCTTTAACCATGATGGACTGGATGGCTGTTAATATTCCCAAGTATTCAAAGAAAAAGAAGACAGGCAAGGTACAAGAAGTACTGATGCTCTCTTACATGCTTTATTAAAGGGAATGTTCCCTTGAGTTTCTATTAACCTCATCCATTTTCCCCACTCCCTAAACCAAAATTCTTGCCATATAAACAATTATATACTTCAGAAGTCATTTTTGTTACAAAGGACAGAGGTTATACAGGTGTGCTCACTTCCTCTGTTCTTCAGCTAGGCAATTCTCTCTGCAGGTTCTCTGTTCTGACCCCAGGGATTGCTAGCTTGGTATCACTTACTGAATTTTGGAAGGTTATTATAAGGTTATTTACAATCTAGTGCGTTCATCATATAGCTGCATATGACAATAAGTTCAGACTGCTTTGGAGAGGATTTTGTCCCTAATGTTTAGGGAAAAGATTATAAAACTTAATCATATTTTAACAAAGAATACGAAGCTTTGCTTTAATCATTAATGTAGCCTCAGTAACACATGTAGTTTGCTAAACTGTGTCTGAAGATTCCTGTTTACTCTTCCACAGATGTCTGTGTGGGAAGACTGACTGATGGCTGTGTGGACTGAAGCACCGTGAGGTAAGGGAACTCAATAATTCAGCTGGTCAGACAAGTAAGATACGGGCTTGGATGTGATGCAGTACAGAACTAGTATCTACTGAAAGACACTGTTTTTTGAAGGATTCTCAGGAAAATGGTATTGAAGCCATTGTGTGCCTGACCAGGGTAATGCACTGTTCAGGAAGCCCAGATAATAAGGAAATTGAATAAGCATTACAATTATTATTTGTGCGTCGCAATCACTTCTTAAGACACAGAAGAAAAAACTTGAATGTTTCAACTCTGACAGAAATGCATAGAATTAAACAGATGACAAAAATAATGTCCAAACTTGATTTTAATCTCTTTTGATACTGAAGTTTATCCCTATGATAATACACTGCAAACAATGTATCTCAACTTGGAACACTTTAAATGGCTTAGAAAAAGACTTTCAATGGTTTAGAAGAAGACTTTCAATTTGCAGTGCCATTCAGAAGCAAGTCTCAACATTAATTTTTCGAAAATAACCAAAATCCTACCTTGGACCTTTAATAAAATATGTGCTTATCTTAAGCCATTTATTAAGTATACATTAACACTTTGCACTGGGTGTTGATTTCCTTACAGGGATGCTACATTACTCTGATCATTCCAGAAATGTTTATGTTCCTTTCATTGTCTCCTTTCAACATTCATTTCCTATGACTTCTTATTCCTTTTGGTAAGGTTTCCTAATGAGGTTTTGTGAATGTTACCATCTGAATTCAAACATAGCTGAGATTTATGGACAACTTCAATGATTAATTGCTGTTGCCACTTACAATAATATATGGAAGAATATAAAGAAGTATATAAAGAAAATTAATATGCTGTGTGGCATGGAAAACACAACACAAACTACAAGATAAAAGTAATGAAGTCTTCTGGGCACCCACAAAAAAAAAGCCAACAATAGCAGCACTATGAATCTATAACACACTGCTATGTAATTCCTGCAGAATTATAACCTGATTGTGTCTCTACCTGTAAACAAAGCCTTCTGACTTAGTAAAGACTGGCTTGGTCTAACTCAAGCCAGCTATAAATCCCTTCAATACTGTATTCTTCCTCTGGTTTAAGTAGACTTCTTAGGCTATGTGAGGATGGTATCTGTCATGAACTTTAGGCCACTGCTGTAGAAATCAACAGGACAAGCCCCACTCCATGTCACACACATTTCATAGACAGAGTGCCTATAGAAAAGCAAGTTGCCAGGAGCAAAAGAAAGATGCTAATTAAATCCTTAGAGTAAACTGCTTAGGCTAAAAGTAAGCTGCTAAAATGGAGTACCAATCTGTCTGTCTCCTCACAGTGACAAAGACAATCCTTATGCATGAGTATACCAGACATTTATACCAGTAAACTCAGCACAGGGTAGCATATGAAATATGCTAAAAGATATGTAAATATACAATATTTATTATTATTATTTATTAATATTATTATTTAAAAAAATATAAACTATTTAGCTCTACAAAGGGATCTAAATGGGCTAGATTGATGGGCCAAGGCTGATTTCTTGAGTTTCAATAAGGCCATAAGGTGATCATTCCTCTGTACTCGGCTTTGCTGAGGCTGCACCTCAAATACTGTGTCCAGTTTTGGACCCCTCTGAACAAGAAGGATGCTGAGGTGCTGGAGAGGGTCCAGAGGTGGGCTACAAAGCTAGTAAAGGGTTTGGAGCTTGTGTCTGATGAGGAGAGGCTGAAGGATCTGGGGCTGTTCAGCCTTGAGAAGGGTGAGGAGAGACCTTATTGCTCTCTACAGCACCTGAAGGGAAGGTGTAGCAAGGCAGGAGTTGGTCTGTTCTCCCTGGTGACAAGGGACAGAATAAGAGGAAATGTCCTGAAGTTGACCAAGGGGAGGTTCAGGCTGGGTATCAGGAAGCATTTCTTTCCAGAAAGGGTGGTCAGGCACTGGAATGGGCTGCCCAGGGAGGTGGGGGAGTCACCATCCCTGGAGGTGTTTAAGAGGCGGGTAGGTGTTGTGCTCAGGGACAGGGTTTAGTGCTTTTTGATAGGGCTAGGAATAAGGTTGGACTTTATGATCTTGAAGGACTCTTCCATATGAAACTATTCTATGACTCTATGATTCTATATGTCATGTATCCACAGGTGAGTGGTTAATATAATTTCCTTCATTTTCATTCAAGACATACTCAGTTTCATATAGATAGCTGTTCCTTCTCTGCCACTGGGGCTTCTGTCAGGCTTATACAGGGGATGCAGCAAGCTTTATTAGCATAGATATTAAAGTCACTTATTACAAGTGACATGGTCAGAGAAAGCAATGCAGCACTTCCTCTGTCAACACGTAAAGCTATGTCAAACTTGAACTGAAACTGTATTTCTGTATCTGAAGATACAATAGCTACAAACTGACAGCACAGAACAGTGATTTAAACTCATTACATATATTTGTGCTGGTACTTTTACCTGTAGAGATATCAACTATTAAACAGTAGCTGCCTGTGTATTTCTGGTACGCGTCTGTATTCCATACCACACACAAAAAAAGAAGCATATCTTCCTTATTCATTGTGAATCTCTCTGTCTTGTTAAAGAAACTTTGTTGTCATTGCATACCCTAGCAACGAGACAAGCCAGTCAAGTCTGGGAACCTAATGACTTTATACTTTCCCAGCATTGAATGCAAATAGTAAGAGGCTGTTGTGGCCTTTAAAAACCTACAGTTTCAGCAAACGAAGCAGAGAATTGAACAGAGAATCAAAGGAGTGTTGTGCTTGAAGTTACAAAACGACAACAACTAAATCCAAAGTAATGAAGGAGTTTTCAGGTCATCTAGTTCCCATCCCTATTGCAATGACATCCTCCCTCTCCCTGAAATAAAAATTGTTTTCTACTTGTTGTTGCACTTAATGCCTGTCACGGTTTAGGGACCAGGACGATGCCAGTCTGCTCAAACCACCATTCTCCAGCTGTTGCTGGTGCTTCTTTGTGTGGCATGAATTAATGTTCTGTAATACCTGACAAAAGGAGAGTTTGAGGACTCCCTTGGTTAGTGCACATGAAATTAAATGATAGGGCACAATTTACACCTGCATTTTTTATTGTACCTTCTAAGAGCTGGAGGCAGTATTTGTGGAGTCTCCTGAAGAGTGCTTGGGACCAAAGATCTAAGTCACAAAGCCACCACCCAGACGGGTAGCAATCGCTAACGGTGAGAGGTTGTCCACATTTCATGTTAACAGAAAAGCACTTGAAAGATTTTTAAAATATGCCACTTTCCTTACAAATCTCTGTTTAAAGTCTAAGCTCATGTTCCTGCAAGACTTTCCAAATTCAACCCTTACCTTATGGTGTTACACTCAATATCTTGATTATGAGCAAAGAGGAAACACATTTTCTATATATATAGGTATAAATCCAAGAATTTATTGTTACTATAACTACAGTCTTTAATCATTATTAGTCTAGATCTAATTGTTGCAGAAGAAGAAAGAATTGTACAGTTTGAATACTTTTATACAGGAAAAGTTTCAATGATAGTAATAATACAGTTAATCTTGTTATACGCCCACTTCTTGGTTTCTAGCTCTTTCCTGGTATTGTGCTCACCCTTCCCCTGCTCTGGGTCCTGGGACCAGTGATTTCATACTGTTTGGGAAGGATGAGGGAGGATGGGGCAAAGGGGTCACGTTGAAATTAACTGTCAGTATCTGGTGTCCTTCACCACCTCAGATTCTACCTGGTTCCTCCTGAACCCAGCTTTGTCCAGCTCCAGGTCTGCATGTCTTTCACAGGCTGTTGATGAGATGTTTATAACCACGGGGGCTCCGTTGCCAGCCCTGCACCGTATCTCAAGCATCCAAAAACTGCCTTCCTGTATGCCACATCCCATCTTCACTTTGCAAGTTCTTCATCATACCAGGCCTGGATTGCTTTCACCTGCCTGAATTTTCTCACTCTCTGAACTGAGCCTGACAGTTGCCTTCAGTAATGCCAGGGGAATTTGTATCATTTTAAGTAGCAGAGCATTTGGGCCATGATGTGGAGGTAACCGAGCACACATACGAATACAGTTCATTCTTTCAGGGAGGTAATCTGTCCATATGGTTGCCAGGGTAGATGGGACATCTTTTCCTCCCTGTTAAGTATATAACTAAAGACTCCTTAAGAATGGTGTAAGTGTCTTTAAGGTTCCTTTATGGAGCTGATAGCAAGCAGGCAGACCCCAGTAAATGGTACTAACAATCTCACCTCATAATTTTCTCAATTTAAAATTGAGACTCAGTTTGCTATCTCCGGCAGGAAAAAGAAATACTCAGATTAGTTCTGTCCCTTATTCTAGACATAGCTGCATTTTTCTTTTCTTCTAGGGACAAACTGCTTATCTGCCCACACCAGATGAATGGTTTCCTCATCCTTTCCCAGGTGTGAATCTGGAAGTTCAATGTGATAGCTCTGGTTACAGTTAGCAGCTTGTTTCCCCCACTACCCTGCAGCAACCAGATGATTACTGTGGGCAGGCAGCAGTTTTTGCCCTTGCTTGTTCCTGCTGGCTATTTAATCCTCTTGTCAGTTAGAGCAATTGAATGTGCTCATGTCCCTTTTTCATTCATGATGGAAGGGGGTCAGCTTGCCAAATTCATTTCCCTCTTTCCTGTCTCTGACTTTGTAATTTTTGCTGTCAGATGTCTAAGGGAAACACACATCTATATATCCATTAAATCTACATTACTATGGCTTTCCAGAAGGTCTGATAAAACACCCCTTCTTGATATTGTCTTCTTTTCTCTCAAACAATGTAAAGAAGTTCTTCTAAGCAGTCTAACAGGATACACTAGTCATGCAGGTATATTACTTTTAAAAGTAGCTCACAGATAATCATTAATCACTGAAAGAGTTATTGATTGAATATTCTTCTATAAATGATCAAGTTGTCTAAAGAGTGCCAAAAATTTACTGAGCATATAGTCTGATAAAATGATACAGGTGCTGAATAATGAGTTGTTATATAAAATTAAATCAGTACTAGTCAGCAATGCCTTTGAAATACCTGAGAGAACTAGTCTCCCACTGGATTCCTATTTAGAGACCAGGGGTTCCTGATTCATAATTCTGCTATGTGGCATTTGGGCAAAGAAACTGGCTAAAGCTCAACAGCTGAAAATGAGGAATTCTCGGTTTTTGCTGATGCCAGTGCTACATTCTAAATAGCAATTCAGCTAATAAAGATTATAGTTCAGGTTATGGGTGATAGGAGAGAAATAAAGAGGGGGAAAAAAAGGTTTCTTCCAGTGTGAGAAAAGCCAGCTCATCAAGGTATATTTCAAATTCTGCAGATGAGAGTATCTGTTTTTGCAGTCAGCATTATATTCAGATCATTTGAGTAGCCACAACTGGTTTTCCAGATTCTTTTTGTGAGAAATCCGTGTGTTTTCTGTACTGCAGTAAAGAATATTTATTTAGATTTCTTTGATAAATTAAAAAATAAATAAAGTGTGCTTTCTTGAATATTAGTATCTTTGAAGAAGCTATTTCTGAACATGACAAAAGTCCTGCACAGTCATGCACACATCAGAGCTTCTGAGCCTGACTCTGCCTGCAGTTCTGGCATCGCAGCCTGGGCTGTGCTACGCTGCACCCTTCTCTACGGCTGCGTGCTTCCTGGCGTGCCCGCTGCATCCATCCCTCTTCACCAGGGACATCGAGGGATGATCTCAGCTGAATTCAAAGGTGAAGTATCTAGGATAAAGGAAGCAGGCGGATGTTTCAAAGATCAGTTTGGTACTACCCTGCCAATAATCCTTTCATAGCTTGATCCAGGTTGCTATTCAATTATCATTGCTGCTTTTCTGAGGAGAAAACCACATTTTAAAGGTTTTGGGGTTGTTGGTTTGTTGTGGGTTGATTTTTGGGTTGGTTGGTTTGGTTGGTGTTCCTGTGTTTATTTTATTTTGTGGGGTTTTTGTTGTTGTATTTTCCTAGATATCCTGTTTCACAATAGTATCTGTATTTTGCCCTTCTCGTGAGATTTCAAACACTCTGACCTGTCTGGCACTCAGCCTCTCAAGAGGGACACAGGCTCTGGGACTTTCTTCAGAAAGCTTCCACAGAGGCTGTAACTCTGCACTCCCATGTAGAGAGCATTCAAAATGATGGCTTAGGTGCTGGGATATCTCTTGGGGCAGAAATTCAAATCCACATGGCTAAAACAGGGTTTCCTCAGGTTTTATGCAGTATACCAAAAATTTTATATATGTATATGGAATTAGAATATATATATATTCTATATTAATATATATTCTATGGTTTTTTTTAATGTATATATATACACACACATATAAAATTGTTTCTACTTTAAATCCAGGCAACTCTAAATGGTTCTGAAGCCAGAAAGAAAATGTGTATACTTCTGGACCATGGAGCTATTTGACTAAGCCTCAGAGAGGAAAGAAGGGTAAAACATTAAAAAATAATAAATTCTTGTCTATTTTGAGTCACTGGCTGTGACTTGCTGAAGCAGTCTTGAGTAATGCATCCAGTCTGGGACATTAAGGTTTCTGTAGAATACAAACAGCTTCTAAACAAAGTGAAGAAGAAGAAGAATACTAGGTGATGTAAAAGGAGAGCTCAGTGGGGAATATTCAAAGGTCTTGGCCTGGTTTAGCCCAGCTAAATAAATAACACAAGAGCAAAATGGTAAAAAACATTTATTGTGGAAAAGATCAAGGAGAGTAAAGGACTTGTATTGGTACAGGACATGAAAATTAAAAGCTCAGTTTGATGGAAACATGCTGGGACAGTAGGAGAATGTAGAATACTCATATCCTAGAATGTTTAGTCTGTTAATGTTCTGAATAGAAGGCCAGCAAAGAAAAAATCAGACTAAGGAAAATGAAGCACCGGGTTACGCTGTCGAGGAAGACTACAGAATCTGTCACTCTGGAGGTTTATAAACAAGATTAAACCAACCCTGAACATAATTACCCTTCCCTTAGGACAAGCAGGGGTGGACTGGGTGACTTCCAGAAGTCCCCTTGAAACCATCTAACTGCAGTGCAATGAATAAGTGAAAATGTATTAACATAAATGTGACTAAATAGAAGAAAATACCCTTTATCTTTTGTTTCCTGACTTTTGATAAGTATAATCCCACCTTTTGGGACATGTTAACACCTTAATAAGAGCTCACGAATACAAAGAACTGTGGTAATGCATGAAGAAATAAAAAGAGAAGTAGTCCAAGATATTTCATTAGTGATGCTCATTCTTTCATGACTTTCAAGGACAGTGTGATGAACACGATAGAATTGCTGCAGGATTATGTGCAAGCAAGAGAATAGAGCCCATGTTTATCTCACTGAGATGGAAAATTTGCAGTGGAAGTTTGAACAGCTGCAGTACTTTGTTCAGTCACCAGTGCTGAAGTCTCACATAAATCTTGTTGAATCAAAGAAATACTGGAAAATATTTTCATTTTTGTTTAAGGAACAAAATCAAGAAGCAGTCTAATGGAAATCAGGCTATGACACAGGCTGTAAGGATTCTGGGTGGCACCACTCATGGCTATAATGACAAGTTACCAATATATAGAAAAATAGGTGTGAAGAAAAATGAGTAGTATTATAACTACATGGTGAAATATACCTTGTTATTTCCCAATGAAAACTGACTTTAGGTTATGTGGAAATATATATATGTGTGTGTGTATATATATATATATATCTTGGAATATAGAAGGAAAGACATAGCAATGAAGACATAAAAATGCAAAGACAAAATGGCCAGCCCTAGATTACTTAACATGTCTAATAACAAGCTATTCAGATTCATTAAAACTAAATTTTTGTGGAACGACATCAAAAGACCTGTTTTGGCATGTAATGCAGGATTTGAGGAGTTCCTGAGTAGGGAAAAGAATCAAATATTTTCCTTGAAAAGATATTTGAGAAAAAAGAATTGTCTATCTTTCCTTTTGTGACAGGGAGCATAGAATGCCAGAAAGCCTTTGCTGCTTTTCACATCTTTGATGGAGAGCTCGGAATGCCTGAAAGCAGCCATGCCCTGCCTCAGAGCTCTGATCTTCGATCCTAAACTCTAACTGCAATTATATGCATATAAGCTCCTTTATGTTTAAAGTGCCAGACAATGTTCTGTAGTCTTGAGTCTACATGGACATATGCTGACTGCATTCACACTGCCTAGCACTTGTCTCTGGATTTCCCCTGGCATGTATATGGTGACCCAAGATAATATATTTTTTATTATTATTATTTTTAAAAACTCTTACTGTATGAAATAACAAGAGCAGTACTGCAGCCCACCAGAGTGGAAGAGCTCGGGTTTTTTACAGCATTAATCTGAATGTCTGCATTGCATGCCTCGGGGCATGCAAAAGAGTGTGTTTGAATCTGCAAAATGTATTATGGAATAGTGATGGAGTGCCACACAAATTGGAAAGCAATAAAAATGTAAAACCTTGTCCATACCACCTGTTATTGATCCTTGGAGGGCAATGGTCATCGCCTCCAAAAACGTTAGCTGTGTGGGCTGAAACAATAGCAGAGAAGGAATAAACCTGGCACTCTTAACAGTACCAGGCTTGAACTGTTGAGAGGGAAGAGGGGGCTTGTGCTGCATAGACCCACATGGCTGTGGTAAAAGCTTCACCAAACTGACCTGTTGCCCTGAAATGTTTTGCCCTTCATAAACTCCCATCTCCAACTTACCTTTTGACCACTGTTAAAAGTCTTCACTGTTTGCTAGAATGAGGAGCTGGTGCTATACAGAGCAAAATAGTATTTCCAAGAAAATCAGAATGCAGTGGCTAAACAAATGGAGTGAAATGTCACCGCTGCTACAGCTTTGTCACACAGTAGACAGTGACACAGATGGACAATAATATATAGGTTTGCAGCGAAGTTCTTTTCTAGCTGGAGCCTGACAGTCATGTTCATGCATTGTCTTATTTATATATAGTCCCAAGCAGATAGCCAGCCAAATTATCTGCTGTCGTAACTTCCCTGATGTCAATGACCTCAGGAATATACGATGGCATTAATTCACTAAGAATATGTGTACTACTACAAACAAAAAAAATATACTTAATATAGACTTAAAGGACTCACAGCTAGCAATAGGAAGAGGAGTCAAGGGCCAGATTGATGGTCATGTAGCTGGAAGGCTGTCAATCTAGCTCAACATACAGGAGAGACAGGAGTCATAGCAAATCACTGCTGTGCTTTTGTGCTTGGGAAGAATAAACTGACTACTGATCAAAATGGGCTGGAAAGAAGAGGGAGCTTCATGTGGGGAAAGAAAGAGAGAAGGTGTAGGTCTGGCTGATCTCGCACTAATCATACATCTGAGACTTTCTGAAAACCAAGCCAAACCACACCATTTCAGAGAGGCAGTGAAGGTCTTCCAGCCACGTGAATGCAATGGATACAAATTAAGGGAAAAGAGGCAGTACCATGAACACTTTTAAGCATGTTGCTCTATTTTATTTCCCATTTGGGAGAGAGTTAATTTAGAAAATCTTAATCCTTATATTGCTGGAAATATCACAAAAAGAGGTGGTTGATCACAAAGGCAGAACATTACTTCATCCTTGAAACACTCATGCTATCTACTGCTGCTTCTATTCAGTAACAGAATTAGAAATGGCTGAAAAAGAGGTTATTACTTTTCTTTAATCTGTCAGCACATTTTTAACTGTATTGGCTTTTGCTGCCTGCCTCGGGAATGTAGGACTAGAGGTATCTATAGAGAGCAACTGTGTAATGAAAGTTTAATCCATAAAGCTCCACAGAACCTTACTTTGACACTACAAAACAACAACAAGCAAAAATAACCTTATGACCTCATATTCCTGAGGTGTATCTTTTTTTTTCCTCTGCTTGTAAAGTGCAGTAAGAGGGACTGCGGACACGTTTGCAGTTTCTGCTGTCAGTCTGTCAGATCAGCATAAACTGTACATGGAGTGGTAGAAGAGAGAAAGGAAGGCAGCTTTTATGGATAACAGAGCCAATCTCTTTCTCTCCAGTAGCCCAGACTTAACTCCTATAAGCACAAACACAATACATGCATAATTCTACTTCATAACAACCAGGGCTGATGAATTTAGAAAGACAGACCTTCAACAAATAATGGCAAAGCAGAGATTGAGTCTGACCAAAATAGAAGGAATAATAACTACAGCAATAGCACTAATGGTGAATGATAAGCTAACAATAACACCAGTATCCCACGTCTCTGCATTGTGGGTGTAATCATTACTACAGGACTCAGAGAGCTGTCAGCTCTCCCGTGGTCCAGGTCAGAGCCTCACTCTTTTTCACGTGCAGATTGGAAGCATGAAACAAAGGGTAAGAAAGTGGTAAAACCAAAGGACAGTACTACCATTCATTCTGGGGTGAGATATGATTGTATATGTGAATAGAAAAAGAAGCGTGACCTGGCCTAGTGTTTTGGGAAAATGTGACATCTCCCAGAATATTTTCAGTTGTGTTTCTTTTCATCTAAACGGATGGCCTGCTGCATTTTCTTTCACATGAACGAGCAAAGCAAAAGTTAAAGAATACCCTGAATTTCCTTTACCATTTATTGGGTTTTTTTTCTTTGGGATAGAGCAAAAGACAGTTAATGAGAAACTTAACAGTTCCAAACTGTAAAACTTCTATACAGACACAGGATAGCATTTCCCCCCTTTCCTCTGTTTCAGCCTAATGCTTTAAAATTCTGTTTACAATCAAATACACAGAAAAATCTACCTCTTCAGCCAAGCAAGTAATGAAGACCTTTCTTTTTTATTTGGTTGCAGATGATACTAACTTTATTTTTTCTCTAAAAGAGTAATCTTTTAAAAAAAAAACCCAAAACAGCTCTGTAACTTATCAAAGTTAATAAAACTCCTCATGCAGCTTCCCAATATCCAGCAGTCATTATCAACTCCATTTACGTTTCCCGACAGAGGTGCCCCCAAATGTGTGGAATTTGCCATCCTTTTTTCAGAAATCTTTAAAAGTGAGATAGCCGTGTTCCATTTATAAAATGAACTTTGAAAGGCTGGCCCTGGATTATGCTCTGCATAATCAGCCTAATGGATTAAGCAGCTCATTTACAATATAAAGAACCTAAAACATCTCTGATAAAACCTTGATTACAGTTACAGCCTGTGAAAGAGATGACATCTGTTTCTGCCTGAAACTAAGCCTATGATTTGAGCCCAGTGGGTAAAGGAAGATGCTGTTAGTTCTAAGACAAGTTATAATAAAAATGCGAGGTTGCTTTCATGTTCTCTATTGCATTAGCTCACAGATTGGAGCTTCTGCTAAAAAAAAAAACAAACCAAAAAACTAAGCAGTGTTGCTCCATTTGCTTCATTTCCCACTTATCCCTCTAAAGCATTGATTTTCTACTATTTCCCAGTTGTTTGTGTTGGGAAGTGAAGGGTGCAGTGTAGACACAGTATTCACTTATATGAAATAATGTACTACTCTGAAACACCCAAATAATATGCAGGGGAACGTGAGAACAATTAATTACTTCTAATTATCTAAGGCCTAGTGAAATAAAGATACCTTGATTCCTAAGGAAATGTGAAACACTTCATTTTCTCTATACAGTGTTCTTACAGAACAAAAAAATGTATTAAAAATGAAGCATTGCTTCCTATTAGCATCATTCAGCTAACTTCAAATATCACCTTGAGCTTTGGGCTTTTATTAACACAGTCTCAAAAGAAAATTGTTTTAAAACATCTGTTATTCACTTATTTTGTCATTTTTTTAAAAACAACTTGCTGTAAATTGCCATACATATCCACATCTGAGTTTTCTCTGGAGGTTTCCAAAATTAACCTCCAGTGAACTCCAAGCTCAGCTTAAGGGTAAATTTTGGAATGAAAGTCTCCTTGGGAAAATTCTGCTATTCATAGATCAATGATAATCTGTATTTTAAAAAGGTGCTACTAATTTTAACCTCTCTTCTTTACTTAGCTCAACACATAGTCTTAAGGAACTCTGGAAGAACAGGAGAAGGGATAACACATTTTCATTTATTTTTTTGAGAAAGAAACAAGTATAACTTCTTGTCCTTTTGAAAAATTCCAGCCACTCAAAATGTTTGGGGTTTTTCTTCGATAAAACTGAAAGCTTTATTTCTTAACCTATTAATTATCAAGAATAATTATCAGGATTTTTTTTTCCTTTGAAAAGTTATGTTAGCCTCACCTCCCCAAAAGATCTTCTATTATAAAAGTTCAAAACCAGATATTGAATTTTAATATAAGGTTTTAAGTGATTTTATCTTTTACCCAGCAGTTCCTTCACAGAAGTTTCCTTTTAAATAAAATGCAAGTGATTTTTTCAGTTGGTTATTTTGGTCAAAACTAAAATATATGTAAGTCTAATGAAAAAATTCTGATTGCTAATATTTTTCAGTGATAGAATAGGTTTTATTCCTTGTCTAATCCTTAGCCCAAATTACTGCCCACAATATTACAGTTTGTGAGATCACAGGGCTTCCTCAGCTGAAACAGCAGAGATTTACATCTGGAAGCAATGTTATATATGTTTTTCAAATGATGGAAGTGACATGTATGTAATTTTTTTTCCTTTTCCACTGAAGTGTCAGAAGATTATGATTCATACAGTGTTTCACTGTTATTTGCTGTGCTTTGATAGTGCAGGAACAGCATCTACTGTTTTACACATCGCTGGAGTAAATTTATTATGCTTATGAACTTAAAAGCCAGACAGCTTTTGTCTTGGATCATCACTAAGACCTAATGCAGGCTAAATTTTAGCCTTCAAAACTCTGAATTTACTGGGCAGAAACCAACTCCAAAGCACAGTGAAGTCTACTCAGAAAATGCAAACATTCATCATGTGGGAGGTACATTTTCTTTTGTAATACCAGGAAATTCATGAAGCAAAATACTCTCCAAAGCCAGGTACTTAAATCCATCCCTGCTCTAACATGAGCTGAGATGCCCAAGGGAATGCTATAATTGTTAGTCACTACATAAACATCAAACCTGAAGGATGATTTCAGTAATGTATCAGACAGTTGGCAGATCTCTGTTACTGTGACATGCTACTTGCATTACCTCTATTGATTCCTCTGCTTTATCATATGCTTCTTTGCATTGCAAGCACCACACAAAATAACAGAACCTCTGGTTTTAACGAGGGACTATGATCATATTTTATGCCTAATCCTTCATAATCCATAGCAAGAAAAGTTTTAAACCTAGCATTTTTACATTCCATATAGAAAAAGCAACTGAAAATCACAAGTAATGAAAAAAAATGAGCCAAACAAATGGCTGGAGCAAACGTGTGCTTCTGCTTCTTACTTCATACACTAGCACATCTTCATGCCCTAGTTGATCTCAGCAAAGCTAAACAAAAACTGATCATGCCAATAGGGTTTTCTTGAGAGGCAAAGATGGAACAGCTCCTGGGGTATGTCTTAGATACAGAGGAAATGATAGCTTGAATAGTTATATATGTCACCCCTGTGACTGATGAATGACATAATATAGGTCTTGAAAAGACTTTTGCTTTCCTTTGTGAATTGAGAAAATGCAGTGCACTTGACTTTACACTTGCAACTGAATCCTAGGGAATCAGACATCTAACTCACTGGCACAACTGGAAATGCTGCATTGGCTGCCTATAAACTCATCAGAAGGGACAGGCCAGGAAGGAAAGGCAGTGGAGTGCCCTGTGTGTTAGGGTGTGCTTTGACACTCTACACCTTAATGATGGGGAGGATAGGGTCGAGTGTCCGTGGGTAAGAATCAGGGGCAAAGCCAACAAGGCAGATATAATGGTAGGAGTCTGTTATAGACCAGGATAATATTCTATAAGCAGCCATGAGAAGTCTCACGATCTGTAGACCTTATTCTTCTGAGGGAATTCAACTTGCCAAGGCTCAAATGTTGGTGCTGCAAGTGCTGCTGTGGCTGCCAGCCCTTCTCTAATCCTAACAAGTGCCCACAGCTGAGTGCCCAGTCAAGGACCAGCTGCCCACCGTTAACTTTGATGAGCTTTCTCTGTCTCTGAGCTGCTGGTTCTTTCCTCAGAACTTTCTGGGCTCCTCAAGGGTACACGGATGTTCACTCGAGGTTATTTATCTGACTCCCATTCGGATCCCTTGGACAAGCTGAGGCTTCCCACAACAGGTATGTTGTTTGTGAACGGAGAAGGACTGGTGGGTGATGTAAATGTTGGTTGTAGTGATCTATGAAATGATGGTTTGCAGTTCTTGGGGAAGTAAGGAGAGGGCTTAGCAAAACTGCTACCTCAGACTTCTGGAACTTCAGACTTGAACCTTTTTAGGAGACTGGTTGATAGAGTCCCTTGAGATGCTGTCCTGAAGGGCAAAGGGGTCCAGGAAGGCTGGACATTCTTAAAGAAGGAAATTTTAAATGCACAGGAGCAGACTTTCTTGGTGTGCTGAAAGATGAACTTTCAGGGAAGAAGTCTGGCCTGGCTGAACACAGAGCTTTGGCTGGAACTCAGGAAAGAAATGAGAGTAATCATGAGAATTACTTTAATAGCAAAAGAAGAGCTAAGGAGAATCTCCATCCTTTACTGCATGTAAGGGGAAACATAGTGACCAGGGATGAGGAAAGGACTGAATGCCTTCTTTGCCTCAGTCTTTAACAGTAAGACCAGTTTTCTCTGAGTGCTGGGACCCCTGAGCTAGAAGAAAGAAACTTTGTCCTTACATATTCTGTCTGAACTGATAGAGAGTGAAGGCTGCAGAAGTTCTGTTCATACCGATGGCTTCTTTGAGCAATTCTATTCCTCTTTCTTTTAATACACCTGTTCAACCTGATGGAACTTGAGTAGGGAAGATATACCAAATGTCTGCAGGTGCTCAGCTAAGGGCTTTTGCTGTGTTTCCCTGAAGGCTTGCAGTAGACACTTTCTGAGAGCTAGAAATAGCACTTTTCATGATGAAAAATGCAGCAACTTAATTTCTTTTGCAAGAGACTTCAGCAGAGAGGCTAGCATCTTCAGTCAGCTTCACAGCACAGGTAAAAGCAACATCCCACCTCCATCCTCATGGGATCTATTAGGCCTAGTTTCTTCACAGCAGTAACAGAGTGAATTGTTACTGTTACATCTCTTTTTAGCTAAACTTCCCAATGTCCAAACATCCTTTTATCCTGTTGACTCTGGAATAGTTGTATATATAATTATATATATATTTTATATATTATAATCCTATTAAAAATCATTTTACAATAGCCAAAAGCCTTATTGCTGCATTACTGTAACTATCTCTTCATGGTCTCCCCAGTGAGACACTTCCTCATCATCTGCAGGATCTAACAGCTTTGAGTTCTTCCCTCTGTTACCAGCCCCTGTACAAGGACTCACACACACACACATTCTCACATGGACAAGTGCATACACACTCATGTTTCATTCCCTCACTTTTTGATTGAAATCTTCTTCTAATAGATAGTGTGAAGAAATCAATTCCACACTCCTATCAAACCTGAGCAGCCATGTAGCAATTTCTGACAAGTTTCCATCTTCTCTCTGTCATGTTAATTGCACTGTCATTCATTTCATGGTTCCCACTGCATGTTGTGACTTAGATTTTCTTCTTTTGGTTTGTGACCCTTGGTTTTCTATTATACATAGCTCTGAAGTAATTTTCCGTGTCTGTCTGTAGTGAGAATCTGCTAAAGAGAAGGTTGTGCTAAGGCAGTTGCACCAAGAGAACTTCTTTTTATTTCTGCCTTATTTCCCCAGTGGTGAGTTAATTGTCTGTTTAGGTGTTTCATTAATATTTTGAACGTTGTGCAGCTCTGAAGTCAGGACTGTCAGGTTTTTGCAGTGTTACAGAATGCTAGAGTTGACATCTTAGGAGTTTTCATATTGGTAACATGGACCACAAAACTGTGTCTCCTGTGAATCATAATTTTAGCAGTATCTCTCAATATTTAAAGGTTAATGCTTTTTTTTGTGTGTGTGCATTTGTGGTTTTTTTTGTAGTGTTGTGGGTTTTTTGTTTGTTTATTTTTTTAAGAGGGAAAGGTAGGAAGAATTTAGATTTGTATATAGATAGCTTAGCAGGGAAAAAAATCTCAGCTTGTAAAAAAAAACCCAGTAACCCCAGTTTGTCATCAACAACCATGATAGAAGTCTTCTCAACAGACCATCTGTAAACATGTATTTTTAACTTTTAAACTCAAGGGGGAATATTTCATACCTTTTGAGCATGTGATACTAGGAATCTGTAACGCATCTCCCAGAGATTAACTCCAGTTTTCTTCCTGTTGTAGCTACAGTCAGAGCCTCTCAATGTAATAAGTACATAACTATTCTTAGTAACTCTTCTCTCGTTGCTTATTATGTTGAGACTGAGGACAGGGAGGGCTTCCTCGCCAGTTATGGTCACCTGGAATAAACAGACTCAACTCTGGGGAAACAAAATGAATTTAATTCAGACAAACTCACCACCAATACCTGCCATGTAGTCCCTGTCAGGTTCCTACTACGGTGCTTTAGCACTATAATGCTTTACCCATTCTTTGTTTGTGGCAAATAAAGTTCAAGTCTTAAATGGATAAATAGGAGCTTCTGAAGTTTGGGGGTTTTTTTTCCCCCCCTTCTGTGATATGCCTTGTATAGACTGGATCCCTTTCACAGTAAAAGTGTTCATGCAGAATCTGCAATTTACACTGATGAGTTTTTTCTGATTTACATTCTAGTGGTCATACACATGGACAGAACTATTATGTAGTTCCAAAATTGGCATTTTTATAACGCATAGATACACATTTAGATACATATATCAAGTTCATAACCATTATACTTACAATGTTAGATCAGAAAATATTTACCATATTCTGGGAGAAAGATCTATACCCTGGTTACATCCCAGGTTCAGGTTAGGTCTAAAAGAACATAGAAAATCTGACATTCTCTTTGACTCCAACTACCTTCTCTTCAGAATTACACTTTAATTACCGTAGAAAGAGATAGAAGCACGTGAACTACAAGGCAATGCAATATGCTTAAGAGACATCTCCAAACTGGGTATTCAGTGAAGTGGAATTACTGAGCATTCAGATGTGATTGCACGTGTTAGCAGGTAAATGGAAACAGCCACTGCAGTGACTCTTTCGGTGGGCAGATTTTAGCATTTACTTTTGAATCACCTTGTGTTTTGTTAGGTATTGTTCAGCGAGGCCTCCATGTGCCTAAACACCATGTTATGAATAATTTACTCAATGTTGCTTTCCATTGGCAGTCATGAGATTCAAAGTCTGCGAGTTCTGGCAATTATTTTTTCCCATTCATTAGGTAATTAGGTTGGATAGTTATAAAAGTCAGAGCAACACCAGCCTCCAGCAATGCTTGTCACATAAATGACTCAACACAAATGTATCTTTGGAAAAAAAGCACAATTTAACACATGGCATTACTCCCCAAATGCAAGATGATCTCCAAAGTGAGGTTCTCCCTACAATGTTGAGCCTTTTAAAGGAAATTAGCGTACTTTTTTTTTCCCTAGAGTATAGTTTTGGGGATGAGGGATGTGTTGATGTGCCAGTTAGATGCAGATGGGTGGAAAGTCTCACATAGTCTTTGGAAAGAAACAAACTTCTTTTCTTGTAGAAATACATTGTTTTCTAATTCTGTATATTCAGACTCACTTTGTCTCTGATTTGATTTCTTGGTTTTCACATTTCATTTGTCTTCTTTTTCAATTTTTAATTACTTCCTACTTTAGTTTTCTTATTTGTGTCTTTGAGTTTGTCCTTTCACTGCTTTCTAAACGTTGCAAATTATATTTTCTACAAAGACAGTTTCCAGATTCCCTCTTTTCTATTACACCCTCCAAACTTTCCAAAATAATTTAACAACTTATAATTTAGAATTAACTTTTCAAAAGAACTTTTAAAATGGTCTAATGCATTCTGTAATTAATTCTAAAAGTACAGAGAATTTTAGACTGTTTCAAATGCATCAACTGCAGTTAGCCAGATCTGTTCAAAATGAAACTGGTGCTTTGTACAGATCTGCAGAGCTTCAGAAATGGAACATTTTGCTCTTTCCTATGGACTCCTTCAGTAGTATATTTAGAAGTTAAAAAGACAAATCTTATGTTCTTGCCATGTCGTGTTATATACAAGGGGGTTTTATGCCCTTCTACTGTCACTTTCTTTTATTATAGTTCTTTCATCAGTTCTTCATTCCGCATCCTGAATCGTTTGGTGATGCTTTCTGATTTGTTTCTTCTCTAGATAGTATTCATTTTTGTATGTATTATTGTATGTATGTATTGTTTTTTTTATTATTATGCTCTCTAATGCTTAAAAAAAACCCCAAAAACAACTGTAAAAAATGACAGCATAATGTGACCTTATAGTGTATATCAAGACATATATTGTTTCTGATTCATACTACAGTAGTACACAAGTGATACACTGATACTAAGAGTCTAGGTGCAGACAACATGTTGATAAAATTTGCTGTATTGCTGTGAGGTTTCTTCTCCTCGCTAGCTTGAATAGGAGTCAAATTCCTTCCTCAGCCTCAGCTGCTTTTGGAAATGTTACACTTGTCAAGTTGCATTTCCATTTCCCCATGCTTGTCACAAACGTGTTCATTGTGCTTCTCCTCTGGTTTCTCCTGTGCTTCCATATGGCATCACCAAATCAATTACAAAGTCAGCTCTGTCATGGTTCTTAGGGTCAAATTTATTTAGGTTCTTTGATTTGTAAGTGCTCAAATTCCAGTCTCACCAGCTATTTATAGGCCCATCTTAAAAACATCAGCATAGTGACAAAACTGCAAAACAAAAATAGGAAGAATCTTGTAAAAGGTGTCTAAGCAAGGGTTGGAAATTGTTGAGCTTTCTTCATTAATCTAGCTGTTTTTTCCTGGTTTTTGCTCGTTTGCTTTTAAAATGACTAATGTCTTCAGTCCTTTTACTATTAAAAAGAATTTTGGAAGCACTTGAACTTTTAAGCCTGAAATATGTTTAAATACACTTCAAAGCTTACTGCAGCTAGGATGATCGCCACAAAAAGACTGATGCACTTCACTTAGCTTGTAGTCCAAGACTGGTCCTCAAAAAGCCTACTCAGCTTTCATCAAATCTGCATCTAATTTTTTTTTTTCTTTAAATACTCTCAAATGCATTTTTTCTAGCCCTTCCCTGGAATATCTGTGACCTCAACATAGCAATATTTTAGCTCAAGTTTCTGTAGTTCAATAGTTATGTCATTTGCTTAAAAAATGACGTTTCAGTTTTAACGCACAGCTTATTTCAGCAATTTTTCTAATACCATTAACATTATAGGAGAGATATTTTACATTGCCTTATCGTAGGCATCATCTTATTAACCATATATTTACTTCAGTAGAAAGTTAGTCCTTTTATACTTTTGTACTTTTTATACTTTGTATAGAAAAGCTTGTTCCATGAAGGATGAATAAGAACGGCGTGTACGGGCGATTGTTAGCCAGTACTCTCTGCTGTAAGGCAAGTATTTGTGTTTGTCCTCAAAGTGGTCAGAACAAAAGGTCATAGGGTAAGAACACTACCTCATTTAGTCGTGGTCTTTTAAAAGAAAAGATTGAGCATTGCTTTGACTTTAAAGGAAAGCTTACATACATAGCTCACAATCAGGAAGGAGATGGGCTTGCAAGCAGAGGAAAGGCCATAGCCAGGTTCATGAAGGGTTTCGGGCACGTGTTGCTGTTGTCTGTTATTTCCCTTTACCTTGGGCTTGCTGTCTGCTGTGACTGGTGTTTTTTTCTCAGTTGAGGTCCATGGGGCACTTTGCAGGATTTGGGAGTTTCAGGATGCATCCTTCCCTGGTGAGGTGAGACTGCTCAGTATGGTCCTTGAACTTCCCAGTCAGGGTTCTTTTTCCCCTTGTGATTACGTTTCTCAAAATTTCTGTCTGCTTCAGTGGTATGAACTATGGGCAGATGGTAGGTAGTGTCTTCACCACAGTCAGATGAATCTCTAAGGAGTACTAGAGACCTCTGACGATTAGCAACAGTCCTGGTATACATTTATCCACCATCCCAGTTTCTCTATCATCCCCATTTCAGCAAATATCTTTTCTTAGTTAATAGCTGGAGATTTTTCTTGAAGAATAGATGGTACTTGACATTCATAAGGAACATCCCTTTTCTCCTGCCATGTAATACAATGTCTTGCAGCACGTATGGTGCATTCTATGATAGAAGCCTTTATGGAATGCCTTTAAGTGTACCTTGGAATGGGCTTACTGGCCCAGAGAGAGGCAAAGCTGATGGGTCTAGATTTCTCTGAGATTGTTTCTCAATAAGAAGTAAAATACCCCTTTAACAGAGCACCTGGTTGGAATGTAATGTACAGTGTTCCTTGGGGTTTGGATATATTAATAAAGAATAAATTTCAAACTCTAATATTAACAACGTCTACTCTTTCACGTATGACTTTAAGATGATTTTGAGTCATTCAAATATAATTTCCATACTGCTATCATTAGCTGTATTCTAATGTTTGCTGCATTTCTACTGTCACCCAGTGAGAATTTCACAATCCTGGGTTCACAGCTTTCTGCATTTACTGGCATAGTGACTGGCTTGCACAACTAAATTGTGATTCGTTCTGGTAAATGTATTTTTCTAACAAAGAGTTTTATTCTGGGTTGAAGTTTAAAAGCAGTCATTCTCTTAGCATGAGTGATCATGAGTGAATTCAACTGATGTTAGCATGAGAGATATTGTAACTTAATTCTGACCATACTTGTACATATAAAACTACAGGCACTAAAAACTAGGAAAGGTAAATCTAAATAAATCATAGTTTTCTCTTCTTTGCATCAAAGACCATCAAATGTCATATTTCACTTGCCAATTTTTACCTTTAATATTTTATTTATAACCGTGTTCATATATATACATATACTGGGAAGTATGTATGGGAGAAAATGTAGACCATAGTTCTCACTGAGAGTACTCTTTCTTTAAGAATAACTAATAAAAAGGGCAAAAGTTCACAGTGTTGTGCTGCAGTGAGATAAATCTTATGAGTAGCATTCAGCAGCTCTGCCTCTAGGCAGTTGCCCTTCATGCACAAATAGTAAAATAGGGTTCTTCCCATCCATTAAGTCCTGACAAAATACCATATATAATAATTAAAAACTGTTCCTGTCTCAGCTGCTGAAAGGCATCTGTGTGTTTGCATATTCAAACACCTACTTCCATGCACGATTGTAATCACCAATTGCTTAAATTGTCATGTGACTACATGCATGTCTTGGGCTTTAACCTTTGGAAGTAGTTAACTGAGAACCAAAATAGCTGTTGGATCTCCAACTCCACATATTTCTTTCTAGATGCTACCTTGGATATTCAAAAGGAAGTTGCTTTGAAGACCTTTTTTTTTGTTTCAATTGAGGTTGTGGGGTCAGTGCAAAAGTACCTTCTAAAAGAGATTTTCAGGAAAATCACATAGCAAACCATATACGAGTTGTATTTTGTATATGGAAAACCTGTGAATAACAATCCTACTAAATAATCCTGTGCTTTGCTTCAGTGTTCTTGCCTTCCTTTAACCTGATGTTGAGGTGTTCATTGGACTTTCTGGCAGAGATGAGGCATTTATCCACTGTAATGCAAGGTCCACTCTAGCTGAATTTTAGTTACCTTTTACTGCTTCATTTTCCTTTGTTGCTGTGATGTGCTTCTGATATTGACTGAACCACTAAGAAGATACAATACTTCTAGAAAATTATTTTTCATTTACTTTTTCTGACATTTTAGCCACAGGAAGAAATACACACCATTGCAATATGAACAGAAAGCCATTCTCTCTTGGAGGACTTGCAAAATCCTACATGTCCCATAGAAAACGTTCTGTTGCTTTACCACTCCTTGATGTTAGCTAATGGTTTATTCATGAGTTTATATAGCCCACGGTGATGCCCTGAAGATGTACTCGGGGTGTATTTATTCAAACTATCACAACTACAGTACTTTCTGACCAATCATCATGACATACAGGATTTTATCCCTTGGTGTTATTAATATAAGGAAGAGTACCAAGAATTTATTATGTGTGTTTCATGGATTTTTGAGGCTTATGAACTCTTTGTGTTAACTTTTATATTAACATAAAAAGGTCCAGATTCATGTCTTTCTATAGGTCTAACAATCTAAAGGTAAAACAAGGTGAATTTAAGAGACTGAAGAAATTCAAAATGAACTGTCTAAATCTTTTCTTATAATGAAAAACAAAACAGAAAATCAAAAGAAAAGATTTCTTTTTCAGTATGATGCAATATATTTTCCTCTTATCCCTGCTTTGGAAGGGCCTATAATGTTATGACTGATGTGAAAGTGAATACTGTAGGAGTACTGAGGGAATGTAATGTAACATTAAAAAGTAACATAATATTTGATGTTGTCTATAAGGGATCTTAGTGCTTTGACCCATTAAAAAGAAAGAACACATTTTGAAAAGCTGAATGGGTATTTGCAGATAACAGTTCAAAGCAAGAGTAAGTGAACAGGAAAAGTCCCTTATTAACTATGCTGGATTGCTTTTTCTGAACAAATTAATAGTTTAATGGAAAAATGCAAATAAAACCCATGAGTTTTTCAAGAAATATTTTGAGCGTTTGCTAGAGTTCCAATTTTTATTGGCTAACCTGAAACACTTGATACCACTATAAACTCATAGTGGCCTTCACCTTCTATCAGTATTGAGGAGGAGGAAGGATAGTGGACATTCTTTCAAAATCCTTAAATATGCTTAAATATTAACAGATCCTTTTAATTTCAGAAACAGATAAAACAAGTTATGTGTCTAGTGCATGCAAGTCTTGAATACAGTGTCACATTTGCATCCCAGGCAGAAACCCTTTTCCAAATGTGTTCGGTAGAGCTAGACTCAAAAAAACTTTCATGGAAGTTGAATCAGTTGAATCAGGAAAGTTGAATCAGCAATCAGTTGAATCATTAAGATTACTCATTGCAGGAAAGGAACTGAATGTTTTTGGGGCATCAGTGTCATGTTCACCAAAGAAGAGATACAGTACAGTCTTTCCAACATTACATCAACAGAAGCAAAATACCATAACATGCTTATTATTCTTTCAGAAATTTAAGGGCAAAAATTCTTTTCCTTTATGGTTAAAATTCCTATCTATGCATAGTTACTATAGAGTTCTTTAGGAAATGTATCCCTTCTTTTACTGCACTCTAAAAAGTCCCTGAGGTATTACTGTTAACAGTTCATGACACTGGGCTTGTGGACAATATCCTCCGCCCATACAATTCCAGAAAACATCAGTAATAACTTCCATATTCATCTTATGAAATGTAATATATCATACTTTTTGCCAAAAATAGTAATATGATTTTGTGAGGAAAATATTTACTACATTCTGGATGCTACAGGCTTAACAGTATGCTTAAAACAGAAGGACTTTCTCAGTGACATTCTTGAATACAGTGTTTTTCAAAATCAAGGCTTGATAAAAGAAGAATCTATCATAAAAAGCAGACTTTTAAAATAATTAAATGTCAGCTGAGAGCTTTAGACATTAAAAATTACTATTTCTTTTTAATTTGTTTGGAGTTAGAAATAACCATGTTGATAGTTCTGTAACTTTATTCCAAAGCACATAATGAGCAATTATATCACACATGATAGATTCAGCAGTGAAATATTATCAGTTGGCAGCTGGGCCTTTTACAGAGTATAACAGAGTATGAACGTGAAAAGGACAAGAGCTAACCATCTGCCAAAAAAGACTGCATTACAAACTAAAAAACCAAAACACACCCCCAAAAAAAGCCCAAAACAAATGAAATAAAACAAAACAAAACCCAACCAACCTAAAAAACCCCAACAAAACACATAAAACTTTAGATTTCAATTTACTTTACATC
Source organism: Todiramphus chloris collaris (assembly GCA_025345505.1). NCBI lineage: Eukaryota > Metazoa > Chordata > Aves > Coraciiformes > Alcedinidae > Todiramphus > Todiramphus chloris. Next base: position 7,400,049 of record JANVCC010000319.1, read on the forward strand.
TCCATATTAATCTTGTGGGACATGAGCAAGGAGTATAGGCAGCAGGTGATGGATTAAAAAATATTCTATTAGAAAAATGGTTTTCATTTCATTACTGCTGTAGTCTTGATAGAATCTTTGCGTGCTTTATGTGCCCACTGACATAGATTGCTTGTTGACTTCAAAGCAAGCAACCCATATCAATTTGACAGCAGGATGTAGCAGTCTGTGTACTACTCAATATTATTCAGAAGAACTGTGAAAAAATACACTGATCTTAGTCTACAACTGTCATTCCTTTTAGGTGGAACAAAAGATTATTTAGTATTAATGATATTATTCAATGTAAGAGAAGCAGAATTGCTGGAGGAAGTATCAGTCTAAGGGAAGACTACAAGGGAGACAAGCTTGGGCAGCACGATATGCAGTGAAGAGTAACATTCAGTTTGTGGTCCTGATATTGATACAGTTCACTTTTCTCAGCTTTATATTCAATGGCTGAAAGCATCCTCACAACTGTCTCGTTCAGTTGATGAAAAGTGCCCTCGGTGTATGTCTGAATCTGCTTATTCAAACCTTGTGCACGACCTTAATAATGTCTTGAACTTAAACTCTCCCCTGATTTCAATTCTTGGTTTTACCTTTGAGATTAAATTGTAGCTTGATGTATACTTGGCAAGTGCACCTGACATTTATGATAGAGAGAGCCCCTAGTCTTTCCCAGATTGGCTTGTAGGGAATGCGTAACAATGAAAATGACTCACACTTAAATAACACATTTTAAAAGTCTAACTGAACATTAAAGTTCTCTTCTGCACTTGTATAGTACATGATACAGCACTTCCCACCCTCTGTTCAAATAAAACACATGTACATGACTCACACAACAGCACGAGATCTTTGATAGAATACAAGGCTTTAATTCCATAACAAAGCAGGTTTTTAAACATTATAAAACCAAAAAAATCTCATCTGCTTATTTAATTTGTTTGATGTGATACAATCACGTTTCACAATGGCATTAACAGCATTAGAAATTTTTCTTTCTATTAGAAATGATATAAAGAGTTTCCAGGACTACAAGATTCCTGAAAGGAGGACTCGTTAAGTTACAGGCCCAAGTGTTCACAGTAGTCAGTGCCTTCATATCTGAATATCAAACTAGAAATAGCTGGAACTAGTTTGCAAGGATACTGAGCACTCGTAATTCCAGTTACAGACTGCTGGTGGCTGGCAAACTGAAATCTGGCTCTCTCTATATAATCAACTGATCTTTCTGAAGGTCTCGTGTGACCAGCAACGGGTCTGCAAAATTTCCACATTCATTCTATAACATACTGGCAGCTTGTTTCGTTGGGGCTGTTTTGCTAGTGTGTCCTCATGAGTGAAGTCAAATATGATGATGATGATGTTCACTGGTGCTGCAGCCCTCAGAATACCTGAGAAAAACAGTAATGGTTTTCTACTCCAGAAAAATTTGATCCAGGAAGCAGCTGAAAACCAATTCACCCTTACAGTCCCATGCAGCAGCAGCAGGATTTGTTTCAGCTTAGCAGGATCTCAGGTGCTGGGAAGCAATGACGTTTCCTTTCTCTTCAAACTCTGCCCCAAGTAAGCCACCCACCCAGCTCTTCTAGCTTCGTGATAACCAACAGTTCTCCTCCTGTGCCAAAGATAGCACCCCTGTGTAATGTCTAACAGATAAGGATAGATACAGACCCCTAATTATCTGAAACACAAGTCCAAAATTCTGTTGACATGTTACTACAGGTTTTTGGGTTGTTCTAATCTGACAGTTGACATTCGTATGTGATCATCTATGAAGGTGTTCATCACCCTGCTTCTTCAGGGGCAGATCTGAACAGTAGCTGTGAGTCAGTGGAAGAATGGATGCACAACATTTCTATCTCGGCTGGTGTAGCTTTTTTTAGAGAAACAGCTTTAATGTGCCTTAGATACTACAGTACCCTTTTTTAAGGAAGACAAACAATGTAATTTTGTCTCAGAGAAGAGGAGCTCATTTTATGCCAGGCACAACTGTCTATGTAACTGTTTCTACTAGGCAAAAAATATGTTCTATCCATCACCCATCATTGTAACACCAAGACTTACCATTATCCATAGCTTTTCGTTAGTAAGTAACCATCCTATCTCATTGTGAATCCTTATGGCTGGATACTCATCCAGGAGGACACTGAGAAGGACCAGCATCTCTTTCTGGTCGTGGCTGGTTAAAGAAACATCAATAGTGGTACTCTTAGCACAAATAACAGAAAGCCCTGTCGAAGAAACGTGTCAGAGAAAGAAGTTATCTCTTTCACAAAAAAAATTTTCATTAAGGCATTAAAATTGAGCAGACTGTCAAATGATTCCTAAGAACTGTCACTTTCACCTTGTAGTGAAATTTCCTTTGGCTAACAGAATGACGACTTAACTCTTTCCTCAGAAAATTAAAATTATATGAGAAAAGCTGCAAGAGTTAGCAGGAAAAGATCATGTTAAATACTTTCAGGAGAATGAATTTTTAAATCCTGGTCTGCATAATTGGAAAGAATAAAGCAGTACTGTCCTCATGCCTAAATCTATTCCACTAATCTTGTTTTAAGCCAGCACTGAAAATATATTAGGTCTTCATACTTAAAATCTCCACTATAATGTGCTAGCAGCTCTGTTAATGAGACTGCAAGAGAAAGATGATAAAGGTGTTCAGATCTGCGTGATATTTTACAGTTTAAAGCATTTCCCTTGTTAATGGCATATTTTATTTTATTTTTCTAGAACCTGGTGTTCAATAAATGTCTGGACACCACATGCCAAGTTTAATGAGCCTACCATATTTAATAATTAACATGTATAGCAAACAGTATAAGAATTTTGCCAGAGATAATTCCTGCTACATTCCGAGATCAGAAAAACACAAATCCCAAATGTCCCTTTCTCCTACTTTTGCTCAGAGGTTCATGTAAACATAGGGAATTGCATCTGCCTTGAAATTGCCATCTGAAGCTACATTAAACAACTTTCTTCTCTTGAGATCTACAAAACAAAGCATCTATCTCACACACAATCACTCTCCTCTCTAATCAGCAACAATCCTCTGATCCTTAAAAGTTTTATCTAAATATTTTATTTTTTCTAATAAATCCAGCTAGTGGGCCTCTCTCAGGTCCTTTGGCTGTGGCTGAACCCCTTGTCCACCAGAGAAAGATTCGCTCACACTTGAGCTGCTCGACCCAAGACAACAACTTGACCCTGTACAAGAATTACTCTGATAATCTTACATTTTTGTTGCAAGATTGATGTCTGTAATTGCTTTCTCACCAGGACTAGGTGGTTCTGTCTTCTTGACATGATGCTGCTCTTTGCAGGAGCAGTATTCTCTTGAAACACACTAACTGTATACATATAACAATGCTGTTAAGCAGTGGGCATCTCTTTTCCAAGTGATGCTATTCAGTGACCCACTGATAACTTGAATGTGACCTGAAAAGCCACCAGGCAGTGTGAATTTACTATTGGGGGTCCAGAAACTCTATTCTTAACAGACTCATTTACTAAGTAAAAATGCCCAGCAGAACCTGATACAGTTTGTGAGCCAGAATCTTCACATCACACACTCATACTTTCAGCTATGAGATCAGATGGTCAGAGGTGCTCTTATGCCTCCAAACCTGCATTATAGGCTAGCCTGATAAATACCTAGTCACAGTATAATCAGATCATCTACATCCATTCTTGTGATGGGCCACCACCAGAAAGTCCAATTCTCTAACGACTTCCTTTACAAAATCAGTATAATTATTTTGTCTCAGCACAATCTATCATTATGATATAGTAATCCACACAGCACAAGAGCTTTCTTGACAAAAATAACATCTGGATACCAAATCTGGGCCTTCAACTAATGAAAAATAAACCAACAACCAAACATAATCCCCAGGAATCCACTGTTATAAGGATTGAGGGTGGAGAATAATCTGTACTGAGACAGACACAAGTCTGGAAACTAAGACTGTGTCCAACACCTTAGACACTCATTTAAATTTTGCTGCTTTTTATGGCATTTCTGTAATTAGGTATTTTTACAAACCCAAAAGTATTTTGTCAGCCTAGCCTTATCATTATAGCTTCTATTTGCAACCTGTAATCAGTTTCTGTTGAATCTGTATATTGCTTGTAAAAGATCCTAAAAGGCAACTTAAGAGAAAATTCTTTTGTGCTAAATAATGATTTGTGAGTAGGAGATCGCCACTAGAAAATATTTAAGTCTGTAAACTAAAAGCATTCAAGTGATGAAATGGAGAGCCATCGAAATAGCCTATAAATGGTTCAGTGTATTTTACATATCACATGGAAAAAATGACAATGATGGTAATAGTAACAACAGGAAATCAGACAATCAAAAAATCTTAAAACTGGTGTAATGTAGCCAATTGTTATTGATTTTAATGAGATCCTTCCGATTAGCATGAGCTTAGCACCTAGTATTTAATCTCACCTTGTGCCAGGAAAGCTTTTTGCCTGTGCAAGCCAGATGTGTTTGTGTTTGGACTCAGATACTAAGCTGTTCATCAAAAGAGGATCATTATTTCTACGTAATTACTCAGATGGGTGTAAATGTAGCATTAAAATAAGGAATCTAAAACTGTTATGGGATTTTTCAGTCTTAACTCCTTCAGTTCTGGAACACTTGGTGTCTATTATTCTTAAGTTTACTTAGAATATAGGCCCACATCTAAAGCTGTGATCCCCAAAAGCCCCTGCTATATCACCTTATAACTGCAGAAGCACTTAAAAGTCATACGTCACAGAATCACAAAATGTTAGGGGTTGGAAGGGACCTCAAAAGATCATCTAGTCCAGTCCCCTGCTAAAGCAGGATCACCTTGAGCAGCTCACATAGGAACACATCCAGGTGGGTTTTGAACATCTCCAAAGAAGGAGACTCCAGAACCTCTCTGTGCAGCCTGTTCCAGGCTCTGTCACCCTCACTGTGAAAAAGTTTTTCCTTATGTTTACCCGGAACCTCCTATGCTCCAACTTGTACCCATTACCCCTTGTCCTGTCACTGGATGTCACTGAGAAGAATCTGGATCCATCCTCCTGACCCTTGCCCTTTACATATTTATAGACATGAATAAGGTCACCCCTCAGTCTCCTTTTCTCTTCATCTCTTGCTCTGTTAACTGTCCAGAGCTGTCTTCAGCATTTTTCTCACTTTCAACAGGGCATAGTAGAGTAATTCCTTAGCGAGCTTGTGTTGGGTCCCCAAGCTAGCTGTTGCTCTTCCTCATACTTTTCGGAGAGTCTGTTTTGCAAGGTATGCTCTGAAACTGGCAGCTGGCACTCTCAGAGTGTATGACATGCAGAAAGCATCTTCAGCCCCTCCCCTTAGAGGTATATCAGTGTACCAGCAAAATAATTAAGACATTTAAGGCTCAGGAGAGAAAAGTGTGAATTAAAGTGAATATGATCATATTTCCATATATATGTGGGAACAAAAAGAGATAAAAAGAAGCTGTAGAAAACAATAGCAGGACCAGAAAAATAACTGCAGGAAAAAAAGTTTATATGGAAAGCACAGGCTGAAAAAAGTGCTAAATGGAACAAGTGAATTAAAAGAGGAAAAGAAAAAGAAAGAAAATATGAAGCATGAAATTACTATTTTCCTAACAAAGTATACTATTTCTAGTTATGCCACCAGTTGTCTGCTCACTAAAAATTGATGAGAGTTCTTTTTATGCTTTTAATTTTCTCTTCTGGATAAAAAGGACACTTTATCTCAGATAAAGAGAAAGCATCTTGATATTTTTAAATATAAATAATGCCATTAGTATCTTAAATGGAGTTGGACATGCCAAATAGGAAAAAAACCCCGAAACACCTCCTTATCATGATTATGTTGTCCAAAACATTCAAAAACCAAAATAGATACGATGGTGAGTGTTCAGACTTTGTGTTTGTACTTTCTCACTCCTTTCTCTTCTGACAAAGCAAATTTGTTCTCAACCACTTGTTGGTCAGCACAGCTCCCGAACTTAGGAACTGAAAGTGATACTGGATGGAGAAGGATGAATATTCGTGTGATTGTCATGCTTACTTGGGTGGGTTTTGTATCTTTAAGTAAACATGCCTTCAGAGAATTCAGTCTACTTCAGGACACTTCAGTATTTTTAAATGTAAAATATTTTTACATTTTTATGTACTTCTGATGCCATCCTGAGTATGAGATTTTGGAATCTGACAGCTAGGGTACAGTACAGAAGAAGCAAACTTTGCTTTGCTTCTCTACTGCTGGAGGTATTGTGTATAGAGTTAATTCCCCATTATCATTTTAAATGAGTGCATAAAATAATCCTGAAAATTCAGAACCGTACATCGGATTAACATTGCCTAGACTTATGTAAGATAATATATTGTAAAGGTCAGTCCAAGAATACTGGAAAAATAAGTTCTATTTGAACAATCTGTTAGTCAATATTGAAGGAAGAAGAAATGAAGACATAACCTAGTGCCAGTGTAGACTATTTTCATAGGCTGCAGAACATAAAGAACAGCTATAATGTTTTTCAGATGATAGTTTAGAAACAGCCATGCTACAAGAACAGATAGGAGGAAAAAAAGAAGATAGCATTCCTTTTGCAATCATTTTTCAAAGAAAAGCAGCAAGACTGAGCAGCTGCAAGAAAAGAACTTAAAAGATAGAATATATTTATATTTAATGTTACAATTTTATAACATTTCCTCAAGAGTCCTAAACTTTATCTGCAAAAGTAGTCTTTCATAAAGTTCATCTGTGAAGATCCTTATAGTTGTTTTAATTGGACTTTTAATTAGACTGCATATATTACTGAAATTTTTTTCCACTTTATGTGTAGAGAAGTGTCTCTTTGCCCGTGTAAAGAGACCAAATTGGCATTTGCTTGGTATCTCCTTCAGAGCATTCAGATAAGGATAATTGCATTAGTTCCTGTCTAAATGATGTTTCAGACTGAAGCCCTAGGGCCAAAGTACTGGGTCTTAATTGGCTGCACTACCTAGTCTATTCATGTAGACAAATTAAATTAATTACAATATTTTGAAAATGCTTCAACAACAACTTTTAAGCTCAAAACAAGGAATAAGCCTCCGGAATTCCACTGAAAATTAAATATAGGTTGTCTTTGGAGAGTCAGCTATGGTACTTTGTATAAAATATGGCTTTTGAAAATCAGCGGGGAGGGCAAAATAGTTATTTTTTATGATTTCTGGATGATTTTTCCGTTAGAAATACCAATTTCACACTGTTCTGGGCATCAGATTTTTGCATTATGATCACTGTAATGTGCTGGTTTTTTCTACAGCTCAACTAATTAGACTGTTCTTAAGGCAAGTGTCTTGTGGTTACAATGACCTGCACACTTGACCACTCCTTTGACGTGAGAGTTCTAAAATATGCAAAATAAATACAATTCACACAGCTGTCTACTTCTGTGAACTTAGGTTTTGCCAGACAAGTGGTACAGTAAACCATCCTTTTTATGTAAAAATCTGGAAAAGGGGCTCTTTCTATGTTTTTTCTTAGAAAACAATTCTTAAGAGATATTTCTGAATATTGCAACAGGCAGGTTGTACCTAGACAAAAAAATGGAAGCCCTTTTTAATTAGGAAATCTTATTTAGATCAAATAAAAAACTCTCCAAATTAATTTCCAGCTTTGAATCTGAAAATTCTTTATCCTTTTATTGTTAATCTTTTATTAAACATCAATGTCTTCATTTTCTTTTTAAAATTTAATTTTTAAATTCACATAGCAAAGTGAATTAATTTTAGCCCGTTTTTTCATGAAAGCAAAATTTATGTCATCATCCCAGATATATGTGAAATCTTGAGTCAGTATCTTAATGATATGGTTGGTGCATTTCAGCCAAAACTGGCAACTTGATAGAAGCATCAGTAAAGATATAAATTTCTACAAGTTTTATAAAAGACGATGGGTGGAAATGTCCACACGTTAGGCACTTCACAAGGGAAAGAAAACTTGTATATGGCCTAACAGGAAAATCTACAACTACCAACTATGATATCATTAGCATCAATGCCAGTGGACCCAAAGATGTGAGCCAACAGGGAATGCATTTAGTTTGTTCTTCAGCTCAGAGAAATTCTTGCTTTCACTGTGGCATCTTGGCAAATTAATATACGTATTAATTTTCAGGAATGCAAAATCATGATTTTGTTGTTTAGGAGATGACAGGTGACTTCCAATCCTGAAAGTCATATATTTCTCATACAAAGTATACTAAAAAAATCAGGCTACAAAAGAAAAAAAAATATCCTGAGTGTATTCTGCTCTAGAGAAGTTCTCTCTACTAGCTTGTTGGAAAATATTGTGAAAAAGTGTCAAAGCACAAACAAGGAGGAGAAAAACCACAGCAGCTCAAGAGGAGTACAAAATTTAGTTACTGAGTCAGTAAGAATAAACATTCTGGAAAAGAGGTGGAAGCCTGAGTGGCAACTTTCTTATAGCACCACTGCTCTGAAGGCAGAAGAGGCCATATCTTAGCAGCATGGTAAGAAGAAAAAAAGTGAATGCATGATCTTAAGTGGAGAACTCAATTTTCATTAGCTAATGTTCCTTTAAAAGACATTAAGTATAATAAGGTAGGGTGGTAGCTTTATCTCTTTAAATTAATTCAGTCGGGTAAAGAAACCTAAACAGAAAAGTTCCAGTATAAAAATAACTAAAAATAAAAAATTTAAAAAACAAATAGCATGTGAAAGATTTAGTATCACCACTTTATCTCCTCTTTGTTTTCAGGTATGTGGCACTACATATGTAAGCAAGCACCATACAAAATATTTCAGGCTATTTATCGTTTGTAAATTACATTCATCAAGTTACCATCTTCCCCTTTAGGTTAACCTGTTCAGTAATGATCAAGACTAAGCTTAGACTTCAGCAATGTTCCATCAAAATAATTCTTTTACTGAAAGGAATTCACAGCAGTAGCTTAACATTTATTACTAACTGCACTAACTGCAATGAATGACTCCCAGTAGTGTCTCCCAGAAACGCGTAACTAATCAGTTTATAACCATTACAATACATTCTTAATAGCTTTAAGAGGTAGAATTTTCATTCTGCAATTATTGTGGAGAGCTAAGCTCAAGCTATCCAGACATGTAAAGCATTTGTATTTTAGCTAGCTAGAAATAATCGGCCAGTTTGTCAGAAATCTCAGGAGAGGTCCAATTCAAGTCCTGCAAGAGCACACACAAAACTTGTCTCATACCTGGAGCTGATCACGATGATGAGTATGTAGCAGTGAAACTGTTGGGACTGCCTATTTCATATTTCTAGTTCCTTTTCTAGCTATAGATCAGAGGCAGATCAGTTCGACATCGATGAATTTCTTTTTAATCAAATATCCTTCTGTCCTTGCATTTATAATATACATGACACGTAGAGAAAGCAGTGAAAATTATGTGTCTTAGACCAAAATTCTGTGACCACCAGTGGTTTTGGCTGTGGACCTTAACACTTAACAGGGAGTGTTCATAGCATATTTATAGTATAAATATGTATACATTTATAGTATAAATAGCATATTTAAAATGTTCAGCCCCAAAATTGTATTAATCCTATGTCATTTTCTTTAAAAGCTGTGAAATGGTTTGAGACAACTGACTGAAATCTCTTACTTTGTGCATAATGGTCACAGGCACTGAAAGAACTTTAAACGGGCCTGTGTTTTAAGTAAGTGCACAAATTGCAATTATACTTGAGAAGTATAACCAAATTACACTTGTTTATAAGTTAGACCTCTAATCTAAGATGGCTATGTATCTGAAAGATCATATTTAAGAGGTTTAGTTACATTTTCCAATGATTCTTCTAATAAAATTTGATTTATAGAAATATTTCAAACAATAAATTACTTTTTTCTACTGAAGTCTTAGGAAGAGCTTCAAATTATAATTGAAAACAAAGCTGGTAATAACTGTATATAACGAAGCAATGCTGAATGCAGACTATCAAAAACATCCCGTTCAAAAGTATTCGCTATACGACATTCACCAAATCATATAGAATGAATGTAGTAGCTCCAAACCCTAAAGGAATAGCTAAAATGAATGACACTGGATCTGATTCCACAGATATCCCATGCTCTTGAAATAACAACTAAACACTGCAGTCAGGTTGGAGATTTTTATCACTTCTCTCATGGTATTTGATTTAGTTTAGGATTTTAATTGGTTTTTTCCCCTCTTAAAGACACAGCTTCTAAGATCTTTTGAGCACTTGAGAATGTCAGAACTTATGTTTTGGGAGGTATTTTTCCACCTTCCTGCCTGCAAAGACAACACCGAAGAAACTTGAAGGTGGAAACTAAGAGGCAAATAAACAAAACTCAGTAGTCGTGTTAAATCCTCACCAGTTTTAATCCCAGTTTTGGCTGCTAAGATGCTTTGGTTCTGTTGCAGCTGTATGTGCAACTGCATCACTGAGCAGAACTTTCCGAGTAGAACCTTTCCTTACTTCTGTTATAGCAGAATCAGCAATTCTAAAGGTGTTCAGTGGGAATAACACAGAGGGGCCTGGGAGAAAGGAGCACTCTGTGTGTGTGTGTGTATATATATATATATATATTCTAGTGCCTATTCCTATAGTTGCTCACGCATTTTAGCCCCATATTTTTGGAATTTTAGCCCCATATTTTTGGAAAGGTGTGTTGTGAATCTGTTCAGGAAGTTAAGGTAATTAAATTGCCATATCTTACATCATGAATGTTCTACAATCAGAATGACTGAATAAAAGGAAGAAGTTGCCATGTCCGTGGGATTCAATATGCACATTTATGCAGATCTTGCTCTACTATGACTGTATCTTCACTGACTTAGGATTTCTACACCTTACTAGGGGATGTGAGTCAGATAAAAAAAAAAACACAAAAGGACTGCAACCCAGAGCTGGAGACTCTTCTTAGATCATTACTTCAATAACCATTTCATCCAAAAGTTTGAAATGGAAAAAATAAGTACTTGTTATAGAGCTTACAGTAGTATGTTAACTGGAAGAGACAAAATGTGGGTTTAGATTAAAATATTTTTAAAAAATTCAAAAATGAACTGCATCCTCCTAATAATAAGTTCTTTGAAAAGCTTACATTTTTGTGACAGACTGGAATTTTAGTACATCAGGAATTTGTTTTGTATTTCTACTTATGGTATGAAACAAGCCTGGAAGTTTAACATTACATTAAAACAGTGGAAAAAAAGATAAAATAGGTGTGCTGGAAGAACCCTCAGGAAACATAAGGTTTCCTTGGGAACCAGCAGTTCCCTCTTCCTGGTTGCCTCCCAGCCTCTCAATGTCAAGTGTATGTGAAAAGCCCTGCTCTTCTCACAAGGGTGGAAGTCCTTCCTGCAAGAGTCTTTCTCCTTTCAGTCCTGTCACTCTTGAATACCTAATTCAAAAGAGAATAGACAGCAATTTCTCAGCTAGGAGGAGGAGCATTAGAGTCCCCAGAATACAAAATGCACCCAAGGACTGAAGGCAATGAACTTACGAACAAGCATGGAGTAGGGGAGGGAAGAAAGTATACAATGGGAGAATCAAAAATCATCTGGAGTGAATGAGAAAAAGAGAAAGATGATGAACAGTAAAAATAAGGACTCCCTTCCCCCTACTCAGTGTAAAAAGCCAAAAGGAAAAAAACCATACAAAATTAACATGGTGCACATTCTTATGAACAGATAGAGTGAATATTCAGTGTAGCCCAAAACATAAGCAGACTCAAATGATATAAAGTGGAAAATACAGCAGGTGATTGATCAAAAGTAAGGCTGCCTGGGAGCATGATTCCAGTGGTTTGTCCCCTTTATTGTCTTTGCCTCTGAAAAACGTGGGAAAACAGTGACTATATTTTTTTTGCCTTTTCTTTTTTTCAGTTTTCAAAACCTAGAAATGAGAAGAGTCAAATTAGCAGAACTCAATGGGTTATGGAACACAAAAGCCAAAATATGCTAGTGTAATAACTAAGCATTTTAGGACAAGATAATATCTGACTACTATAAGAACAACAATAAACTAAATGGGAGCAATAATTAGAAAATTATTTGTGTTTGCCTTTCACTGACCCACTGCTGTGAGAAGTAATGGGCTAGTGAAAAATCAAGGACAATTATCAAGAAATACATTGGATATTCTGGAAAATAAAATTCTCAAAATGTTCTCACCACAGTAGTGGGAACTTAATTGAAATGTGACTGCTTTAACACAGCACAGCAGCACAAACTCCAAATACCACAGTATTTCCTCACTCATCTTGAGGACTCAAAAGTAGAGCTATCCCAACAGAACATATATTCTTCAAAACAGAGCTGAGTGCAAGCTTATTAGGGATGTATTCACTCTCTCTGACTTTTATTTTCTTAATTGAATTTTTGACATAAAACTGTAAAAAAACTTGCAGTGAAATGTGCTAGCAAAAAAGCTGAAGAATGTATATAAGGAAAAAAAATACCCAGAGAATGAGGATATGTTATTTAATGAATATTTTTTTCCAGAGAGAACTCCTCTTTGACTAAATCCTAGATTTTATCCTAATCTAGTATTACAAGTATACAGTTGAGTGTCAGCATTCATAAAATTATCTTCTTTCAACTTCATAAATTTATTTGTGAGTGAAATTATTAGTTGTCTTTCTCTAAGAGTAAATTGTATTCAGTGACTACCGAAAATTCATAACGAAATTATATTAAGTATGGCCGAGCAGTCACTGTGTGGTTTGGTTTATCATCAGTAAAAAGGTAATAAATTACATAGTAATAGGTAAATAAAAGAGGATATGGCATTATTACAAAATGATATCAAGAATAAATACTGATAAGTAGGTATTATTAAAAAACTATTATTGTCCTTTCTTTCAGTAAGGATGAACAAGGCTAAAAGATGGAATGATAGAAAACAATTCAGCTGATGCTGTTTAAGTTTAAAGTAAAGCCTCCCTGTTTTTTTCATTCTGCAGAAAGGGCTTCACAATGTGGTTTTGCATTAGGAATAATTTTCTAACAATAGTGAGATGCCTAATTGACTTTAATGCCTTTGAGAATATAACTCCTAAACAATAAGGTATGTCTTTGCATAGGTAACAGAAAAATATGAGTAAGGTGTCATTCTTGCCTTTAACCTTTTACAAGAGAACACAGCAGACATTAGCAACAAGTACTGATGTTGTAATCTCTTCTCGTTCCACTCTTCTAGTCATTAAAATATGAAGAACTGCAAGTGAAAGTGAAAACTTCTAATCTAGCCACATTTGCTTCTAGTTGAGCAGAGGATATGCTTATGATATCTATCCTTCAATTTGCATTCCAGGTAATGATGTCAGTTTTATACTGACAGTTAACAGGTATAATGTGGTGTTAATTGAATGACCTTTCACTTACAAGCGACTGAAGAATTAACTTCTTCAGCCTTAAATCACATTGTCACTAAGCAAATTAAGTGGAGAGATATCTTCTGAAGTATCTGCAAGCCCTGTAGCTGTACTAAGAACCAAAAGATCCAGCTATCTTGGAGATGAATTATTACTATAGTTTCTGGAATGTCAAGGATGTGAGAAAAAGGGAGACTAATTACTTCACGATCATTTTAAAAGCCACCCATTGCTCAACAAGCAGAACAGCAGGACTAGAACAGAACACATAAAATACAAAAAAAAGATATGGCCAAATATTTAGAGCTTGAGTTCTACTTTACCTTCTTCTACTGAAACATCTTTGATATTTACTCATTGCTTTATTACCTAAAAGGGTCATAAATTGATACATGTTCTGTAAAAAACCAACCAACCAAAAAGATAAATAGAAAGAAGTGACAAATATGGACTTCAAGAATATCACGTGACATTTTCAGTATTAACTGTCTCCCTTGTTCCATACCTAGCATGAACCCTACATGTCATTTGTAATGATAGGAAAAAAATACAAATATTCAAGAGAAGAAATCCCATTCTTAAGCAGTACAGAGCAGTCACGTTTCCACTACTGCTCCAACATTGTAGCATGGCCTGCTCTGGAGTTGCTGAAGGGCTGTAGACTCAGAAGTTGTCTAGCCACTGTTCTCTGTGGGTGTTCCAGGGACACCTATGCTGCTGGTCGAACCTTCTCTCTCTTGGGTTCTCAAGGCCAGTTTTGGGCCCCTCTCTACAAGAAGGAAGGTCTCTTCCAGCTAAAACTCTTCTATGATTCTGTGATAATGCATTCATAAAATGGCCTTACATATTTTTGTCTGATCTGTATCATACAATATGGGTGAGCTGCATCTTGCCACCCAGTGTTCTTCAGTGGCCTCTAATGACTATTAGAAGGCTGGAAACATTGTATATGTTAAAATTGTCTTACCTATTTTATTCTTTCTACTACCATTTCCCCAGAATGTCAGTGTGTATTTAATTGTGAAGAGTTTCTGACTGTTAACAAGTAACTAGCTGATTCCGATCACTAAATATCAAGGAACACAATGGGTGACAATGTTGAGTATAGTACCTCTAGCTGATTTTCTGAATAGCTTAAAAAATACTCACACACAAATGATGGATGTGCCATGGAATAGCTGGAGGGCACCTCATCCTTACCCTGAAAAAATAAATGGAAGTCCCAGGCAGCATAATAGACATGGTGTCAATCATTAGAACATGCACTGCTAAATCACTTTGATAATTAAAATTCGGAGTTGAAACAAAATTACGTTGGAAGTATTACAGAGGGCTGTCCCATATTGTAGTATATATTACTTCCTGGAGTTGTAATGACTGATAAAATGTATGTCACCAAGTTATTCTCTTATTTCACAATTAATTATGAATGTGTTCTAGTATCTGTTTGATTCTTGTTTATCAAGGTAATCATATTGCTTTTGGAGAAAATACGAAGAAAATGAGAAATTACTCACTAAAAATAAGAATGATTTCTCAACACTTGCCATAATCCTTAAATGTCATGTTGATAGCTAGAGGCAATGAGCTTCCAGGAATGTTGTCACCCTCTATCTCTCTTGTTAATAAACTATAGGACACATGATGCTCTCTAGTAACTGTTCATATCTCTGGACCACTCTCTTCATTCTTGCTCACTATGAGCAATATAAGTGCATAATTATGATCTATTCAAGGTCTTTTCTGCATATCAGAAATCCCAAAACATCATTAATTGGAACGAACAGAGCATCTGGTTGCTTGTGATCTTATAGTTTCAGCGTATAGGACATTTAATTAAAATAAATGCCCTCCCTCCCTCTCTCGTAGGGGAATTAGCTCATTAAAATTTTCAAAAGTGAGAATCAATCCTCCAGCAAACATTAACATTTGGGAAGGAGCACAAAACTGTGTGGATAAAGCAGTCTATCTTCTCTAGGCTATAGACTTGTCCCTTGGTGCTGGATGACACGTGTACTGCCCACACATCTTAACCTTGAGGTAGGTCTCTGATGTCCTTTTAAAACATAGCTGTTTTACAGTCCTCTGGTTTTAATCTTGTGTCATGGTTCTTTTGGATCCTCTAGTTCAGCACACAGACTACTACACAATTCTACTTAATTAGTTGTTATGCACCTCTGTCTGTCATTACTCTCTTTTACGGCCACAACAACTTACTGAGTCCCCAAGTATTCTTTATTTGTCTCTATCATCTCACTTGAGGATCCTGCATACACATAGTCCAACTACTTATCATCTGAGTTCTCTGAATGATTATTTATTTATATGTGTGGGTTTTACATGGCTCAGACCATAATTCTGTCCAGTCCCTTACTGTTTGTGAGAGTTGTACATGCATTTTTATGCTGGCTGTTGCTTTTTCAGCTGGCATCCCAGAGTGTCCTTGTCCTTTGTTCAGCAATGCCAGAACTCCTGCATATCAGTCCATCCCAGAAAGTCGTGGGACTGAGATCTCTTTGTCCACACGGAATCAACTATTAGCCAAACCTGAACATTTGAATTTGAGGGGTGGAGGGGAGAGCAAATGGTCACACGTGAAAACTTATTTCTCAGATTTCATCTCCTACAGTCCAGGTAGCCAAGCATAACAGCCTGCGTGCAGCTTGCTGTCATTTGGAACACTGGAAAGCTGCACACCTGACCTTTCATACTTTCTGCTGCCATCCCACTGAGCCGTGTATTAAACAGACACACACAAGATCAGTTTGCCTTTTCTGATAGCAAACAAATCCGAAAATGATGTTGGGCTAGAAGAGATCTAATGCAATAGAAAGCCCAACGGTGTCAGAGGTTTTTCTCACTGTTGATTGCACTGCTACGAACGTGACAGGAACTCTGTCATTTCCCCTCGGATTTAATACAAGTAAAACTTAACACAGTTACACATTTTTCTTTTCCCCAGGTCTTCCATGAAAGATAGTTAGGAGCTGCTGAATCGGGTAGTCTTACAGATGCAAGGCTGCCACAACCCAGTGCCCCGAGGTCCAGCCAGCAGTAGGGCTGAGCAGGTATTCCCAGTAGACACTCACAGACCAACACAGCACGGGTGAGCACGGCCAACACCATCAACACAGAAATGCACAAAGCACCAACAACATCCTCCTGGTCTGCTCTCTGGCTGATCGTGAGGAAGATCCATTCTTGGGAAATATGCATACATAGTGCAGATACCACTGCTAACTGGCTTTAGATGCTCAGTCTTCTGAGTAACTGACCTTGGACCATCTTGCCTTTAACTGCTTTCTGCAACTTAACGGTGATCAGCAATCTGAAGCCTCAGGTCCTAGGGTAGGTCTTCCTCCACCCCAGCAGTCCTTAGAGATGCTGGCAACAGCTACAGGAGACACAGCCAGGACACAGAGGAAGTCATAGTAATCACTGTCACCCTTTTTTTTTTTGTTTGTGAATTTCCCTTAAAATGAGAAGGTTAGAACTGTCATTTTAAAACAATATGCAGAGATTTTCCAGAACACCAAACCAAGGGACTTGATTCTAGGCCACACGTCCTTATGCACAACAGTCAAGGGCAATACTTTTATGTTACAGGACACTCCACCTTGAGCATCACCTACAGCAAGTACTTGTAAGTTAATATTATGATCAATTAAGGAAGATTAATACAAATGATATGACATATGGCTCTGGCAGCCATCTGGTTAGAACGCATGACTGGTCACAGAGAAAGATGAAGTTACCTAGAGAATTAATTCATTAGGCATATTCTTATAACTCTACTAGTTTCTCATTTGAAGGTCCAGCAGCTTATACGAGATTTATCAGACATACATTAGCAATTACCAAAGTATGAGGAAAGAGTAAAGATGTTCACTCTAGGGTAGAGCTGCTGTAACAGTAGGAGTCCCTCTTGGTAGAAACAACTAGCATAGCAAGTGTTTCTTTGGTTGCAGGCACAGTAATTGACTCTGTGTCATAGTCATTTTGCTACTACCTCCTAGATAGAACCTCCTTCAGGTAATCCAAGTACTAAACATCACCAGAAAATGAATTAGTGCTGACTGTTTTCAAAGGAAGACTTCCTTCCTTTCTAGCAGAGTTAAAAAGAGGAAAAGGGGAATCTTTTTTGGCCCATCATTTGGGGAAAAAAACCCCAACATACTCTGCTATTATAATCACCTGGGAAGCACTACAAAAAGTCATCTCTGTAGAATTGTAATATCTGCCCTGGAAAGCCCTTATTCTTTATCTCTCTGACAGACATTTACCACCAGATTTCCTCTTGTCCTTTATGACATGCCACAGTTAACCGTGTGGTACCCTATTCATTAGTTACAGCATTAGCAAGCAGGGGCTTGAACCTGTTGCAAGTATAATCAATATTAAACCAGTTAATTTGGTGGATGAACTGCTGTAGTCTTTAGTACTTCAGAGAATTACTTCACATATGCCTGCTTTTATTACAAATTGGAATGTCTTTTTTTTCCCTACTACAAACCTCATGAATAGAGTACTGTAGGTATCAGTTATGTTATTTAGTGGGTTTAGTTTCACTTACTTATCAGTATGTTTGGAAGGTATCACCCAATCACAAAATCACAATGGTTAGAAAAGACATTTCAGATTAAGTCCAACCATTATCTACTTCTACTGTGGCCAGGTCTGGTCTCCCCAGTTCAAGAGGGACAGGGAAATACTAGAGAGAGTCCAACAGAGAGCTACAGAATGATGAAGGGACTGGAACATCTCTCAGATCTCGTCAGCACACGCCGTTTGGCCAAGGTCTTCCTTTTATTTTACTAAAGAGTACCTGGAGGAAGATGTATGGTGTTGTTATGCAGCAATGCTTTCCATATTGGGTTTATTTAAGCCCTCTGCTGAAACAGGTTCTGAATTGTCTGCTTGTCGGGCAGAGTTGTATTTTTGCTGTTAGTTTTGTTTTGTTTTCCCCAGAATGTCTACCTTGCTCCCAAAGGTTTGAGTTTCTTTGTGGCCAAAGTAGAAAATTTTTGAGCTGCATGATTCTGAAGCTCACGTTCAGGACTTTGTTTTCTGGCACTAGGTTTCTTATGTTTAATGATAATATTGTCCTGTTTGGTAACGGTCAGCAGCGTTAGTGAGCAATATATTGAAGCTGAGTAAAACTGTGCACACTTGAGAGGCAATCTTCCTTTAATCTAGTAAACAATGGAAAAGGTCAGCACAAGAAGTTAATCAAGGGCTGATTTCTAAACCAAAGTCGGTCTGGTGCACTCTGAGGACTCATTTTGCCTGTACAGTCAGCTTGGCACGAATTCTTACTGTAAATAGAGCTCTGTTGAAGTAGACTACTTCCAGCATTAAGTTCCAAGGTTTTACCTAAAAAAATGTGAATGAGAAGGTAACATCTGCTCCCAAAGCTATTCCCTTGCTGCTTCCATTCATTTTCTTAGAAAGAGAACCTCAGGGTGTAGTAGGAATCATCACACAGACAGGTCTCCTTTCCCTGCAAATCTAACAATGTGTGCTTACACTGATAAAAATACTCTAAAGACATAGTACTCTTTATGGTATAGAACAGTGATTATGTACTAGCACTGTCCAGATAGCATCAAATTATTTTCTCTTCCTCATACCTCAAGCCATGCAGGAGGCAGTTTGAGAAAGAGAGAGGAGCTCTGTGCACTCTTTTTGCTTGTTCCTCCACACACTGTTAATAATTGGCTGATGTTGAATTGCCAGCGTATCTATTTCATTATAGTTAAATTAGAAATTTCACTGTGAATTTTGTGTTCAGTTGTATTCCGTTTCTGGCATTCCACTTTCTGTAGGCTGGAATATAACCAGCTTCCCGTTTTCACAGTTTAATGCTTAATTTGGTTATAAAACTGATTTCCTAGATTTACATAACTTTGGTGAAATTCCCCATGCCTAGGACTTTTCTCTGCCTGAAAGCCTTTTCACACTTGAATCTTACAATTGATTTCAGTGAAGTACTAACTGTCCAATTCTTTGTAGCAGAGAATGATTTCAGAGGCACTACTCTGAAAATAGTAGAAAATACGTCCCAGTAGAATTTCAGTCAGAGTAGAATTGAGGGATGTAGCCCCTGCGTTGGACTGCACCAAATAAATTCTCTGAAAAGTTGGGATGTCTCAGGTCCTCCAAACTGATTTGTGCCACTCTCTTGCTTTTTTTCCTTACTGGTGAGATATTTGTGTTCAATCAAATATGCTCCTGGAAACGTCAGGACTCATAGAAGCGAGGATACTTACCAGTATATACTTGAAACTTCAGAATTTAGTTATAAACAGGACTTGTTTTGAATTATGGGTCTAAACATGTTTGGAACATATTCATAGAATCATAGAATATCTCAAGTGACATGAGAACCATAAAGATCATAGAGTGCAACTCCCTGCTACTTGCAGAACTACCTAAAACTCAAGTATATGACTAAGAGTGCAGTCCAGAATGCACATCCCATGCTGCTTCTTTGCATGTCTAGACTCAGGAAGGCAGGGAGAGAGGCCACAGCCCAGCCCGGTGCTGTAGAAATTAGGCAGTGCAATGGAAGTTAAGGGCAATTAAATGGTTTTTATACTATTCAAATACTGACAATACAGCACACGGGCTTGTAATAGAGACAGTGATAAAACATGGAGGAACACTCCTCTTTGTGATGGAGCTCTAGCAGGAGCAATATTTGAGAAAAAAACATAAAGTCAGCGTATACCACCGTATGCAACAGGGCTATCTGTAATTATTTCCATGCAATAGGAATCTATTCAACATTGACAAGGAGTACAGACAAACAACTAGTCCAAGCTCAGTAAAGCCTCTCCCATGCATGAAATTTGAAAGAACTTAACAAACCTATACTTATCCAATCTGGAACTTATGTCACTTTTCATAACATTACTTTCTAAAAATGGATGGCAAAACCTTCTAGTTACCATGAACATCAGCGACACTAAATTAATAAAGATAAATCAGTAATTTTTGCAAAGAATTACTAGAGCTAATAACAGAAGATACCAATTAAAACACAGTGTCATAGCACTTGTATATGACAGAAGAAAGGAGGATACTGGGACATGTGAAACGAACCTGGGACAAGCAGCTCATGTACACTCTATTTGCATTATTTGCACTAATTCTTTTTAACATCTCATTATTTGAAATTGTACACAGTCCAAGCCAACTTACCCTGTGTTCTTCCTTCTGCCAAAAAGAACCAACTTACCCTGTTCTTCCTTCTGCCAACAAGAACGTTGTTACAAAAGAAGACTCTGATAGCTTTTCTTTTATCTAGGCATCTATAATTCATTCCTAAAGGGGAAAAGAGAATGGTGGAAAATTGTAACACCAGAAGACAACTGGGGCTAAAATTGTTATGCATTTGATTTCTTTCTTTTTCTTTTTTTTTTCATATGACAGGCTAAATTGTATCTGTGACTCCAAGTACTCCAGTTTAATGGTCTGGTTGTCACTGATGTGAAAATGTATCTCTTCCAATAGATCAGAAGGGTAAAAAGAAAATCATTAAATTATGTTAATTACTTTTCAGATATTAGACACTCTTATTAAAAAAAAAGAAAAGGAGTTAAGTTTCCATATGTATACAGAAGGTTTGCAGCATTTTGTGCTCAAATAGACTGAGAGTTCTGTCCTTCGGTCGAAGTTTCAGGTGAGACACTTGCTTTGCCTGTGCAAAATTATTTTCTTATATTTCTTCTCAGACACAGATAAATTGAAGTTCAAAACCTGCTTTCTGCATTGATCCATTGTTCAGCTCTCTGTTTGCATCTTTCCGCAGTGCAAAGACAAATACAAGCCTTAGCAACATAACTATACAATCTTGAGTGCTATCCTTCATTCCTTTCTGATTTTATTGTTTATGTTTATGACATCATTTCCACGTGGAATATTTTGGGACAATATCA
Source organism: Todiramphus chloris collaris (assembly GCA_025345505.1). Classification (NCBI taxonomy): domain Eukaryota; kingdom Metazoa; phylum Chordata; class Aves; order Coraciiformes; family Alcedinidae; genus Todiramphus; species Todiramphus chloris. The sequence goes on from JANVCC010000319.1 coordinate 7,421,392, forward strand.
ACTGTGAAACATTACAAGCACAAGGCAATGATCTAACAGCTTCTTGGACTCAGATATGTTCCACTCGACCAATTATTTAATTTTTTTCCTCCAAAATACTAAAAGCAGACATTTATATTATTTGCTCACCAGAAATGTAATGAAATTAGTTACCATAAGAAATCTGGTGCACAATTCTGTCACTGTAATTAGAGCCAGACATCAAAAAACAAGACTTGCCAAAGGCAGTTAGTGTCCAAACAGTTGAAACTTGGAGAGATGACATGTTGGGTGGGGGATGAGTGTGATGACAATGACAGTGTCTTCATAAAGGGCTGAAACAAAATCACAGATCAGAAAACCTGAAAGTATTCAGTCTTGAACTGTTCTGAATATGCATTCAGTTTGCATTGTATTTATGTATTTTTTCAGGTTACTCATTTATTTTCAAGTTTTTAAAAAGAACTATATGAACTTCTATTGTCCAAGCTCCCAACAAGGTCTGTAGCTGCTCATGTAAGACTTAAAACCAACACAAACAAGTAACATCATTTAAGATACAGGCATTTTTTGAAAGCTGAAACCTCAAACATTTCAGGAAATCCATTATTTCTAATTCTGTCAATATCTAAGTATTCCAACAAGCTTACCTGTGTGCAAACTGCATCATCCTAGCTATAGTCTAACTTGACTGCATTGAAACATATTTTAAATTAATTTGTGCCCATTTTATTGGGTTTTTGTTAAATTGTTAGTCTGTATTTGTGTCTCTGTTGGGGAGCAAAGATGACAGCGTTGTTCAGAAACGTGACAGCGCAAAAGCACCACAGAAGCCAGAATTGTGGCATTATGGAAATGAATTCTACATCTCCAGTGGAAACACCTCTCCTGCATTTTTTGCTCAAAACCACTGCCTGCTGTCTGCTCCAGCTTGCCCTGAATAATCTCTTAAATTTCTGCTGGGTTTAAGGTAGCTTTATGTCTTCACAAATCAGTTTGCTGAGATCCAGCACATTTTACCCTAGGCACATTTGTCTTATAACAATGCCTTCCTGTTGTGAAGCAGAACTAAAGAGAACCATTTGTCTGGGTGCAGTTAGAGCCTTGAACACAGCCTGCCACCGTGCTCATAGCCCTTACTGTTGGTGAGAAAAACCTCTGCCTCACAAACTGTTACTCCTCTTTATATAGTGCAATTTAGGAAAAAAAAAATAAATATGCATATATTGGTGAGCTATTTCTTAATTTAATACACTTATTATATTGTACCACCAGCTGCCAACGTAGAGATGAGTTATCTTTTTGTGAATGTGCCCTAAGAGAGACACAAAAGTAGAAAGGCTGTTTGTTAAGTGCGTTGCAAATCAAAACAAACATTGTCTTCTAGAAAGCAATTAAAATAGATCACCTCTCTTGGGTATGGATTAATTAGCAGAGAAGTACAAGTAACATTTTTATTTAACCTCGGGAAAAGAAATCATTAATTAATACAATACCTCAGTACAGTGCTATTCAATTGAATGCTTAATCACACAAGTTCAGTGTAGCTCAATGTAAAGGCTGGGTTCACCTTCAACACTCGGATCCCCCTCCAGGCTTGCCTTTCAAGCACCTTCAAGCATCTCTGTGCCCACAGTTTCGATTAAGATCCTCTCCACTTCAGCATCTTAACTCGAACTGGGGTGCTTCGCTTCTGATTCAGGGACCTGTGTTGCTCCCTCTGATTCAGTCTTGTCATTTGGCATGTGAATGAGGCTCCATAGGCATTTCCCAGACTATATTTCTCTGCAGATTAATATTGTGTTTGTTCTTAGCACAAAATACATGCCAGGGTGAGAAAAATTTCAAAATTTCAGGAAATAAATTGGGGACAATGGACTTTGCACAAGAGTCTGGTAACTAGAGCACTAGCTGACAATGGAGGAGTTCTGACATTCTTTTCTTGGGCTTAAGGATGATTTCAGATAAAGCAGACCAATGCATTTGTCCCTATAAATCTCTCTCCCTCCAACGGGACCCACCAAAACCCCTACATTTCTGAACTTGTTCGTTCTGAATCAATAAAGATTTAATTCCTTTCTCATAAAGATCTAGCTTCTGGATAACACAACTGCTAGGTGACAGCCACTTGACTATCATACCCTACCAGGCAGGGGTTTGGCTGTCCTGCCATATCTCATGACCTGGATTTCCTACAGCCTCACATGCAGAGCATCACATAAAAGAAATACAAAGATTCCCCCGTAGAAAAGAATGTTTAAAAAGATTAGATGGGTCTAGTTATGGTATTGATACATGTCCTTAACTATCCAGATTGCTGATGACAAATCAACAAAAAGATTGAGTTAAGAATATCTGCTGGCTAGCAATTTATGTCTCCTGGTTTGTTCCAAATAAAGATCTTTGCTGGATAGCTCTAAACATCCTGACTCCTGCAGGTGACTCTTCTGAATCTCACTTTGAATTCCTTAACTTACTTTCTACTATGCATGGACAGTGTGACTCACAAAGACTTCTCAGAGACTGAATCACAGCACAGTTGGCTAAAATCTCTTAACTATTAAACTTGTGTGGTAAATACCATGATAAAATTACTATACATCAATTATTCAAAAGCCAATTAATTATTAATATAAACTACTGTATGTTATAAATTACTCCCCTGAGACATTTGTGTTTCCCCTCTCTCATTTCTTTTTCTTTCCTTGAGACTCTTTCTCATATTTTCAAACATCCAGGAAAGAAAAATCTGTCACATTTTACTTGAGGTAAAACCTATCTTAAATCTGAAAAACTGCAATCTGGTAGATAATCCACGAGTCCAAAAGAGACGGCAGATAAATTGTTCATTGCAATTTTTTACTTCTTTCTCTCTAATTATTATACCACTCAGAAATGCCCTGACCCAGTCATCTGGTACGATTCTTGAAGTTTAAATTCCTGCAGCCTAATAAAAGTGACATACTGTATGATAGCATGATACTGAGGTTAAATAGCTCTTGAGGATCACTTCAGAAATTCAATTCCTATATATTCCGTGCTTCTTTCCTCCCCAGAGATCTTGAAGTTTATATGAATGACAAATAAACCCAAGCTGGAAATAGACAAACATTCACCAAATCCATATGTATGGATTGTACCAAAACTCATGTAGTTTTCATTAATATTATTAAAAAAAACACAAATGTATATGGAATTTTGCTTGCTTCTGACAGCTGTCCTCATTTACAGTGTGCCCAGCATGAAGCAGGCAGATACAATTAGTCCTGGTAGTTTTGCAAAAAGATTGATAGTTATAGATTGATATGCTTGAATTCAGTTTGCTTTTGGAAGGAGTATGGGATATGACTGCAAATACAAAAACTTGGTTGCTTAAATAAATAGAGAAGTTAGAAATCAGACTGGATGTGAATGTGAAACAAATTAAATCACTACATCTGACAGCCCAGAGAAAATGAAATGAGGCTTCCAGAAGATGCCTCTCCAGTAGAACTACTTGGAAGAAGGGTGCTTTGCAGAACAAAGTTGAGGATTGTATTTCCGCTTCTGGTCATTCCAACTTAGGTTAAGTGTAATGAGCTCATTAGAACTGGATACACTTTTGCTGAAAAGAAGATAACCCAATGTTTACAATCAGTAGGATAAGCAAGCCTATAGTTGGACCTCTAATATTTGTGGTAAAAGCCCCAAACAAGCTTTGATTCTCTGCTTTATATCACAGTGATATATATATCACTATCCAGAGATATCACTGGATATCTCTATCTGCACTTCCATTATGAGAAGTCATTAATAGGGCCAAGTACTTCAGCTTCTAGATATACAAGTATTAAAAACCACTTGAACTACTGAAAAATTGGACTTCTTGAAAATGTGAACTATGGCTACCAGAACCAGTGGTATCAGCCCTCAACCATTCATTTTCGACAGCAGGGTGTTAATAAATCCCTTCTGCCATGTCTAAATTGGCCCACAGCAATTTGAGCATATAAAATTCAGTAAACTAAAATATATATATTCTCATTAAGATCAAACCCGAAATGTCTAGCATAGAAATAATACCCAGACTTTTCAGTGATGTAAAAGAGGACTGACCTGTGGACTTCAGCAGTGACGCTTGTTGACACAGAAAATCCACTGCCAAAATATCTCTCCCAGTAAGTTTAACATCTCATAGTCCTTCCAATTTTAATGGAAAGTACCAAAACTAATTCAATCTAAAACATTTTCTCAAGTGACTGCATTTTATTACATGTCTTTCTTTACACCGTTAATGATATTTGGAAGTTCCTGATAGAAGGAAAAAATGGCATTCTTTTTTAAGACTTCTAAAATATTATTTTTTCAAAAAAAATATTACATTATTCTTCTGTTCTTGATTTTTGTCTTCAAATACGTAGTTAATATGATACAGAAATCAACTTTCCTTCCTTCTGGTTCTTGACTTCTTCTGAGAATCATAGGTGGAGGAAGTATACCTATAACTTTAATGAAGTTCTGAGTTTATGTCTAGTATGTTTATTTTTATAATCCTGACTGGCCTATCTTAGCATGGAAAGAGCCATTTAGGTATCACCGAGAGGCTTGTGTATTATCAGCAAAACTTCCATAAGGTTAAATTTGTTCTTCCCTGTTCAAAAATCACTCTCTATAAAACAAAAAGAATGGTCTGTTTTGCTTTTAGATGCATAGTACTTACACATTCTTAAAAAGCTGATGAAAATGGCATATTTATGAAAAAAAAAAGTGCAGATTTATTAATTGACAATACCTAAATAACTTTGATAAGACACTTAAAGCTCATTATTTTGCTCTAGTAGGCAGCTATGGTATTTTTTCTTGTCCCACTGTTGTAATAATGAATATATTACTTACAAAGACTTTTTCTTTTCAGGGAAATATTACTTACTTATGTATGAAAAGTATTGTATTACAGTGAAGACTTAAAAAGTCTAATTAGAAAGTTAAAGATAGATTAGAATAACTCTATTACTTTGCATTTCTTTTTATGAACTGTTTTTTTTCTCCTCAGATTCCATTTTCAGGGAGCCCAAATATAATGAGGGTGGCAAGAAGGCTTATTATTCTCAACATCTTGGTAATTCATTACCATAACTTTGTTACTGATGATTTAGAATCCATCTCATTATTTTGAATTAGAGGAGTAATTAGTGTCAATGAGATTTCTGGCAGGTGAACCCTGGGTTAAAAAAATCTTAAAAGTTTTATTTTTTCATAGTTTAATGGTCTCCTCCCTGCATTTATTTACACATTTGCTTTTTTTTATTATTTACTTGCTTTGGCGTCAGCAAAAACCAAACAGAAGACCCAGTTAGATATCTGATCTTACTAATATGGAAATACCCGTTACACCAATAACTTACTTAAAGACCCATTGGAAGCTGGTGCAAATGAGCTTTTTTAGCTGAACCGTTTTTAAGCAAAAAAATTTCAAAACACATGATGTTTCTTTTTTTTATCTCGTGCCGATAACAGATTCTATTTCACAATTATATTATCCTAATAAATAAAAAAAAAGAAGCTGATTCCCCCACTTGGTTTCCAGTCTGGGTAATTAAAAGCAAAAAAATCTTGCTCTCTGTCCTGCTCTAATTTTAATAGCCTGCATTATACTCTCTTGTTTTTAATCCTTAAAGCCAACCAAGCTTTCAAAGGTTGGTTATTACACGTTGCTATACAGTAAACTGCAAAATGTCAGTATAATTTCTTCTCGATGTGGTGCAAATACCAAGGACTGAAAGACATCTTGGTTATATGGCAGTGGTTTTGCATGGCATAAATGAGTAAGGTTTTCCCTGTGTAACCCAATCAGTCTGACTTTGTGCTCACAGCAAATCAATGGAGGCCAAGTCCTTTGGTGTCTGTAACTGCAGAGATGTACAGCCAAAAGCTCTTCCTTTCATTGCATCATAACTGACTGCAGCTACAACTGTGATGCCCAAAGGGTGAAACTGAGAAAGAATGCTTTCTTGTTCAGGGGAACTGAGCAGGGCCAGGGGGTGTGGGGTTTTGGTTCTTAGCCATGTGTTTAGATGGCAAAAAGAAAATTGGTTTTGCTTTTCTTCTGTATTTTTTGATGATTCTTTTCAATTGCTAATGGAACAATAATCATTTAGATACATACACAATCAGGATGTTTATTCCTAATACAGATAGATAGGGAAAAATTATTTGTGCAGTTGGTCACCATAGTAAGATATGTCTTTACTTTTTCTACATAGAGAAGAAAACCCTTTTTCAACCCATTATTGTAAGTATTATGTACTGTAACAATTTTAAGGTGACAAGAAGGGAACTAGAATAGGACATGAAGGGGAAGGAAGTTTGAGGTCAGCTGTCTCAAACACTGGATGAAGATATCCTTTGGTCTGCCCAAGCGAGTGTTTAAGATCTATTTCTAGTTTTTATTTTTATATAAAGACCATAAATGCTGCATAAGCTCCCTACCTTTTGTAGAAGTAAATGTCAGACACCTATCTTCACAATTCTTATGCACTAGCTTCTATTATTTAAAATAAAAACTGGCACTTCATTTGTTTTTCTTCCTAAAACAACACTGCTTTCCTACAGCTAAGTTCTTCAAGGCATATTACACTTCAAAATGTGGTTAATGTCACACTCGGAAACAGCAATCTGGCATCTTTACTGTCTCTAAAATAAAAGTATACAGTCCATAGCAAAAAAAAAATAAAACCCAATAAAACAAATTATATGTAGACACAAACAGAGAGAGAATTATTGCTTGAGAACACAAAGGACAGGATGAACTTCAAAAAGGCTGGAAAGGGAGGGGGGAAAAAGGCAATTCCTTCAATCAAAGTAAACTGCCCAAGTCCAGTTCTTTTTATCTCATTTTCACTGCGGGATTTTGTCACTAAGGCTTTTCAGGATTTAGGGTAATACAGAGCTTAGCCTTAATAAAAAAAAAAAACAAAAACAGAAAGAAAAAAAAAAAAAAAAAAAAAAAAAAAACAAGTATACCACCCCTTTAAATAAAATAATCCTCTAACTGCTTTTTTCTAAAGATCAAATGACACCTTCAGCAACAGGATGAGCAGTGTACAAGGGAGCGAGCAGTTCTCACAGCCCGTTGTTCCCGTCAGGCGTGCGTTAGCGTCCCCAAGGGTGTAGTTACCGGGATGCACCGGGCGATTCCGGAGGAGCCGTAACTGTCTCCTAACGCAACGATGCGTGCCCAAGGAGTCCCCGAGCGCTCATTGCCAGCGTCCTGTGGAACAGCTCTCCCGAGACCTGTGCTGAGGGAGATCTTCCGTGTCCCGTGCTAGGCAGGGAGCCTGTCTACAGCTACCTGGCTACTGCACTACCTCTGAGCTACACTCACCCCCATCCTCGATACTGGAACCAAATGAAATTCTACTGTCCAGTGTAGACTCTGAAAAACACTGTAATATTCAGTGTCTGCTTCATGATACAATTCAAGGGAGTAAAAAAACCATCATGAAAAAAACTATCATGAAAAAAACCTATCATGAAAAAAACTATCATGAAAAAAACTATCATGAAAAAAACTATCATGAAAAATCTTGCTTAATTAAGCAAGATTTAAAGAAATGTTCCTTATAAGCAAGTGAAAAAGGCACTAATTTATTTAAAAGCTATCTTTCAAAACAGGCAGAACATTTCTAATCTTGCCATCTTAGAGATTAGTAAAATTCCGTCTTTCCCTCCTGCTCCGATCGAGCTTAAAGCAGCTAAAATACAGCTGTACTTGCACACACACAAAGTCTCGAGATTTTTTTTTCCACAAAAAGATCGTCAGAAGAAATCAGATAAAGTCACATCTCCTAATGAATGTTGACATCATTTTTACAAAGCACATGTGCTAACCTTGTAGGCATGAATGAAAACACGGGAACATTACATACAAAATTACATGTGTGCATTTATAAGATAGACATATAATAATAAATATATAATAAAATGTGAAGTCTGGAATATGTCTTGGAGCCCTTAGACTAAAATCAGTGAATAAATTCTACCAATGCCTCACTGGTATGGAAATACCCGAGACTTGCAATCAGTTGTGCTGTACCAGGCTGTGACAACCTCATGTTTTCTTTAATGCAGAAGTCATTACCTTTACATCATCATAGATAAATGTTAGGCTTTCAAGAATCAGCACCCTAGCAGAGAGATGGTATTGGCTGAACACTATTTGTTGGTGGTATAGTGGCCGTTGGTTTTGGTAAATAAGTTAATTTAGTTCCAGGGAACCAACAGTTTGACGCTAGGATGCTGTGCCAAATTACACCAAGATAGTAAAATGGTGTAATTTTACTTTCAGAAAATTTCAGAGGTGCAAAATAGAACGTCATATCAGAGTCCTCACTGCTCAGTGCTTCCAGGAGAGGCAGCTCACTGCTTACACCTCTGTCAGTGACTGGGAGGTGTGGCACAAATGAAAAAGATGATTTCCAACTCAGTTTCAATCCAATGTCAGTAGTAATTGCCATTACTGCACATTAGCCCAGCACTTACCAAACTCTTGAAACCACCCCTTCAGTTCTTTTGCCTGGATTTTGGAAGCAAACTAGGTTTAAAACATATTAGAGTTTTGTATTGATTGTTTCTTCATTACAGCATTAGACATTCTTAACTCATCACATTTTAAAATACATTCTTTTTCCAGTTAGAATCCCAAGGACGTAACTGATGCTCAGACAGAGTAGGTAAGAAACAATTAATATAAATTTAGCCAAATAGACTGAGGATGTGCAGTCTCATTACTGCCCCTCAAAACCTGGAAATTACAAGAAAAGATTAAAAATCTTACTCAACCCAAGTCGTGCCAGGGTCTAGGACACTGTTGGATATTTGGAAGAAGTGGGTCTGTCTTTGAGTTTTTTGTGATACTTGTTGCTAAGTCTTGGGTCCACCTGCATGTGAAAAACACCTCGTTAGACTTTGAAGGACAGAAAGACTTTTGGTTTATAAACTAACAACGGTATCATTTTTTCTACAAATGCACAGTTTCATTTAATTTGTAACTATACTTTTTTTTAATTGTCCATTCTGACAAAGAAGGGAGATGTTGACTTCAGATGGAAGGCACAGTCTCCACAGACCCTAGTCTGAGCAAATTTATCATTAAGTAAAACCAGCAATCCAAAACACTCTCTGGGATCTCTATCTAGTCCACAGAAGACTGCTGGAATTCCAGACAAACGAACAACCTTTTGCATCCTAGGAAAAAAATAGCAAAGAGCATAGAAGGCCTTCAGAAAGAATTAGATATCCAAATCTGAGCTTTGCATTGCCCATATTCAACAATACATACCCTCTCTTGGAAGGCTCCCGGAATCACTCCTGTTCTTTCTCAGAGAAGGCACTGCTGGGAAAAATCAGTTGATTTAAAAATCAGTAGGACCTTCCCATTGAGCTTTTAAGTATTGACCCTATGTTCAAACGTGTCATTCAAGAGGCTGGATAGGATCTTCTGAAAAGCAGATTTGTCTTAGTTGGTTTACTGAAGGTATTCTGTCTTGTACATAAATATTATTTGCAACAGGGATTGAAACTTGTCTATCTAGATGAATATCCAAGCTTTCTTCTGGACCAAACTTTCTTCTTTCACCTTCCTAGCAAACATCTATCCTGCAAAGTCAAAAGTTGCCTAAAAAAACCTCATCTCATCAAACCAATTAAGGTGTATTTGCTTGCTTACATGTTGGTAAAGAATAAAATATTATCCTGATGAAAGGGAATGAATTCTTCACAGGATGCAATTTTCTTCTAGGAAACTCAATTGTTCAATTTATATCTGGAATTTGTATGCATTATGGCCCTACTAAAGCAACAACTTTTATGAACCACATTTTTCAAACCCTGTCCTTTATCTACTAATATACTGAAGAAATAATGACTGCTTGTTACTGCAGTATAAGGAGAGGGTAGCTTAAAATCCAATCAATCAGGCCAAAAAGGTTAACAACTCAGATAAATGATTTATTCTTCGCTTATGACATATAAAAAGGTACAGTCAGGTTTCCTCGGGGGACATCTAACAGACTAAACCAAAGTTGTTAATGTGAAAGGTGTCACCTTTCAGGAGACTACCGTGGCTCCATGGCAGAGAGACACCAACGCACTGCACGACGTTAGGCTGCTGTGTCCATGCCAGCAAAAGGAAATTCAGTTGCTATATGATGTCCTATGGAAGAAAAAAAGATAATAAAAAAGTCTAGGTATAAAAAGTTAAGCACACACAAACCTTTTTTTGAAGGCCTTCAAAGCCTTTTTACTTCTGACTTAGCCCTGACCAGGTCATGAACATGGATAATTAGACTGGGACCACTTAAAGTGTCATGTTTTTGTTTATTTACTAGCTTCATGCTTGTATTTTAGAAGACAAAATGTCTCTTCATGCAAATGTGTACAAATTACTCTTTTCTAACAATGTCTTTCTTCTCTCTTAGAACAGGCAGGGTAGCCTTGAGGGTTTATCTTTTGCAACCTTGGCTGGTGAACAAGCTTAAATCTAATTTCCCTTTCCCTTCTCTCATTTTTGATAGAGTGATGTTATCTCTCAGGACTAGGCCTCAGGAAGACTGTGGATCCAATTTTCTCAAACTCTGAGAACAATGATGTTACTAAAATATAGCCCTTTTGAAATAACAATATAAATTGCAAAGAAAAAAAAACATCTTCAGAGGCTTTTAAGTCACCTTTCATGCACACACCATCATTATGAGCAGTAAATCAGATTTAGCTTTTTCAGAGTTCAATGTTTCACAGCAAATCAGCTCAAATACTATTTCATCGGTAGAAAACCCAATTAATTCTGTGTTAATTTCATGTCTGTATTACAGATAACCAAATTTATATATATATATATGTATGTGTTTGTGTAGCTACTGATGCTATTATAGTTGGTGTCATTATTACCATGTATTACTTCCTTAGCATCTCATTCACTCCTTTTGTAAACAGGCTATACTGTGCTCAGCTCTCGACTGGGGACCAATCCCTGAAGCTGAGTAACCTAAGTGGGAGGAGGAAGGGAAGCACTCTACAAAGGAGTAAAACATCCTTCCATAAGACGTATAGTCAGTCTCTAAGTTCTGGAAGTCATTCATGTCATCTGCATCCTAGTCAGTGCCCTGCTGAAATACCCATTCCACTCTTCATGATTAATCATCAGCTGAGCTCAAAAATTGGTTGAAATGAGTACTTAATGTATCACATCACCCTTAGAAATGCAGCAGCGTAATAAAGACAAGCTATCAGATTCAACTCTGAATTTCCATGCTTTTGTGAAGGAGAAAAAAACCCCACCATTATCCTAACATAACTATAGTTAATTTGTAAAGCTGTCAGACTGAAACTTGCTGGAAGAAGATCTTCAAGTGATTGCTTCTGATTGACTATTATGTGGCTATTACACATAATTGTTACACAGTGTTATGTTAAAAAAATAACAACAAAAAACCCCAAGCAAACAACAAAAACACCCCAAAATTAATCTTTTAGTGAAAACAAGTTTACAGATTTTTTATTTTTTTTCTATTCTGTTATGGTAATGAAGTATTGCCTTAGTTTGTAGAATAAGGTAAGTAATACAGAGACTACTCAAAAAATATTGATGACAGTAGAGGTTTATACTTTAAATAACAGGCAATTCTCATATAATCTGCTAATGCATATAATTTAGGTGCATCTGGACAGCTCAAGCAAGTAAGAAAGAGATGTTTTCCTCAGTTATCCCATGACACCAGAAGATGGGTATAGATACTAAATTTAGAGACTGAATTAAAAGTTACAATCATTGAATAACTAGATGTCCATTGCATAAAATAAATTTTGATTTTTAAATAGCACACATTCTCATTTTTGTCAAACTAATAAAAATTTTTGTCAAGTAAACAGTCCTTTCTAAAAGAAAATTGTTCAGGTTTGACTCCAATTCCAGACACAGTTTCCATTCACTTCAAGTCTACAATGAACTGCATATTTAATTCATATAATTTCTGCAACTTGTGTCTTAGCAACTTTAAGTGAGCTTGTGGCAGTATGGCCTAATTGGTGACATCAGTAGCAAATGACTAGTAAATTAAACCAAATGTTATAGGAGGACATTTCATGATTACAGTTTGGTATTTAAAAGCAATCACTGATTGTTAAAAAGTCTGTATTAAATGAATCATAATTTTGGCCCACTAGAAGGATTTGGTTAGTTAAACGGACCCAAACTGCAAAAGGTAATGTCATGACAAGGTGGAGGTGTTCAAACATCAGAGGAGCTCTTACAATAAGGTCGCTGGTTTGGGTGATGCTGCTTTCTTCTTGTGGGGAAAAGAATTTACTGAATGAACTTAGTGAATTAAACTTGGTTCACTGAATCATGGTTTTTGTATGTATAGGCTAGGTTAAATTCTTTTGATAGAAGGAGGAAAAGAGTGCAGGAGCACGTCAGCATTTACTTTTCAAGTATATTCTACAATATTTCTCTCACATATGCTATTTTGAGAAATCATTCTGTTAATAGTAGGTATTTTCTAGGTATTGAAAAAAACAAGAAATCTTAAGCCAGACTTAGCAATGGAAAAAAAAAAAAAGAAATTTGGCAACTAAACTGTCAGAGATTTAGAAGTCTGATCTCCACAGTGGGTCTGGGTTCAGCAAGCGCTGCAAAAAGTGACAGAAAATAGAGATTAATTCATTTGCAATCAATTACTTCCTTCGTGTTCCCGCTGGGTAAGACTTAGCCTGCTGCTTTTCAGCAAGAGGGATATAGCACATTCTGTGTCATCTGAGGAAAACAGAACAGATAAATTAGTTTGGGAGGGTGCTGAATACTGAAAATCATCTGGCTTGATAACCAGTACCTCTCCCCCTTATCCAACACATCTGCCTTTTGCATTTAAGACAATTTATTATCAAGTCTGAGAGTGATCTGGATAAACCATCTATTAGGGAGAATTAGCCCAGTTAAGCATAAATGTGGGGTTACAGCTAGGATTTCATTAGCATGTTCAGAATAAAAACAGATCTGCTTTCAGAGGTCTGTGTGCTGAAAATGTACTGACATTGCCTCTGTCAGCTTGGGAACAGTGCAGCATGACTTACTGGCAAAAGTCTGGTATTCTTTACCAGAATTTTCATTTTTTTGACTGATCTCATTATTATCATTCTCATATTCATTGTTTCTTCTTGCAACACTTTTTACTCTGGTATTCTCACAGTAAAATCTGAAACAGTATGCACATACATGCATGCATACACTCTGCACGGAATGCTAATGACATCTCTATTTATACCCATCCAACTGTTGTCTCTCAACTATTTTCTTTCATGTTCTTATAATATCTCAGTGGAATACAGTCCTCTTGCTCAGTCTGTTAATAAAGATGAAAAAGTATTTTCACACTTACTGGTACAAAAGTGTCCGTGTCAGGAATTTTTACCCAGTGCCTCACAAGAACAAGAAACATGGGTCTACATAAGAATAAATCATAATTATTGTACTTTCTCCTTCCTAACATTCAGGATCGTTTTGCCAAAACTTAATATAGAATTCCTTATCTGACTTCTGTTCTTGCAGGGATCCTATGAAATGTTTTAGCTAGCTATCAAATCCAAGCTTCTTCAGAATGACAAGGAAAGAAGAAGAATGTTATTGGTCTGAAAGAACAAGGTATCTTCAAGAATTTGCTTTTACTGATAGGAACAAACAGCAAGTATATCCCAGGATGATTGTGAAAAACTTGAGGTAAGCAAGTAAGAAGATTAGAAACTGTACAAATCCTTAAAGTCAGACTGCAAAAGAGAGTAAGAAACCCAGAGACCCAAAGTTCAATTCCTGTGAGATACTGAAGGGCCAAAACCAATTACTTGATAGGGAATTATTGAGGTTTTAAAAATAAAGGGCTTATACAAAGCATTTAAGAATACTCATTTATAGGCATTGATGTCAGCCTTGGCTAGAGTTTAAGAGTTTAATATGTTAACCCTGATAGTTTTTTTCTTCTCATTTATACACTACAGAAAGTAATTCCAAGGGCCAGTTTGATTTTGCTACTAGTCTTAATAGAAGGCTGCCTCATATTTCTAAGTAGTGAAAGTGATGGCATAAATCTTGTCATCTAAATTTAGCCCTCTAAAAGATAACTCTCTGGTCCATGCTAATCAGCCAGTCTGTGGCTACAGGCAGGAGCTTCCACCCTAATGATGATTTATTCTATTTATTGTATACTCTTATTTCAGTATTAAGTGGATTGACTTCAAAATGGATCTCTTTCTCTCAGCACTGACTACGTAGAGAACTCAGATGGTTCTCTTACTCTAGATACATGCTCTTTAGTTGTTTAAAATGCACTGTAGTGAACCTCACCTGAAAGCTCTGAGCTGCTGTCTTTTTCCCTGCATCAATCCACAGTGCTTGTATGTAACAAACAGGAAAAGCATCGTCAGATCCAAGAATATTTTCAATCTCTCATTTTTATCTTTCTGCACTGAAGTTTTATATCACTAGCAGAAGCCTTTTCTCACCTCTCTTAAACAAAAGGCTGAAAGCTGATTCATTACTTCTCAAGGCAAACTCAGTAGATACCTTAATACGAATCACGACATTTAATGTTTGCACAACTTCTTTGTTTGGGATACTTATGAACTATGAAAGCAGAAACTCATTCTTGTACATCACGGTTTGAGGGAATAGGAATTGCAATCCCTCTTGAGAAATGACAATTTGTGTAATATCTAGAAAGTAATGGACAAAAAAATGAAATAGGACCACATTGGCATTTGGCAGTTTGATAGCTCTTTAACTCTTTTTGGGGGCTAATCTCTAATTTTTTTTGTTTATTGTTTCTAATGAGTTTTAATAGAAAAAGAAGGGGGGAGGGGGGAGAGGTACCCCTATCATTACTTATTCTACCACTGTTAATCACACCAATTAGGAACACCTCCAGCTGACATACACAATGATGTGCCAAAAAAAGAGTACCAAAATGAGACTGTTGTCTGAAACATAAAGCCTACATCTTTCTGAGTGAGCTCCTTTAGTAGAGTTCTCTACCCTATACTGAGGCAGCAAGGTATGTCACATTCAATATTGACAGAGAGCTAATGCCCCAGCAGAAAAAGCAGTGCTTGGAAAGCAATTGCTTTCCAGCCCAGAGAGCTGCAACTCTTAATTGATCAAAGAGGTGCATCATAAGCATCAGCAGTGAGAACTTGTGACAACATCCTCACAGTTCAGTCTGGGAGAGATACAACCCAAGTTACATTGCTTATACGTGGGGTCTTACCAATAATGTTATAGAAATACAAGAACAGAAACCAACTGGGCTTTTCAGCAGATAAAATCCTTAGCTAGTTTCCCTAACAGAAATAGAGTATTTAACTTACCATAAATGAGTGAAGCATCTTTGGCAGAAGTGTAGAATGTCGTGTCTTTAATAAATATTTTACCTTTGGAATAACAGAGAGACTTCAGTCAGTAGAGTATCTACCCGTGAGGTTCAACGTGTTCAAATGTTGATAACGTTTCAGCATCAAACGTAGGAGACAATGAAATCTGGATGGTTTTCAGGATATTTTTTTCCTGTGTTAATCAGAATGGACCTGCAGGGTTTTGATCAAAAATATTCATTAGAAAGTAGTTACCGAAGAAGAAAGAAATTAAAAGCAATATTGCTGATTTAAAAATTAAACTTTCAGAAACAGTTTATTAAAAAATGTTTCACTAACTCTAATTCTTTCCCATACAAAGCATAGTATTTACCCAGTGTAAAATACACTCAAGAACAAGAAAACAAGCTATTCTTTTTTCTTATATATATATTTTTTTTTTTTCCCTGGAATCTGTTTACTGAGAACGTCTGTAGGGCATCACATCATATGAAAATGTATACAGAATGGAAATTTTCCAGAAGCAAGATACAAATCCAAAGGAAAAAAAAAATTAAATCACTTCACATGAAACTGCTTACTGCAAAGCTTCTTAAAGCAATATTAAATATATAGATACAGGTGACAGATCACTATTAAGTATAATTTAGCTTTGTTGGAATGCCTAATATTTCCAGCTAATCTATCAATTTATTATCAATTATTCTAATTTATTTAATCTTTAATCTATCATTCTGCTAAGCAACATTCAGAAGGCTAAAGATAAAATCACTAACTACTTCTGGAAGTAAAAGTGGTATTTTTGGGAACTATAAAAACGTTTTGACTTCCCTTTTCATTTGGGCAGACTTGGGTACTTCAGAAAAAAAATCAGATTGTCTGTAATATTGAATTTTTGGACAACTACGAGAGTACTCTGGGATTCAGAGCATTTAATTTATATCTTGATGAAAGTCATCAATGTGTATCTTGTTCTGTTGTGGATTTGAACATTTAAAAATGGAACTTAAAAGGATTAAGTGTCTCAGCTGCAGAGTACTACTTCATAAAGTTCCAGTAAATGTATTTAAATTAAAGTAATTTATCATGCAGAGCAATTTCTAAGTGATGTTTTGAACACCCCATATATTAATTGCAGGGCAGTAGTTCAGACATCAGCTGACAATAGTTTGATTAACTTTTTAAGAAACATGGTCATTTTATAGAGTATATTAAATCAATTGTTTCATTCTGAGGAGGGACAAAATGTCATAATGAAACAATTAGTTTGTAAGTGATGAAATAAATTGATCAAGAATGTATTTGATCATAAAACTTCATCTTTCATAATACATTGAAGAAATATTGCCAGTGGCCTTACTAATTCATTATGGGCATGGTATTAGTTTTGATTTGGGAAGGACTATGATGTATCATATCCTTAAAATTTTGCATTTTTCTAGAAAGAGGAAACAGTTTGCATTGATTAATATTTATTGGGACTGTGCCTAGTCTATCTGCCATAATATGGTTTATTTATTTGATTAATTTATTCAAATAAAGCAGGTTCAATTTTACAAAAGCAGCTGAGACTTAATACTCATTAACCTCAAGCATCAATCTGTCATTTCAGAAAGGACAGTTTAAATTGCCACTCTGATCTCGTGAGGTAGTGGCATCCAAATGTATCCATTATACTAACAAGTCTGCATGTAAGTTGGATTCTTTACTGTGGCTTTTATGAACCAGTCTGTGGTGTTCAAGATCAGGTTTGATTTGGCTTTGAGTTACTTAGGCTAGTGAAAGTTGTCCCTGCCAATGGAGGTGGGACTAGATGATCTTGAAAAGTTTCTTCCAACTCAAACCATTCCATGAATCTATGATAATTTTGGAGCCCCAGCTTCAAATGCCACCTCTGTCTGCCTCTAGACAGGAAGCCCTAGAGTCCTGCCTGCTGCAGAATCAGCATTAAAATACACATCATGCCAGTGTATTTAGGCACGCTATGGCATGCAACACATCCTAGAGGAAAAGCCTTGTCTTTCTTCCATAGTTTCTGTCTAACCTAGCCTCTCTAGATAGCATAAGGAAGCAGACACTCAAAAGTAGGAATAGTTAAAAAAAAAATAAAAATCTGGGAGTGAAAACTAGTAACTATTAATAACTTTTCATGTACTGCTAGTCAATTTTGCATCTTCAGTAGTCATCCCATATACTAACTTGTAAGTATGAACCTTCACCTTCTAACCACTGTTACAGAAAATCACATCAATTAAACCATCCTCAGTGATCTCAGTGAAGTTCACTGAAGAAGAAAATCAAAAGTATTCCTATAGGTATATAGGAATATATACGTAAATATTGCACTCTCTAATCAAATGTACCCGGCAGTACCGTTAATTTACTTCAGGAATAGAAAGTGATCACATAACTTAAAGAAAAAGCAGCAATGGAATTACATTTCAATACTAGCAGCCTTATATATTTTATAGACATAAAAGGCAGGTAATACAAAACCCTAAAAGGGAAATAAACCAATTATTTTTATTACAGAAGCCTGCAATTCAAATGAAAAGGGTTTGTAAATACCAGCATCTTTCAGGATCTTAAAATCGGTGCCATCCATTGCTACAGAGGCAGATTCTCCCCCAGAAGTTATAGCTCACTGGTGGAAAATTTGTTTACTTACATGGATAACATCAAATTTACCTAGCTCTCAGGAATATGGTTTAGCACCAGGGTATCAGTTTGTCCTGAGAAGCCTTTGTCAACTGGGAATACGAACGGTCCAAACAAAAGTCCTTGGTATTCGAAACTTGTGAAGTTATCAGGTGTGCTTATATTCCTTTAAATTGTTCTGCAGCCATCTCTGTTCTTCATTTACCACCACGTTTTTGTAGACTTGAAAACACTTTTCCCAATCAGCTGCTGATTCTTACTTGCTATTGTCCCAGCTCTAGTATTTAGGACAATTAAGGCTATTTGGCTCTGGCGACAATGTGCTTCATTATCATGAAAGCAACGATGATGTCACGAGTGTTAAATATGAACATTACTGAAAGAATCAGACAAAACATAGTGATATTTAATCAGCCACGAGGAGCAATTCAGAAAGAGATACAATGTCTTCAAATGAGGCTGAGAGATTGCATTTATTTTCTAAAAAGTATACTGGAGTGCAGAATTATCCATTAAATACAGGTCCAGGAGACTCGTCCCCTGCACTGACAAATAACCCCAGTACAGTCTGACAGTGCATTTCTAATCAGTGACCTGTTTCTTGCTCGTCACAGGTGTTTGGTGTAGCTTTTTCTGTGTATTCAGGATCAGCTCTCTCTGTGTTTTGCATACATTAAGACAAAATTTTATCCTACTGCACTTAATAATGGAACTTCTGAAGGAATGAGGTGCAACAGGGAAACTGAACGTATGCCTGTTGTCTTGCCTTAGGTCTTTTCCTACATTACTGATTAGGAATAACCCAAATCTCTTTTACCCAACTAGCTTTTGCTCTTCTTTTTATATGGTATCTTTCTAGTCAGGAGAATAAAGCTAAAGCTTCTAAGTGCAGTGAGCCAGACCTCAGCCATGGTTTGGAACAAAAGCCCCTGTGGGTTTACCTAACACAAATCCAGACCTGTTGCACTGTATTAAGCCTGAAATATTAAAAATCATCCCAGCACCCTTTGTAAAGAATATACCTGTTCCTACAAGAGTACAGAGCACACTCTGAGTAAAGAATCGGCCAGAAGGAAATTGGTGGCACCATACACCATCCGAGTTCATCCTGCACTGATGCTTCAATCTGAAGCAAATTATCCTGTTTCAGATCCTAAAAAGACCCTGTGCCTAAAAGTGCCATTTTTTTTTGTTAGACCATCCTGTTTGTGTGAGAAGAAAAATATGTCCCTTCTCCCTATAAACTCTTGGTGTTTTTATATCTGCAGTATTAGTGCTATTAAAACATTTTTCAGACACAGAATTTGATGCACAACAATGATTAATTCACCAGTTGTTTCTTTCTGTGAATAAATGTAATCATTGAAGTGCCACCTGCAAAAATCCAGACTGGTCCTGAGTTCCTGAAGTCCATCTTCTTTAGCTAGAGAAGTTCCCTAACTTTTAAATTTCTTCTAGTGAAAATAAACACAATCATGCTTTCCTACTGACGTCTATTTAATGCCCATATCCCATTACAATTAGTGGACAGTTTCTGCTTATCTTGTAAGGCAACATCAGGCAGGTATACTGAAGGTACTAGCCCATACTTTAATAGAACAGTCACTAAATTACTTTGATATATAGAACAAACAGGTGGGTTTAGGTACCTCTTCCAGTCTTATTCGATACCTCATCCACGAGTGAAATTATTCAGCAGATTATTTTCTATACTCTGTATCTTCTATTTTGTGAGGTTCTGTCCTTCAAGAAGCAGTTTTAGAATATGCTGCAATCATTAAAGGTCATTTAATTTGAAAAACTACTTAGTTTAAATGTACTTGTACTATATGCTAAGCTTATTCAGTGCACACGGGGTTCCCGCAACTGCATTCTGAAAGTAAGCTGCAACAGTGAAGCTGCAAAGTGAGTACAGAGTTTTACAGTTTCAAAGGTCTGTATTTGAAAAATGGGACTAGTGAAAAATGTGTGACAGTGATTTCCTTACCCTGTTCACTTCTCAGGAATGACTGAGGTGCTTAAAAACACAAGATGAATTGTCACAAATTACTGCCCAGTATTTTAAGGTAAGCTGAAATTGGGTTTAATTTCCCTTCACATGCCATTCCTGTATCCCAAGGGATTTTTATTTGCTTTTGAACCAGATCTTCTAATACACCTTGTAAGCTATCATCTGTTACTTTATTCTCAGTATGTATGTGGCATTTGGACCACACCTCTACAATCTCTGTTAGGTGTGCTAAGCAGCTCTCCATAGATTCTTGGCCAAGTGGTATAGAGAGTTGATGGCCTTTATGCAAAAGAGCCTGCCCTTCAAGGGAGATCTCATTCATACTCAATACTGCAAGAGGGCTCCATGGAGTTAGCACTATCCTCTCATTCTTTTTATGTAGACTTCAAGGCTTACGTTACTTCTGCCAAGATGAACCTGCACTGCCAGCTCAACTAGGAAGTCATAAGCCCTGTCAAGATATTTTTAAGAGAACTGGAACAAGTGAAAGTTCCAAATACAGTGCAGATCACAGTCATACTGCATTTAGCACTGGCATCAAAGAAAATGCTCTGGTCTACTCTGAGTTTCTCTTCCTTGAAACTGTTTGGTTCATGCTTGGAGTGAAGCTTGTATATGAAGTAACTTATAAAGGGGACAACTGCAGGACTAAGACCACAACCTAACTGCTGAATGTCAAGTACATGAGCCAGATAGGAAAGGTTTTCCCAGATGAGACTAAGGAAATGATCTGATCTTTTGATGTGCGGTTTGTTTTTGTCAAAGTTTAAGGTAATACCCTTTGCAGTTTTTCATTTTTAGTTTTTTGGTCTTTTCTCAAATTTTCTTTAAATGCCTCTGCCACTTCTTTTATCTTCCTTCTCAGATACAACTCTTATTCTGAGGTTTTGTACTTACTCTCTTAAATATGGCCAGCTTAGCCTTTTCAAAGTTTTCTTCACTGGAGTATAACTGAGCTTTATTTATAATAACAGTGTGAGTGTCACGTGAATTTCCCAACTCAGAGCAGTGCAGATACAGCATTCCAAAATTGCTGTTGTGTTACTGCCTCATTCCCCTCCCACCTTCGTTACACGTAGATGCCTCAGAGGCAGCCTGTGGACACTGGTGAGCACGTTTGACAGCAGGCTGACCTGCCAGGCATGCAGTGCCCTACTTACTCTGCAGGCAGTGCCCTGGCAGTACCTGGGTCCCATCCTGCAGCTGCTGTTAGCAAAGCAAGAACATCTTCTCTTGAGGGGCTCCTTTCCAGGCAGCCTAGGCATAGCCAGCAGCATCCAAAACATAGCTGGCTTCACCCATGTCTTTGAAAAATAATTAAGGCAGAAGAATTCTGCAAGTAAAGAGCATCAATCATTTACCTCCTTCTAATTTTTTTTTTCCATTTTTTAAATTTAATAATGTGCATTTAAGACTTTTGTTCAGGTGTATTTAAGTCTAGTACCGCATGTCATTGAGAATGGTTCTCATAACCAAACAATATATTTACACATTTTAGAGCCATCTCAATTAATGGATAGAAATATACTTTAAACTGTAAAAAAGAAGGTGATACAGTTGATAAGTAACTTGGTAGAGGAATGCTATTATTTGTCAGTTTTCTCTCTATGGTGAGAAAAACAACTTCTCCGAATGGCAATTCCATTTGTTTTAACAGTATAAACAAATTAAGCTACAAGCTCATTGCAGTACATACCAATATCCATAAATGCTATAGAAGCATCCAGTACATCCTTGTATATATCAAAATGTGTATCAGTTTTTGAAGGCAAGATTTCAGTGATGCACAGGACTGGGAGTGTGACCAGCAAGGACAGATATTCTTTCAAATAAAATCACTGGTAGAATAGGATCACTTTGGAGTCACTCAGCTGAGGCCATTGATAGATAGAAAATAAGATTTCTTTCAGAACCATATCAAACTCCATATTAAAAGGTTTCAAAATACTATTTTTTAAGGTTATACCAGCACCTCATCACTCTGTTAATGTTTAAAATCCAGCTTACGTATATCCATGTACAGCTGCTTTTCTCAGGTATACCCCAACCCTTCTCAAGTTAATGCTTGCACAATAAACCTATGTAAAACTTATGAATAGAACATATTAAATATTAGATGCTGTGATAAGTTGTATGGTGCCCTATAAATACTGTCCATACATCGGATCTCAAAGTATGCCCTACTAACATCATTGCTACTTGATATGTTATGATTACTGTAATTACCTTTAAATATAATAAAAATGCAAAAGTTAAAACATATTTTTAAAGGAAAAAAATACATCTGAATAGAAAATCCCTAAGGCATTGTAGTGTGAAATATTTCCTGTAGGAAATTGCAAATATGTAATTCTTCCCTGGTTTAGTATGAAAGTAAGTTCTGAACTGTTGAGGGGGAAATGTAGTTATGAGTTTCAAACAGTTTTGAAGGAGAACAAGTAATCTTATTTGGTCTTTTTTCTCTTTTCCCAGTAAGGGAAGGCTTAAGAAGTTGCAGTGTCAAGGTTGTGGTGGAAACAACGATGTGGCTCAGTTACCATTTTTCACGAGGTAGAGGAATATAGTTTTTAAGTAAGACAAAATGCCTTCAGCCAAATTATTTTGTTGTTAATCCATAAACCAAATGTATACTAAGCTGAAATAGAATGGTCTATTCCAGACACAGTCAACACAGAACTCATGAAGGATTAGTTAAAAATTAATCAGGCAAAAATATAAGATGTTTTAGAAGCTGGTAAGCTTGCTTCTGAAATAACCCTTGCAGATCAGTAGCTCAGAAAGTCAGTATTTTAACACAGAGCACCATAAAAGCATTATGTCCCTAAATCTCGTCACTGAAAACCATCTCTGAAATCTCTGAATGCCTCAGGTCAAAGGAAAAAGTGATAAAAGTGGTAGAATGGAACTAGTAATAAACTTCTTGCCTACATATAGCCAAAATGAGAGAACAAAATATTCAACAGTAGAGAAAATCCCAGTGAGACAGCAGGAAAAAACCACAGCACATAACATGAAATAGGCTATCTGTATAGAACTGTGATGAATAAAGCTTGTGTCAAGCTGAAGCAAAATACCAAGTGCTAACGAATGGCTGTGAAACAGAACTGTTTAGATGGTTTACTTATTGTTTACACACTCTTCTGTAAGCTAGAAGACATTTTTCATGTTAAAATACAGCTGTATTTTTTATACTAGTTCAGAAAAAAAACAATTTGAGCTTTGCCAGCAAGTCACTGTGCAAAGAATCAGTAACTGACTTTACAGTACGTTACCAGCATCGTCTTGATGGTATTTGTGGTGTGTCAACTTACGGTTTTTTTAAACACAAGTTTCAAAACTTAAACCACAGATATTTAAAACACAAATATATTTAAACACGAGTGTATTTAAAAAGAAATGTAGGGATTTACTTTTCAACTGGACAGTATTACCAAATTTGTTCCCAGGGCCCTAAGTGTGCAGGGCTTTTAA
Organism: Todiramphus chloris collaris; assembly: GCA_025345505.1. Taxonomy (NCBI): domain Eukaryota; kingdom Metazoa; phylum Chordata; class Aves; order Coraciiformes; family Alcedinidae; genus Todiramphus; species Todiramphus chloris. Next base: position 7,444,904 of record JANVCC010000319.1, read on the forward strand.
GAACCTGCCAGTGGGACCAACTTAGAAGCAGCACGTTCTTAAATACCTAGACTAATGCCTGATCAGGTAACGAGGGAAGAGCCATCTTTCAGGGCACCCCTGCCCGGGCCCAGTGCCCCCATCAAGGGGAGGAAAATATTCACATTCTTGATCTACAAGCTGTGCTTTTGTAGTGCCACTCTGTCCTCCTCCTGCTGCAGCTCTACCACAAGATTGCACTGTTAGATTATATGGAATAAAAGTGTCTTCTCCTTTAAGGGTGTCTGGTCAAGGACCTTGAGAGCAAGGAGGGACAGTAATAAAGGCAGGAAGCCATAAAGAAGAGCACGCAGGGACACGGATCTGACAGGCAAATGATAAGGGAGGGTGTGATGAGATGCAGAACTGATCCGTGGCACTAATTGATGAGGGCATGTGAGAAAGTTTATTCCAGAGAGGTTATCTGATCAGGGAATGTGTCCGTTGGGAAACAAAGGGGAAAAGGGGGAGACCAGAAACAAATTACACAGAGACACAGACCTGACAAAACAAACATGGGGCCAATGCCAGGAAACACATCTCATCAGTCACTCTAATTGATGGGCTATCACGGCGGGGGCACCACTTCCCAAAAGACCGACCTGGACTTGGCCACTGCTGAGACTGCAAACTAGGGGAGACCCAGACTGGGAGGCGTGGGGGAATCCCTGGAGCTGTGCAGACCCATGGGGGATGTGTGGGAGGAGGGGGATCAGGGAGGAACAAAGTGAGGAGTAGACAGAACAGAATCAGTATCCTTGTCAGGCTGAGTCCTGCACCTGATCACCACAGTCTGCCCTATCATCTTAATAACTCTTTTCTTAACAATCTCTTTGCATAATCTCACTGCCGTGTGCGTGTGCTGCAAGGAGTAAGTGCCAGCTGTGGTGAGACCTGTATGTGTGTGAGCTCAGAGGACTTGTGAATGTGGACTGAAAGAGGGGAGTGTGTGAGCACGTGTGCGTTTGCTCGTGAGCATCAAGCTGGACCAGCTGGAGACCGAGGGCCTGTGGGGTGGGTAAGGGTGCCAGGAGCTGGCAGGGGAGCCAGGCAGGCAGTGGGGCCATGGAGATGCTTGGGGCATCTGTAAATATCTGTGTGTGCTTGAGAACACGGAGAGCATCATATGTGTCTGCAGTAGTGACCCCTCTGCCAGCTGAAGAGGAGGATATGTCTGTCTGTGCTTGTGTTTTATGTGAATCCTGTACGCAGGCTGGACGAGATGCCCATGCCCCTGACACATCCTAACAGGCATCACCTTCTGTTGTCAGGGTTCAGCAATCACGCCAGTGTGCTGAGCCCAGAGCCACCAGCAAACCCTGACCCACAGGCAGTTCCAGCCCATGAAGCAAACCTCTAGCCCTTCTACCATTCCCAATAAGCCCAGAAACTTATGTCCCTCTCAGTCTGCCCTCAGGCAGACAAAAAAATCGTTACATTGGCTAATTATGATTTTCTGAGCATTATCTCCTGCACAGCAACACCAGACACATAATCTGAAATGAAGTTCCTAGCTCTTAGGTGTTAAACAGACTATGTCATCATGTTATCCATTAGACTAAGCTCCTCATGCTTCTCCTGCTGATCATACCTGTGTCGTTTCTGCAATGACTATTTACCATTCCAAGTGGCTGAACTGTTTCTGCTGGTAACTTTGTATCTTGAGCAGATTACTTGAATTTTCCTGTAATTAAGGTGGCTAATACCTAAATAACATAGCATGCTATGAAATCACTGAACACGTGATAACTCCTTACAGAATAATATATTGAGTATGCCAAATTAAGAATAACTATAAAGTTATTCATTCTACTTTTTAAAAACTGCATGAATAATTAAATGGTAAAAATGTCACATCACATAAATGATGCTATTGTTCTGCTACGTTTTCTCTTCTGCTCTTTTTTGAAGGTGTGCATCATGTGTTTGCACAGTGTTATTTCTACAGGCTTTAGGATTAATAAAAAGCATAAAAATGCAGTCTTTTTTAAAGCATGATTAGACTTGGTAATGTATCCAGCTCCAAGGCTTTCCTGATAGCAAAGAAAGCATCCATCCTTGTGTAGAGAATGTACCACATTTCTACTGTTTGAACTTCCTGGAACAACAGCAGAATTGACAGAGAGAATAAACTGAATAATCCTTTCCCAGTGTTCTCTCACAGCAACAGAAAGAATGTTAAGAATATTATATGTGGAATTAGCAAACGTACATTTCAGTGTGCTGTTTTTTCTGTAATGAGGAAAATTCTCTGGCCTTCATCAAAGTATTTGGATTCTACCTTTGTATAATGTGAGTCTTTGATCTTTGACATGCAAACAGGTGTTCAATATATATTTGGGTTATAGACAGGAAGGCAGAAAAATAAATATATTTTAAAAGTTCTTTTTTATTTCAAGTCAAAGAGCTAGGCAACAAAAAGATCAGAGATAGGGGTGCTTTCGTACTAGTATTGTGCAGAATATGTATCCCCATCTCTAGGTATACTTTTCTTGGCTCTGATCCACACTCTTTTGTATTAGAGAGACAAATTCAATCAACTTTATACATGTTTATATGATGTCAGATTACATTTTAGCTTGAAATAAACCTCTGGTGATGCAATGTTAATAGTCATCACCAGGCTGGGTTTACCACACAGAACTGTCAGAGGAAAGCTAGAGTTACTGATGTCTAAATAAGAGATAGGTGGGGATTCTGATGCTTGAGAAGAATGAGAGGCAGCTGGAATAATTGTCATTGATGGATGTTTCTGCTAGACCAGTCATTAGTGCAATCAGAAGTGCCACTGGCATTTAGCTTGTCATCATTAGGTTTTCAAACCAACAACTTAATAAATTTGAGTTATCTGAGCAACCTGCTCTAGTGGGAGGTGTCCCTGCCCATGGCAGGGGGGTTGGAACTGGATGAGCTTTAAGGTCCCTTCCAACCCTGCCAATTCTATGATTTCATGCCATCAGCAAACTAAGGACAGCATTTTTATACCCGCTTGCAATCATTTTTTCAAAATTGCCATTAGGCCTTTTCCTTTTACATCAAAGTTTAGATATTACAGTACTCGATTCTAGAAAAAATAAGAGAAAGGTTCCGTGTCCAGAAAATATTCTGAATTCTGAGCATAAGAGATTTCATCTTCCCCACTCCTTCATACATACTGATTCTAGGGATGGCAGTTATTTCATTATTTATACCCTACGTTGAGAAAAAAAATCAGTAGTGTTCACAGTGATGGCTCTTAAGGTCAATGTGTAACTATACAGTAATGTTCTAAAAGAAAAACTAGAGGAACAAAAGAAGTTAAAATCTAGAAGAAGTCTTGTGTAAAATTGTTTCATCACCAAATCAACATGGTACCTGAATCGATCGGCTGTAGAAGGAACACCATCTCAATCAAGCAGTGATGGATTTCACTTGGGGTCAGTGCAGAAATACCATCGCTGCTCTGGGGGCAGTACCAAGAGTTTAAAGCAGGATCCAAGAACAACAGCAAGGCAGGGTTAAACCTATCAGATATCACTGCAGAAATGGCAAAGAGTGATCAAAAATATCTAACAAGCTAGTGCATGAGCACAGATTTCTCTAACCTCTTCCCCTAAGCCAGTTGTAACAAACTGTCCCTGTCATCTTATGCCCAGCACTTGAAATTCCCAGAAATTCCCACCTGCCAGGCTGTAGCTTGTTGCAGAGTGATGACAGCACATGGAGTAATGCTAGTGAAGAAGAAGTGGGAAACACTTGCTGAGCTCAGTAAGTGAAAACTAAAGAGGTAAGATGAACAAAAGCAGCTTAGGAATCAGGTTTAATTCTACCATCTGGATCAACCTCCTGCAGCTCAGCTTGGCAACCATCCCTTGTTTCTATGCCTGCTGACATTTACTTACTGTTTCTTAAGTGGTAGCTGCAAAAACCTAGGAGTCCATTTGTTCTGCAAACATTTCTGGTTATTTTTCCAAGTTTTGGTGATCATTATCTGGAATACTATTTTTTTTTTTTTTCAAATGGTCACAAAATCTTACGTTTTCATCTGTCATGCCCAGGCTTTATCTGTCAGCTCATGCTCACCACATCACAGCCTCTTCCCTTTCAGAGCATCATCCTTGACTCACCTCAGAAGGCCTTTTATTCTTACCTCTGACGTTCTTCTGCCATGAAGAACATTCTCAGCACTTCCAGGAGTCTTCCTTAGTTTGTAATTTACTTTGGGTGTCTCTACCCCTTATTTTCTTCTTCATGGGACTCATCTAAATCTCAGTCTGCCAAGAGCTGTCTAACAGATTGATTTCAAATAGCCATTTCAGTTTTTCCAGCAGGGAAACTAACTAGGCTGCATCTATTCGGAGCTATTTGAAGCAGTTTCATACCCATGCCTTCAGTGTTTGTATTAGCAAATGTTCCCATCCTTCAACATCTAAGTGGCAAATAACAGCTTGGATATTTCACACATTATCAGTCCAGTCATGTCACAAAACAATTTGTGTTCCTGGTCCGTCCTCTTCCAAGACTCAAAGATAGCAGCAGGAAACCCTCCTGGGATTTTGATATTATTTCTCATTTTCCTCCTACGTAAGATTTCTTCCTACCTTAAATTCCCTTTTTTCACTTCACCACAGGTATATTATGATACCAGCGCATGCTCACAACTCACAGCAACAGCAGTGGCACATTTGATGCAGTCCTAACTCCAGCAATTATGCTGTAGACTTTATCTTTGCATCTGATTGAAAGCTCATTGAAACCAATGGACTGTCGCTTTCTGTAGCAGAACTATGCTCCAGTTTATTTTTCCTCAAGTATATCACAGGGAATTTTTCTCTAATGAGATGTTTTTGTACTTTCCTCTCCATACATCACTCAGAAGTGGCTGTGCATCATCAGAGAACCATATATGTTCCATCAGTTCCCTCAACAACTTGAAAAAGTCAGAGTAAGTTCACGACAGCCATAAACATTGAAAGGAATAGGACACAATCTTAAGCATGCCCGACAATGAATTTGAAAGGTAGGGAAGGAATAACATGGAATGGACTGTTCAGTAACAGTGACAGCATTGCAATGTACTACCCAGTCACTAGGAATGCATTTACATATAACTCTGCCTACCCGTGTGTAAGCCTACAAGAAAATAAAAGTCTATATAATGAATCAATGAACATTTCATTCTGTAGCAGGCTGGCATATTTCCTGTGCTAGTAGGGTCTTTGCAAACTGAGAATGGTACCACCTGACTACTGGGGCTCGAAACAGAGAATGCTTTCCCACCCACATGGCAAAAGAAGCCACCCGAGTTGTCTGAACTGAGGCCAACAGTATTCCCTTGATACCTTGCCACTCAAAAACCAGGGAACCATTGCCATATACCCTGAAAAACATCTGAGGATCCACAACCTTCATTAAACTCATGTTAAAAAGTGATCAGCTTGTGGACTTAAATGTTACTGGTAGATGTAAGCAATTTTTCAGCATTCTGAATAGTGCTCTGGTATCTTCTCAGTAAGGTTTTTTAGGTTTGGTTTGGTTTTGCTTCTTAATGTTTCTATAAATGAGTTCTTAAATCTTGAGAAAAAACCATGAAGAAAAAAAAAGTCTTAAAAGCTGTCTGGAATCAGTTCAGTGTGCAAGTTTACAACAAATAGTTTATTAAATAATTTCCAATAGGACAATATTCTTTCCCTGTATCTTCTGTACTCACAGAAGGAAGATTTGGAATCCCACTTCTGTGGTTTAATCTAATCCCAAAGTATTTTCTATATTCAGCAGTTTAACATCCCTACATACCTAGATGTTACCTTTTAAGGTTTTTTTACACAAGTGACTACAACACAAACACACAATCAGGGCCTCTCGGGGTTGCATGCTGTATGAATAGATTAGAATAGCATTATTCTTGGCCTGAATAGGCATTAAGCAAGAACACTGAGATCTGGAGAAAGCAATATTACTATGTAAAATAGTCCCCAAAGCAGAAGATCTTTATCTATTCTTGAGATTCCCCAGTTCCAAGAGGTCCTACAGTTTGAATGATTACCTTTTCTTCATGTACCTCTTCCTTGTGAGCCTTCATCTTTTTGATCTCTATGTACTTCTCCAACGCAAGCAGGAAAAAGCAGTTCTTGGAGTACTCCTATTAAATCAGAAGAAAATGATGAACATTTAGGCTGAAGGTACCCAGATTAATTTATTTCTACCTCTCCAACTTTGTTTCTTCATCAGATATTTTTTTTCCTCCCACTTCAGATGTGCCTATTCAAACAGTGATTCCCATTTTGACCAAAATAAGCACTTGCACTTCTTTTTCTGACGCACAATAACACATTTTCCAAGCTTGTCAGTGCATGTTAAAATGCAGGCTTCGAGACAGGAGCTTGTACAAAGGCTGCAAAAACAAAAAGCACAGAGGCAAGAGAAGGATAACAGTTTGTAAAACTGTTTTTCCCAGGTGAACTGCCACTGGTTTCACCTGCACTGCTTATGGCAGGAACATGCAGCAGGAAGAATTGTTCAGCACTTTTTACAATAAAAGCCACTAACTCTAAAAGCTGAAACACTTGTAAGGCTAGATACTTTTGGAAATGGCCAGAATAAGGTCTTTCATTACCATTTCTCTAACTACAAGACTCATATGTGTGTGTGTGTATATATATATATATAAAGTTTGTGCATTTTAAAGCACACAGGTTGTAAAGCATACATTCTTACTCTAAAGTGTGTTAGAACTTTTAGTGGAGGATACTTCATGGTCGGATGCTGATGTGACAAAAATGCCTTTCATCAGAACTGTCTTTTTCTGTGCTTTTGTGTATTCAGTTCTTTTGCCAACACAAATCTAGAAAAAGCAAACTTAGAGACTAAAAAGCGCCCTTTAAAAAAATTCAATTGAAAAGCAGTCTTGGCCAAAAATATGACTACACTCCTTGTGAGACAGCACAGTGTGTTGCTCCTGCTCCTCTTCTTTCCCTGTCCCCAGAGCTGAAAGCATTTATGCTCAGATTGACACCTACTTATTTGCTGTCAGTCTGGCTACTTAGAAGATAAATTAAACATAGGTTTGAAGTCTAAGTTGAAGTTTACAACACTATGATATGCTGAGAGAATAAAATATTCCTGAGTTAACCTGAGGTAGTTTGAAGCCGTATGACAAAGCCGACAGCAAAAAAGGGGTGTACTAAAAGAATGTGAGCCCAACATCAGAATTAGGATCTAGAGAAGAGTTCGGATAGGTATCAGTTAGGTTGGAATAGGTTGATTTTCTTAGATTCATCTACACCTAGAGAAAATATGCTCATCCCAGCAAAAGCAGTCTCTGTATAAATGATGCAGAAATCTTCCATTGTCAGTCTCTCTTGTATCTCCCTTCTGAACTGACTTGTGTTTCCAGTAGATCACTCTGAGCATTGCATTGAGGACTAAAAATAGGTGGGACTTAATTAGATAGCAGGCAGAATTTAATCATGCAAAGTTGTGGCATCTTCTCTAGACTACACGTACCTTCCGAACATCTTCTCTGAAATTAGATTAAGAATGTTGTATTTCATGACTTTTCTGTTGGAGGGAATGCTGTTGTATCTATTAACTTCAGGAGAACCTGGTACTGTACAGCAGCACCATTTATCCATAGGGGTTTAAGAAAGGAATTAGGATTTAGTGCTTGAGGAGAAGAATCTTAAGACTGAAACTGTTAGTTTGGACTGTGAATGAAGAATAGCAGTATTTTCTGTGCTTAGAACATCTGGAAGAGAATGCAGGAAAACACATTTCTGTTTCTGATTTCTGCACTGCCATTGGTGACTTCAGTTATAGCAAGGAAAGTATTTCAGTTCCTCCCTGTAATATGAGAATATCAATTCTTTGTATTCCCAATAACTACACTCTTCAGACTACAAACTTGTGCAGAATACTGTTGTAACACTAGGTTTGTGCTTTGCTTATGTATTGTTGTAAACCAAATAATTAATTAGATTTCTAGTGGGAGAAAAAGTGTAATCAGGGTATTGAGTACTTGAATTGTCATCTTTTGGCAAAATTAGATTGTGATAATCAGAATAATTATTACAATCTTCTCCCACACAGTCCTTATTGGTGCCCCAAAGAATCTTGGTTTAAGTAATTTGCATTTTCTTTCCTTGTTTTACTTTGTGTTTATTTTGTTAAAAAAAATTACCATACATATTAAACTGTTCTTTCTAATGTCACAAATATTATATATAGGTATAATTAATATTATATTAATATTATGTCTAATGCAAAAGATTTAAAAAAATGCCACAAAACAGGTATTTAATCATTGGGCAAACACGACACTTATAATAACATGTAAAAGAAGCATCTTTCGTGGTGTTTAAAGAATTTCATGCTGATGAAATATAAAATGTATGTCTAAATGTAACAGAAATGACCACAGTACATTGATAAAACTTCGTATGGAATAAATGCAAATCATGCACGAGCAAAAAATATCTGTTTTCATAAATAGATTGTGATTACTAACGTACCTGGATGTGCTTTCTATAAAAATAAGTTGCACAGTTCATTTATGTGATTTTCCCCACTAACCAGGCCAGATTTGGGATTTATAAAATGACTGCCTTTACATACCAGAGGTGACTTTCAGTAAACCTACACCTGCTTTCCAGTTCTTTTTCCACATTCCCCTTCACTAGTCCCCTGTGCACACCTTTGCCTCCTGGGACCTTCTCCTGTCATACCTCTGAAGAGAGCTTAGCCTCAGCTGCTGTCCTTACACCAAGTCACACAAATCCTCAACTGACTGTATTCTTTTTACTGAAGCATTCTCTCACCCTCCAGGTATCATTAATAAATGAGTCCTTCCACGGACAAACCTAGACCTGACTTTATGTGCGTCCACTATTGCCCTCAAAAATCATTTAAAGGGAAAATGGTATTCTTGGTATACATCCTGAGAGGTATACATCCTGAGATGATACTTGAGGTGGAAATAGTAACTTCCAAACGCAGGAAAATAGAGAGAAAAGTTCAGCGGGAAAAGGAGAATAAATAAATAGCAATATTCACAACAAAAGTGAATACTTGACATCTGAACAACTGGTTTTTTTAATGAAACTTCCAGTTGCTAGCAGTTGAGTTTAAATTCTCTGTCCTCCAACATGCTTCACTGAACTGAAAATCCCACAGACTAAGGGCGAAAGCACAAAACACTGCAGTTATTTTCCTTTCCTTAAAAGTATGGAGAAGCAAAATACATTTTGCAGTGTATAAGGTATGTATTTCCTTCAAAAAGGACAATCTAAATGCTGAGATTCACTTTAAGCTGATGCTACCAATATTAAGAACATGTCTCATGTACTAGTGTAGTTCATTAACAAAATTAATCAGTGTGAGGACTTTCTATTTTCCTTTTTGTTTTTTTTTTTTTTAAACAAAGGTGTAGATCTACATTAATTTTTTCCCCATTGTACATGGTGACTATCTCCTAATGTCACATACATTGCAGTATGTGTAAATTTGACCAACTCAGTGTTGCTTTGGATGCTCACTCTTCCTACATTTCTTCAGCTTTGTGGGGAAAGATGATTACATTAATCTGGTTTCTGTTACGTACAAATCAAGAGGAATTATTCCTTGTAATACCATTTAGATCCCATCTAACCTTATTAGAGACCTATTAAAATTATGGGCACAATGTTAATGGAATGAAACCGGACCGACTCTTTCTCCTACTCGAAAATTTGGTTTATTTAGAAATATATATAAGGGACACAGCTATGCAATGCTCTACTATTTATATTGCACTAACATCAGTTCCATAAAATTAGGACCTCACTGTAAATTGGCTCTCAGTTTAATCAACAACACCAAATTACTGCTTCATCAGCAATCATAAAATCTTCATTTTTTTCCCCTCTTTGGAATTCTGTTTTTCATTGGATAAATGATTTGCAATGTGTATTGTTTTGGTTAATGTCTTCTCCTAAAGCCATGCGTTTTGCACAGCTGTGAGAAGCAGAACACCTCTGTGTTTTCAGGGGATGCAGTGTGTGCTTTTGGCAAACAAATCTTCCCGTATCCTGAACAGCCAGGATAGGAGTTTACTCCAGCGTGCATGTGTCAGTAGGTTCACAGTAACTCTCCTGGCTTTATTTGTGTTTTATTGTGTTTTATTTATTGGCTTTATTTGTGTTGTATTTATTTATTTTATTTGTTCTGCAAAACGTCCACAATTACACAGTCACCCAGAGGATTAAGTAAAATGGCACGAGGTTTCACAAGGCTGTGGTTCTGACCCATTCAGCCAGTTTCTACTCAGCATTTTCAAATAAATGAAGTTTATAAATTCCCTTCTACAAACAGACAAAATGTAAATGTTGTGTAAACGCCACGCGTTTTCCATCCAACTAGCGAGTCCAAGTTCTCCCCTATCTGCAAATATTTAGTGTGAAAACCAAACTAAAAGCACCTTGATGAGTCCTTTAAGCTGGTTTGTCAAGGGGGCTCATTTCCAAGAGAGAAATTTAATCGCTTTCTATTCAGCAAAGGTGAGATTTTTCAAGATAGTTATTGCTATAGGTTTTATTCACAGGAGATTTCTTCCTGTTCCTGTGGAAGCAGATGACAAGACCCATATTAAACTGCAGCTCTGTGACAGAGAGGAGTAAACTGTTTCACCAAGAGCTCCTGCCTTCCCCTTCCCCAGCCCAATTCTATCACCTCAGCAAGGATCAGCTGTAATAAATCAGCTTTGTGCTCATTTTGGCAATGGTGAACAATAAATCACAATCATTCTCTTACTGTTCAGAGAGATTTCAATTCTTAGGAGATTTTTAATCACAGCAGAGAGGCAAGAGTGTTAATGAGGTCTATAAATTACCTTAAAAGAGGGTAATTATGTCCAGTGTTGTAATAAAGGCTGAGACAGCTAATATCATTAAAGCAATTAAACACTTTTTTAGATTGTGGAGATAAATTAGAATTAAAATATTACTGTAAACAAGGGGCCGATTTATTATGAAACAATTAATTAAGTAGTGGACTCAGCTAATGTTGCACTGGCTTAAACAGGTTGTGTGAACTTCATTCAGATTTCATAAAGCAACAAGGCTACATATCACAAGTAGATTGTTATTACATTATCATCACATGAATCAATGAACAGCATCTTTACTTGTGGTCTTAATTAGATTCTGTTCAATGCAATTATTATAATTTCTTCTTAACTAGCTTCTGCTTATCTTTTTTTCTTGTCTAGGTTTGTCCTTATCTTTCAGCTTTCTCTTTTTGTGGTCTGAATTACTAACATAAAATATGAATAGTAAAGGAATTAGTAAAGATTTACTATCTTCTATTTAAGCTATACTCAATGATAAGCTGAAATCAACATCAATGTTGAGTACCTAACCACCCTTGATTTTGTGTCCAGAACTGAAATCAAGTATCTTTTTCATATCCTATGCTTTTTCTGCACGATGCAATGTCGTGCTCCTTCCAGTACAGTGGAAAACTTTCAGTACAGTGGCAAAAAAAAAAAGAAGTGAGAAATATTTCTACATTAATTTAGCTGATTGGTTTGTGATTAGGTCATTTTTAGGAAGTAGAAACAGAATTTGAATTTCATCAGCCAAAAAATGGCTTAAAATACAATTTTCTGGGAAGCTTCTCTAGTAAACTTAGGGTAATTACACTGTTTGATGTTGGGAAGCAGATTCATAGGAGATGGAAGAGCCTAACAGCCCAGGAGAGTGGCCTAGCCAGCTGTTTGGGCTACTTATGAAAAAAATCAAAGGGAGGAATGGGGTAGTGTCACAATATTTTGCATAAGACTTGAATTACTTACTTTTCTATCCTCTCTTTCCAAAACCTGCATTTTACTTGTAGTGTAAAACTAAATGAATCACCTTGCAACCTGGGATGTACATTTCAGTCCACTACAGAGCTTAATAGCTCTTCTACACCGTGTAACAGAAGGATTAGAAACCAATCCAAGTGTTCAAGCCAATTTATCCAAGGGTATATGTATATATGAACACAGCTTTAATAAAACTGTTTTAAACGATCGCCAGAGGATGTAATCAAGGGAAGAGTGACAGGTATATCTCAAAGATACACTCTTAATAACCATAATTGATAGTCAAAGCACAGGCTGAATACAAAGGTCTACCTGTATCTCACCTAATGTCAGGCACTGAGTGAAGTGCCCAAGGGAGGAATCTAGGATCTTGCTGAAGACAATGGAAAGAAAGGCACATAAAAGCAGAGGTGTTCCTGACTGGGTGAACTGCTTGCTCTGTTTGTTGCCTACACAACTGAATAATGTAATGGGCTCCAAATTTAGAATTTCAGATAAACAGGATATAATCTTTTTCTAAGCATGAGAATATTCAATTTCTAATACTGAAAAAAGTTACTAAATAACTTACATTTTGATAGTGGAATTATATATTTTTTTTCCTTGCAGTCAAGCAAAGTACAACAGCTTCAAACCAAAATCCAATGGATTACAAATTTGCACAGATTACGATGATTGTAGAAAATTATCAAAACTCACTGATACAGATTTCATGTATAATACACACTGAAGATATATGTAATGGCTGAATTCTGTATTTGTATTACTGAGTAGTTACTGAAGCAGTTCATTCCCAATTGAAAAACTTAACAATTCTAATATATTTTGCAATAATTTAAATAGAAATTGTATGATGCAGTGTCTGGAAATGTAAGCAAACTTTATTTCTGAAATAGCTAAGCTAAAAAGGAAGACTGTTGGTGCTGAGAAGAAAAAGGGACTGATTGCTATCCTCCAAACTAAACCTGGCAATTCATCCATCTTGTTCTGTAACCTGCCGAAAGTAGTTACTACTACCTCGTGGAGTACTCCTAGGTGAAGAAACTAAAAACAAATAAATCTCAGGACACAATCCATTACACATGTACACTTAGTCAGATCCAAGGTGATGCCTGGCAAGTTTCACTTGCTATTAAAGTGCTTCCCATTTTTAGTTTACCTAAACCACGCAAACTAATTTAAGGTCATTTATAATCTGCAAATGTTAGGCTAATCAAACAACACCCAATATTTCCACTTCAGATACATCTTCACTGGTGGTCTTGCTACGAATTAATTTCAGGGGTTGGCTGCTGTCAGTCACAGAACTAGTTTAGTGCTCACCTTGCCATACCTAATGCTCAGCAATAGTTTGCTGGTTATTAATTGCAACTCCACAACATAGCAGGTGCCCCACGCATCTCACCCCATTTATATTCTGGCAGGCTGGTACACCTCATTCTCATATGCACACAGCACCAAAGCAATTACTGCTAAAAGCAGGTGTATTATTCATTGTGCTATGAAAAGTTCTCTTTCTGGTAGAAAGGTAATGAGTACTTGAAAAGACTAATGTTTAATAATATTCTCTTAACAGATCATCTGTTAGAAATACTGATTAAAGGAAAGAATGAATGCCAGATCCACATTTGGTACTCATTTGCATAGCTCGACTGAAATCAATAACCCTACATAGGAGTCTAAATATCCAAGTAAAAAAGTGCTGACCTTTAATATTGAGTCTTTGATCTCTGATTGTTGAGAGGCTGTCTTTTCAGACTTGAATTTCCTCAAATGATAGTTACAGGTATTTTAGAAAAAAACATTAATTCTGAGAATAAGCCCAAGACTTGGATGCAGATACAGACCTTCTATAGCAACCACCATCCTTTGGATACCACATTTTGGAGTGAGTAGTTCTTAAAGGAAAAAAATGGATGACTAAGACATAGAAAGTATCTCATCCTAGATAAGTCTTACTTCCAAGTTCAGGAAAACTTAGTTACACTGCCTGATTCTCATCTACTTTTCTATCTGTAATGTGACACTGAAGCCCTAGAGAGATTTAATTCATACCCTGGTTTAGACTATGAGTTTCAGTAAGGTGCCCTGAGGTATGAGGACCTGACAGTGCTCTGTCAGTGATTTGATGGACTGTGGAGCAGGATACAATGGTAGAAACTGGATTCCAGTTCAGCAGCATTATTGCTTGCATTCCAAAGGACCTACTTTTGAAATATCAACATCGATGAAATGTTTTGAGAGGCCTCCCTTCTGCTAACTGGCAGGTGGGATTGTCTCTGTGAACACGCACAAGGATTCAAAAGGGAACACTTCTTTCTAGTATCCCTCTGGAAACAAAAATATGTGAAAGGAGCAAAACCTGTAATTAAAATAAATAAAAAGGAAAATTCTACCAAAAAAAAGAATGCCAGCAGCAAGCAGGAATATTATTCAGTGAACTGCAGGAATATTCATAAGCTGCAGAAACAGTTAAAAATTGATAATTAAGTATTGTTTCAAGTTGCAAAGGACTGTATTTAAATTTTTATCTCTATTCTTAGCTTTATTTTTGACTAATGTATTTTAATGTGACTATAGATTAAAGCATAATGAAATGCTGGACAGATTCCCAAACTGGCTATATTCAATTCTAAATTGTGAGTACCTTGGAAATAGGTTTAGAAATAAAGACTGCAAAATACTTCTGGAAGAAATGTTATTGCTGCGTTTTAGGTGAAGCTGGGGAGGAAATGCGAAGTCTTGTGAATGGTTGATATATATTTGCTTTCTTTCACCTGCAACTTTCACTGATGTTTGTGGTAGCTACGAGGTAAGGTTTTTTTTTACTAAGGGTAACTTCAAGTCTTATACTTAAAGTTTGTGTAAGTGAAAAATAAATTTTTTCATCAATATAAACCAGAAACATTTTCAAAGATGACCATGTTCCTTCCTCCTCTACTGAACATTTATAGCCAAGAAGTGCCTAAATTTTTCATTTTTCCTTCTTATTCTCTTACTGGGGGGGACCTTAAGAGACATAAATCATTTTTGTGTGCCTTTAGCTTATTGGTCAATGCCATGGGAACTTAAGATGTTATAAATCATTTTTGTGGGTATTTATGCTGTTTGTTGTTCAGAGTTCAGAATTTTGTACCACTCCTACCCACAGCCTTCTCTCATGGCAGATTTTTGGTCAAAAATGAAGCAGCTGACAGCGTTTCCTCATGCAGGAAATATAAACAAATACCCAGTGAAGTCCTGTGGATGCAAATCTTTTATAACATTGGATGGAATTACTCACGTGAGCAAAGTTATGCACATGGTGAAATGGCTAAGGATGGGATGCTAATCTGTCAAACCCTTTTACTGCAGTTCTGCCAACGTATGCATATAATTCACTAATTTCCACATCTAACAACCTGTGGAAGGAAGGCTGCCCATCTTGTTCAGAGGGAGAAGAATGATTCCCAAGAGCAGTCACTCAACATACTTGAAAGTCTACTGTTCTCAAATATAGCAATGAAAAACATAATTTCCTGGTTACACAGGAAAAAATCCCAACGACTTTTGCATATTCATCTTCAGACTTGCATGTTTTCTTCTTTTAAGGCAAAGCTTAGCTCCTCATTTTCTCTTTCAGGAAATAGAAAGAAACATAGAGAAACAAATACGTGTAAAGTGCATTTCACCAAATTAGCATGAATTTTGATTTAAACTGCTGTGTATTTCCAGGGGTTTCGCTCTGCTGAAGATTTTTAAAACACCCGATAATTCTGTCAAAAAATAATGTAAAAGTTTTCTGAGGTAGGCACCCAATATTAAATACACCTCAGCCAACATCTGAGTTTGCATCAAAACTGCAAATTAGAAAATAATTGAAATATTTTTTAAATCAATATGAAATCGTTAGATAAATTATTGCGGATCTCATAATTTTTCACACATATTTGTGTGAAATTTATAATTTTCATAATACTTTATTCATAATACTTTACACAATCATAATTGTTCATAGTATTTTTCTTCATAATACTATGAAGTTCATATTATTATAAAAGGTTCATAATACTTTACACAAATCAGGAAGGGGAATATCTGTTGAGAGACTAATGATTATCAGTTCTGTACTATTTGATTAACATTATTTCAAATTCCTTCCATCAAACCCACATGAAACACATTTTTGTGAGGAAGATCGAGAGAGGCAGGACAAGAGGGGGAGATGCTGCATTGAAAATAAAAAAATCTTACGCTCGGGTGTTCTGGCAAGGCCATGGTGCTTTTCAATTCCTCAGTTCCCTCTTAATTCACTGCAACTCCCAGCATTTTGAAAGGGGTGTTATTAACCTGCACACCAACAAGTGACTGTGTGCATGACTGTGTTGTTGTGTTTATCAATCTTGGGCAGTTATTTTTCTTCATTCATGAGATACAAATTCTCAGATTTAAGGATGGCTGACCATACTAACCCTGTGGACTTACTTTCTGTTCTTTACCAAACCTTGATCATGCTTTAGCAGCTCTCCTGTGCAACCATTTAAGAAGACCTACGTTTTCCAGGCAATTTCACCAAAAGCCTTATTTAGCTTCCTAAAACTTGGGAGCAGCCTTCATCCGTGGAAAGCAGCAGATGGGATGTTGTCTGCCAGTAGCCAGGGAAAGCTAAAGAGATATATAGCTCCTGAGTGTAATTTACTGAAGACAACTCTCAATGGTTTACACTAAAATTCTTTGTTTAACCACAATTAATGCTGAAGCCACAGCTTTCACATGGCTGGGTTCTGCAGCAGCTATTAACATTATTATTCCAAAACACCAAGGGAGCAACAGAGTGCTCTGTAAGGAATGATGCATCTTTCCTAGAGTCTGTAATTCTAGCATTTCAATGTACTAGAGATCCCATTCAGGTACCTTAATGGTGTGGGCAGATTTTCAACAACTCTCAGTAGGAGGTGTGGGTTGCTGACAGAGCCACTGAAAATCCAGCAAACTTCGTGTAAGCATTTGCCAGAAAATCAGCTACTTTGAAAAGCGGCCGTTCCATTTCAAATCCTGAAGTTTCTCCAAAATATTTGAGCTTATTACACAAGGAGAAAGTTCGAAAATCCAGGGTGAAGTACAGTCACAAGTGCTGTGTAACCTAGCTCTGAGATGGGTTGACAGTATCTGGGTTTGACCTTTCTCTGCTATGATTGAAGCACCAGGATCAGACACGTGGTAGCTGGAGGATCCCTAGGAAGAAAAGATGCCAAGGACTTTGCTCAAGGCACAAAGGGAAGAGTCTGGAACAAGAAACATCTATCTGTTAAATAAATAACTAAAATAAATTAATCTAACTGTCCCTTCACCTGCTTCTTTCTGTGATCAGAGGCCATCTGTGATATAAAGCAGATGGACAGCTGCATTTACACCCACTGCAAAGGCCAGATGCAGAAAAGTAGTGAATAACTCATTATTTTCTTTTATAAAGAACTACATGCCACCAAAGCATTAAAAAATAGTCTTTGATTAGTGTTCACAACAGCCCTATGAATTAGACAAGAAAGTAATGCCATAATCAGTACTTGACACGTGCTAAATGATTTGTTCTGTGCCACAGTGGGAAAAGTCTTATCAGGATTGGGGGGGGAAACGTGTCTTCCCTGGTTTGCCCTTCCCAGCCTTCTACTCCGCTCATTAGATGAAGCAACACTAAATTTTAATGTCCTTAGGCTTCGTAAACCTCATCAGACAATGGCCCTTTTCCAAATCCAGCCTCAATACTCAAACAGTAATGAACTTTAATCAAGAGCAAGGAATCTTTGTATCACAGAATAGTAGGGCTTGGAAAGGACCTCTGGAGGTTATTGAGGCCAACCCCCCTGGTTGTCCAAAGCAGGCTTGCCTAGATCAGGTTGGAGAGGAACGCATCCAGGCAGGTTTTAAAGTCTCCAGGGAAGGAGACTCCGCAAACTCTCCGTGCATCCTGTTCCAGGGCTCTGTCACCCTCAAAGTAAAGAGGTTTTTCCTTATTTTCAATTTGTTTCCATTGCCCCTTGTCCTATCCCTGGGCATTACAGAAAAGACGCTGGCCCCATCCTCTTGACACCCAGATATTTATGAGCATTGATAAGATCCCTTCTCAGTCTTCTCCAGGCTAAACAGAACCAGGTTCCCAGCCTTTCCTTGTAAGAGAGATGTTCCAGTCCCCTAATCACCTTTGCAGTCCTCCGCTGGACTGTCTCTGGTACTCTATCGACCTGAAAAGGCTCAGAAGTCATCTCTTTGAGAGGACAGTTCTTCACACAGATTACGACCACGTGGTGCAGCCTAACAAGCATCATAAACCAGGATGCAAGATGCTGCTGCAGAAGGAGCAGTCCTGCCTACACTCCCTTTGTGGGGCTCGTTCTTTTAAGACCTTTTAAGGTCTTCAGCTCCCATAGGGGTTTTTTTTTCCATTGCTGCAAAGGACTCCTAATACCACCCCAGTTAGAAGTTCTTCCCTCATTTGTCATTCAGAGCTTTGTCTTCTCTAGTCTGCTGACGTGTATTTCATCGCAGCTTTGTGTGCTGAAACCCAGTAACGATGGGTCAGGAAAGTTAACACAATGCTACATGGCCTGCTTTTCACAAGGCATGGTGTGTGGCACATTCATTCAGCAGCAACATAAGCTATAAATGTCAGCACTGACTATTGTCAGAAATGGGATCCAATGGTGCTGTAGATTTCTTTTTTAAACCAAGAGGAAGATTGTTTGTTCTTTCCCCCCCCTTCCCTGATAGTTCATGTCACTTTTCCCTGTATTGCTATCAACTCCTGGGTTCTTTTTGGGAACTGATAGCAGTTCACATTTAAAGCATTTTAATTAGAGGCAGGTGAACCAATGCAGATGAACTAACAAGGACTGCCCAGGTATCTCAGTCCCTCACTTTTCCTGATTTCATTCTTTTTCGTTCCTGAAGTGACAGTCCGTAGTCAGAGTCAGACTCCTAGAAGTATTGTAAGGAAAAAAGTGCATTCAGCTCTGAAAAAAATATTAATTCTATTGAACAATAACGTTTAAAAATGTCCTGGTTTGAGTGCAAACAGGACTAATTTTGTTCAGTAATTTTACTTTTAGCTCAGCTTGTGTAGCTCCATGCCCTGAGTGCAGGCAGCAGCCTGTTCTCACAGACAGGCTCTGCTCCCAGCAGGGAGAACACCCCATGGCAGAGTCACTGCCAAGGGCTGGGGTGCAGACCAAGGCACTGCTGGGTCTGTGCACCACATTGGGGGGGAGAAAGGGAAAGGGGCACCTGCAGGGAGGAGGGGACAGGACAGGGGACCCCAGACTGACCCACGAGGGATCCCAGCCCATGGACGGCATGTTCAGCATGGAGCTGAGGGATCTGGAGCATCTCTGGGCTCTTCTCCCCTCTTGGACTGCTTGGCCAGCTTGGCTTGGCTTGGCTCGGGTCCTCTTTCGGTTCCTCCCTCGGAGCCCCCAAGGAGGCCTCTGTCCCTTCTGCCTTCGATCCCGGGCTGTGTGTTCCTGACCCCGGTACCAGAATCCAGCTCCTGAACACAGCTCCCGGCTGCTGTGGGGCCCAGGCTGGGACTCTCCCAGTGCCTGTCCCACAGCACCAGTGGGGAAGGGGATGGAATTGCCATCAGGGGCTGGGTTCCATACTGGGTTTGTATAGATTTGTATAGATTCCATTGTTATTATTATTAATTTCATTTTCACTAAAGCTGCTCTAGTTCCCTTTTCTAATGGCTGAGTCTCTCTCCCTTACTCCTTTCTCTTCCCCTTTGAGGAGGGAGGGGGGTTAACAGAGAGCATCTGTTACAGGTCTAAGGGGCTGCCCTGACCCTAAACTGTGACAAAAAATCAAGCTAATTTCAAAAGGTAAAATGAAAAAGGGCTGAAAATAAAGAGCTGGCCTGTTTGTCTGCTGTTTCAGTGAAAGGCTGTGCACGGTACAGCAGAGGACTGCTGGAGTTAACTCCAAATGAACAGACTCCTAAGACTGGGTTACAATCAATTGATTTTGCTTCCCCAAACCTTCGCTAAAAAGGTGAGAAAGTTTTCTTCACATTGGGGCATTACACAGAAAGGAACCCATGCACAGCCTTCAATTCACTGCCCCTCTGTTTACAGGTTCTTTGCCTCTACAACAGGAGATTACATCTCTTTAAGGGAGTGTGTCAAACAGGACAGAGATAATACTCTGAGAAGATCCTTCTGCAGCTGCCACAGACTTAAATCATAAAGAAAAGCCACTAGGAAAGAGAAACTAATGAAACTCTGATACCCATTTCTCTGCTTTCATTTCTTTCTGAGCTCTTGAATCTTTTCAGATTAGAGTCCACTGGAGGAGGACAGCAAGTCAGATCAATCTGTACTTCAGTGAGAACCAATTAGCACCTCATCACAGCACAGAGCTCAGTCTAAAAGGTGCTTGGCACCCTGTCTGGGGATGTGTGCACACTTCACTGCCATCCTGTGCTTTCCCATCAGAAACTCTGCTCTAAAAAATGTCAAGACATTCCGTTACAAGATACTACTTTATGTCTGAAGTCTAATACCATTAGTCCTAATTCATTCTGCTCCTGTTCTCCGGGATAAAAAAAATAATAAAAATAGCTTTATCTCAGCAAACCATCTGGATCTGCCAGGCAAAACAGTTCCCTTTACTCAGTCCATGCAGCTCTGCATCCACTAATGCAGTATGTATACTTCTATACATCCAGACCATGAGACCTCACACAAAATGTTTCTAAACCTAGGACGTTAGAGAGAAACACCTCAACTGTCCTTCAAGCTGTGGTTACAAGGGAGCTGTGAAAGGGTTCTAAGGAAGCATAAAATTCTTATGTTAACCAATATCACAGGCAAATAAATACCTGAACTAGTTCTGTTGGAGGAACAGTGCTGCTGTCAGCAATTAAAGGTATTTTGGTTTTTGCTGTCTCTTACAAACCACTTGCGTCCAGGGATTATAGACATTACTCATGATTCAGGGGAAATGAGCTGCAGTGCACTGTTTCCTGATGAACACAGACTGCTGTAGTAGTCAAAGGACTAGAGATAGACCCCAAAGAGATTATGTTTATAGGGAAAAGAAAAGAAGAAGGAAGAGAAAGGAGAATAAGAAGGGCAAAGGAAAAAAAAATAGTAAATTTTTTTCTTGGGGTTTTTTTAGCAAAAGAAGAAATTATACCATTTTATAACGGCAGCTGGTATTTTAGATGAGTGGTAATTAAAGAACAAGACCAAGTTTAAGGAAACTTTGGGGACCAGCATTTCCACATACAAAAGTCACTTCTGTGAGAACTCAGTAGCCATTTAGCTTTCTGTGCAAAAGGAACAGAAAATAAAATCAAGAAGTGGAAGCAAAGTCCTTATTATTCAGTACTCTGAAATCCTCTGTAGAGCAAATCACTGCAACCTGCGTGTGTTTGTGCATCAAACTGGTAAACTTGTCATCCATTCCATGATGCATTAAGCCACTCTTCATTACCAAAAAAGATGCATAATTATGACAAATGGTTTCATTTCTATTTCTGCATTTCTCTCATTTTTCCTTTTATATTTCTTCATTCTGACTAGAGACACATTTTATATATGTGTGTATATATATATATATTTTTTTTTTTTTTGAGGTGAAGCAAGTTGGACAAGTGGTTAAGAGAATGGCATATAAAGGTCGGTCACTCTCATATGTTTCCTGCTCAAGTGAAAGAGAGTTGATCACCAGGCTGCAAGAGCATTCATTCTTTCTCTGTCTCCTTTCAACACGTCTGTAAAAAGATGTCTTTGATGGGCTTCTTTACTGTGGTTTTTTACAAATGTTTCCTTGGACCCTTGATATAAACTTGAAACTTTATGACAACTTAATTTTTCCTGCTTCACTTCACACTGTCATAGGTACAATAAATGACTTCTTTTCTCACACCCAGGAATGACTTCGATTATCATAGAATCGTAGAATAGCTTCATCTGGAAGAGACCTTCAAGATAATCAAGTCCAACCTTACTCCCAGCCCTATCAAAAGCCACTAAACCATGTCCCTGAGCACAACATCCAACTGCCTCTTAAACACTTCCAGGGATGGTGACTCCACCAGCTCCCTGAGCAGCCTGTCCCAGTGCCTGACAACCCTTTCTGGAAAGAAATGCTTCCTGATACCCAGCCTGAACCTCCCCTGCTTCAACTTCAGGCCATTTCCTCTTGTTCTGTCCCTTGTCACCAGGGAGAACAGACCACCTCCCTCCTTACTACAACTTCCCTTCAGGTAGGTGTAGAGGGCAATGAGGTCTCCCCTCAGCCTTTTTCTCAAGGCTAAACAGACACAGATCTCTCATCCTTTACTTTTATGATTTCTAGTACAGTTCAGACAAAAAAATATGACTCAGAAGGGGAAAAAAAGCATTGTAGAAGTGAGTTAGAAACCCTAGGATAAAGCCACATGTGAACAAAGAGGATTCTTTGCCCACTGGTTTTGAGATTTGCAAGCATGGAGGTTTCACTATAACCATGAAAAGCAGAACTTCGTTAAAGAACAATTACATTTTCCATTTGTTGCATATGTTCTACAGGCTGCACTATCAAGCAAAGCAAACATGACTTTCACAGCACAGCTGGATTACTCGATAATTTCATTGAAAATACACCATCATAGCAGAGAGAAATCAAAATTCTATAGTTTCCATTCTTTTTATGCAATTTCTGATACATTTGGCTTCTCTGTCACTTCTTCCCACATCAAAACCTCTTAATTTTTGACCATTTCAGTGGGAGCTGAATGTAATAGACAGGAATATCCTGTCTCAAATAAGTGTACACTGTGTGTAAAAATTACTTCATTATAAACAGATCGATTGCTCAATGATAGTGTCTTTTCAAGATGTTTTTGCACATCGTTTTAGGATGAAACATCCACTATTTATACCTGGGTTACCATGAACGATTTATATTTCATAGTGTTAGAGGACTGCACAGCAATGATGTATTAGACACCTAAAAGTCACAGATCTTTGATCTAAAAGTCAAAGATAGAGGAACCTGCCAGCATCTTACCTAATCTTTGCCTTGAGATGTCTCTATGTGTACATATTTAGCTTTACAGCATGGTATGGCATTGATGAAAATAAGAATCAAGAATTATCGAATTGTTCTTCCAAGAACCCAAACATTTGCATTCATAAGACCCAAGGTCTCACATACAAATTATTTTCAAAAAGAATCTGCTTTTTTTTTCTCTAAAACCACAGCTAGATACATCAGAAAGTTGGTAATTGTCTTTAAAAAACAATGTTCTAGCTATACAGTATAATGTCTAAGATGACAGCAGTTCATCATATGTAATTTCCTAGAAACTGGGGGAATCTGCTGTAGCATAATTGCATGTCAAATTCCTGACCTAACAAGCATAATGGCATGTCAAATTTCAAACCTCCAAAAAGGGGAAAAAAGACCTTTCGTTTGCCACAGAGCAATCGTAATGAGATGATGTGGTTTTATAACATATTTTAAAATGTTTCTTTATAAAAAAAAGTTAATCAATTACTAGGCAAAATTTTTATTTGGTAGGAATCACAAGAGCAGCCTACGCTTTCCAAAAAAACAACTCAATTATCAAATAAATCGCAATCATGTTTCTGTAATAACAATATCATATTTTGCCCACAGAGAAATAACTACCGTTGTGATTTTATTCTAGTTTTCTGCTAAGATAAATAAAACAAAACCTGTGTGAGACCAAGGCAGAGGCAGAGCCATAGAACTAGTTCAATAGCACAGACTGGGGTTTATTTCTGTTGGCACGTCAAAAGAAAAATTTCCTCCTAGAGCAAATTATAACCGAAAAGCAAATCATTACTGAAAAATGCATATATGGTGAAGATGGATGGAGAGGCTTAAAAAAAATATCATATTGATTTCCCACGTTTTAGTTTGTTCAGTTTGTTCTTCTTCTCTACATAAAAGTTCTTAACAAAAAACAAAATAATCATGACTTGAGTCTCTGAGCTGTCCAAATTTTATTTCAAAAAACTCTGTAACTCTAAACTTTTTGGGATGGTTCCAAGTAGGATTAAGCCTATGCAAAAGTAAAGGCTGCTATTTGGTTTATTATACAGAATAAAATCACTCATAAACCAGGGTCAATTATTACTGCTACATCATCTGACTTTGGAAAAAATCAAGAATTCATTAAAAAAGAAAAAAAATAAATTAAAAAAGGAATAAGCACACACACACAAAAAAAAAGGGGGGGTAAGAAATCTCCCAAAACACTCATATTTTGAAATAATGGCACATATTTTGAAAAAATAAACCCACACCCTTTCTCAAAGTCCTTGTCTTTGCTCAGTTAGAAGCCCGTAGCAGTTTATGAATCAAATACCACAATTAAGGTTAATTTTATCATTTATAAATTTCCATAATTATAAATTATATCATATAATGTACCATAATATATTTGTAGAAATTAATATGAAAGGATCTACCATTTCTCAATTGTTCAAGTAGTTGCTTGGAAACTTCAGATGATGATTGGAACCATGAGTGCTAAAAATAATTAGGCTACAGAATATAAGTTTCTTGCTTTCTTGACCTTTCCCCCTCCTCTTACCTTCTATTGCTTCCCTACACACTCTTCTGACAAAGCTCTACGTATTTCTTACCTTTAAATTCTCCTGAGTCCCACTAAGTGCAGGACAAACCACTAATAATTTTTTCCCACCTTTTAAACTTTCCCTCTTCTGTTTTTCTTTCCAAGTGGAACAGTTCCAGCCCTTGTTATTGTGAGAGATCATGCAAAGCTCTTTTCATTAAAATAAATTATTCTTCTTGCCTGGAAGTTTTGTTCCCGTTAAATCACGCTGCTTTTGTGGCTTTAACAATATTCAAGGATGAGCAGCAACACACTACAAATGAACTGTTATGCAAATTACACTAAGAGTAAGGCTTTTTGTTGCATATTTAATTGACACTAAATGAAGTATGTGCAAATTCTGAACTCTTGCTTTTCGTCTGGTGGAACAACTGGGATCTGCACGAAACCAGGTTCCAAAGAGAAGATGTGTGTAAATCAAGTATTTTATGCCGTTCCAAATCTGGTTCAGAATTTTCTCTTACTTTTTACAGTTATCTCTCATTAAACAATTACGTTTCTTCATTTATACATTATCTTATACATGACAGCTGTTTCCAAAGAGTCTCTGTAGTGTTCTACTTTCACTAAAAAGCTCTGGATTTATGAGCAAGGAATAAACTCCTCTTCCTCTGCATTAAAGGTGTGTAACATGAGTCCAAATGCAAGCTTTTAAATGTATGCCAGTGCTATCAACTCATCCTGTGGCTGATACAGCATCACAAAAAAAATAATTAAAAGTAAAGTAAATAAAAATAAATAAATTCTTTATAAAGCAGAGACAGCCTAATCAATGGCTACATTGTCATACACTTGGCTGATGACACCCAATTCCCTTTGTGCTATAATCTGCTACAACATTATCTTTCATATCTCTTACACGTGCAAGAAAGAGCAATGGCAAGAATTAAAAGCAGGCCATGTTTTCTTTAAAAATGTAAAACTGTGTTTAATCCCACTAAGTCCTACTCCTGCTTCCTCCCAAAACTACTGATGCCATAAATTGTCTCTTGGTATAGAACTGAGAAGAAATTAGAGTAATAAATTGTACAATTGCATTGGTACTACAGACTCCGTAGCAGTGTTACATTATTTTCATCAAACTTCATGTCCATCAACATTTTAAAAATTTCATATTCTCCACCAACTCAGAATGTCATTTTTCATTCCTTTAATGCTGTTTGTTTTCCTATTTCATCACCTAATTTGTACACAGAATAGACTTGAACTTCTCAGCTATACAGTAGTTCTTAATAGCACACTGCAGCCTAGGAGATCATAGTCTCTAAGGTCTTATCCTAGACACAGAAAATATTTCATATTGATTCATGTAAACAGAAAAATGTATGACCTATTTGGAAATTCTATATGCAAATGCATAGAAATATTAAAATGGCAGTATTTGCTTTAGTAATACTTGTATCATTGCTAGAGTTGCAATAACTGCTTTTCACTTCTACATTTCAAGGGATCACTAAAAGGATAGAGTGATTATTTACTCAGCCTGTGTTTATAAAGCAGTGTGAAATAAATAATTAAGTACATATTGTTGATATGGAACTACTTCATAGGACTTAAGTCTCTTTATTGGATGTCCAGAATGGAAGGTGTGGCTCAAAAGACTGCAGTCTCTACTAAACTCCAGATGGGACTGCAGTTCTATTTGTTTACAACATTTTTTAATCAGAATTCATAGGGATTGCTGTCCCTGAAAAATTATGATCTCTGCAATATGATATTTTTATGAAGGGCATTTAATGTCTGAAAAAAACTTTTTTAGTTTTTCCTCTCTTAAAGAAACAAATAACTGAAACAAAATATATATTCAGACAGAACCATAAATATTCTTGTCTTAAATGAAAGTTTGTGCAGTCTGCTTTAGTGTGTTTCTTTTACTCTTGTTAAACATAACTCTGAAAACTACTACCAGCAGGCATTAGAAACTATAGAATACAATAAATCAAGACTAGAACACTAGTCTCACAGCTTGAACACGGAAAATTATGTCATCCAGATAATGTAAATAGATTGAAAATAGCACCAGACTCAAGGAAGATCACAGCAGGATAGTAGTTATCATTTTGAAGGGCAGAGATGCATTATTTCTGCTGCAGGCAAGAACCTGAAAGTGATCTGTCAATACCAAAGAACACAGAAGAAAGATTGTAATTTCTTTCGTCTATCAAAAAGCTGGCTGAAACAATTGTCACTGAACTGGGGAACAAATTGTCCTTCAGGGCCATGTCACAGTGGGGTTTGGTCTTCAGAGCTCTGCTTTGAAAAACAGGAGACTGTAATTGCTGTTGAGCAAAATTCTCTGGGTAAAAATGAGAGAGGCCCTTGCTATGTTTTCATACAGAAGAAACCACTCACATTCTTACAGGATAATGTATAAGATGATATTTAATCCAATCTAATACTAAGAAATTATTATTAGTACCTAAATGAAACAAATACTTTCAGATCCTTTACCATTAAATTCACACCTTACAATATTCCTTTTATTTTTTTCTCACTCTGGTAAACTTCTTCAAGCAGCTCTGGGACTGAATTCATAGAAAAATGCCTCCTCAGGATGAATGAAACTCTTTGCAGTTCTCAAATCACTGTAGTATATTCCAGAAGTCATTGCTAATGTAGAAAAGGTAAGAGAAATTGGCTGATTTAAATTAGAGCAGTAATACAGGTTTTTGTATGAACTACATGATGTACACGTATATAGGTTGATTCAGGTTGGACATGAGGAAGAATTTCTTGCCCATGAGGGTGGTGAGACCCTGGCACAGGCTGCCCAGAGAGGTGGGGGAAGCCCCATCCTTGGCAGTGTTCAAGCCCAGGCTGGATGGGGCTGTGAGCAACCTGCTCTAGTGGGAGGGGTCCCTGCCCATGGCAGGGGGGCTGGAACTGGGTGAGCTTTAAGGTCCCTTCCAACCCTGACAGTTCTATGATTCTACATCCACATACGTGTTTCTCAGCAAGGTTATGAGTGAGAAAACTTGCATAACAAAATGTTTAATGCAAAAAAGTTAGGCCTGTCATCAAGTCTGTTAATACAAATACACTGTAGTCAAATTCCGGTTCAGAACTTTCTTGGAAGAGATGACTACTCCCGAGCTGAGAGTGACAGCCACAGTATAGAGTAATTAGCAAAGACAGGCAGAACAGGAAATGAAAAAGTGGTGAAGAAAATTACAGCTGGGCACCTCTGTCCACGCGGTTGCAACAGGACAATGTGTTTCCTTTGCACGCGAAGGGACGTTCCTTCTAAGACAAGGAAAAACTTTATATTATCCTTAGTACAAAAATGAGGTCTAGGGTCTCTTGCTGCAACATAGATACATATATATCTGAGATAATGTATGCCGTTCTCTCAAAGGATGTTAGCTTTATCTTATTTATGTGATGTCACAAGCAGTGGGTCATTCCAGCGTTAATGGAGAGGAGACTCAATCCCACATCTATAAAATTTCTTGCGTGGACATCTCCTTTATGACCAAAGGCTCCAGTTGGATGTATTGAATTTAAGCCCATGTAATTCCACTAACAAATTCTGCACTTCCATTTAAAGCCAGGTACATAGGAAAAAAAAGATGACAGTTTAGTTTGCTTCGGGCTTTTTATTAAAAGTGTTTGGGAAGCACTGGCCAAAGCATTTGTATCCTACAGATCAAACACTTTAGAAGACCCAGCAATGCAAGAAACATGGTATAGCCATGAGCAAAAGAACCTGCGTGCAGCAGAGTCTGAAGGAAGAAACTGAAAGCCTGTTGCTTTTCTGCCATTATTAAGTACTGACAATATTGTCCTTTTATAGATGGTTATCAGAGGCCTGCCCCAATGTTCACTGATTTCTTTCTCGAGTAATTCTGTCAGTTTTATAGGATCTGACCTATACGTCCAAAAGTGTTTGTCTGCCCTGAAGACACGGTAAAATGTATGCATGGTAATTAAAAAAATTAAAAATAATAATTTAAAAACCCCAGTGTGTTTAAAAGGCTCACAGAAGAAAACAGACAAAAAATGCAATTAATCTAGTTCATATTTCTGTGAACAGTTCCAGTTTTTTCTCGTAGCATACCACAGCAATGATCTAACTGTAAAATGATATACCTTTAATAGCCACATTGGAGAATATTTTCACAGATCTAACTGTAAAATGATATACTTTTAACAGCCACATCAGAGAATATTTTCACAGATAGATCGATCAGTAGATCGATGAAATATATTGAAAAAAATCAGATTATTGAAACAACTAGATAATGTATGATAAAATATTCATACATTAATTAAGCATAATTAGCATTAAAATATAGGCATCATTTAGATGTTAATTAGTTTTTGTTTCCCTTATCTTACCAGAGCATGTGTGTCATGTCTCCCAGCAAAAGTTATACTGAAATGTCCTCTGGAAAGAAATCCATAAAATAAAGCCCCACAGATGTCCAGAAATGTTTTCTAATTGCATCGTCCATACTACGAGCTCGAAAACTTAACATGTGATTGCTTTTATATTTGGAACAATAAGTCTCCACCTGAAAGGATGTGAACCTCAGACTCTAAGGGATCAAAGGCATCCAGTCCCTAGATACTAGTTTGTAGTTGTACCCTCACATTGGTTTTGTCTGAAATCTTTTTTAAAAGCTATTGCTATTGCAGCCCTTTGTGCTGTCAGTCACAATGGAATAATGCTTACTATGAAGCCAGGGCTCATGAAGTATTCACACTTTCCCTGCAAAGAAATAAACAACCTTCCGTAGACATTAAGTCTCAGACTGGAGTTTGGAAAGAAATTTCAAGAAATAATTGAAAGTTATATCTGTAAATAAAGTAAATGCTTTTGAAACGTCTTAGCTTCTCGATATTCACTTTAAAATAACAAACTGAGGGTAATAATATTTTCAATCATAACCCCTTTCCTTCCCCTGCAGGAAAAACACCCAAGAAACCCAGTGGGTTTTTTATTCTAAAGCCATCTACTAGGCCTAAGCGTCCTCAAAATATTTGGATCATACTCTAATTGTCATAGCTCTCAATCCAGTTTAACCAGTTCAGACATGGAAATAGTATTCTTCCAAATCCACATACACAAGAGAGATGTGCAGAAAAGAGTTGCCATTTTTGGTCTAAACTGTCAGGTGCCTGAAGAAAGGAAGCTGTGGGTTAAATTTAAAAGGTAAGAATCCATTATATGCAGGTAAATTTTAATTATACATATTAACTAAATGTCATCAAGGGCTTGGACTACTTTGTGGTAAAATCCTTAGTTCAGACAAAATACTTAGGAGACATTTACCCTTGTTTGATGTCAATGGGTTCATTATTATTAGGGCTTATGATGAGCTTAAACGGTTTATTTCTGCAAGAACAGAAACATTTCTTTCATAGAGATATTTAATTCAAATTTTTCAACCAGAATAGCGCACAGGACTTCAGGGAGAAAACACACAAATAAAATAATCTTTAAAAGTACCGTAATTCAAGATGTTTCATACAAGTTGTAAGAAGTGGGCTATCCATCAGGAGCAACGTAAGAAACAGCAGGCACAGAATGTAGCACTGTCCCATCAAAATAATTAAACTTTGGGGATTGCAAAGCCATGAATATGTGTGGTAGCACTGCCATGTATTTTATATTCTATGCAGATGTGGAACATGAAATATGGTCAGATTAAATATTTCTTTTTAACCTTGAGGTCTAAAAAATGATAATTCAACTTGATTATCATTTCTCTGCACACTGTATTTGGCTACAAGCCAGACATTTTATATTAAATGAGGCCATATTTGCATAAAGTTACCAGGGTTTTTTTCAGGAGGGGGGTTGAAGGAGCACATTCTTAGGAAATACTGTGTATACAGAAAGGAAGAAATTTATTTAATATTTTTAAAGTCCATTGGTGTTTACAATCTGTAAATTACTCAGAAAAAAAAAAAAAGGTGTTTCTTTACTGTTTTCTTCTCTGGAACCTTTGAATGCACAGGTGTTTCTGTGACAATTCAGGATAGATTAAACAAAAAAAAATTTTAAAAATCTGTGTGAAATGGCAATTCTTTTTCCTGCTATCTCGTAATGATCTTTTCTTATCAATCAGTGTTTCAAACAAATTGCAGTTTGACAGCAAAGAGAGCTGAGAAAGTCATTTTACACAAACCACCAAAGAGAGTTGTAAGTGCCACAGAAGAAGTAGAAAATCTGAACACAGAAGTGGCCTTTCTGATATAATTTATTACAAAGAACTTAGTAAACTTAACAGGGAACGTAAAAATTACTGTAATTGATAGAGTAAATATGGCATTTTTCTCCCTGACAGTAATAAGAAACAAAGAATTTTAACTATTTTCTTTTCTTTTTACTTCTCTCTGCTCCCTCTCCCCTTTCCTGTCTCCTTTCCTTGCTCTTCCCCCACTCCCCATCCCAAGGGTATTTAAAGTGGTTTTATTTACAAAATGAACTAATTTTATTTAAACTTATTTACACAAATTACAAATAATTAAAAAAAATTAAACTACTAAATAGTATTAATTGACCTGAAATATATTTAGTTTCTCATTTTATGAATCAGATAAACTAAATATTCTGAAGTAGCAGTAAAAAACTTTTGAAATCTCCAAAATACTTGAAAAAAAATGGAAAAATGAGTCCCCTTTATAAGGTTTTGAATTTAGACCAAAGGTCTACAATTCTTTAGCATTTGAAATTTAATTTCTATTTTTTACATATTTCTTTACTACCTGAAAGTTTAACAATCTTTTGCAAGCAAATTTGTTAGTAGGTAACTCTTCTTGATTCTTCACCTACTTTTTTCATTTACTTTTCTCTTTCCAGCAAGTTTACCTAGTGCCACAGCTGAGTCATTGTCAAAATGGGCTTCTCTTTCTCGTGTTCTGTCCTCTGCAAAAATATTGGGTTTTGCTTTACTAATTCAGAGTACAGCCACTTTTATTTAGTGTGTGCATGTGTGTGAGAGACCTAAGCTACAGGGCACCCACATTTTGAATACTCTTCCTTCTTTCCTGAAGGTAGAGTCAGAACCCTGCCAAAATACCCTGCATTTCTGATACCTACACATATCTCAGAATGTATGGCAAATTTCTTCCTTACACTTCACAACGTGGTTTGTTCTGTAATGTCTTTCCCCTCTCTTTCCGAGTCATTTGTGGCTCCCAACAACAGCAGGCAGTTTCATGTCCTTTCTCTACCCAACTCAGTCTAACTCTTTTGATTTCAGAGATAAAACATTCAGTTTCCTTTTGTGTATGACCAACTTTAAAGACATCCCATATCTTTATCCCTTCAGGATGCAATATTTTAATTAGGAAAATTTACATGCAAGGTAGAAAAAGAAAGATGAAGTTGCAGCCTCTGGAAGACAAGATCTATACAAACAGTGGACTAAGAGCAAGAAAGGAGGTTGCAACTTAAAAGAGATACCACTTTTAAAAGCTACCACTGGTACATGTGTACAGCTGACTGTCTTATCCTTCCAATTTGTCTTACTGCAACTTATCTACATGAATATTTAGTTGTATCTCTGTTGCTTCTAAACCTTGCTGCCTTTTCTTTCAGCTTAATCAATTTATGTGCTGCTCTCTGCTTTTGCCAAAAGCAAATACCAATTGTTGCCCGTTTAGATATCCCTCACTTTGTCCCTGCTTCTCTCTACCTATTTGTGCCAAGCCATACAAGAATCACCTTAGAAAATACTATCTTATGTATTGCCATTTGAGCCTAAAAGATAATAAACAGTAAAGATGAAATAAAGAGAAACCCCTGTTTCTCCAGGTTTTCCATTAAGAAGCCCAGACAAAGACCTAAATTAATAGGCTGGCACTGGTAATGTGAACTGAAAATATTTATGAATTATGATATTGTAGTCGGTAATAGAACCGCTACCATGAATAAACACAAGATGAATAAACGTCCCTGATTCAGTAACTCATTCTGCTACCAAACAATTTGGCATAGCAGTATTGACAGTTGGAGCCAAAAGGACTAAAGCCTCAATTTCTGAATGTCTGATGGAAGAGCTTTTAAAGTCACTCAAAATGTGAAATTGTCACTTCCTAAACATCATGACCTATAGAGGACCCATAGCTGGGTGTCCAGCTATTGCTGCACCCCAAAGATCACTTGTTGTGGAAGAAAAAGTCAGGCTTCTCCATGAGAGAGCTAAGACTATGCACAGGCCACATGCCAGGATCTTCACAACCACCTCTAAGACCATCACATTAAAGACTGTCAACAATGAAATGGTTCAGAGAGATCCATGTGCCTAGACTCTTCATTCTGGACTCCCATGTGAACATGAACATCACCCCCTGCGAGACAGAAACCACTAATCAAGAACAGGCACTTGCCTGAATATTCATACTGTTGTCTGAGATGAGAAAATAAATTTTGGACTCCTAGGTTCTAACATTCTGGCTGAAGGAAACTGCACGATGATGCACAGCACAAAGACTGAACAATTAGTACCTGCACAGACATGGAACAAAACTGCTAATGAGAATACTAGTGATTAGGCCAGGCTAGGGTTTCTCAAAACCAGGGTAGTATCCTTTGAATTTACACTTGAGTGGCTCAGTTTTGTGCAGTAAAACCACAGATTTAGTACAGTGAGTCCTAAAGAGAGAAATCAATTCCCTGTACATTTTCCAGTAAAATTAACATACACAGCAGCACGTACAGATCCCACAGTGTGGCTAGGTTTTAATGTTTACCACTTAGTTGAAAAGCAATTAATTATAGAATCAACGTAGGAAACACCTACTCAAAATAACTCTTTTCCCTTCCTGGAAGAAGTAAATACAGTGTTTGAGAAACTATATAAGTACATGCCATAAGCTTAGATTTCACACAAGCACTTACACACATTACCTGATTTGACAGCAGCAATTCAGCACTACATCTGAGTACAGACCCGTGTTGTAAATTTGTGGCAAATTTGTGAAAGATTTAGGAGGACAAACATTCCATTTCATAAAATGAGTCGACAAAATCATGCTATTCTACGGAAACGCTGCCTGACAGAACACCCCAAATCCTATCCTTTCCTCTTAATTTATGCATTTAAACGTAAGAATTAGAAAAGCTTAACAGAAAGTGCTGAAATGAAATGCACTGAATGTATTATTTTCATCTTGACCCTGGGAAAACAGGAGGCAGCATGGGTTGGACATGGGTTGGACACAGTTGAAGTCACTGGTAAGATGCTGCCAGATGCAATCAGACACCACCTCTTAACAGACGATGCTCACTTGTGCAAGTCCAGTCTGGATGAGAAGCCAGAGCTCTGTTTCACCATTAGCCACAACTGCAGCACGACTCACAGATGACTTCCAGCAGCTTTTCTCACTACAGCTGCAGCAGATCTCACGGAGGTCTGCTCCTGCAGCTCTCATCCTCTGCCCACCAGCATTCAACAGCCTCAGGGATGGGAACAGATAAGCAACATACTAGGTGGTAATACACAGACAGGTACCCAGGGAGAGCATCTAGCAGGAAAGTGTCTGAACCAGATGAAAAGCCATCTAGTTCCACGTAGCCCTGTAGAACCTCTTCTAACCTCATTAGGCTCCTCTGAAGGTCTGACTGCAGAATCTTCTCGTAAAATCAACCCATGAACAAACGTATGAGCCCATCGAAATGGTTTCGTACTTCTCTCACAGTTATATAATGGACTTAATTTTGTACAACCTACTTCTATATACCTCTGTTCTTGAGGCTAACAGGACATGAAAGCTAGTGGAAGACTATTTGAAGTCTAAAACTACATGAAGAATAGATGCTAGATGCTTCTTATATTGTTTCTAGAGGCTTTATATTGCTTCTACATGTTTTCAACCATGATCAAGTAACAGTAATGGAGTTGTAAGAGAGAAAATATTTTTAAAGGTGAGAAAATTCCATTAACACGTTTTGATAGGTATTTCCTACCTCATTTGGCTTAGATTGTGTCTATGCTGCTTTTTTTCTTTGTTTTCCTTTTGGTCTGCATAAGGATTGAGTTTATAGGAAGGATTATTTACAGACACAGAAAATGTTAAGTATATTATAGAGAACAACCACAGATTTTAGTTTTGAATCTGTAAATATGAATATTTGGACTTTTGTGCCTATTCAGTCAAGGAATAAACACATACCATATGACTTAGGTCTAGCTAAAAGTGTGACTGCTGAGCACCCTGGGGGGGAAAAAATGCTCAGTTCTCTCTTAGAGGCAGAACTGTTTGCAGAAATATTTAGGCAGAGTCTGTTTCTGAACTCCTTCCTCCTCTGTATGAAAAGATGTATGTGTACCAAGGGGCTCACTGACTTAAACCAGGACTACACAGAGATAGAGAGTTATGTCAGCAATTACAGTATACTCAAGGCATACTAAAGTAATGGAATTATTTTTATGGAGTACAGAAGGCTTTGGATAAGAGCTCAATTGTTTAATTATTTGGTGGATTTAGCGAACACTTAAGCATTTTTGTTTGAGAATGAGCTTAGGGAATTGGGATATTAACAAACAAAAATGTTTAGATGTTACCTGCTATGAGCTGTTC
The DNA here is from genome assembly GCA_025345505.1 of Todiramphus chloris collaris. Lineage (NCBI taxonomy): Eukaryota > Metazoa > Chordata > Aves > Coraciiformes > Alcedinidae > Todiramphus > Todiramphus chloris. The sequence continues at coordinate 7,479,898 of JANVCC010000319.1, forward strand.
GCCAAAATTAGTGAATTCCCTAGATCTCTGCGGTTTCCCCGACGTAATCACCACCTGCCAACTTTACATGTCTGTTTTCTTTTCAGCTTTCAAAAGCAAAGACCACATTTTTAACACCACCTGCTGCCTATTGTTGATTATATTGTCACATCTTCCAAATGATGCACTGTATACTGCAGTTCAAGTTCAAAGAGTTTCAAGAGCTCAAACCTTAGTTTAGGATCTGCCCTATATGCGGGACTGAAAAAAATCAAAGCAATGGATTCTGAAAGATTACCAACCAGAATTCTTCACAAATAGTAACTCTCGCTGTAACTGCAGGGTCATCTGAACTGAAACTCATACTACGTGAAAGTAAGGGAAGAAAAGCTCATCACTTCAGATACCTGCCATAGCCTTTAACCTGTAAGCTATATAATCTATTATGTATAGATCCATTTTCACCCTTTCTGTGACTCGTGGGTTCCAAATAATTTTTTGATGTGTGGATTAGGTTTAGAACGTTTATCTAACGCAGACTGCTGTGTAGTACACATTAAATTCACTTGGTCATCTAAGAGTTGTAGCAACTCCCTGGAGTCTGTGGATCGGGGCGGAAAGACGCTGATCTATAGGATAGCTGGCGATGGTCGGGGAGCTTTTCGGGCTTGCTTCCTCTAACATCTCCTACTCAAGTGACCTGACATCGTGTGCTTCCACTTCTGGCTGTGTGCTGGGCACTGCTGCCCAACTGACTCCGACTTCTCTGCTGTACCATTCTGACACTTGTTACAGTGCTAGGAAAACAGGCTAGGTTCTAAACCGGGTGGGCTTCTTTCTACACATCTGAGAGGTAAATGTTATTCAGTACATAAGGGAAGTGACAAAGCTGACAAACCACTGCTACAGATTGGGGAGGGGTGAGGGGGTTGGGGAAGAAAACTTTTGGATTCAGGAGAGAACTGTGGAACTTCTTACTTTCTAGACCAAAGGTCATCCCTCAAAATCCCAGCCTTGATGTATTACTGAATGGAGTTATTAAAAATGATAGGAAATACTCTTCAAATGATGATATACTTCCTCACGGACAAAATTAATCCATCATTAAAGAAATAAGAAAAGAGATGACTGGTGAACATGGCAACAGCCTGTACTTTGATAGTAGGTCAAAATCAATCTCATTTTCCCTCATTGAAAAATATTAGAAAATCCAAGTCACACAAATAATTTTCATTATGGTTCATTCAAAGGTCAAAAAGACACCCGTTTAGTAATGTAGATAAGACCCCATTTAGTTCCAGTGAGAATAGAAGTACATTTCTCTGTTATCTATTATAGAACAAGATGTTGTGCTATCAGATGTGATAGCAACAGCAAAGCTGTAGAAAAAAAATCTAAAAAATAAACTACTGATATAATAACCTTTGAAATATTTCTATTCATTTCAACAGAACCTGTATCAGATAATTTGTGAAGAGAATTATACTGCTCGAGGCAGCAATCTGCTCCTCCTCCGGCACGGTATTTCACAAACAGCAGATTATGGTGCAAGGCACGAGACAGGAAAGAGAACCAGCTCTTCAGAGCAGCCCAGAGCCCAGCCCATGTGTCATGAACTTGTCTGACATTGGACTCAACAAAATATCTGTGCGAATGCAGGCTACAGCAAAAAGCCAATGCTACAACTCACAGAGCTGCTGCTTCTTTTAAAGCTTGCTGAGAAAGCTGTGAGGGAAAAGACAAACCAAACGCATACGAAAAGTACAGGTCAATGCTGTCCTTACAATGGATACCAAAAAAACATGCAAAAAAATCACACAGAAATTGAATTCTTGAGCTGTGAATAAAGATATATTATTTTTCTTGTTGCTTTGTTTTCTGTGACCAGTGACAAACGGTGATTTTCAGTAATGTAACAGTTGTCTATGTTTTCATGAATTATTCTTAAAGACTCTAGCTGTTCTTTCCACAGCTACAATGGATGACTGCAAAACACCTTTAAATGCCTTCTTCAAAGCCATTTCCTTGAAGAAGGAGGACAAGTGCAACTATAACATACAAACACGCCATCCCTACTATGACAAATGAAATTATCTACAGTACACTGCCAAAGAGTCTCTTCCAACGTCCTCTGAGCTTCCTTCATGCCAGTGTTGTGTTCAGAGAGGTTCAGCCCTAGTTAAGTGCTTAAGTTTTAAAGTCATGTACAAGTATTACCTGTTCCTTTCCTGCTAGAAGAGATTCTCTTCCTCTCTTCACTCATAGCCCCTACCACACTGGTAGTTCTACCATTTTGATACCCAAAATACTTCACTCGTCTAAAGTATAAGGCATCAGTCAGAATCCATTTAGAAAATGTAAGGCTACTGTAGCAAATCATTTCAATTCCAGGCACTTTATTTTTCCTGCTCAGGATGTTCCTGTGATATCGAAGAAGGTAATACAACATTACCATGAGGTAATATGCAATATAAAGATAGCATAATGCAATGTTACCGTGAAAATAATATCTGATCTTTTCTATTAAGTGAAATAAATACTGAAGAGGAAATGAGAACAAATGAGAGTACTAGGCAGCATAGTCCTGGGTCCTACTGCATCTGATCTGTCAGACTGGATTTGTCACTGACTCTGTAGTCCATCAGAACCATTTAGAGTGCTCAAAGTCACAATTTCTATAGCCAAATACGCAGAGATGTCTATTGACAAATAACTCAGTCTGCTTTTGTTCTCTTTCCTCCCTTCCTAGACCCCTCAATTCCAACCCTAAAGGCTGATGCCATTAGCATCTAACCGGGCAGCGTGACTGACGTATTTCCCTCCACACTTAAGAAGTATGATCATGATCTCTTTTCCTCCACTGAATCATTTAAACACATCCAACAACCACCACCAAATAAGTGAAATCAGATGGACAGGAAGGTGCAGAAACACTGTCCACAGTGTAAGGTTCATCCACGTTATGAAGAACAAAATCTCATTTGCTTTTTCTCAGTGATTGCCAGTACAAAAAAATTCTATGGTCTCTTAGAACTACACTGGAGTCAAGATCAAATGCATGGCTCAGGGAAACTACTGAACTGGCATTAATTCTGAACAGTCAGAACACAGAGATTGGTAGGTAGCACAATGGGCTGGAAAATGTTTCTTTTGTTATTATTAACCCCTGCATTCATAAAAGCATCCTTCATGACTATTACCAAAGTGCATGTGGTGCCACATTCACTGCTGGCACCAAGAGGACCAAGTCTGTGCACCAGACTGTGACACAGGTAGAGTCACATTTCTTCAGGGCTGCATATAGAATTTTATTAATATATAGGAAAAAGCACTATTCCTAAAGATGGCCTGTACCTCAATCCCTCTCTCCAATGGAACTAACTCTGTCTGTCTTCCAGGAATAACATACCTATACCTTTCTTCTCCCTGAATCCAAAGGAAGACAGATTTTAAATCTACCAAAAGAATCGGTGGGATTTTTATTGTCTGAGAAGAAGCCTCAACAGTACACCTTCAGAAAACACAGCCAGATCTTTCCAATAAATAATGTCACCTACTTTTTTAGAGGAATTTTACTCTTTCAAGGATGCCCTGTGCTCTTCAACTGGCAGAAGGTCCTGAGGAGCAGTTTGCACATTTTGCAATGGCAGCAATGGTCAGCAATAACTTATACAATACCTTTTTCTTGGCACGTAAGCAGCGTTTCCCTAGGAGTTTTCTACCAGCTGATGTTGAACCATATTAGTCTGCCATATATGTAGTCACAGAGAAAAAAAGCCAAAGCATTAGTCAGGGTAATCTGTGTGATTAGCTTGGTTTCTCTGTGCTCACAGATGTGATTAGTAGGGAGCCAGAGGACTGACATGTTTCCTCCTAAGACCTTCTCCAAGAGTAATTTCCGATAAATTTCCACAGAAATCCATACAAACGCTCTGTGATTAAAAATAAATAATGGCATATTTTGGATCCTTCCTCCCTTCTCCATAAGCAATTCTGTATCCGTCCCTTTTCATGAGCACTGACTTTGTGTGTTACACCTGAAACTGACTTTAGAATCTGGGAGAATGAAGTCAGGATGATTATTGGGAATATTCAAATGTGACACAAATCATTTCTGTAATGGCTCTCCCTCGTTATCCTTCAACCCATTTACAGTTTCACCTGATTGGCATTCATTTTCCTCATGTTCTTCAACGCTGCCTTCTTATTCATTCTGCTCTTAATCAAAAACAAATAAGCCCTTTCTGTGTGACTACCATCGCTGTCCTATTTTCCTTAAAGCTTCCAGAATTTAGGGTGACATAAGTATATGCAGCTGCAGGAGAGTTTGTCAGTCACTGGATTGGACTGAACAGGGATCCTGGAGTGACATCTGAGCAACACTGACATCAGCCAACAGTTACAGAAAAACATGGCAGAGGAGGGAGCAGCCTCTGTACAAAGAAAAGCAGCCCCAGATAGCAAACAAAGTGCAAATAAGGTGGGTAGAGTGGCAGGGAGATGCTTGGATATATCCAAATGACTTGTCAGCTCTTTGCAGGTGCTTTCTAAACAGGAAAACTGAACGAATGGAAAACAGGATGCAAACCAAATGCAGTAGAAAAATAAAATTATAAAAACCTACAGATAGTTCTAGGCTATTTGTTCTTGTTTTGTTTGCATTTTAATTTTTTTTCCATTTCAGTGCTAATTCTTAAACCTGTCCATCAGGCCAGGTACTTTATTGGTACGTTTAAGTTAGCTTATCCTTCAAATGTATTCAAATTATAGCTTATAGAACTCTAGGAATTTTTGTCATACGTTTGCCACACTTTTAGTACTAACCTTACTAGATGGCCACGCATCACCTTTTACTTCCATGCTGCTTCTTGATCTCTCAGCTAATTATCATGAAGCTGTTACGAAGGTCTAGTGGTTCAGTCACAAGGCAGCATAACATTTTTTTTACACAAGCTCTACAAACCATAATTTAGTTCTTCACCTAGACCTATGCCATCCAAAGAAACAAAAAGAATCCATCACTGTGAATACAAGCAAATATAAAGCAGTCCTAAATGTGCTACAACTAGTAAAAGCCATTTTTAGCATCAGGTAACAATATTGATGAGATTAAATTGAATTACCCTGAAAAAGATGGTAGGTATCTAACCAGCTGTCAACACAAGGACCACCAATATTGCTAAGTGATTTCAGGTTAGCTGGATCTAGCCAGCTGCTGGGGGGCCTGCTCAGTGGCAGTCCCCAGCTACTGAGCTCAAACCTTTCTCAGAAATACCATAAAAATGCCCTGAATCTCTTAGAAAATTATTGTGAGCAATTAGTTTGGACAGACTTTCCATTTCATGAAAGAGAGAGAGAGAACTCTGACTTAAAGTCTCTTCTGAAGTAGAAAACTTCACTGAAATTTGCTAATAACAGAATATCTTAAAAAATCTTCAACAAATCTATCTAAAAAAACTCTTCAAAAAGCCCATTTTTTGGCCTTTTGTTTCAGTTTTGTTTAATATTATACCACTTTAAAATTGGTTGGAAGGGACCTCCAAAGATCATCGAGTCCAACCCCCCTGCCAGAGCAGGACAAAACCAGAGCAGATCATACAGAAATGCATCCAGAGAGGCCCGGAAAAATCCTTTTCAATGAGTTTTTTCAATGAATACATTTCTCCTCACCATTGGAAGCTCCCCTGGTCCTGGAATTTCCATTATACTATGTTTAACAGCCAACAACAAAAAAAAAAAAATCAGTCTGTGAGACTGCATGTGTTGTTTCATTATAGATTTCTAACATACCATTGAAGGGAACAAATAACTGAAAAGCAGAATTATTAACGTGGCAACATCTTTTTATATGACTTTTAAAAAATACCTAGATAGCTCCCTTGAGCAGCAATAACCTTAGTATATTTAAACAATATTTTGGGGTTTAAAAGGGCTTTATCATCGCAGTTATTTTTGCAATTACTAAAACCAGTTGCCATGATTCCCTGGAGATGCTTGAACCACCACAGAAACAACTGCATGTGGGCTCACTGTTTATCAAGGCTCAGCAACTCAACACCACTGCTTAGAAAACACAGAAAAGTATCCCACGGCCCAGCCCTGAAGATGCTAATATATGAAGACACTAATATATGAAGACAGAAGGAAACTGCCTTAGACTCCACGGGTTTAATTTGCTTAAAATTACATAGTGTAGGTGTTCCTTTGGAAATTTATCACAGGAGATTTGTGATGTTCTTTAACAAGTTTCCCAAAGATACCCGAGGAAACCATTCTAAACGATAAGCATTGACTGCAGGATATTTGGATTTATTCATTTTACTTCAAACAAAAGTCAAGAAACCAGACCCTGCATTCTCAAAGGTACTTAAAGCTTTTACTCCCATGCCGCCTAATCCTTCTGTCACCGGTATACGAAAATGTACTTTGCCTTGATTAATATTCTATCAATCCATGACAAAGCACCCATATCACTCACACACTCACTTCCTCGGCAAGTTCCTGAGATATGCCTCATTAACTGGATTACTTGTTTGATCTGAAGGCTGTCAAACTGCTCTGTTGACAGCCAGGGTGCCTGGAGCTGTGCAGTGAGCGGTCTTTATGAGCGCCAAACCCTTCGTGTAGTGCCTTTCTGAACCCTCTCCTCTGATGTATGGAAGGTGGCTCAAGGTCAAATAGTTTGTGATTAACTCTGAATGTAAATGTCTGTGTCTTGTCTCAGTTATCACAAAATTAATTTAACTAACCTTTAATCTGTCTTTTGAGATAAAAGAAACATGAAAAAGTCTATGTTGAATGAATTTTTTTTTTTTTCCTTCCTAGAGCAGAAAAAAACCATCCATCTATACTGACTTTTTTTCCTTAGAACTTCTGAAGGAATTTAGTGCTGCTTAGAGGTAGCATTCTGACAGCCCTACAACCAAAATTCTCAGCTAGCTAAAGATCAGAAACAGCACGGTCAAGAGCAGCACCTGCTTTTTTCTCACAGAGAGCAGCTCCTTCAAATGGAGTCATATTCCCCAGTCCCTGGGGCTGTGAGCTCTTTTTTCATCAGTCAACTTTAAAGGCACAATGAGTTTTTAAACTTGCTTATAAAGCAGGTGGATTAAGACCTGCACCAAAAGCTTTTGCTTTTTTTTTTTTTTTTTAACCCTGCCTCCTTTAAATTTTAATTGCTTAATGAGATACAAATTTTTGTATACTCAGAGCTGTATTTGAAAGGGAAATCTGATGCTAGAACAGGGTTAAAAATAAATTTTGATCCTTTTCTCTAAAATGGAGGGGGAAAAAAATTCTCGTTATCCACACACACACACCCCAACATCTAGATATTTGACTTTTACATCTGGGTGCAGCTCTAAATGTTGACATTTTCAGAGAATTGATGCTCTGGGTGCATTCTTACCCAGCTGATGCTGGCAGGCTGGGAATCCGTGGAGCATTTCCTCAAAGATCACCTGTGGTGATGAACTCAAGCAATCTATTCTACTGCTTCAGTATCTTTACCATAGAAAATGCTTTTCAATATTTAATCTGAATACTCCTCAAAGAATTTAAGCCCATGATAACTGGTCTTGTCTATGGTGGGCATAGATAACAGATTGCATTTTTCCTCTGTTCTGCAGTTTCTGTGTCATATGCTTTAACTCAATTTTAAGTTCTTTAGAAATAAGGGGGAAATATCATTAGTACCTGCTACTTTATAATTCTGCTTAATTTAGATGGATGATGTTAGGGTATAAGTAAACAGTATCTTATCCATATTTTATAAATAGTGACAAGTTGAGTGAGAAAACTGATATTCAAACACTGTAGTTCCAGCTTTAATTGACATGGTGTGCGCAAATCTCTCTCGCTAATTCTGAGTCTATTTACTTATAGCTGGTTTTCATTCAACACATTAAACGTGAAACTCCCTACTGCTCTTATCCATAATTCTCTTTACTTTTACTTTCATTAAAAAAAATAAATTATTTTCTTAATTAGGTGGGATGAGGCTGATAACAAACTGATTTCCTGACATAAGCTCTCTGAAGTTTGCAGTGTAAACCAGTTAAGACAGTGACTGTAAGGGAAAAAGTAACTGCACTGCTATTGTGCAAGCACCACTGAGACCCTGACAATACTTATGAGTCTTCTATCATGCATTAGATGCTATTAGACCAAAGTGGTAAGCAAACAAAGCATCTACTAACCTCTCTAAGAAAGGTCCATTATTTTAATCCATACCTCAAAGCAATCATTGAAAAACTCTACCTGGATAAAATCTTTTCTGTAGTGAAATGAAGCCACACATGGAAAGGCTGTCTAGCAGCACATAATGCACTCTTAATCAAGAGCTTGAAAACAAGTCGCACTACATAATGCCAAACATAAATTCTATAAGGCACAGTTGTGACAGCATCCTACAAACATGAACAAATATAATTCTTACACACTCAAAATAAAAATTAACTGAGTAACAGAACCTACTACTTGAAACTGGGCCCAATAGAGCTCCTGAGGTCAACAGTAAAATTCTTGGTGGTTTTGGCTAGGTCAGATTGGCTTGATGTGGTTAATTATTCCGATTCAAGGTGAGATCTGATGGACCAGTAAGGCACACACTATGAAATACATATGCACAGAGACAGACGGTCAGTCACGAGCTTGACTTTGATCCTAGCAAAGTGTTGCTGACAGCACAAGTGAATTTGCTCTTTATTAATAACCAGCTGGATGCAGAGAAAGTTTCTCATTTCTACCGCACATTATATAGGTTAACCAACCTTGTAATAGCTACAGACACATTCCTCTGCCAGAAAGAAAATTATCTTGGCCAGAGATCATACCCACAGAGATGAGAAATGAATTGAATTTGACTTGCTTATTGTATCTCAGGTAACACTGCTGATGGCAGAAGTATAAAGAGGTTCCTAAACAAGCCCACTCGATATTATTACTAATAGACTGTAAATCAAATTTTTGAGCAATTTCTTGTATTGACAAAGACTGAACCCAGCAGAGACAAAAATGTGTGTTTTAGTGTGTGCATAAAGAAAAAAAAATACAGTAAAGCTTCTGCAATTTCAGTATTTCAAGTAAGATTTGTCTATAGTGCTGCAACATAAAAAAGTAATGGTAGTACACGGAGGATGATTTAACAGATGGTTCTAGAGAAAATGCATGGAAAATAAACTTTCTGGAGTAAAGTTTGCTACTGCCTCTGAAACTGAGAAAACATCTTTAACAAAACACTTTATGAAGAAATCTTTATAATCATTACATGGAGAGCCTAAATGTGATGTGGCAGGTTTATACAATACCTGGTATCTCAACCATGACAACTCTTAAATATTACATATTAGAATCATAGAATGCATTGGGTTGGAAGGGCCCTTTAAAGATCATATAGTCCAAACCCCCTGCAATGAGCAGGGACAACTTCAACTAGATCAGGTTGCTCAGAGCCCCATCCAACCTGACCTAGAATGTCTCCAGGGATGGGGCCTCCACCACCTCCCTGGCAACAACTAGTACGAATACTTATAACATTATTTGCTTGTTGTACGTAAGAACAGAAATCCTTTGCTTCTGCTTGTATAAGACTTTAATTATTAGTGAAATTTAATGGAGGCTGGATACTTCCTTTCTACACCCAAGTAGAAGCCTGAAGAACAACCCCTTAGCTACTTCTTCCATCATTGCTGTTCTAACTTTTACACAGTAATTCCAACTGCGAAAGCTCAATTTTTTTGTTGTGAGAAGACAGCCATTGCATGTAGTGCTTGCATATTCTGTATTCAGATCTGTGGTGCTTTCTTCTAAACTTTGCAGCGCTGGAGAGATGATCATGGAGCATGGGTTAGCAATGTTGTCTGCCTCATTAGTCTGCATCGTCATCTGCAAAGGAGACCGAGTGTGGTATACCCCATAATGACTTTGAACAGATAAGCTCCATGTGATATCCAATAAAAACAAACTTCCTTAAACTTCTCTTTTTTCTTGAATATGAATGAAAACATCCTTTAAAATAAAAATTCACAAAGTGTCAACTGAAGTGGAACCAACTTGAATTTCCACCCAAAAGCTGAAGAGAAATGCAAAGAGCCTCGATCAAGAACACAAGCAGAGACTGTGAAGCAGAGGATGTTCAGTCATTACAGAGTTCTAATCTATCTAGGAACAGAAAGGGCATTCCAACCTCTACACTCTATAAATAAATTTCTGTGTAATGGCCATGAAGAAACTAATGCTTCAGTAACTACAGGGACATAACTGAGCCATAGCCCTCAGCTGTTATGCTACGAGGATTCTAGGAGATGCTGTGCAGTGCAGAGCTGCTCTCTTTAGGCAGCGTGGTTTGTGTTTTGTGCCAGAATCAGGTTATGTTAGAAATACAGTGATGATACATTCTTCTAAAATTTCCAGTGTAGATAGTTGTGTCAAGGTGTTTAAACATATGAATAAACCATTTCATGTCAAGGGACCTACCTGAATTAAACCACTCTCTATGCTTACAAAATTTACTTCTTACTGGAAACACCCTAAGAAGCCAACATTTGTTACTGTTAAAATAAAGGTAAAACTAAGAGGGGTTTGTTTGTCTGTGTTTTCTGTTGTCTAGTTGAAGGAAGCTTTATAAATACCATATTTCTTAATACCTGTCTATCATTTTTCAGGAAAGAAAGAGTTTGTAATACAGTCAAAATGCAATATGCCACTGAACTTTTCAAAACACTCACTTTCTTTTATACACGTTTGCTTGGATGGCTAAAATAAACTCCTGTATTCTTATGAATATTTTAATAATCTGAATACTATGGCAGGGCTACTTTCTATTCCTTTCTTGTATTTTCTCCTTATGCTTTCCTACAATTTTTATCAATAAGATGCACGTAACAAAATAAAGTCCATTTTTAAGTCTAAGTATGTCCATTAAAAATACATGCTTTTTTCATCTTCATAACTTCTTCCATAAACTTATCTCTGCTAAATCTCTCTTCCTTCTGTAGAGAGACCGATGTATGTTCTATGTTTTTACTTAACTGAAATTCCCAGTAGCCTGGCCAGTGATCTTTGGCAGTACAACGTTTCCAAGACAAAACTGTTGCCTCTAAGAATGAGATCTTTTGGCAATCTGTCCTGGTTTGAGTGAGAACAGGACTAATTCTGGTCAGTGATTTTGCTGTTCAGCTCAGCTCCTGTAGCTCCGTGCCCTGTGTGCAGGCAGCAGCCTGTTCTCACAGACAGGCTCTGCTCCCAGCAGGGAGAACACCCACATTCTCTTAAAATTTAAATATTTCCAATCCATTAAGAAATTCTTTTAAGACAACACCAGTCGTGAATGATATAGCCTCTGTATACTACTACCATATGATTGCACTCCTGCACTTACAATTTCTGCTTGAGCCAAAGGCTATTTTTATGCTTCAGATGAGACCTTACAGACAGCAAACATTCAGGGTAGATGTTAAGGGATAGCTGCTTTCCACACATGGACAGGAACACAGGATAACACAGGAACTGCAGCTCCATCCTGGATGATTGTTCACACCCCATAGGACAGAAAGTGCTATAAAAGCTACGAAAGAGAAAATTAGTACCTTCTCACATTTGAGGACAGACACCTAATTATCGAGATCAGATTCTGGATGGAAATGGACTACTGTCCTGAAGGCTCAGTTATCTGCTTTTTATCACTTTGGCAGGTCTCAGTGGTCGATTTAGCAAAGGGAGCCTCTGATGGTCTAATACCTATTTCATTCTAAAGAACCTCATCTATATTCTTTGTACACATATGTGCACAAATAGATTTATATACACGTGAAAGGAGCTTGGGTTAGGTGCATACAGTAAGGCAACAGTTATTACTGAGATGCTGGTCAAGTTTTTTTATGCATCTTTGTAAACTGGTTGAACCATATGAGAGTAATATGCTCAAACAACTTGCAGAGAGGATCCGGGATAGGTTTTATGTACTTTCTTGTACATAAGTACTTGCTTTTACGCTCTGTGGTGACCCTAATCACACCTAATTCCAAGATGTAATAATTCTGAGTAGCCGTGCTCCCCTCTACTGCTGTCAGCCCGGAAATATTCCCTTCTCTGGGATGCCAAGCTCACAAGTCTGCTTTCCCTTCTCTGTGCAAACTAGCTGTTGTGCACAGACCTCAGTCTTAACTGTTAGGTCTTTTTCTCTCATTTTCTAGAGTGCAAGACTTTCACTTAGAGTAATTCTTTGGTTTATTTACCTCTTACTACCATCTTACTTGTATATCAGGCATTTTATCCTAGAAAACACGTATTTAAAATAGAAGGTAAAACAAGTGAAATTGTTGGACCAGAGATTATAAAAACTCTAGGGATATGTAATCAGCTCATTCATCACTGTCTCACATGCTTCTAGAAGCTACTCCAAAACTCCCAGCCTCCACATACTCTCCTGGGAACTCATCATTGTTTTCTGCCAAAGTGTCAACAAAATAATCTATTCATATCATTTATGCTGAAGCCGTGGGTGCTGATGAAATGAGGCCTCCAAGGAAAGCCCAGCAGTTCCGTATCACCCACAGAACTGATTTTGAATTAAAAAGTATCACAAAACAGTTTTGTATTTTCTCTGAGCAGATCTGAAATAATAATGCCCTCAGAAAGGAACAGATGGAGAAAAATGGAAGAACACATTGTTTCTTCTATGTTTTCTCTTGGGTTCAAGATTTCTCTTACTGTCCCACAGGAGTAGAGCTAGTAGTAATGTATTTAATTGTTTCAAGTTCTTTAATTACCACTTCCTTTGGCAAAATAGAGACATCGTGAAAATTCATGCTTTTCAAAAGATTCAAACTGCTGTAGTGTAGATTTACTTGCCATGCAAAGTATTGTTCTAAGATTTACTTATTGCAGCTTTGTTTCTTGGAATGTCCGAGTTTCTAATGTTTCTGTACAAACACAGATCACAAACTCAGTCCTACCCACTGCACTCCACTGCATTTTAACACAACTTAAGATGCAGTTTTTAATATATTTTATAGCATAGCTTAACATGAATATTTACGTGCCACCGTTTAATATTTTCAAGAGCATTTTTTCAAGTTTATAAAAATATTACTGTTACAGTACAAATTTTCAGCATCACGTAAGCACTTGGCTCAGCAAATTGGGATGGTCAAAAAAAATATCCACTTGACTTTTAACAGATTGTTCTCCTTGTAAAATTATTCGTTCCACATTAAGAGCACATCATACTTCACTGAATCACTGCTCCCACTAACCTTTCTCATACCTCATCTAATGACATAGTTTGTTTCTTTTTCTGTTCTTCTCTCAGTTTTCACTAGGATTGTTAACAAATGCATGTTTCCATGTGTATTCAATCTGCACTGACTATTCCTTCACTGTTGCTTTATTCCAGTGTAAACAGAGGCTGTATGATTCAGGTAGCTGTAGCTGAACATATTGCTTTCCATGTAGCATGTTATCCTTCCAGTCACAATGGCATGGTTCTGATTTTAATTTGTGCCACCTTAGACACTTGCAGCAAAATGTGTCCAATTTTCATAACTTCTAGGCACGCAACATTGGCTTTGCAAATGATCTCTGAACTAAGAATTCCCATACTGACAGCTACTTTCCCCAACAGTCTTTTTAATGTTCCAGTTTCACAATTGCACATCATTTCCAGCAGTCATTTCTTTTTCCCCTCGGTCACTCCTAGTGCAAAGGAGATCAAACTTGCAGCAGCGTGAACAGCAGACAAGTGACTATGTGCTGATCTGTAAACAACCTGGCTTTAATGTTTGTTCACATAATCACAACCTCTTTCCTCACGGGCATAACTTTAATTTTCTTTAATAATTAACGAAGGAGCTGACTTAAGAAAAATAAAGTAAAACCTACAAAGAAGATTCAGTTGAGTCCGTTCCTAATTCTATACGCCCCAAACTATAACCTAACAGTTTCTGCTAAGTAGAGCTTTGTGCATGAATAATAGCTACTAGTACTTCCTATTTTCCAGTTTAAAACAACACAATTTACACTGTAGAAGTGCATATACCTTAATTTGGTTATCTTCCTGCAGGTGCACTAAGTATTATCCAATGACTGCAGTAAACAAGATAGAGGAACAACAGATTATTGCCACTTTTCCTATACTACTACTATTTGTCTTCAAGCATTATTTATTACATGTGCTGAAAGGAACAGAAACCTCTATAAAAATCACAGTTGGAAAGGATGTGATTAAAATTGTACCATAAAGCATTAATGTGTGAGGGGCAACAGGTTCATTCGGGTGAACTCAGTCTTGCTTTTATTTTCAATCGTATTTTTCCATTTTATACATTTGCTTTGTCGGAGTTAACGCTCCTTCATGTAGCTTTTCTAAGTTCAATGCCCTAAGTCTAGATGTTTTTTCTAGATGTTGGAACAAACAGCTGCCAACACTGTGACTGACAACTCAACAGGGCTGTAGAACAAGCGACCTGAGGTGCCTGAGCACAGCGGAACGGGTAAGAGCGGTAGGTGTCCATCCTGGGTGTGTGCTGGCAGGAGATGATGCCCTCATTTCTGCTGGCAGCTTCAGGGGCAGTTTGATACCAACAGGAAGGCACGGCGATGGCAATACCCAGAGTGCCCAAGTGGCCAGGCTGAAGATGCAGTACCAAATTAGAGAGGGTAGCTGCTTACCGCTTCCAAAGCCCGCAGGGAATATTTACAAAATAAGATTTTTCCAAGTGTTGTAGCCTAAGTGAACCGGGGCAAGCTTCAATGCCAGTTGAAGGCATTTCACTGATTTGATTGCTCCACTCCCTTTCTGACATATCTCAGAGCCTATTTCACAGGGTGGGAGGCTGTCAAGGGACTTAGGGACCTAAAAAGTTTAGATTTCTCTTTCTTGTTGCCAAGACAACACTTCTCTCTAACCTTCCCGAGTGAAACAGTGAAATTATATTCACAGATATTTTTAAAACTGTTCAGCTTGAAACAGATATGTAGCCAGAAAAAAATATAAATATTTAAAGCCTGGCAAACTATTAGGCAAACTGAAAATAGGATCTTATAATTGGAAATGTTAGCCGATTTTCTACATTTTGTCGCTAATTGATGTCCCCTGTAATTTTTCATTACAGGATGGCCTTCTTACTTACCCTAAAAAAACTGCCATACTTTTCAACAGACAAATGCACAACTGGGGAAGTCCTATGGTTAGCACCCTAGAGAAGAAAATAATACTGGCATTGCTGTGATAATAATATTTCACATTTCTTTAGGACTTCATACAGAAGACCTCACAGTATCCTACAGTTCAAATCACAAATATCTCAAGTGGATTGAATGCATACTTGCAAACAGAAAAGCCATAATACATATGGCAGAAGCTCACAGCCTGAGGTGCTGCCATTACCAGTAATCCCATTATGGCTGCCAGGCAGGGTATTGACCTGGATAACCTACCCTGTGTATTTATCTAAGTAATGGCATAGCCTCTCTAGCTGTCTCAGGCCAGCAACCTACAGTGCTTTACCACACTGCATCCTCCAATTATAGAGAAAACATCAGGAATCTTTTCAAAACAGAATACAGCTGAAATTCTCTTTCCCTTCTTTCAACTGTAGAAAAAGTACTCTCATTTTCCTCCCCTTGAATTTTGCCTTATAGATTACCTGGGTGATTCACATACAGATGGGCAGAAAAAATTGAGAGGACAATTTCTTCAGTTGTCTCCAACCAGTCACAATGTGCCCTTCAATATGTAGCAGAAAGCAAAAAAAAACCCAGCTTGCCAATAGAAAACCAGTGCAAATGGAGGACCTGACCCTGCTTCCATGAAATTGGTTTTAAATAAGTGAACCCTGTCCGAGTACACTGAATGTAAGTACTGATCAGCAGCACACAGAGACTATTCTTTCACACCTCTTTCCCTCCCACTGCACAACCTACTCCAAGATTTAGTATGGACTCCAAGAGTCTGGAGCAACTTTTCATCTGGATGTCAAAGCATACTTAGCCTCAAAATTGTTAAATGTTTTTTCAAGGGTGGGAAACTAAGAAGGTCAAATAAATACACAGTGACAGATCCTGGGTATCATGCACCTACAAAGAAAAGCAGCATATATCCAGATGAAGTTAAACTATGTGGTATCCTGTGTCTTTATAAAAACAGCCTGTCTTTTCTCCTATGTTTCCAGATGAATTAGGAGGAGGAAAACCACTCAGCTTGTAGTAATTAAAGATGGTGGAAAATGAAGTTTCAGGGAACACACTAAGACTGAAGTGTCTACAAGGTTTTTCACATTCTCAGAAGGAAAATAATTCAGACAGAAATAAACCATCTCCACTATACATGGATGCTCTAAATAGAGTAAAGCACTGTTAAAAGCAGTTGAGCCTGATAAGATTATTGGGTAGGGAAAAAAGCAAACAAAACCAAATTAAAGAAGAGGGGGAAAAAAAAAAAAAAAAAAGAAGAAAAAAAAAAAAAAGGAGAAGGGGGAGGGGAAAGAAGAGAAAAAGAAAAAAAGAGGAAGGGAAAAAAAGAGAAAAAGAAAAAAATGAAAAGAAAAGAAAGAAAAAGAAAGGAAGGAAAAAAGACAAAGCAACAAAGACAAAAAAAAACCAACCAAACAAAAAAAAGCCCAGACAAACAAAAAAACCCAAACTAACAAACAAAAAAAAACCCATACAAAACAAAAAAACCCCAAACAAACAAAACCCACGGTGAAAAGAACTGCGTTCACTTCAAGGCTACAATAATTATCAACTCCAGAATTTGCTCACTGACAAAGACCCTGTTTCAAAGCTGACCCTGCAGACTTCCAGAACCATCTCCTGAGGATGAAAATAAAATTAAAAGTAACTGACTTCACCAATTCTGTCTGTATTCCTCAAGCTATGAGGCAACTTAATAGTGAAAAGCTACCCTAGAAACATATTTAATTAGCATACAAATGTATTTACGTTTAACAAATCATTTCTATTAAAAGAATACACCAAGAGAGAGAAGAGCCTTACTTTTGAAAGTTAACTGCAGACATACTGTATAAAACAACGCTCCTTTCCCTCAGCACCAAGACACTCCACGTTCACAAATTTTACCTAGCCAAACTCTGCTTTGATTAAAATCCTAGGACTTTTGCTTCTGAGTAGTTCCCTGCCAGTTTTCACATACTCTATAACTGCTGTCTCATAGGTACTGGCCCTTTTCTCTCCTTTCTCATCACCTTTCATAAACCTTCCAGCTCCTGAGGTGAGCCTTTCCCATCACTCTGCCAAGATGTGTGTAGGAGCTATGCTCCAGCCCCTGGAAAATGAGCTGCTGCATACTGAGTTCCGCTGGCAGCCGCCGCTCCCGTTGAAGGTCGTGCACCCGGGAGGGATGCGGGCTTATGATTTCATCTGCTGTGTGCTGAGCTCTGAACAGAAATGCTCTCCACACATCTCAGCATTAGGTCCTCCTGAGGATGGAGTAGATGTAAAGTAGGTGGCCCACCAAAAAGCAGCACAATAAGTGCTACACGACTGTATTTTGGATAACTGTGGATGGGGACAGCAGTCAGTTTAATCACATTTACTCTGGAAGTTAGCAGGTAGAGGAGGAAAAGTGGTTTTGTTTGCTTTTTAGCTTGCTGTGGTAGCTTTTTACCCAGCCAAGGCTGTACCAAGCAAACATAGACTCTAAATTGAAGAGAAAGCGTTAGCTGAGTATCACGGGAAAGGTAAAAGCAACAAATATGGTCTACACATTCCATCAGATGGAATACCATAAGCACATCTTATAGCCCTGTGACAACTTACATGTTCCAAAGCACTGTTGTGAAGTAAGGCAGAAATATCAGCCCAGAATATAGGATTTTATACCATTATCCTATATTAGTAAATTCTGAAAAGCATTTTTTTTTCCCCATAAAATACAGGTTCTCCTTCCAGTTTTTCTCCTTTGTGTTTCAATAGGGGACAGAACCAGTGTTAAACTAACAGCTCGCTTAAGCTCTTCCAAATTTTGCACGTACAAAAACCTACCTTTCATATTCTTGTGCTACCAAATGTACTGTCTTTGAAGCAGCTCTATTATTTTCAGAGAAGTCCAGAGGTGATTTCTGCATACATTCTCCTGGGCCAAGATCTATCATGTACCAGAGCTAGGCTATGCTATCATGCGATAAGAAAACGTGTTCCTGATAATCATTGGCTTTAAGATAGGCTACAACTTTGTGATCAGTAAATGGTAATCGGGGTAAATTGAATCCAGTGAACTTATTTATAGTAATGTAATCTTAAACAAGTCAAAACCCCCACATTGTCTCTGTTCAGTTAGGAACCATGCTGAGTAAATCAGGAGCTCCAGGTTCATAAGGATTTTGTAGGTCCCAATTCAGCTCAGGTACCTGAAGATTTGCTAGTTCATTCTCAATGTCATTTTCTCCTGTTCCTTCCAGTCTCTGGTACATCCATAAGCATCCAACCATTTCTACTAAAATATCCAGAGCTCCTGGACAGTGGCCACCATCCACCCTGCCCGTTCCTTGCCTTCTATGGTCCACAACCAAATACCAAATCCATAGTGAACCACCTTATCATGATGGATATGACTAAATCCTCATCTGTGAAACATTTTCATCCTTTAAGTCCTTCTGTAAAGGAGCTCTTACTCATTTGGACCTACTCCACAGAAAGGATACACAAGAAATGCATGGTAACTTACTTGAGAGTCAATTAGTGCACACTTACTGTGGTCCATCCTCAAAGGGATGGTGTCACTCACTCACTAGCTAACACAGAGGTATTTCAATTACTTTAAACAATGTTAACAACATGGTCATTGTCATCACCTGGAAGGAGTGAAGAGAGGCACCTAAACTTACTTGTAATTAGGCCAGGCCTTTTGGTGAGGAGTAACACATCCCTGGTGGAATGAAGCTGTTCCTGAGAAGCCAGAGCTGGGAAGGCAGGAACATACCCTGAAAAATTGTGAAAGCAATTCAAAATCATCATTAACTCCAAACTTTTGGCATATTTTTAGATTATTTTTTTTTTTTTTAGATGTTATAGATTACTATTCTTTTGATATACAAAATTTAGCTAGTAGAGGGTGATGCAATGCCACAGGGTCATTATCTGCAGGTGTCTGGGACACAGACTTTGACAGTCTCTTTCACTGACCTTCACAGAGCTCTGACAACTCTGCAAAGGCTGCAGCTGTGATTCTCAGAAGCACAAGCCTTTGCAGAACTCAAATCAGAAGACTGACTATACTGTTTTTCTGCCTGCTTGCCCTTGACACTGTTAGGTAAAGACAGAGGGCTTTTGTTTTATTCCCCTTAAAAATAATCTTTGGAATTAGAGAAACCACTACAACATTGGTTGCTGTAAGACCTAAACAACATATTATTGAATATTTTTTAAGTGTTAAAGGAGCTCAATTTATTATGGAACCCTGTAGATTTATTTGTATAAATTTCCTAGGGATGAGTAACTCATAATCTCTCTGGGTCTATGATAATTTAACATCTGCTGTTTTCTTACAATGCTCTGGAGTGCCAACCTATGTATCTAACAATACGCTCTTAGTTTCACGCACTCCAAATGAAGAAAATTGCCAGCTTTACTTTAGCTGCATATAGACACATGAGATACCTGTAAACACTCCTGTATCCGTCAAAGTTATCACTGGTTTTCCAATTTAAAACATGGGGTAGAAATTTCTTTCTGTTTCAAAAACCTGCAAAAAAACCAGAGGCCAGACATCACATGGACTGACAGACACCAAAGAGACAAGCATGTACACACATGGATGTACATCCACCCACGTACACAGCAAGAGGAGTATTTCTGCTCTTTGATAACGGGCTACCCCATCAATAACTTTGGATGGTAAATTCTTTTCATTTTCTGCTAACGGTTCAGAAAGCAGGTTTATAAGATAGCCATTGATGCAACTCTCCATGAAGCCAGCGTGCAAGAACTAATGTGCCATCAAAAACCAGATGCCTTTATAGGATGCTAGCAGGGTTGCCGTGGCGGTGTAGCCCTTCAGAGCAGGGACCTGGCTGCTGTCAGTGGGAAAGGCTGCCTCAGCCATCTGCAGGGTAGCAGGGGCTCTGTGAGTTGCTGCCACGTTACATCAGGGAGGGCTCTGATCTGGAAACCTCTCTTTTTAACTCCCATTGCTTTCTGGTGTCTCGACCATAGGCCAAAATAGGCACGCCTGCTTCCTGCAGCTGTCATTCTCTGCCTAAGCATGCTATGATTCTCACATCATACATAATAGTAGGGAAACACTTTGATGTGTTTTTATCAAAAGAAAAGGTTTTCTTGTGCAGGGATACACATTCTACTAATTCACTGTTAGCAGGGTAAGATTCCTGAAAATCCTATTCACGAAGGAAATTTCCTCTTGATCTTAGAGAAAAATCACAACACTGGAGAACACTGTGTAATTGTCAGTCACTGTAACATCCAGAGATACCATAACTGTCACGCAATAGGATTTACCAGCACAAACCTCTTGTATCGTCAGTTTGAAAGCTCCAAATCTATGTACATATAAATTATTCTAATAATTGGTAAGTCGACAGGGAACATCTGCTCTAGCTGGTGAACCTGCTAATGTGATCCACCTGTCACTATCTAGGTCATTATGAAGCTGTAATTGTGAACTGCTGTAATATTTCTGGCACACACACAACGCCCCACGTTGCACCTGAACTGACTGAACTGAGGTCCAAGATTAATAGACTTTATTTTTTTTTTGTTATCCAATATGCATATTTACAATACTCATTGAGGTCACCGGGAAAACACCAAGAAAATTTATTTCAGTATGACTTTGCAGTCTTTTTTTTCAGTTAGAGGCACTTCAGAATAAATTTTGGTATATTTGCCACAAATTAGACGACAAGCGTGGGAAGACGGTTGTCATAAAGTATTGTTTCAGAGACGTTTCTAGAGCACTAGTTTTCACATTTTGTTTTCCAAGGTATCTTTCTGTTTATTCCCCCCTGCTTTCTCTGTACCAGTCAGCCTACAAACGTGCTAAACCAAAATGCTTTTAGCAGTGATGTCAGGACTCAGAACTTCATCGGAATTTTTTAATGAAATATTCGGATAAACCAGAAGTAGCCTGGCTTAGGTTTCACTGCTCATAGGAAAGTAGGTAGTCAGCAGGAATGTAAGAGCTGACCCACCCTGAACATCATGGTTTAGGTAATTTATGTCAAATGCACCTCAGAAAATTAAAGTTCTCTTGCACAAATGAGGCACATCATATTTTTTAAAAGGTGGAAGCCCTGATATCTGATGGTACTATGGCAAAGGCACTTAACATTTCTACATATACAGACTACTGTTATTTCTGAGAAGATGGGTAACATATCAGCAGAAAACTATTAACATGGCATAGTTGGAATATTCACCTGAAAACTGGAACATCTCAGCTCCATTTTGGGTGTATCACAATTATTTGTCACCAGTTTTTAAATGATCTTCATCAGTCAAAAGGCTTTGTTCCCCGTTTGTAAATTAAAGACACCATGCATTGACATAGTAGGGTTTCACCAGGTATAACCATTGCTTGGGATACTTCATCCAGCAAAGAAATGTACAAGCATAATCCAGAGAAATTATCCCAAAGGTTTTACTATACCATGCTGTAAGTTATCCAGAGAAAGTATTATAACGAATTTCCTGCCTAGCTCTAAAGGGTACACACTAAATTCTTGGTCTGTGTAGAAGCTAAGTCAGGGCAGACACAGACACACTATAGTTTCTTCTTCTTGCTGTCCTTTTTATTCCAAAGCCAAAACTCAGTAGTTTCTAATTTTCACCATCTTCCATGTTTCCGGCTGAGCAGCCGTTCTCTTTTATCCACTGATAATAAAATATCTATTATTTGGGCATAGAAGAAGTGAAAAATTATCAAAGTACAAGATTCAGAGACAAGCTAAAACTCAAATTGAGCTACTCTAGCTTAAGCGCAAGGAGAATTAAGCTGTTCTGTACTGTCAGAACCCCAGAGCTCAGTGGGAGCAGTAGAAGGGGTTATAACGAAAACACTACAAAAGTATAAGTAAGAAGAATCTGATGACTCTGATTGGATGCCAGGAAATTTCAATCTAACACTTCTCCTAAAACTTAAACTTGGAGCAGGAGGTATTGGATGAAGAAACATCTCCTACTGAATCCTACTTGTAACCTTGCAGAACAATGGGCTTGTTTCACTGCCAGGCAACTGCCCAAACTCCTACCTATTGACTTCTCTTTGGTGAACAAACTGCTCTCTTTCTGTTACACCCCTTTAGGATACCATGGAAAAAATCTTCAGAGGGCTTTGGGTTAACCCCAATTTAAGATGAGGCTACTTTCAATAACAAAATTAAACCACAGACTCTTGCAAGAATAAATTACTACCAACATTCATAGATACACTGCGCACTAAAATGTGTACATTAATACATTGACATAAAAGGAGATGATCTGCGTACTGAAGAAGGTAAATACTGAAGCTTATATATCTATAATGTCTGCACTCCTATTGTGGGAAAGTTTTAGCCTCGTCTCCTGGTTGATATGTTTCCTTTAGGCAGGCGTAGCACACTTAGAGTACCTCTGGTGACAGTTTAGTTTCCTCCAAAAGGAGTCCAGATGCCACGAACCAAAAACTATGAAAACCAAATCAACAATATTCATTAAGCCGAGTTGATCACGGGCTTCAGAGCAGAACTGCAGCACTGCTTAGAATCACAGCATGGTGTTGACACCACTTCAGGGTTCATCTGCATTACGGGCTCAGCCTGGAGCAGGAACGAGCATCCCAGCTATCCCTTCTTACTTGGTTTGCATGTTGAAATGATCTCAAGGCAACTGAATTAGACTGGTTTCATATGAAACTAAACTAGAAGTTGCTACCCAAGTGAAAATGAACTTTTGGTCCATATGCTGAGACTAAAGGTACTAGGAAGTAAAAATTTATCCCTAAAATACCTATAGTATTACTATCAGCTTCAGCACAACTGCTTTCTTTTAGACCTCCTACGGGTCTAAACTACTTTGTCAATAAAGCCACAGCTTCAAAGTGTTAAAATTTCACCTGAAGGTTGCCAGTGCTGGATAGCATTTTGGATTATCAAAGCTTCAAAACAGATTTTTCTGGTTTGCCATCCCTAAGATTTCTTTCTTATAAAAGCTATTTTGTGTACCTTAGCAATAATCTGACAGCTGGTGGATATTCCTCATCACTCCAATGTCTTTTATTAGTGTTCATGCAAATTCATTAGTTTGCAATAGTTTCTAACTATAAGCTCTTTGTTAAGGTGAAACTTCAAAATGTTAGTGAGATAAAGACTTGTCATTTTAATTAGAAAGGAATTAATTGCACATTTCTTTTTAAAAAACACAAAATTAAACACAAGCTAAAGGTACACTGAATTAAAAGAGTATATGAATTGGTAGACTTTACTTTCTTCCCTAATGTGATAGTACTCAAGTTTTCAGGATGGCAGGAGAAACAAAAAATATACGGGGCAATAAATACAAAACTAGTGTACTGTGACGATGACATAAAACACCTATTGGTATGTTTAGGTTGGTTCAGATATTATCTACTTTCCTAAATGAAACAGACTCTTAATCAAGATTTGGTATATAATTAGAGAAGGTCCCGAGTTTCATATGAAATATAAAAAATACAACAAGCTCTATTTTTTAAAAGGGCCAATTTCCAATTGAAAGCTACTTTTCTGCATGGAACACCTACTAAATTTATAGTAAAACTAGGGTCAGTTTAAATGGTTCTATTCATTTCAGTAAGAATCTTCACAAAGACATAGGAAGATATTGCTGGACCATGGCCGTGGATAAATACAAGCTCGAAGTAAACATAGTGCTTTTGAAGTGCTTTAATTCCTCCTGATGTGACTATGTTATCAGTACTTTTTCCCCTGGAAATGTTTGTTGTTTGTAGTCATACCTATAGTATGTTTATGGAGTTCTACTGCAGTATGAGCTATGAGTGCCAAAAGGACACACCTAAGATGGCCAAAAAACATCCCTCCAATATTTTTTTTCCTACATTTTTACAGGAGAGAGAGAATTTTGGAAGACCAAACCATATGAGAGCTTCCCATATAACTGTATGGAAATAGGTCTGGAAGGAATCTACAGATACCACCTTCTCTATGCTTAAATTTTATCTGGGGTTTATTCTTTGGATCTGGGGAAAATTGATTTGAATAAATTAAAACGGGTAGTGCACAGGTCATTCCTCTTGAGATTCTTCATGTGTTTGAACCATCATGCTTCAAGTCATCAAAGGTATGTAACTTTTATCATTGACTACCTGTTTAATATAGCAGCACTTACAGATCTTTCAATGCAGCTTTCAGGTTTTGAGCCAGTCATGTCTTTTTTTTTTTTTTTTTTACTTGAAGTTTAGGCTCAGAATCCTAGCCCCCATTTTCCTGAGTTCAAAGCCTAATCACCCTTCAGGAGCTGAGAGAGGTGGAAAGAAAGGGCATTCCACAATTCTAATGCAGCATTGTCTTTTAAGTATCAGCTTCAGTGGGAGGAACCTCTGCCCATGGATTTCTGCATTATACAAACAGAGTGTTTGCAGGAAAGAGCCTTCTAAGCACTCTGAAGGAGTCAGTTCTCTAGAGCTTAAAGTGAATGTTTAATTTATCCTTTTCCCTAGAGCATAAATGACATAAACTACGTTTCCACACAGGTGATGCTGGCCCTACATTTTGTTTATAAATTCACTCTGTAACTTTTATACAAAAATATAAAATACACAAAATATTTTTTCTCACTGGCCTGTCATGATGAGGTTTTGCAATCCCATCATTCTCTGGCAATCTTCCCTTTCCAACTATACAGTCTGGAAAGACTTTATTTGACTTCCACGGGTAAATCAATGAAAAGGTTACTTTCCTGACATCTTCAGCCATATGAATCATTTTTAACATTCTCAGAGTGCTGCCATGGACATTTTATGTCTTCTGCCTGGAACTTAAAAATAAGTAGGGCATGATTGTTTATTTTGTTCTGGCAGACTAAAAATGTTGTCATCTCATACTCTAGCTACTTCACAGGTAGGAGAATGAAGGTGGTGTCTGAAGATAGAGGATTAAACCCTGAAAGTACAGAAAATTTACTTATGTTAGTTGACAATTTTTAATCAAAGTCATGAAAATTGTCCTGGAAATTTTTCCAGCTACTTCCACAAAGATTATGAGGCCATCTTCTCTAGTCTTAAATTAGGCCTTTAAATCTTATGCCAAACAGCCTTAAATATATATTCTATGGATACGTATGAAGGGATAGCAGGAAAAAGTTTGGAAGTAGAAATAGCATCATTTCAGTATTTAGGAGTCTGACTACACCCACATCATTTGTTTCTTATAGGGTTCTTGTTAATAAGTGCTCTAGTACAGCTCTCTCCATTGTTCCTTTCCCTGTAACATAACCCAACGCACTGAATCTACATAAAACTCTAAAAGGGAACACCTCATTATTATCCTTTTAGCCTTACTGATAATTTTTTCTTGCTACTCAATTTTCTTATGTATTTATTTTGTTACTTTCTTAGATTCTGATTTTCCTTCTCAGTGAGTCACCAGGAAGAAAGCAACACATCAATCTAATTATAGAAATTTATCTTCATTTCACAGAATTTTCAGATCAATATTAATAAGCAAGGCAGTGAACTCAATACTCAGGGTCTGAAAGAAGATACATCTAATTTTAAATGAGTTAAAGTGAACTAAACTGGTATATTAGTAAATTTCTTATAATAAAATATGGTGAGATTCTAGATGAGCTCTCTTAACTATTTTCAAAACTTGACTTCAACATATAAAAGGTGGGTATCTTCATGCACTAGGCAGGGAGAAGTTAACTATCATCTCCATCTATTAACTTTCTGCTATGAAGGTTCCTTCCCTCATAGGGGTTCTTCCAGCTATCTGCATGTAAACCCCACAATTTCAATGTGATTTGCAGCTCAAGTTCTTGTGTCTTTCCCCACCAGTAATATACAGGTATGGATGAAAGCCCTCTAAAACTTTTTACAGTCAAAAGGAAAAACAGCAGATTAGGTCAACAAAGATGATATAATTTGGCTCATCTGAATCAAGTATGGGGAGAGCTTAAAACAACTATTTTCACTGGAAAACAAAGAAGTTCAGCATAACTAAAGTAAAGCCTACAGTGTTACAAGGACTGAGAAAGCTCTCACCTTTGCAATTCATGTTTCATGGTGGTAAGAGCCTTAACATTGGCTATAAGAGTGCTGAAAATTATATTCTTTCATTTTGAATGGAAGTCAGTGAAAGAAAGCACAGGTAAAAAGATCATTCATATTCAGAGTTGCAGGATCAGGGGGGAAAAAACCCAAAAACAAACAAAGAAACAAAAAAAAAAAAAAAAAAAACCCAAACAAAAAATAAGCATGCATAAAGAATCCTGGGAAAGGTAATATTATTTGGACTTCTTTCTACAAAAATCAGTACTGGAAAGTCATACATACTCATTTGCACAAGACCACGGTTAGCAGCAACACCACACAAAACAATGTACTGAATGGACAATGAAAAGGTAACAAATATAATAGATGATGAAGCTGCATAGAAACTAAAGATTTTTGGGAAGCAATTTGTGCTCTTTTACACATACAGAACTACTGCATCTCTGTGTTCTCCTAGCTGTCACGATGAGGCCAGTGTCTTCTACCTGGTAGCACAGTGTGTGTGAGCCACTTAAACTCCCTGACTGACATGGTGATAGATCAGTCTTGCTATTTAAATGCCCCGCATTATTATGCACGCCAACAGCCCTCCAAGTGAAAAAATAC
Source organism: Todiramphus chloris collaris (assembly GCA_025345505.1). Classification (NCBI taxonomy): domain Eukaryota; kingdom Metazoa; phylum Chordata; class Aves; order Coraciiformes; family Alcedinidae; genus Todiramphus; species Todiramphus chloris. The sequence goes on from JANVCC010000319.1 coordinate 7,506,707, forward strand.
AAATTAATTCAAACTATACTCCTGACTGACTTCAAAGAAACTAGTCAAGGTGACAATTACACAAAAATGCTGGAGAGAATGTTATTTCCTCACAAGGATGGAAAAATAAGACCTCACCCAGATGAAGTCTTGCATGTTCTGTGCTAAACCTCTGTATTGCTGTTGATAACCTCACCCACTACGTATCGTCAGCGTACTTCCACGGTACACATCATTTCTCTACAGACAGCTGAAATTATGGTGGTGGTGTCTTAGTTCTGATCTCTAGAAACTGGACTGAGATCCCACTGCATTTTGGATAGCCCTTTCAGTAGTTCATTACTAGACTGGAAAGATTTTTTTTTTTTTTTTATTTGACAAGGGGAACATCTTGGACTGAAATATCCTGCCTTGTGCATATCAGCACTTTTTATTTGGCAATCTAAGTATGTTAGGTGTGTGCTAATTAAATACCCTAAACCAGAACTGGATAAATCATATCTGCTATCATCAAAGAACCTCCTGCTATCAGGGGGATTCTATCCTAAAAGCATTATTCAGGAGTGTACAGAGTTGCTGCTGTGACAAACTAAATAAAATCGAGCTTTTTAAACAAAAAAAAGAGTAGATTTCTCATCTGAAACCTATCAAAGATTTCTTATTCATTGGCCTTATTTTTATTATAGGTCTATAAAACAATGAATGCCTGGTTCCACAATGCAAGTTATTAAATTTCTCCTTCGATAAATCAATTATATAAACTAGATATTTAAATAACTTTACTACATCCTGTAACATTTTCCAGGCATTGCCAAAACAGCTTTCAACCTTGGTCCAGCAAAATTGCTTTGGTTCTGAAAACTATTGTGAACGAAAATGCAGTCTGGAATTCTTAGTGCCACACCTCTGCTCTCTAATGAAGAAATTTTATTATTTGCTAGCTGATACAGATGAAGTTGTCTGACTGGAAGATCAGACGGGATGATGCTGCAGGATTGATGACTTACGTTGACTCTGCATATTAGATATTACCACAGAATATTTAGCTAAATGGGATTTCTGGGTAGTGACTTCATTGCTTTGACAGGATAATGATGTATGCACCCTTTTTATCAACTTTTTGAAAGCATATTGTGCCACACGGCAAGATATGATATGACTGGTATAACACAGACATTTTCCATAGTAAAGGCAGCTTTTTGCAATCAATGAATAGATAGAAATGCCAATTCTCAGTTGAAAATGATCAGCTGGTTTCATAGGAACACAAATACAGTTGTGATATTAGGAATCTAAAATGTCCATCTAAGCTGAAAAATCTGTAGGTAAAGTCACAATGTTTCTGCATCAGGTACAGCTGTTTCAGACAAGATCTGAGTACCTACCTTCACTTTATAGATGAACATATTTTACAAATGATAAGCTAAGTAGCACAGACAATAGTTATCATCGGAAACATTGAATGAATTGGATAACGAGGACAGCACCCTTCTGCAGGTGCAGAGGGCTCCTGGGAAGTTTGAAGGGGCATGGAGGATTTGGATGTCCTCAGAAAGAGAAAAACACATAGCAGTTGAGAGTCTGAAAAGAAACACATATTCTTTCTTAATCTAAAGAAGATGTTTAGTACGCAGATTTTCTGGCAGGTAGCTTTCTAAAAGTCAAAGGAAAATACCAGCCTAAATATATTTCCTTTCAAGAATATTTTCTCAGCTTCCCTCTGGTAACTAAACTGCTGCTCAGTAATGTCAGGGAAAAGAAATTTGACATACTCTGTGATACGTAATTTCTCAGTTACAAACGGAAAAACAAAGAGGTCGTTCAACAAAATTCTACGTATAATGTTAACTATGATGAGAAAACTCTATACTTCATTTGTACTAGGCCAAAATGCACAAAATGCCTCTAGGTTTCTGTTATTAATTGCTTTCATGCCATAGTGGTTCTATGCTTGGTTAGCAAGCACGTTTAAACCATTACATAAGGATAGAAGTGGATAAAATTTTATACATCAGTAAGATATAGAAGACTAGCTCCCATGAAACAATAAATTTAGGTATCAGTCATGTAATAGACAATTTCAAAATGCTGTTTCTTCTGCAGAGTAGTTCTATCATACTTGTTTCATTTACAGATGGTAATATAAAAATATATTAATTGTTGAAATTAAAAATGGAAGTTAAGGAATCATATTAATACTGTATAGCAAAGTCATGGTTGTTGCTTGACTTCAGTAGTCCACTCAGAGTCAGAAAGTTATCATTGTTTTTATCTGGAACTTTTTATCTTGTTGATGAAAAGATGGCTTTTTAAATTCTGCTTATCTTAAAAAAGCATCATTTTGTGAGAAATCTGTCAATCACACAGAAAAGATACTATAAAAATGCCTTAAGGTGTTTAAAAAAATCTAATGTATTTTCCACCACAAATATTCTATAGATGTGATAGTAAAATATGTGACAACACAAGCTCTCTGATTAGGGTGTTTCATATGATGAGTGCACAAGACTTTTGATCACAGCATAATGGAATTTTCATATAAGCAACGATCTGAAGATGTGCTTCCAGCGTTCTGTGAAACCAGATTTTTAATATTTTCATACAATGATCCTTTAAGATCTCAAGAGTCTTGATACAGGAGATAACGACTGAGAAAATGGAGAAAAAGAGACTGAACTTTCTGTTCAAACAGGAATTTTCAGGAAGATGCTTTTACTGTGATTCAAGTCCATCTTAGAGAAAATAGTATCTACCAGCTCTGAATTTTAATAATAGCCATGCCAGAGACTACTTTTATCAGTCCCTCTTGTTCCTGGCTCCTTTACAAAGTTCTGAGCTCTTCGGTACATCAAAGTGAGTAGGAAATCTTGAAAAACAGTACATGATATCAGTGTCACTGCTTGATTTTAGTAATGGAAATACTTCAAGTGGTCATTTCTATTGAACAGAGCCCAGAGGAAAAGCAAAAATGATGTGTTCCAAGATGTGTGAATGGTTAAAATGCTACCAGAATGCATCATGATTTCTTACTGGTTTCTGCAAACATTTTTTCTATAGAAGGCATGAGTAAATAGCTCAGCTACTTTTTTTCTTTCATCAGCATCTGCTTGGATTACAGCAGAGCAACAAAATGCACAGTTTGAAAAAAAAGCAATCCTTAAGAAAAAAAAGAAACAAACAACAAACCAGACAAACAAACAAAACCACACACCAAAAAAACCCACCAAACAAATCAAAAACACCACAAAGAATTCCAGTGCTCCTTTGACAGTCACAACCATTGCTCTCATCTCCTTGTGCTACCTTCCATATGATCACTGCATCAGCTTTGAGGTTCAAGTTCAACAGAATATCACTTTATGTTCTGCTCTAAAGGCACTGAACAGCTCTTCGGGCAAAGTGGAAGAAAGAAAGAGAACTAGTTTGTAAATATGAGTGCACCAGTAAACTGTGGACAGGTGAGGTCCAGAGCTTTCAGCTCTGACTGGAGCAGCAGAGGTAGTTCAGTAATGGCTAGAAGTTATCCTGAATAATCAGTTTGGTGCTTTACTCAAAGCGTTCCATTGATAACAGTGCCTGTAGATCTTTTCACTCCTTACAGAGCAATAATAGACACTGTTTATAAACCCCAAGAAATGGACAAACTACTGACCTAGCTCTTCCTGTAGCTCCATAGAGTTGTTTTTCCACAGCTTATTTTTCCAGAATACATTGTTGAGGCTGGCAACTGGCCAGGGATTGCTAACACTAAAGAAAAACTCAAGATAGGCTCTAGCAGTACAAAATTCACTTGAAAATCATGCTGAAACTTTCTAAAGCTCCATGTTACCAAAATATTAAAAAGCTAATATATGATTAGGAGTACCTTAGGAGACGCATTTAGAAGCGGGAAAGTAATAAAGTATATGATCATCTTGGTGGATGGAAATGAACATGACTTGGATAATTAGAAAATGCAAGTCTTACAAGCTTTCTAATTCTCTTATAACTGAAACCAGGAAACTGTCACAGGGAGTTCTGAAGTGTCCCTCGATAAAGCAGAGACTAACTTCCTATAAAAGTCACATGTCATTACATGGGGGTCTAGAGTATTTTAGGAACACACTGAACTGTTAAGGATGCAATATTATTTACTAGAGAAAGAAAAGGAATGACTAAGGAGAAAACAGACTTGTTTTAAATCGAAGATCTGTGGAGCCATACTGCCACCACCTTTAACAGGCATTAATGTGACATAATTTAACTGAATAGTTGGGTAAATGCCCAGGTAAAATTCCACAATGACATACTGCATCTCAGCCAGAAGTGTTGAAACTCCCCAACCTAAATGCTCCCCTTATTCTGCTTGAAGGGTAACAGTACAGGGAAAACAAACCTGCATCTACACTGCTCCAGTAAAAGTCTCTGTAAGGTCATTTCTCTGTAGAGACTAAAGAGGAAAAAATGATGCCCCTTCTCCCAGTTATCATTCTCATGATTAACCTCCTTCACCAGTCTCCAGAGAGAAGATAACCTCTGCAAACCAATAGTTGAACCTGTCACTGAGATTATAGCCTCAAATCCCTGGAAGGACATGGTGCCATGCAAGCATCAAACAATACACATGTACGCCCTGCAGACCAGAGAAGCTAACCCAACATTTAAACAAAGTTCAGCATCAAGAAAGAGTAAGGGGTTTGTTTGTCTTGGGTTTTTTTGTTGGTTTTTTTTTTTTTTTATTTCCTACTTTACTTTTCAGAAAACAGTAGAAAAACCCCATCCAAGTTCCCAGATTTGAAATGCTCCTCCATGAAATGGGGTCTCAAGAACACAGAGTTGAAAACCTGATCTCTCCTCTCCTTTTCCACCCTCTTCCCAGAAAGTCTGTCAGGGATTTCCAGTCACCTGTGGCTACCGTACTGCTCCGAAGGGCTTGGATGCTAGTGAGCAAGTATTACTAAACAGTTCCCTCTAGTCCTAAAAATTATGCCAATATTCAAAAGATTTTGGGTTAAATAAAGAAAATCAAAACTCTCAGAAGGGCTTTACATCCTTTAAGAAGTCTGAGTTTGTAGAATAAAAGATCAATTAAAAGAAAAAAAAACCCTACATATTCCAATTATTTAGATTTCCTTCTTTCTGGAGCTATAAAAAAAAAATTTAAAAAAAAAAGAAAATGAAAACCAAAACCAGCTGCTTAGAGTCTGATGGCTCTGGGTTTGTTGATGTACAAGCTCAGCATGAACCCTACAATAACTTTATCAGACAGTGCCTACCTGAGCCACTGTCTTCTTCTATCCCTACAGCACTTCCAGGATGAGATTTTACCTAGGCTCTGCACTAAGCAATCAGTGTGTTTCACCAGTCAAGATGGGGTGGGAGAGGAGTGCAATGAATGTCCTAATCAGCTCTTGGGATTGCTGAAGGCTTGGTTTCTACTTCCAGCACCCAGACCACGGCTGGGCACAGATGTGCTTATGTCTTTGTGTGCTTCGGTAGCGTAGTTCTCATAATAATGCAGATCTGCTTGGTGACAAAGACACTTCAGTAGTAAGGAACAGACCAAGAAAAAAAACATCCCCTATCTTTTAGTTGAGCAAAACCCTTGAGCAGCTGCAGCACAGTTACACAACCTACTTGCAGAGAGGGGAAAATGGTCAGATATAGACTGCCTGGAACAATTAACCTGAATTACATTATGGTCCAGGGACCATCTATTACATGAAAGGAAAGTGCCTGGCAACTGCTATGTAAACTAGCAGAGTTGTACATACATTTGAAAAAAAGAAGATCCAAAGAAAACAAAAAACGAAACAAAACACCCCAAAACAGTTAAAGAACAACAAAAAAACAAAACAAAAACCAAACAAGAAAAGCAAATAAATAGGAGGGAAAAAAAATGGCAATTTTTTGAGTGCTGAATTAAGACTTCACAACTTAAAGCAGAGTTCAATAGCACTGCAGAATGCCCTTGTACACAGTCTGAAAATATTTTGAAATGTTCTCAGTTCCTCTTAAACACTTTGCATCTTCTAGCAAAACCTGGCTGGCTGAGCATGGAGAGTGAGGACGGAGTCATAATAGTGAGCAAATATTTCCAGCACATATTCTGGATGTGACAGCACCCATGATTTTAAAATGTGTGATGCTTGCACAGAAGCCTTTTTGAATCCTGCAGAAGCATCATGCCATATAAAAAATGTCTCTAATGTTTGCGGCAACTGTGTTTTTATGTTTGATTGAGTGTTCACTAACAAACCTAAGTGTTACAATTTTCATCTCCATTCAGTCCCCTTATAAACTTCTTTTAAACTTTCTCTGTGTGCATTGCTTTGTCAGGAAAAGTATCTCTACTTCAGCATTTTAACTATAATTAATGATGACACTCACCTTGATTGTTGCCAAGTTTATATTCCCTAAGAGATGGAGCAAAACACACAACGTGTGAATTATTTATACTTCCATATGGAGGCTTATTGTTAATAGTTTCTCAGTAATTCTTAAGCGTTGGATCTTAATGAGGAAATGTAGATCACTGGTGCATTTAGTTCAAAATATCAACAGAAGCGTGCACCCAAAGAGATGAAAATGGTATTGTGCTTCAAAAATGAACAATAAAGAAACCTTGCTTCCTGTCAAAATTGCTGTGACAGCTTTCAGAATGCATCTATACATGAACCTAGGTACCCTTCTCTGCCGTGTAATCTCCCTCTGAGCAATGACACACTGCCAATACTTCAACAAGGGGCTCCAATAAAGCCCCTTCTTGTCTTGTGGTGTCTTTCAAATGCCAGACAATCTATGATCTATGGCAGGTTGAATGAACGATACAATATAGCTCCTTATGTTCTAATTTAAACACTTCTCATGTTAAGAGATGCAGCAGCATTTGATACAGAAGCTTGAGTTTATATACTGGGTGGAACTGGTGCTGTATCTTCAAAGTGGGGTTAGCAGTAGCTTAAATGTGCTTTGGATTGCCTTCAATTTGAACACAGGAAGCCCTGGACCGTGCCTCATGTTCTGCTAGGTATCACTTCAAAATATAGCTAATATTTGGCAAATGGCTTTGTTTTTCTTAGATAAAATGCTAACATTTTCACCTCATTGATCTTCCAAAATATCAAGGTATTTGCCAGTTCATATGGAAGCAGAGGAAACAAGCTTGACCAGAAAAAGGGAAATATTCTTCTACTTTCTATCCTTTGTATCTACACATAGATATATATTATACTTACATAACATATATTACTGTATACGAACATTCTACCCCTAATACAAATAAAATAATACATATAAAATTATACATAACATGCATAATTAAATTTCCCTCAAATTTTTCTTTGCCCACAATTTTCTCCGACTAAAAGGAAACACTCATTTCATTTTTACCTGCATTTTTCACTGGGGTTTCATTTCATTTCATCCTCCCCACGGCGGGGGGTTAGGACCAGATGATCTTTGAAGGTCCCTTCCAACCCAAATCATTCTATGATTCTGTGAGTTTTATTGTTCTTAGATACCTTGGACCCAGAATGAAACAGCACATATCTTCTGTAAAAAACAACACAGCATGTGAAGGGAACTGCAAAGTCTATCTAAAGTCTCTGCATAGGAAAAAAGCCTTTGGAGAGAAACTGTTATTCTCAGCACACATATGTGTGAAAATCACAGTCGAACACTTTGCACAACACAGACTCACTATATTGTCTGATTTCTTGCCAATTATGTTTCTGCAGACCATATGATCTTGGAGAATACACCAAACAGTAACAAAAAAAAAGTTTAAGAAAGAGTGCATGCAGCAATTCTTCACAGACTATAGGACAAAACCAAGCCTTTTTCTCTTTCCTGTACTCTCCTCTCCCATTGTATTTGCATCTCACGTGTACTTCTGCCTCCCTCTAAGCAGAACTCGGATGCCGAGAAGTATCAGGTGGGGCAGATGAGAGGATTTACACACTACTTCTCCTTTCCTAGTTGTGTTTTTGCCCCCGTCACTGGAGAGATGCCAAAGCCATACAACTTAACCCAACTCCCTGGCTCAGTCCCCTTGAGTACTATTTAATGATGGTGGATTGCATGTTGTCTCATGCAAGTGGTTTCAGCTACTTTGTCAAAGCCATTCAATATTATTCTAGTTTCCACAGGAAGAAGCATCACATCCTATAGCAGCAGCTGTGGGGAAGGAAGCTCTGAGAATAAGTGACATCTTGGTCCTATTTTTTTCCCCTTTCTTTTTAGACAACATCCTTAAACTGAAGGAGAAAGATGCAAAGCTTTCTGCAGATCTCAAAAAACTGTTTGGTTCTCCAGCTTCAATTTAATTTGCTAATCACCATCCACGATAAAATGCAGGAACTGAGATAAAAAAGTACATCAGCCTGAGTGAAACTGTCATACTTCAACCATAGTAAGAATCTCCTTCTATACTATATGAGTATGCCCCAGAGCTCTGCCTTAAAATTGACTTAATCTCATAGTTCTATATTTCTCTTCTGACTTTTATATATGTGCATACTACTGATTTGGTTATCATGGCCTGATGATAATTTACTGATTTTAAGACGTTTTCTGTTCAGGAATACTTTAAAAAAAGTTGGATCAGTAAAAAGATGGAATTTTGGCTCCTTTTTGTATTTCTCGAAAAGCAGAGAAACTGTTACTCACTAAGAAAATAATTTCTCAGTCATTATGGAATCAACCAAATTTGGAAACTCATTCTAGTCAGCACAGCAGAACTATAAATTCAACCCTGAAACTCTTGCCTTTAAAACCAAGCAAAGTGTATTTCCTGTAAACCACCCTCACTGTACATGTTATTTCCTAATCAGAAAGTCTAGTGAAAAGTGGGGTAAGATTTTTCTTGACCAAAGAATCATTTTGACATTTATAAAAGGAGTAGGGCTTAGGCTATTTTTAGTAGGATCTCTATTTAGTTCTAATGTCAAACTATTCTGGGTGTACTATACTGCATAGGGTTAGAACATGATCACCCTGCTAAACCCCCCATTTGAACATGAGTCAAGCCACAGGGGATAAAGTAGAAATCATCAGGACATCTAAACTATAAGGTGTTGCTGCTGCAAATGGCCAAAGTTAGGACAAACATACATTGAAGAAGGTCAGTGTTTCTAAGATTATGCCAAAAATCAGACTTAGCATTTAGTTTTTCATTTTACAACCCATAATCTAACATATCCTCTTCATTTCTCTCTTCACATTCTCCTATGATGCTCTCACACGTTGATGTTCCTCAAAAGCTTTTCCCTTCTGTCCTAAGTATGAAGCCCAGCCTCCTAATTAAGAAACACTAAATGAAAGTTTGTCCATTTTTTAGACTGTAAGGGAACTGACAAACCAAGCCTGAATAGCACTTTCCATCCGTGACTGTCTGCTCCAGAAATCTCAGAGTGTGAACAAAGCTCATACAGGGCTGAAGGCATCCGTTTGGGTTCCTGACAGAGGAAGTATTTAGTCAGGATTTTAGTTCAGACTGTGCTTTTTGTGTGAGTCTCCATTTCTTGTGCCTTGGTTTGCTCGGCACAGAGACACCGAAGGGTACGAACTGGATTCCCTATAGATGAAGCTATACTAGAAGAAATACTTCAGGAGCATATCTAATGCTCCAATTAGTAAGAGACATTCAGCCCAAAGGACAAGGATAAAATTAACCTGTGAGATGCAGTCTAGATGTTAGTTATAAACATTTCCAGACTCTTCTAACGCTAGTTACTCTAAACAGTCCTTTAAATTTTAACATATTGTACTTGTTCTTTTCATTTCAATACTAGGGTTGCTTTTTGCTGGTTTTGGCTTTTTTAATTGCAGAAGCATTAATGCTATGAAGTGAGAGAAATGGTAAATTGAGTAAAGTACACCTGTCCTACCTATCTAATGTAGTACTGTTCTGTCACACTAAAAAATAATAAAAAATAATTACTAATACAATTTTAAAGGGAAAAAACCCCAATCAAATAAGTCTATTTTTTAAATATTTTTGATGTGACACTCTTCTGGAACTTTGTAGCTTATCCAGTTTTAGAAGTCTTGAGAAAGGAGACCACCGCTACTTTCCGTAGTAGAGGCTCTAACATCTTCCCCACTTTGTTTTCTTTTATCTTAACTATATTTTGTGCCTTCTATATCCCTTTTGCACCTCAAATAATTCCCAACACAAAATAAAGATCCTCTTATGATATTTGTAGATAGTTCTCCACTTCTTGCTCTTAATACTCTGTCATAAATCAAACTCTAAAATCTATAACTTTGTGCTAGGCAAACTCACAGCTCTGAACGCAGTATTGCCTGTGTGATCTCATCCATTGCACTAAGCACTATAGAGCAGTGATTTATTGGAATAAGGAAGCCAAGCAAATTCCCTGTCTAGACTAATGTAATTGTTCCCTTGTTCCAAAGGTTCAATGATTTCATGGCTAGTCATCCCGTCTCTTTTCCGTACAAATGCATGCCAATACCCCCAAAAACTAGCAGCCTTGCAAAACATACTTTGAACATAATGGAAAGATTTTCTTGACTCTGTATAACCAAACCTTTAATCCCTGATCATATATTCCACAGATGTATGAATACACATATTCTACGTATCTATGTATGCTTTCACCTGTGCGTATCTAGAAGAGTGAATCAATAAATACAAGATGAACCAACCATGAATCCATAAACATGAGAAAAAAAAATAACTGCAATCCATCACCTATGTACAATTATTCAAGTCTTGCATTAATACAATTTCAGTAACAGTGTAGCTGAAGACAAAAAACACAGTACTGAAAACAGGCGGGTAAGCAGCTTTGCTATTCCTGTCTCCAAAGGTTAGGAGATAAACACTATCCTGCTGAGACCAAACTGTCAGAAAGCCAACACATCCCATTTTGTGTCTGCAGTTACACAACTTGTATCTTTATGAACAAGAAAATATTTTGATTTCTGACAATGTTATTCCAATAGATACACCCTACCCCACTCCCCAGCTTCCTACCAACACAGGTAATGCAGGTCAGTAAGAGAACATCTGTGTATACATAACCTAGCCTGAGAAATTATTCTGTCTGTAACTTGCCTGGAAGTGGCTTTCTTCCCATCCTTTTTTTTCCCCCATCCCTGGAAGTGTTTAAGCCCAGGCTGGATGGGGCTGTGAGCAACCTGCTCTAGTGGGAGGTGTCCCTGCCCATGGCAGGGGGGTTGGAACTGGATGAGCTTTAAGGTCCCTTCCAACCCTGATAATTCTAGGATTCTATGATCCATGCTGACTTCTATACTAACATACATTTTGTGTTAGAGACACCACATTTATTCTACGGAAATATTTTTCTGTTACAACAAAAATGCAAAACTATGAATTGTTTCAGATAGTAATTTAAATCCACACAGAACAACATTTATTATTTCTGTTTTCCATTCCATCTATCCTTCTGCCTGTATATTAGACAATATAACACTGTGGGAGACTGTAACCACGTAGCTTTATGAATTTCAAGTATTCCCATCATTAACAGTATGACTAAAGTTAGAAATAGTTGTTTGCTGGGCAAAGAGTCAGGAAAACAAGAGATTAAATGAAGAGTGTCTTGAAGACAATTCCTTGCCAACATCAATTTTCTCTTTGTGAGTCCATATTGGACAGGCAGAAGTGTCCTATACGTACATGGAAGTGGTATTTACGTAGTCAAATTTAGCTGCACACTGGGCTGCTCTGAGAGTCACTCACTCCCTGATGTAAACTCATACTGTAAGATTTATCTGAGTTTTGTTTCAATTTAACCAGATCATTATAATTTGGAACTTTCTTGCTTTCATTAAATAAATGTACTTTTGAAAGCACATTAGCTGTGGTCTAGAATATATGTATTTAATGTCAGATTACAAACACCAAATATGCCTGTTCCAACTACTGCAGTTTGGGTTGACTAATGATGTAGAATCTTTCCCAAAACTATATATTAAAGTTGTCCAATCAATTGAAGTGACAAGGTTGCAATTCTCTAGTTAACCTCACAATACATTCACCTTACTACACCAAATGGGAAGTAACCTGAAGGCATCACAGATTCTTAGTAGCAAATAAGATAAATCAGAAGGCAACATTCGGCATCCTTTTAGTCTCACAGAGGATTACAATTGATTAATGTGAAAACAAACAGCAAACCAACTGCCGAGGTATCTTCAAAGCTGGACAAAGCTGGACTTCTGCAGAGTACCATTCACAGCACAACAGAGTTATGTTATAATTAATTCAGTTGAAAAGAAAAGGTGAATTTTAAAATGCATTTTATTTTCCTCTCTTTTATGCTTCAGCCTACAGGAAAATTGAAATCTCTATCTTTGGCAGTGCTGTGGCAGACTTCCAGCTTTATCTTAATGAAGAAGGAATTATTTTTGACAGAGTTCTGGTTTCCAAGTATCCTGAAATCCTCCAATTCATTTACATGAGGTAGAGAGGAAAAGTAAGGATAGAAGGAAGAGCAGTGAAGCATACAAATAATACTCATAAAGGATATAGGAAAGTGTTCTAGAGAATAGAAGACAAGTATTTTAGAGTAGAGAAGTACTTCAACCACATTTCCTTAAATATAATGCTTAAAAATTCACAATTTTGTTTTTCATTAACTCTATCAAAGGAATAACGAAGAACATCAATAATTCGGAAAATCAAATGAGACTGAGAGGAAGATGGAGTTATAAATGCTTTCAAAGGAGATTAAGAATAAGGTTTTGTGAACTGATACTACATCTTCTCATAGGGGGATTTTTTTTCCAATAAAAAACCAAATCAAGCCAATAGCTACTATAAGGAAAAAAATCAAGCTGAAATTTAGAAATACCTATTTAGACAATTTTCTTAAATTGACACGTGGACTGTTGCTTTCAAACAGGGCACTACATAATCTTTTCATTATATTTACTTAAAATTTCTATAGTGCCATTTCTGCCTTTAATAAATTACAGAAAACATCACCATGACATCTGAGTTCAAAGAACATTGCAACTCTGACTGGAGCAAAGAAAACGCAGATGCATGAAGACTGAGAAAGCAGGACCAACAGTTACATCACTTCATCCTTTAGGTCTAAGGGCTCAGTATTCTCCAAGTTACATATTCTTGTATCAAATATATATGGGTATATTTAACTCCAGAATAAGAATCTTATTGAATTGTCGTTCCAGTGGTGAATATGTTTATTTTATAACCCTGTAATTAGCAAGACCTCTTCATAAAGTGCCAAGAGAAAACAGCAATACTAAAAGCTAGGCATGGTAGGTTAGCCTTTGCCAACAGACAAACTCCAACCAGTTGCTTGCTGGCTCCCCTCCTCTTCCCCAGCGTGACAGGGAAAAGTAAGAAAAGGAATGAAAATGCTCTTGCATCAAGATAAAGACGGGGAGATTGATTACCAGTTACCACCGTGGGCAAAGCGGACTGCGGGAAAACTGATTTAATTTATTGCCAATTAAAGTAAGTAATTTTTAGTACTGGGAAACAAAAGTGACATACACTAAAGCAACACCTTTCCTTCTCCCCCTTTCCAGTCTCAACTTCATTCCTTCATTCCCAACTCCTCTATCCTCCTTAACTGAGTAGTGTTTGCGGTGATGGGGGAAGAGGGCTACAGTCATTACATAGAGGTCTGTCTCTTCTTGTCTATGTTCTTTTCTATCTTATCAATTCAAGTTAGACAGTAGGAAGAATTTCTTCCCCATGAGGATGGTGAGACACTGGCCCAGGCTGCCCAGAGAGGTGGTGGAAGCCCCATCCTTGGAAGTGTTTAAGCCCAGGATGGATGGGGCTGTGAGCAACCTGCCCTAGTGGGAGGTGTCCCTGCCCATGGCAGGGGGTTGGAACTGGGTGATCTTTAAGGTCCCTTCCAACCCTGTCGACTCTATGTTTTCCCAGAGATGCCCCACCCAAGGCTGATGGGCTCAGCTTCTCCTCTGGTGGGTCTGTTGCCTGGAACTGGCTGTGCTCAGCATGGGGCAGTTCCTGCCCTCTTCCCACAGAGGCCACCCCTGCATCCCTTCGGCTGCCTGACCTTGTCATCTACACCAATAGACTTGGTGCAAGGCTCAAAAAATATTCTTTACACAGTTCTTAATATAGCTCTTTTTAAGTCTTGGAATTTGTAGATTTTATCACACAGGAACATAATTTGCTCATCCACGCTTGCATAAGACTACATATATTTTAAAAAGCACCTGTAATAAAATAAAAGCTCATGGAAATGATATCTGAACTTTGAGCTTCTGTTCCTTTCACTAATATTTTTTCCTACAGGCAGACTTGGTAAAGATGTAACACATTCAGGGAGCTGAGCTTTGACAATGATTACTTCAATGTCACAGGAACAGTGGCAGAGGACCAAGCTTCTTTTGCAGGGCTTTCTGAGTTTCCAATGGGTGAGACTGTGTGCTTGGAAAAGAAAAACGAGACTGTTTCCAGCTTGTTCAGGACATGTTTATACAGCTACACTCAAATTAGCTTTCACTAAATATTCCTCCTTACCTATGATACAGTTAAAATTTCCTTTACTCAGAAAAGAAGGGATCAATAGCAACAATTCTCCTCTCCAAGGGTGACTATTTAGCCTGGTAACTGTCCCAGTTCACCTTTAAAAGGAGATACTAATTAAAGTACAGGACATTTCTAGCGTACGTCTTCACAGTCCTGCCACCTGTTTCCTGATTTCCAAGTTTATTTAGAAAGCTGTAAGGTACACGGAAAAATCCTATGGGAAGGGGGAGGTTTGGCAAAGCTAAATTTTACCTTTGTATCCATGCACTTTAGAATTCCCCATGATTCCTCTTTTCTGTTCTGATGAATTACAAGTTTCCCTAAGGGGCATTTTCTAATTGTGATACAGATCAAAGGAAATTTTGTAACACAGCAAATCACTAGTAAATGGTAATTAAGCATCAAGAACCTAATTTATTTCTTGTAATATCACATAAAAAAAAGTTCCACTGATTTCTGTAAAAGTAAAATCCCAAATATGTTCATCAGGCTCAACTAATCACTTAATGACCTTTCACACAGTAAATTATAGATTCATAATCATACATAAAATCAGATACACCATACTCCTACTTCAGATTTATTCTCTTTGTTTAAACAATTTAACAGAACAATCCCTTCTGTTGCAGTCTCATGAATCCCACTTGAATGTTGACTGAGCTGAACAGGAAGGTGTCCTGACCTGACACACTACAACCCTCAGCTTCTGGGGTAGCACCATGACATACGACCACTCAAAACACAGATTCATTCTCTAATACGTTTGGAATGGCTTAAGGGAAACAAAAGCTGATTTAAAATTAAGATTCAAGGATATTGTCATTATTCATCCTTCTTCCATTAAAACAGAAGATTTGCGCTTATAACTTCAACATTTATAGAGTAAAACACACAAGCTTAAACACTCCTGAGAAAACCCACAGAAAATTATCTACGGAAGTATCCATAGATCTCCAAACAGGAAATCAGAAGAAAGAGCATCACATGGTTTGTCTTCTACAAGCCTAGGAAGAATCCAGTGGGATACAGCAGGTTATCTGTAGGCATGTGCAATTTCAGAGGGTTAGAAATGATGAACTTTTCATTTTCAAAATAATAATTTTGTATCTATTTCATTCTCTTAAAGTGCCTACTTGTGATTAAACTGTGACATTAGAAACATTACCACACTGGGAACACAACATTTGAATTTGCCCATAATGCAGCCACAGACAGGTTATTAACATAAACTACAATTATGAAACTGATTGTCATAATTTACAACTCTTTTCAAATTACTTGACAGATTGTCATGGGGAAATAATTTATGCAAATTTATTACCATTTATGCAAATTGTTATACTTTAAGGCTACGGATCCAATACCCTTCAACATTTACAGTGAAAAGCAAAGGATAGGCATTTCACTTAAACTTATTTGAATTAATCATGGTAAAAACAAAATAATCTTATTTCTAGAATTACTTTGATTGGAAGTTGTTCCTGAGTCATACAAACCAAGCGATTAATCTAGCAAAGTATTATGTAGACTGTGTGAGAGTTCACTTTGGATGTGATCATGGACACATTTTGACTGATGATCAGGAACTGTTCAGAATGCATAAAAATGAAGTAGTTAATGAGGGGAAATTGGAGAAGGATGTTATGCTGTAGTTCTTAACTGCCTTTTTTTTTTTTTTTTTTAAGTCTTCTGATTGCTTGGAAATTTTGATTTAAAGTGCTTTACGTAATCATGTAAATACTCAGCAGGCTTTACCCAAGCCAAGTTACTTCTACAGCTGCTTTACAGATTTAGACAGGAAGACCTATCAGACTTTTTCTGAGATCTGACCATCAGCTTTTTTTTGCAACTTTAAAGTTTGCTCATTAACAACTATTTTTTCTCTGAAATCATGAAGAAAAAGTAAAACCCTGTTGAATGATAAACTTTCTAATTGCAATCATAGAGAAAAAAAGACAAATATGTCCAATGGGCCAATGACTAACATCTACAGACACTGCTTCTGCTAGCACAAGCTCATGAACTTAACTCTGATTACACTCTTAAACAGGCTTAGCTACTTAACAATTTCAAAGAAGCCATTATTCTTTCAGCATCCAAAACATTAAAAAGGTGAGTAGCCCCAGTAAAATAAATGACGTGTTGCCTGTTCACGCTGGTGAGGAACAAGAAACAGTGAGAATATTCCAAGAGACCTGTCATTTCTGTATGCTTCTATCAAGAAAATCAACAAAATAAAGAGAATGTATGAATGTCTCCACAGAACAGCTGAAGTTTCTTTATTCTTTGTCCCCTTACATCCTCATCTAGAAAAGATGGTGTTATTCCATCTTTAACCATCCCCGTGGCCAAAGAAATATACTAGGTCTCCATCTGGAGCTAAGCAGGTTCACTTCTTAATCATCTAAAAGATATGCTTTTTACCTTTATGATTCCTCTCTACTTCTGCCCAAGAATTATCTCTTGCTGGCAACTGCCTCAGTAGATACCTATGACAGTTCAGGGTACTTAACTGTGGGGAAAACTATCACGTTTATAATGAAATATTTAGTAATTCAGAGGCACACACACCACCCCCCCCAAGGAAAAGTCAAGGGGGTTTGTTATGTGAAACAGATGCAACAGAAAATTCTGAACTGAATATTATCAGTTTATAACTATGCAAGTAAAAAATATAAGAAATAATATTCTGTGGAGGAACTATCTTTGCCTTTCATATTAAATTCAACTTCACACTTCTGCTTGTAGTTATTACAGGAAAAGAACATCTGAAAAGTAAAGTCAATTAGCTTTTATTTTGATTTGTCTGTCACTGCTTACTATTCATAATAGTATACTTAGAAGCCTCAGTTATATTCTGAATCCTAATTTCTTCATATCAAAAGACTGACTATCAAAAAAGGTAGTAAAAGAAGTAAACCTGAGGACCCCAGAATACGGCAGAAGCCTGGAATTCCTTCAAGTCTAAGACAATAAACTTGTCAGCAATCTACACAGGGGAAATGATAGAAAAAAGAGAGTAAGTCATCTTCTGAAAAAGGACCTAACTGAATCAATAGTTCTCTCAGGAAGGATTTATTATGTAGGGGAAAAAAAAAACCCCAACCAACCTGATTAGCAGGGAAAATTGTGCATTAGGAATCAAGAAATAGAAAGTTAAGAGACTAACGAGTCAGACCTGGGAAAGGATATTAAAACAAATTACTTAAGATTTTCAGGTATACAAATGAAAAAAAAAAAAACTTTAAGAAGTAAGATTACTATGAAGAAGGTTCTAGGTAGAGATTAAAGATAAACTTCATTTGGCTCCAAACCAAATTAATACATAAAGACTTTCACAATGAAGCAGTTACTGAGCTAGGGACAAAGAGAAGATGAACTTAAGGACAGTAGGAAAATGAAGTCTACCACAATGAAACTGTATGGAGAACTCAAACAGCTTAAGGACTCCAAATTGTTTGGGACCAACGATCGCCTTCCACAAGTTGTTCCATATCTGACACACAAAATCATTATAGAATCATAGAATCATTTACACTGGGAAAGACCATTAAGATCTCCAAGCCCAACCATAAAACTAACACTGCATACATTCATACAAAGACTTCTAAGACAAGTGAGTCTTGCTTTTGTTTTTAATAGTGACTAGTAACAGTAACATACATTAAAAACAATTTTAAAATTAAAACCAAAACAAACAAGGAAAAAAAAAAACCAAACAACCATCAACCAACCAAAACCTAAAAAATTCTGAAAATGACTTGATCCAAATGCTCAGAACTGTTGATACAAACTCAAGATAATCTGGCAACTGTATTTCCTAAATGAGAGAAATACAAGAATTGGACTTCAGTGTGTAATTAGTTCTCTCACGTGGAGAAGTAATAGAGTTGGAAAAGATGGAAAATAATAGTGATGGGTGAGAAACTACTAAAGGACTGATAACAACCACTAACCTTCAGAGAAAATACTGTGACAGAGAAATTTTTCAGTAAAGCTAACATTTTAAATAATGGGACTGATCAAATATATGGTTTTACAAAAACCCTTTTTTAATCAAAAAGTTTGGTCAGCACTACTTGTTTTAGAAGAGACTGGCATAGCATGCAGGAAGAACTCCGACTACCTCAATGATCAGTGTAATAGTAATAATAATGGCATGAAATTCAAGGAAAAAAAAAGCAGAGAGTTTCACAATGATCATCAGAGGAAATCAGAGTCATAGCTTGCAAGAAAAGACTGAATGAAAATTTTTGGTCCAGTAAAAGGAATGCTGAGAAGGAATAGAACATCTATCCATAAATGTTACGTGGTGAAGAGTATAAATATCAGCCAGTCCTGAAGTAAGAGCACATTTAGAAGCATGATCAAGCAAGTTTTGTTTTGGTTTTTTCTGACTAAAATTTCACAGAGAGAAGCAAGAGCAAAAGACAGAACTATTCTGAAATGGAGCTTCCCAGACCACACTGTGGTAAGAAGGGACAAAGCAAGAGGTTTCTG
This sequence comes from Todiramphus chloris collaris, assembly GCA_025345505.1. NCBI lineage: Eukaryota > Metazoa > Chordata > Aves > Coraciiformes > Alcedinidae > Todiramphus > Todiramphus chloris. The sequence continues at coordinate 7,525,695 of JANVCC010000319.1, forward strand.
TTCCTGAACTATCTAATGGTCTATCAACATACACTGAAATCCTGCCTTGAAACTAAGACTAAACTCGATTTATTTACCCAAGCTCATAACAGCTGGGGAAACAGGAGAGATGGGAAAGTATTTTTAAACTGTTCATCCATTTTCCTAGACTCTGCTTTTCCTTCAATCTACGCTCTCCACAAAAGCTAGGTCTCCTTGGCAATGCCATCTTCCCTGATTAGCTCCAGAAGACAGACAAGTTTCCCAGAAGCTGTGAAGTTGCCGAACTGAACGTTTTCCAGACTCTGCAAATCTGGGTTTCTTCCCTCTGTTTATTCTTTTCTAAAGTTAATGTGCTCCTTTCTGCTAGTTTGTTAAGCTTAATAGTTGCCTTTAGTCACAGAAGGGCTTCTGACCTGCTCTCTTCCCTCTGTTGCTGTGTTCACACATCGGACAAAGAGGAGCTGCAAGTCCCTCAGAGCTGCAGGGGAAGAGCTCCCCCAAATGGTATCATTTAGAGCACAAATCCTAAGAAAATGCAGTTTGAAACTTAGCAAGATTCTGACACGTTTTATAAGCATTACCTTCATAACATCTGGGAACTTTTACAAGCAAGTTTTTACTGAAAACCTTACTGAAAACCCTGTTGCCCAGCTCCTGTCGTCTTTTGGATGCCCAGAGGTCTCCAGGTCATATCGTGGTACTCTGCGACATTTATCACAGCTGAAACTCAGAACACAAAAGATGTTTGGGTACCTTCTGGACCTCAGAGATGAAGAAAAAGTTGTGGTGAGGAAGGGGCCGTTCTTTTGTTGATAAAGCAGCAAACAACCAGCTAGCAGAGGAAATAGGAGATGGTAGGGAGGAGGACCACGGTACAGAAGGGAGTCTGTGGTACCTCAGAGACCGTGGGCTTCCAATAGTGTAGGCAAGACAGCAAAAGGAGAGAGTATCTTGACCTGCCCATGGAATATGCTGGTTCAGCAATAATTCTGTCAGCAAAATGAAAGCTGGTTTCTTTTACTTCTTAAATAAACATACTTTGATTGACCCTTCAAGCTCCTCGGTAAGTTCCCATTTCGTAATGCTGATTATTTTTTTTTAAAGCCTGAATTAGTTCAAAACGAACTGACACAAAGTTTCTGCAGAAAATAAATAATTTTAATAGTGTTACCCCATGTAATTCCTATGTTATTTGCCATGAATTTTCAGCTCAAAACACAGCAAGTCAGGCTGCCAAAACACTTTGATGCAGTGTAAAAATGTAGATTTATCAATATGTATATTTATATAATCTTGGGGTTTTGGGGGCATTTGTTTTATTTTGATTTGGCATCTGTTCTCTGAGCCTGTAGGAATCACATTTTCCAGCTTTTCTCCACCAACAATTATTGATTGTTCTTATTCTTATTATTTATTTTTAATAGTACAGCTAGTCTTCTTCTAGGCAGGAACTTCAGGGGCTGATACTTAAAGAATACTATCAAGTGACCTAACCCTCATGATAAAAATTCTGGCATCACTATACCTTGATTATGCAGGGAACTACTGGAAAAAGTCCAACAGTGGGCTACAAGGATGATTAAGGGACTGGAACATCTCTTTCACGAGGAAAGACTGAGGGACGTGAGGCTGTTTAGTCTGGAGAAGGCTGAGAGGGGATCTTACCAACGTTATAAATAACTAAAGCATGGGTGTCAAGAGGACGAGGACAGTCTCTTGTCAGTGGTGCCCAGGGATAGGACGAGGGGCAATGGGCACAGCAGGACATTCCATCTCAACATCAGGAAAAACTTTACTGTGAGGATGACAGAGCACTGGAAACTGGCTGCCCAGAGACGTTGTGGAGTCTCCTTCTCTGGAGACTTTCCAAACCTGCCTGGACACATTCTTGAGAGACCTGCTCTATGTGAACCTGCTTTAGCCCCGGTGATCTCCAGAGGTCGTTTCCAACCCATAACATTCTGTGGTTCCTTTTCACAGAGTTGGAACACTTCACAGTAGCTCACTGCAAAAGCAGGTAAAATGCTTCTTTACAATAGAAGGTTATCAGGATACAAGCTAAGATTATTAAATTATTCCTAAAAGGAATTTCTTTACAAAAGGAAAATAAGAAACATCTGTGATTTTATTTTAATTGTTTCTTATTAATCAGTCAATAGGAGTCAATTGCTACCTTCTCTGCAACAATAAAAAAAACCCCAACCATCAATCTCACTTTTCTGATGGTTCTTATTTCCAGAACGTGCCAGGAGGTATATCTTATTTGAACACCAAAAGAGACTTTATTTAAAACTACCTGTTTGGAGATATCTCCAAAGAGGTATCTCTTTTTGTGTAGCAAGTGTGTAACTAATGGAAAACAACAAAGAAAGTTTGAAACACACTGCATGACCATTGAAGGTCCTGTACTCATGGTAAAACAGTAATAGTAGAGGAACCTACGATGCTGAATGTCCCTGTCAAAAACAGTCAGTTTTACCCCTATTTAATAGCACTGGGTTTTGTAATTATTTCATGCAGACACTTTGCAGAATCGGGTCATGTATTCATTAGATTTTTGAATGTCACTGTCTGCATTAGACATGTTTGATAACATCGAGGTTCACATTCAGCAAATACACCAGCTATATGAACAGCAGCAGAAAAAAAAAAAAAATGTCCTTTCTAAAAGACCCTGGAAACGCAAACACCGAGCAGCAAATATCCACCATGTGTCATTTCTCTTCAAAGCTGGCAGCACTTTGCATTTTCAGGATGGTTATTTTTCCCAGTAGTTCTATCCTGACCAAATGGTCATGACAAACAATGAGCCAATATCATCAGAACAAAAAAGCTGGCGATAATTTTAACTGTTTATTCCCGAAGAAGTAGAGACCAACTGAGGAAATGACCAAAACAACTGAAAAGAGTATTTATCAGTGTCAGTGATGAACAAAGGATTGCCTTGTGTTTCAAAACAGATATTATTAACACGCTGGTTAGGAGCAATATTAAGTGCAGCACAGGCTGGCTGCTCAGTTTTAATGCCTTTGCAAATAGGCAATCTGCTGTCTGTGCATCAGATATGGACATCCAGCAGTCTTTGGTAATAAGAATATAGTGAATTAGTCTTACTGTAATGAGAATGTGTATATGCCTTCAAAGGGCAAAATACGTACTAAAACCAGAAGGATGAAAACATCAAGTACTAAGAAGTTAATGAAATTCTATTCACAAAAAGCCTACACCTTCAGGATGAGAATTTAAGCACAATGAAGTTCGACATAAGCTGTTAAGACAAACAAAGCTATTGCAAATTAAATGCTGTATTTTCAGGTCATTCCAAGACAACACAGTGATGGCAAAGCACATGACTAGATTCTAACAAAAATGGTCACAATAACAAAAAATGACGTTTGCTTTAGTACCTACGTCTAAACCTGAGCTTTTTTGAAAACAAGGTCTTCCTCATACGTTTTGAACACTGTTAAACCTAATGTTATGTTTTGAAAATCTGGCCAATATCACAAAGAAAAAAAAAGCTACATTAGAAATACAGATCTGCTTCTCTATAGTTTTGGCAGCATGCAATCAGTGTTCTACACAAGCAAAGTCATACTTTCTTTGTTCTGCTTCTGAGTATTTTCAGCTGTCTCTAATTAATTCACATATCTTTTCTTCTACCTTTAAACTTTTTTCTATCACTTTTAAAATACAGCATTTCTCAGCATGCTTTTCCACACCTTGCATAAAAATACATCAGAACTCTATCACTTAGGAAGGGGACTTTTTCTCCCAGTACTAAAGGACTGTAATGTTTAGTGACCTTATCCACTTAAGGAGTCATCTTTAAAATTGCTTTTTCTCCTCCTGGCATGCGGAGACCTGGCTCATACCCTCTGGCTTATGACTCAAGGTTGTGCATCCATGTGAACTGTTTTTAGGCTACTGAAAGCAGCAGCTACAAAGGTACAGCAAAGCAGTACTGTCTCTAAAGAAGCATTAGCCCTAGGACATGATTTTCTGGCCTTGCAGCATGGACATGTGAGAACTGGAAGAAGGCAGTTGATAGGCTTATCTGCCAGCACTTGGTAGATAACAGACTGGCCAGGCAGCTGGGCTGGGGTGCCACCTTTTCAACCCTGCCCTGTGAAGCACAGGCTTTTCTAGAGCCTAGCCTACACCCAAAAAGCCACACTGATCAGTTGGGTTGTCTAAGGGTATGGTGAGTTTGATTGAAATCCCTCTAGAAATACCAGTTTAGGATACTAACTATGAAACAATAAAGTTCTATAACATCTAGTTCACTGAATAGAAAAAACTCATAGTTCATGAAAGAGATAAATTTCATACTGATAATTTGAGAGAAGCTCCTAAGAAATCAAAGGAAATGATGGAAGAAAACCTCCAGCTGTGATTTCCAAGCATGTCAATGCAGGGTTGGCCTGTTTCTTCATCTACATTTTCTCTTCTTGCACATCTGAGCTATATGTATTTTTGAATATTACTCCTCCGTTTATTGATTACAATCCACTATTCCCTTTCTGCTTAAATAACGAGTGTCCAAAGTGTTATGGACTGTTTATAGAGATTTCATTATTTTAATTAATTTTTAGTTATATAAGTAATTGAACTGAATTTATCCACTTTAGCAAAGATTTCAAAAAACTGATTCCCATAGAAAAGACCCATCACTGTCAACAGATATCATAATGCTTCTTCCTCCTCATAGAAGAGAGATCTAGTCAGGAGCAATGCAGAGTAGATATACCCAACACTTAATTAAGGGCCTTTCATAAAACCAGTAAAAAAAAATACATTGTCCCAGTTGAGTTTTGTGAATTTCTGAACGTTAGTAATTTCATTTGGTTTTGATTTTTCTTTTACATAAGCACAGTAAAAAGCTACACATCTCAAACCTGTTATCTGTCAGTATAATGCAAGCAGAAGAAATGACTTCATGAGGAGTGACTTCATTTGACTCACAGGCTTGATGGCAGATAAAAAAAGGAAACGAACAATGTAAGGGGCTACCTATGAGATCTTCCAGTTCACTTGAAAACTTGGTGTTTGAAGATCAGGTGTTTAATGCATGCATCTGCATGTACTTTACAGTTTGTTCATTTGGGATACAAGAAGAACTTGTAGATTTAGTTTATATTAATCTTCACTTCTTTATTTCACTTTTTCACCAAAAAGAAAAGGCTACTGAGCCTACAATAATCTTTGAAACTATTCATAAAAGTGTTCTCTGCAGGTTGTGCTTTGAAATTCTATTTATGAACTATCAGTCTTTTAAATATGCCCTGAATACTCTGCATGAGTTCACAAGAGGTTGACAAAGTTGGCAACTTGACAAATGTCAGCATCACATAACCTGGAAACCCTGTTCAGGTTCTGTAGCACGCAGCGACCCAAAAGATGACATTTTATCATCCCCAGTGTTTGTTTTGTTTCCTTCAGGTTGATGCAAATTAATTTTTTTGTTTCTTTGTAAAGTATTAACAGCTGTCGTAGATAATGTACTATTCTCTGTCCTATCAGCTTCTTAGCCTAAATATGTTGTTTTGGATGCCATTTTCAAAGAGCGCAGTTGGGAAAGCAGAACAACATCAAAGGAACCCTTTTTAATCACAGTTGATAAGAAATGTCCTAAGAGAAGGAACTTTTGTGAACTATAATCTCCCCTTTTATTATTTTTCTCTAAGAGTAGGTATGAACCCTGCTTTAGGGCTCAGAGTGAAGCTGAGTCCTTTTTTTTTGTGCTAATTTAGTAGTGGTTTCTGGTAGAAACAATGAATGTCTTTTTATTCCTATGGAAATCAATGAGTCTAGAAGGAGTGTCTGTGCTTCCAAGCATCAGGACCTTGCTCAGACTCTCAGATGTTAACACTAAGGTGAGGCAACACCGAGAAATGAAATAAAGATGAAGCAGAGAACTTAACATTTACTGCCAGCACCCGTGGCAGTGCTTTTACTGTTAAAATCGAGCAGAAGTAGCAGGTGGCACCTACACTCTCACAGTGGTATCTGCTATCTCCTGGGAGACAAAGCATCCACATCATAAATCAGGATGGAAAGTATAAAAGTAAGCCAATATTCTGTTTCAATACTTCACCACATCAGAGTGTTGCCTCGAAGTGTACGTAACTTGTTTCAGATGCTGAGTTACGGCTGCCTAGATACCACATGTCCAGCCAGAGAAGTTAATTAAAACTTTTTTCTGTCTCTGGAGCCTCAGTAACTTGTTTTTCAAACGAAAGATGAAAATCATACGTATTAGGCACTGTTAAATCAGAGAAAAACGTGGCGGGGAAGTTCAGTATTCACATCAGGGCACTCAAAGCTGGCTCAGCTCCTCTCTTCTCTTCCCTTTCTCCAGCCTGAGGGCTTCAGTCTGATACTGTGCAGGAAAGACACGGACATCAAATCTCACATTCTCAATCCACCCAGTAAGAGTGCACTGCTCGCTGCTGGAGCACTTACCGAAGGGTAAAAGTTCATGAGTTATTTTAGGAAGAACGACAAAAACTACGTCAGCAAATTCAAAGAAATAGTTGCTCATACTCACGACTGGAATGGCCTAGAAATCTACAGATCCCATGATCCTAGAAATCTAGTCCACGTGCCTTAGATCTGTGAACTGATTCTGACCTCACGGATCTACAGCCTTATCAAAACCCTGACAAAATAGTGCCTGGACCTTCACCGAATCCCTAAAATAAATCTATTATATTTAGTCTTCATTCCTTCACATTACTTCGTAAAGGCATCGTGCAAGTCTTGTGGATAGGGGTCCTTTGTCACCTAAGTATCATCACTGGGCTCCTGTTTGGCGTAACATTTCTATATAACAGACAAATCTGTGCTTCACTGAATGCAGTGCTGTTGACCTAAATAAGGTCAAACTTTTCTTCATGATTATTAACATCGTCTGCTTCTAATCAGGCTTAATAAGAATGCAAATTGAGCAGGGTATTAGGTTTGTTTTAGAAGTTAAATGCTTCAGCCCATTTTAAACTTGAGTAAACTGTACCTCTCTTGGGACAATAAAAACCAGTATTTTCCACTCCAATTTTCCATTTTTTTAATTGTCCATAAAATCTGTACCAGAAATTTACATATTTTAATTTTACTTTTTTTTTGTAAAGGAAAAAAATAAAATAAATAATTTTTAAAAGAGCATTTACAACATCAGTCTCTGAGAAAAACAGAAGAGTTTGTCAGATGGATGCACATACTACTTCCCTTGCAACAGCTTGTGCCATGAGATGAATCCCTTTGCAAAAACTAAACTAACTAGAATAGATACACTTTTTGCATATACTTTTCATGAATGTAGAAGAGTGCAATTTGTCATAAATTGTATATTAATTAGAAGTGTTATATTCAGGTGTATTTACATTAATTATCTGAATTGTGTTAATTATTCTCCTTCCACAGGATAGAATTTTCTAATATTGTACTACACAGCTAATGCTTCCATGATACATTGCTCCTTATTTAAAATTAATAAATGCAAAACTACAAAGGTGAAGCTAAAGCTACATTTGTCTTTACTGTGACAAATTATTTAATAAATTTCGTAAGTTTGAAAATCAATTTCCAACTGCTTTGTCTTAAGGATGATCCAGAGGAAAAACAACGTGTAATCAAATCTTTGAAATCTGATACTAACTGAATTATTATTTGTATTTTTCCCTATTTAATAATATTCCCAAATATTCATAATCTTTGCCTTCTGTACTGGACAAGTCATCAAAATTGTATAGAATATTCTACTGGAGGTGAAGCAGATATATTATTTATTACTCACTCTAACAGCCCCAGGCTGTGGTTTGGCATTTCAAAATGTTTAGCCACTGTAGAGACATGGGATATTTCTATTCATTCCTGATCTAAAAATAAATGAATCTATTCAACATGCAAACATTCCTTAGTGACTAAGACATTTTATAAATTATAGACTCATTCTTATAACGAACCCTTCCTAGACAAAGATCAAGATAAGAAACCAGTGTTGCAGGCTGTGCCAGCAAGCATGGCATGCCCTACTCCAGAATGGATGGCACACCATCACGGATGGGGAAACAATCACAGGGACAGAGTTCTGTTTTGTGAGCAAGATCCCCCTGAGATTTGCAGTAGAGGAAGAGGAGACCATGAACAAATCCACTTGGAAATGTCAGGAGAAAATTGTAACATGGAGGGAACCACCGAAGTCACTCTAAAGCAACAACAACAAAAAGCAGAGTGGGCAGGACAACCAGGAGAGGATCCCAAAGACTCAGCAACTGAGAAAATGCAGCTCGCTTGTCCTTCACATTTGGATTGAATACTGATTCTGGGCCTCAGCTAGAAGGCATCATTAGTGTCTTCATATTTGTCACTAAGGAGATTTCCTTCAGGAGCTACAGCTAGATGTCCACGATCATTTTTCCTGAATCAGATATTGCCACTTTATATTCTCTTGTTATTTTCAAATTCTGAAATTACATAGGTGATCAGCTAATTAACTGCAGAGATAATAGGCAATTAGCAACTCCAGTGCACAGTATTTACTGTATTTACACAGAGGATTGAACAGGAAATTCATGGTGAGTTCAATTCACAAGTCATTCATGCACCACTTGGCTCCTTTGGATTTATACAGCAGTTGGCTCACATTGTGTCCAAGGCTTCCCTAATTGAAGAGAGCTGCCTTGTAGATAAATGCTCCATTTCCCAGGGCCATCTTTTTGTAAGCACACCCTTGGTATTTCAAAGATCTCTGTAAACTGTGTTAATGCAGGTGTCTCAAGTTAAGACTTTGAAACCATTTATTACAGTAATATGGTTGGGAATTCACAGAGACAAAACTCCTGCTTCAGGAACTGCATTGTGTAAGTGTTCAGAATAGAGTTTTATCCTCAGATTTTGGGGCCCCTCGTGTCCTGCACAGTGCTTAGATACTACACTGAATGGTACTGTGCAGACAGTTCTTTTTTTATAAAGTTTTGAAACACATTGGTCAGTACGCAGATTCCGAAACAGATTAAAAGCTGATGACAGAATTTCTCTCTAAAACACAATTTTTCCTTAGTGAACCTTTTCTATGAAATACAGGGGACTGTCTGATGCTGAATATTTCATACCACTACATACTGTGCAATCTCCAGCAGAGATTCTCTAATTCCAGTTAGTCATTTGAATATGAGAAAGTTAAGTTTTCCGGTAATCCAGAGAAAACATCAAAATAATTACCAAGAAATCCCTATAAAATTAAAGAAAAATCTGATGATGATGATAATAATAATAGTAATAATATAGTCAAGCATCTTTAGACATAAAGGACAATAACTTTTCCATTTCTACCTTAACACTTTCAACAGCTGTACCTAATACAATGTTTCAAAAAATACATAAATCAAAAAAAATCCATTAGTGAAACTACTCAAAGTGTCTTTTACCTTGGCTTATTTGGTTTTTGACTGCAAAAGCCAGAATATGGGAATAGTTCTAACAAGTCTATTGACAACATTTTCAGATTATTATTATTTTATGACGAATTTAAAGCAAATATACAGGCAATGTTTGGTTTACAATTTTGTTTCCAGAATCTCAGGCATTGTATTTCATAATATCATTTTATGCTGCACTAACAGAGTTTTATGCTATGTTAACACCATTTTGTACCATAATGAAAAACAAATGGGTACAAAAGAGAGGTAAAATGGAAAATAAATTGTAAAATTTCTTTTCTAGCTAGTTCCTGTGCTGTAACTGATAATATTGCCAACACCACAATGGTGGCTTTTAAACTATCCTCTACTTCAACTTCACTTTGAAATAAGTATTCACTATATCATTTATTTTCATATAATTGTAATGAGACAGAGTGGGATCCATATTTTAAAGCTGAGATGTTTCCAGCATAAGCACTTACATTTTATAAATCAATTTTGGGTTGGTTTTAAATAAAAAGTATGGTATATAAAGCAACTGAGAATGCTTGTCCTATTGGAGATTTAAAGAAGTGGAAGAAAGGAATAGAGAACACCTTACAGCTACACAAGACAAGGAAAGAATTTCTCTCTAGTGATTAAAATGAGCGTATCCCCTTCTGCTCCCTGATGTTACTATTTTTTCCTCAAAATTGGTGAGCTCTCAGATGGAATCATGTACAGTTTGGACATTTTTTTTTTAAGACATTCAGAGGAGAATTGTAAGAAGATTACTCAGAGGATGGAAAAAGTAGGCAAAGTGGAACATATAAACAAATTGGGACTGCTTAGATGCGCAAAGAGACAGAGGAGAGAAAATGCATGTCTTCAGGTACTATAAAGTAGGAGAAAGGGAATCATCTGTTATCCGTCCTCATAGTAAACAGGACAAGAACAAAAAGTTAATAATGCAGCAAAGAAATTTAAATCAGTCATAAAAAAACCTACCAACAGCAAAATGAGTAAGAACACCACCAAATTGAGGGGGAGGGTCAATCTACTTGAGGCTCTGCAGAGGGATCTGGACAGCCTGGATCGATGGGCTGAGGTTTTTAACAAGGACAAGTTCCAGACCCTGCACTAAGCTCAAAGCCTATTAAGTATCAAAAAGAAACAGAAAACAGCATCACAGAGAAAATATTCAGCAGTAAGTGGAGAGCCATTACCAGCAGCTCTAAGGAAAGCAATTTGACAGCTGCAAACAAGCCTGTGCCTTTCCCAAGCAAGTATTGTTCACTCCTACATTCTCCTTCTCAAAGTTAATTTTCATTTCTCACTTAAATTGATCCTTAAGATCAGCTCTACGGAGTTAACACAAAACACTTTGCTCACTCAGAGAAACTGGTATCTCTGATATGGCAACTGGTTACATGTTAGAACATCTTTTTTTGACTCCACGCACTCAGGAAACTTTACTGGTTTCACAGAATGAACAATGAAGACAAATGCTATTTTTCAGCTTTCTAACAAGGAAATTTGGCAAGAAGACCAGAATCAGTAAATACCACATATTGTGACGTGTAACAGTCATCTTCCATCAAAGCTTCCACCGCTCTATCCAGAAAAGCATGGCTAGACTAAAAGCAAAGAATCATGTTGTATACCTGTCCATGTAAGGAGATGTCAATAAGACCAATGTTTACTGAGGACAAAAGGCACGAGGGATGCAGATTTATCACTTTTTTTTTCCTTCCAATGTCTAAAATGGTTATTTCCAACATCTCATTCTGCTGTTCCAGCTCAAGCACTTCTCAATTACTATCTTTTCATTTTAAATAACAATCACTTATGAAGTTTCCTTTTCTTCTAAATTTTTGCTCACAACACTAGAAACCAATCAGCTTCTGCTGCCACGAAATGCCCATGCTGACAGAAGAAATACTCTGACAGAAGTCACCTGTGTGCAGTGACCTGCAAGGCAACCGACTTACCTGGTCTGGTTGTTCTCTCATGTGAAGATCCTTACCCTCCTCCCTTTTCTTTTTTTTAGACATTGTTTATGTGAAAAAACCCCATCTATTACGTGTAGACATAATTGTTGCGGGTTAGAATGAAAATGTGTGCATGGCTTTTCAAGTTTGTTAGCAGTAGAGATTAGAGAGCTTCCATGAAGAAGGGAGTGGTCCATGGGCTTTGAGGATTTCCCAAATAGTTAATGTAATTTTTATATGTCAGAGGTATTTCATTTCAAGAATAAATTTCCAAAGGCAGTATTACCTAAAGAGATGTTCTATTAATAGCAAAACAGGTTAGTGGGGAAAAAAACCCCACCAACTCGTTGGCATCTGAAAATACATGAGCACAAGTCACAACAACAAATAAAAATAAAAGAGCCGTGGGAACATCCTTTAGTGTTCTATGTGGAACATTAATGTTTGAGATCCTTGAAGCTGAAGAACACTTCAAGTATCAGTAATAAGAAAGAACCAGAAGCAAAAAGGACAAAGAGCTGAAAAAGAATACGGTGTTTTTATAAGTCTCCAAAGACAATTTTGAAAATAGGAATACATGATAGCTTGTAACTTACTGCCTGGTGAGAATTTTGCATATTCTAAGCATTATTAAAAGCATAATTTATTTCAACAGAAAAAAAATAAAAATAAAAAGCCAAGAAATTAAACGGATTCAGAGGCAGGCAGAAAAATGATTAGGGACATGAAAGAACTTCCACATGACAGAAATTGAAAGATCTGCACTGTAAATTTAGAAGCCAAGACTTGATGAATGCATACAAAATAAATTATAGTATAGTGAAGATAAATTGGGCACTTTCCTTCTGCATTTCTGCAGTGCAACACCATAGGAATATTCAACAGAACTGAAAACTACAAAAGTTAGAATGTATAAATGGAAATATTTTTGTGCTACATTAAGTTACCCTATGAACTATCATTAAATACTTCCAAGTCAAGAATAAAATAGGTTTTGAAAACCAGACCAAATATATCTATGAGTAAACAGATAACTTACACTAATTATGAATATAGCAAACCCTGAAACAATTTATTCTGCAGATTTCCAGACTGTACACTACTCCTCTGATCCTCCTCTTCCCCTTTTCTCTTTCTTTTAGATAGGAACACATTCTCTTATATCACATGTTAACTAATTTCATGGTTTGTCAAGGAAGTACTGGATTAACTTAGCTCAAGTATGACAATATACACACGCTATTGATAAAAAGGATCCATTTCTTAAAAACCCCCAATATTTAAAGAGGTCCAGCATATTTAATAGATGCAGGCAAACTCCAGGTAGCAAGCTGTTGGCATGAGGAAACTGCTGCCCTTCTTTTTCAGAAACAGTCACATACACCCTGATGCCCCACAACAAAATCCAAACCCATGGGCATTTTATTCCACTTTCTCCTGGGGTAGGTCTTAGATGGGAGCCACACACCACAGCCACAGCCAGACCTGCTAATCCTGTTCTTTTCACAGTGGCTCATGCAATGGCTGTGAAAAACCAAATCTATGTAACAAAAAGACCAAGTCTCTTCTGTCCTCCTTGATGGACAGGGATCGTTTATTCTGAATAAGAAATGTATGCGTCTTTGGCAATTGTCTGACGAAGATGCAATATTTCTGGATGGTGACAGAAGTATCATTATGCAGATTCTAATGGGATTAAAAGGAGGAGCTTGAAAAGGTGATGATCTTAAAACATCTATTCTGAGAAAAGCAATAACACTTTAAAAAGTAATGTATGCAAGATTAAGTAGAAAAGATGGTAACAGTTGCTTTTTTTAATTTATTCTCGACCTTTACAACCCATCAAAAAGTTAATTTAAAAAAAAAATCTGCACAAAGCAGACTGCCTGTATTTGACCTAATAAAACAACAAAAAAAAGGTATTAGCTCATAAACCATAATAATGATATGCACTGCTAGGTAAGTAATAAAATAACCCGATAAGACACATTGAGCAGTATGATTGAAATCTAGAGGAGTGCCAAAATTAGCCTGCAGTTCAATATCAGGGGCTGACTATCATTCCTCAGGCTGCCCACTCTAACGGATCAGCCTCTAGTGCTGGTGACACCATCCACAGCTCTGGCACCCAGGCCAAATGCCTAACTTGTGTAATGATTTCTACAGGCTAATCCTAGCACACAAAACTCATACTAGTACCAAAACCTGCCAGTGGGAAGTCTAACAAAGGCCTGGAGTCCAGGCCAGATGATGCTAACGCTGATTACTGCTACCTAGAAATCAGGAACAAACCACAAGAACATCTGAAAACTATTTCAAAAACCCAGTTGAACAAGGAACAAATTTGTATGGCAATAAAAATCCCCAGAATTTAAACCTGGATGCTGTCCACGTGCAGTAAGTAAATAATTAGGTTCTATTATTGGTATTACTGCTCAAACTTTTGAAAATAACATGTAAGGTATTTGCAATCAAATAGATCACGTTGGTGGACACGATCAAAATGGGAGAAAGTTTGATTTATTTGCTTTATATTTTTTTCCAGAAAAATTTTAATCGTATTATTTTTAATATAATTAGAAGTGCTGTAATGCATGGCTCAGGCAACAAGAATCTTCCCAAATTCAAAAAACAAGAAAAAAAAAATTAACAACTTTAATAATAGTCCATAATAAAGCTGAACAAATAATTCACAACAAACACATCAGTTACTGATCTAATTTTAAACTCTTTTTCTGTTTACAGAATGTCTGTAATGCTTATAAGATCAGTTAATATACATTTTCATTATCTGAATTTAGTCAATGACATTTAAAGGTACTCTCTTAAATCTGAAGTTTGTCATAAGCTTATGATTAGAAAAAGCTATTTTTGCAAATTGTTACTAGTCATTATTGTGCAAGTGCTAATTAGTCCTCCGCTGCATTTGCTTTAATTTTATTTTTAGACAAATCACAGACCATGTGACACAGCTCCACTGCCTGACAGGACTGCTATTATATCTAGAATGTGTTCAGATATGAATCATGTAAAATTAGAAAATTCTATGAATAAGGTTTATTAAGGCTTATCTTATTCCTAAAAAGCAATATAAAAGTTCAATAAATTTATTTTTCAAATTCAGGTGAGTCTGAGAAGGCATCTGAGAGAACACCCGAGATGTTTTTCCTTTTGCTACTCAGCCTCTTTTCACATGCAAGGAAGAGCTCTGCCCTCTGTAGCTGACCTCTCTCTGTCGGCGAGGCAGAGACTTCCTCACGTTGTTGGATCCTTGTTTATTGTACCTTTTCTCTTGTCCTGTATTTCATATGCACACTGCCTTTTGTGTATGATCTCTCTTGTTAAAAAGCAGCTGACAACTCATTCTACACTACATGGCTGGCTTTAACACGTGAATTTTGGCTACAAGTGTTCCAATCCTGCACTACACAGCAACCTCAAGGCCTGCTGACCTCCATCATCTGGATCTTCAAAATGCATGCTGATACTTCTTTCCAGTGCTGTACAGAAGACATGCAGCAGGGTATATATGCAAGATGGAAAGTTTATGGTGCATCCTAAATATACTATTGTTTTTAATTTGGGAAAGGATATAACTTCAGAGTGGGCATTGCTTTATGTGTTTTAGGAAAAAAAACCCAAAAAAAACCAAAAAGAGAGAATAAAACTTGTTGTCAAACATGCACCAGCAACACAACTACAGGTACCATAAAGCTGAAGCACATGAGCTCATGGCATTGGGAATTATCTTCTCCCAGAGCAATACCACTGGCAATGCTGAATGCTTCTAATGTTATCCGTAAAATGTTGTTAAAATTTGTTGAAATTGATGAAATTGGATGGAATGACATATGTGCATGAGGGACTGCTGTTCCCACACACGTAAACTTCCAACACCGGTGCCAGGACAGGTCCCTGGTCAGCCAGAAACCACCCCAAACTGCTGTGTTTCTGTGACCTACTGTCTCCAGTGTCAATTAGAGCTACAACAAAACCTTATTGTCTGCTACCCGTTTGCTTCTATATTTGTAGTGACATATACCACGCAGTTATATGAATAATGATATATTAATATATAATGCAGCTATATACACAGTGTGTCTCATAGGACTAACGGAGCAACACATAGAGGGTGAGCCCACACCCTGGGATTCATCTAGTGTTCATTATTTCTGCAGCTGAGACATGGTGTAAGATTGCAATTTATTTTTCCTGGAGTTGGAAATAGAATAGAAAAACAAATAGAAGAGAAAAAATGGATGTACATGAAATTTGTAAATAAAAATTAATTTTTGACACAAATAAATGATGGAATTGGCTTATATTAATACTTATAACCAAGACTGAAGCTACTTAATACAGGCCCATGTGACAGTCCAAATGTTCAGGAGATTGAAGTTCAGGGTGGTATTTGGGAATATTAACGTGCTTATGAAAAACCATTCTCATTTTTAAAACCTATTTAAAACCTATTAATTCAAGCAGTATATCATGTTTAAGTGTTGGATACGTTCAAGTCAGCATCTGATCACACCTTTATACAAGTCAAACGTGAGCACCGTTGTTGGTTTCACCACAGGGAAAAATCACTGTGGGATCAGAATCTGATCTGTTCGTAACAAACTGGGAGATAGTATTTTTATCAATGGCACGTAATTGCAACATGCACGCTGTTTCAGAGAAGAAATCATATTTTAGTAGCACAGATAACAAGAATATGGGGGGTAAAATAACCTCAGCTGATGTAATTTTAAAAAATTATATCATTTAAAAAATGATATTATTTTTAAAAGTACCTAGTACTGGAGGTTATTTTAAAGGTAAAAGGTAAAATGAGGATTCTTAAATACAAACCCTGAAAGATTTCCTACTTGATTCTGGTTTCTCTCACTGCTGTATGAGAACAGAGGTGATAAATGAGATTTCATGTATTAGGGAATATAAATAACAAATATTAAGCAGGCGTTTTTGCTAAGTCTACTGCTTCACACAGCAGACATGCCATGATCTTGAAACAGCAATATTAAGACAAACTCAACGTGAGTTGGGCTACGGTTGCTAGTGCAGCCCTAATTCTGCCCTGTGCTCCTGCATTACGAGGAAGGGTTTAATTACCCCATCCCACTCGCTTGGCACAGGACCACAGCTAGAGCATAACCTTCACTAAAGAATCAATTTCCTTGGGGATTTTCCTGCAGTGGTCATAACAACAACAGGTGAAGGCCTGATGAAAATGAATTGATTTCTCAACTTCGCTATTTTTTCCGCATGAACAACTGCCGCGTTTGCCACAGCCTGGTTCCTGGGAACAACTGCTTTTGTTCCGAGTGAAACTGGCTGAGTATAGCCTGACACGGACATGCAGCATGGAAAATTTCACCTCTAAAACCAATGAAAAGAGGCTCTGATAGCTGGAAGTGTCAGGAAACCTTCCAGCACCACTATTTCCCAATAATTTCCCAATAATATGCGCAGATCCTCAACTGGCATCAATTGCATTCCATGTAATGATTTCAGTAATGTAAATTAAATCCAGTAATGATTTCTAGGATTTAAAACCCACCTTAAAAGGCTGTATTTGAATAAAGATGAAAAAGACACAAGGTTAGGAGACTAGATTATAACTGGTGGTCTAAACCAGAAAAAGATGCTAATGTGAGGACACTGAAAATAAAAACTACAAAACAACAGAAATTCATCTGTTTGCACAAACATAAAATAGAGAGAACAGTGACTGATTAGCACCAGGGAGCAAAACAAAGCAACTATTAGTTTGTCAATTATTTAGACACAAATATGTGATTAGTTAGTCTTTAATTTGCTTTAATTCTCCTTTAAAGGTGGTTCTTTCTATGTGCTCTCTCTTCATTCTCTGTGGTTTCCATTTTCTCCAAGAAAAGAAAGCAACCAAAATAGTTGGGTTTTTTTAATGAATAAACTGAGAAGGTACATCACCAAGGCTGACACTTAGAAGGAATATTCAATTAATTAGCAAATAAAAGTGTATTTTTCTTGAGGGCTAAGTATTTAAATTAGCTATCAATAATTTAGATACTACTCATCTCTAGCTAGCAGGCTTTATAATGAAGAGATCTAAGTATTTAAATGCTTCCCACTAATTGTTGCCTCCACACACTAAAAGTTGCCTGTTTCTTAATAGATTAAATGTTAGGATAACTGCCTTAATTAAATTAAGGGAAGTGGTTTGACCCCTGTACTCAGCACTGGCAAGGCCACATCTTGAGTACTGCATTCAGTTGTGGGCCCCTCACTACAGGAAGGACAAGGAGGTCCATGAGGCATGTCCAAAGAAGGGCAACAAAGCTGGTGAGGGGTCTAGAGCACATGTCCTATGAGGAACAGCTGAGAGAGCTGGAGTTATTTACACTGGAGAAAAGGAGGTTCAGGGAAGACCTTATCACTCTCTACAACTACCTGAAAGGAGGTTGAGAGGTAGAGGTTGGTCTATTCAACCAAGTAACAAGTGATAGGACCAGAGGAAATGGCCTCAAGTTGCACCAAAGAAGTTAAGACTGGATATTATGAAGAATTTCTTTACTGAAAGGGTTATCAGGCACTGGAATGGCTTGCCCAGGACAGTGGAGGAGTCCCCATCCCTGGAGGCATTTAAAAGTCATGTAGATGAAGTGCTGAGGGATATGGTTTAGACAGTGTTAGGTTAAGGATTGGACTTAATGATCTTAAAATTCTTTTCCAATCTAAGAAATTCTGTGATTCTATGAAATTAAGGTTTCCCTACATAGTATAGTAGCTGCTGCAGGACAAGTACTCAGAAACTCATAGAATTTTAATGTTTAAGGCCTGATCTTGCAAAAATTCATGAAAAACAATAAAAGTTCTCTATTTCACTAGTTTCCTTTAGCAAACTGAAATCCAGAGTCGACAAATATATAGCTTACCACTGGAATCTACCTAAAAAGCTACAACATGCAATATGCATAATCTTTCAGCTGGTACTTTTGAAATGTGTTTCTCCTAGTCTCAGAATTTGTTTTTGCAGATGCTGCAGACTTGACACTTTGAGAGCTCTACTCCAACCATGTATATGTGAGCACCAAAGACTAGCAATTGCATGGGCCAAGGAGTGTTCTTCAAGGAGAAGCTTGCATTTTGGCATACCTGCATGTCTGAGCTTAGACTTGAATTTCAGGTGTCTCCAACTGGGGTTTATAGTCCTACAGTCAGGAAAGGCAGACAAAAGAATGAGCTTCCAAAGGGACACTGCTCTATCACTCTAGAACAAGAGCTGGTTAGTTTGTTTGGTTTTTTCCAAGACACAACATCCTAAGGCTTTCAGGAGGACACATTAAATATCTTTGCCTGTATTCAAACGTGAGCGGTGGGAATGACTTGAGTCCCCAGAACAGAGCGAGGCTTTTCATTTAAGCATTTTTCCTTCTTGTACTGGCCTTTATCACAAAATCACATATAACCAGAATTTAAAGAAGATACCTTACACACCAGTTTTAATCTTGTCTCCCTGGGAAAGAAAGGAAATTCCCTTCCATTTCTTTTCTTTCCATCTCACGTCATTTTGTTCTCACCCTCAGTTTCAGATAAAACAACTTGCTCCTCCCTGTCCCCACAGAACACACATTGTGTAGTTTGAATTCCCAAAAGAAATCTCACAAGCTTCTATGTGTTATTTCTATCATCATCTTTTTTTCTCTCTGTTTTCTTTTTTTTAGAGGAAAAAATATCAACAAAGATAAATATAAAAAATAAAAATATTATAAATAAAAATATATTTTTTAAAAAAAGTCAACAAAGGTAAGGAACATAGGGTCCCAAATCCCTCCATGCAATTATCTCCCGTGTTCTTGAGGGTTGTAGAGATGAGGCTACCACTCTTCAGAAGAAAACACTTTAAAAAAATAAAATCTTTACAATAATAAGTAAATCTTTTTTAATAATCTTTTAGCACTTTTGTTATGCAACTTTTTGCCTTATGTTAGACACGAATTCTCTCTGAAATATCAAACTCTTTCTTGAGTAGAAGTGTCACAGACATAATGTGAATTACTAATGTTTTACCCTTGTTAAAGGTCAAATAAAAGTCTTCTTACAAAGCTTATTTATCAGATTGCTGTTCTATGTTCTTCAGGACAGATCTCAGCTGGAGTAAGCTGCGCTAACTCCGGGAGTCCTGATCATTTACCCCAAATTGAGAAGCTGACCCCTGGTTTCTAAACACCCAGCTTTCAAAAGCAGAAACAGAGAGAGAACAGTTATACTGAGGAACAGAAGGGATCTGAAAGAGAGTTAGAGTGCCTGATGTGACATTTCCACGCTGTTATATGAAATTTGCAATGGAAATAAAGCAGAGCAGCAGCTCTTCCTACCTTAGGCTCTATAGCCACTGAATGCTGTGCACCCCCTGGAAGCAGGGCTGACACCTTTTTGCTGTCAAAAATTATTCAAAAGAGGGGGGGAAAAAAATCATCTGTAGCTGCAGAGACTTTTTTCTGCCTATTGCCATAAGCACCTCCTGCAGAGTCAGGAGGATGGTGGGACTGCATTATTAAACACTCTGCCCCCTTCCCAGGCGCTCTCAGCTTGCCTGATCTCTCTGAGAACACACATTTCTGAGCAGCTCTCCCAGGTCAGGCTGTGGTGCTTGATAAATGCGGATACAGCAGACAGAAGGAATTCAGGAGAACTGGAAACTGGTGATGGGCATTTTGAGCATTTTGGCAATACAGAGTTTATTATTTTCCCCTACTAACAGTGGACAGAATATTCTAATTAAAGAAAAATTTGAAATGTAAGGGGAAAGGGAAATTAAAGCCATTTTTGACTACTCTCATGTCCTGGCTCATTTTATATGCTATTTAATCATATACAACTGGGGATAAGTACTAATACTTGAATGGTTGATGATCTATGTCAAAATAATACGATTGTTTTACCCTAATTGTTCACCTAAAAGATAAGATGTTGAAAGTAGTATACACAGCATTAACCCAAAACTGTTTTCCTGAGAAGAAAGACAAAGTTATGATCTAAAGTTTTATCCAGATTCAGATCAGGAGAGGAGTTTGTGGATAATGTAGCATCCGTTCCTGCTTTTTAGGGCTGTTAGGAAAGAACAGACCTGCTGCAACATGAGATTTCACAGTGAAGGGTTCTCCGCAGGGAAAATTTACAGAATTGATGGGTTTTTTCTTTAATTTCACTTATCCCAGATTACCTGCTTAGAGGATTATTGGTCCTACTCACAGGATGTTTTCACCCAACTGAATGCAGAAGTTTACAGAGTGAATGTCATTGCAACAACAGCATTGCACCAGTCCATTTTTAGAATGAATAAAAAGTGTGGAGTGAGAGGAGACAGTACCCTCAGAGACAGGACCCAATGCTTTGCTCTGCTCTATATCCCCTTGACCTTTAGCCTGTAAGGGCTCACGAAGCTTTTGTGATCACCATTTCTATCCAAAAAGGAAACCACAAGGATAATACACTTGGTTGTACCTGAGGGATAGAAATGAAAAGTGAGGCATGGATTTGCCTGATATTTTCAGGTGACTAGACTGGCTAACAACAACTTCATCAAATGGAATATTGATTCTTTTGATGATAACTCCAAGCACAATCCTATTTGAATTCAGCTCAACCTAATTGCTATTTATCTGGCATTAAGGAAAAAATACAGCAAAAAGGTTTTCCAGTTTAATGTACCGTAGCCTGTGAAGCTATTTTTAAGCTTGACTGTACGTTGGGGATCTCTTGTGCAGAGACAGACAGCTGTCAAAAAAAAAGATACTAAATATTTAACTGGCTACTTTCATCCACTGCTTTTTCATCAAATTCCATGGTAAGGAAAAAATAAGTAACAACACAAACCGCTTCGGGCAGAGTACACAACGGAATAATATTGTCTAGGAATGTTTTGCATATGTTATTGATGAAGGTATGCACAGACTTATTTTGGGAAATGATGCGTGAAATATACTGTATACAATGAATGCTACCAGGATATCCTGCAAGGAGAAAACACCTTCCCTCCTTAGGATTTCTAATGTTTTAGAACATTTCAAGCACTTTAACTTGGAGAGACAGAAATATAATCAAATGGAAAGGCTATAATAATTAAACTGGTAATGCTGACACTGAACTTCCATGGTCATAAGCCATAGTACTTAATAAAGGTAATATTTCATTCATATTGATTATTTTGTATTTCAGGTCCAGAGGCCAAATTCCATTTCTTATTATCTATGAAAAAAAAGACAAAAGATTTCAACTAAAGCCTTAGTCATCCAATAAAAAAATAACTGCTGCTTGCCAACTGACTGATAATTACACACAAACAGTAAGAGAAGCAGGGATAGTACATCAGAAAACGGACTGTGTTAATTAATGGGGTAAGTTCAGCTTTAGTAATTCATGCAAATATTTCAGTGCATAAGGATTAGTGGTTTGCAGCACATTTTGGAAAATAAGCACTTTGTATGCAACTGTGATACAAATGTTCTGGAGGGCCACTACTGTTAAAATATACTCCACGTAATGATGGTTGAATCACATTACTCCTCGGTCAGCAATAGCTGTGAAAACTCCTAGAAACAAATTTACAATGATAGTTTGAGCTTAATCTTGAGTCATGGCATTGGCCAGGTTTACCTAAACTCACAGTTTTTTTCCAAAAAGGAAGGAATACATTTTGACCATCTGAATCAGGCATGGTTTGAGGGCAGGACAGCTTGAAAACTGAGTCTGGTAAGCATGAATAACAGACTGACAGAACTGTTTAGACTGGAAGGGACCTCTTGAGATCATATAGACTAACCTAGGAGTTGAGTACTATATTTCTACACTGAAGAGTTATTTTTAGTTGAGGTCATCACTGCAGGTGCTTCACTGGCTGAATTCTGTACTGCTGCCTGTAGCTGAATATTAGGCTTTTTCCTGGTTTCTACAAGACTATGAAAAATAGCTGCAAAAAGATTTCAGAAAAACTTTAATTAGAAGACAAAGAGGAGGAATAAGGATTCCATAATAACCTGTAAGTGATTTTTTTTGGAAATCACTTTACCAAGAGTTGTAATGATAGATACAAAAGCAAAACAGGAAGGTGGAAAACAAGAAGAGCTCCCAAACTTTAATGTCCAATGGGCAATATTAAAAAACAAGTCACACTTAAACTTCAGGCTTGGCTGTTTTTTTACCTCAGTCATGACTTTTCCATTTTTGTGGTCAAAACATCAAGAGAATTGCCCATGAAATTTTTCATTGATTTATTTCCACAGTATGGCAAACTCATTTAATTGCTTCTGAGTAAAGGCTTTTACCTTCAAAAGAAATATACTTCCAACTACATGTCATCAGGAGACACTTCAAAGAGGAAGATGGTTTCCTTTTTTCCTAAACATAACAAAATTCCTTCCTATTTCTACAATCCAGAAAAAAATGTCCATAAAATTCAGCATGGCTCTTCATAAAAGTTTTCTTCCCATATTAATCTCTCAGAAGATTTGGTCTCAAATTCTGCTTATTAATCCAGGCTGAAAACTGGGAATGGTGGAAGACAGGTATCACAAGGTGGGGAAGAGAAAGGAGGCTTACTTATGACATTCACACATTACAGTGAAGATTTCAGTTTTGGAAACCAGAGGCATAATCCCTTCTCCCTAAGATAGGCAACTTGCTCAGTCTTTTTTTCAGTATCTGATACACCCTGATAAACAAAAACTGGATGAATATAAAAGATGTTGGAAGTGTTCTGCATTTTGGATAGATTTTGGAAACACAGATATGAAGAGCTGCAGAACTGATGTAGTGCTTCAAAGACTGGCATAAGAAGCTTTATACACATGGGGAAGGCTGTGTAAAATAATGGTCCTTTTTTCCTAGCCCAATCTTCCACACCAGGCCAAAAAGGTATTCACCATGGAAATGAGTGGTAAGTTCATACAAACATCTGATGAGCTAAAACCAGCCACATGTTCAAGTACAAAAGGTGAGATATCTGTAATCTCTTAAATTGGTTTGAGAAAAAGCAAACAAGACAGGAAGTGGGAAGGTTTTCTATTTATCTTTTTTTAATTGTAGACCATGTCAGCCTTCTGAATTTTAATGAGATAATTTTCATGACCTTTAAGTGAAGCTGGCTTACAAGCTTTGAGCACTTGCAGTGTGCATGACAATATAATAGTAATTTTTTTTTTATTCTATACGTATTTGGCAGTGGAAGCTGAAAAAAAAAAGCCACAAAACCCATAGAAAACGAAGCTAAATGTGAATTCTCAACTTTGAGCACAAGGCTCAGAGTTCGGAGGGTTGCATCATTCTGAGTTATGAAACAAAAGGTTATTTCATGCAAAAGGAACTGTCCCCATTGGCTCACTATGACTCACACTGCCACCCCTGATGACAGTGCACTAAAATGATAGACATTTGTGTAAGCTTTAAGAATACTCCAGAAACATTCATAAATTCACCACCTAGCAACAAAGGAAGTCAAGCTCTGTGAAAAAAATCAGGAAGGTCCATATTCCTTCAACAAAATGCTGAGATGAGCAATCATTAAATCCTATACAAAAAAAAAGTGTTATTATTTACCTCCAAAAGCTAGGATTTCCTTGGAATTACTTCCATTACAACAGACTATAGAGCTGGAAGACATGGAAAGACTAAGAGCTTTTGCTGCCTTTTTATGCCATGGCATATCAAGTACCTAAGTCCTTTGAGGCCTCAGGACCAGGTATTGATATTAATCTTCTGTATGTGCTTTATTGTTTTTTCTCCAGTTTATTTCCAAAGTGTGAAGCCTGCTTTCAAAACCCAGCAGAAGATATTCTGCTAGTGGAAGTCTCAACACGAATCCTGAAGGAGAACGTTTTATCCTTCTGAAGTCAAGCTTTTATATAACATTTTTTTTCACGTTATTTTGTGTAGTCAAAGAATCTGAAAAAATTAGTACAGCTGTTACAGGTAACAAGAGTTTTGTTGTAGTTGTTGCCATTTCAGATATATTCACATGAAAGTATTTCAATGGACTTCTGCAGCCAAGTTAATCCTGAAGTCACAGACTCTAATAGCTCCTATTCAGAACAATATTTGAGCATCTCCATCTGAAACTTTCTGTCAGTTCTCTGCATTTCCTCCAGCTTGGAGCAGACTGATTTAATTCGTGTTCCAAAAACAGCTAGAGTTCTCCAGTTTGGCTGCAAGATGCTTCAGCAGAACATGTTTTGGAGAGTTTTTTCTGTTCATGCAATCACCTCAATCCTCATTACTCAAACAAATCATACCTTAACAGATTATTTCTGGCCTCCCTCTCATTTTTTTTCCATAACAGGTCACAGACGCATGAATATAGGTAAACAGAAATCCTTCTGTGTTTATAATTAGAACACAGGCATTGTTTTTTGCCTACAGTCATGTTAAAAAATACTTTCTTCTAATTTTTGCTTCTTTTCTTTCCTGTTCTTTGTGTGGCCACTGAGGGAAAGAGATAAGGTTGTCTCAAAGTTGCTAAGGCTACCTTCTGCATTGATTTCCTTCTTTTTTGTTTCCTCTGCTTATTACAAGTTTTTCAGAGTAGCCTTATCTCTGAATTTTTTAGGCTGAACATCTGAAGCATAAGATAACATCCTTACAATGTTCTTTCTACCTTCCATTCACTGGCATGAGTTCACGGCTTCATTATTATTTTTGAACTCTCCAGTTGGAAATGAAATGTCAAAAGAGGAGACAACAAACAACCCACATGATAACTCATGTGATATGAGGATTTATAAAATCCACTGTTATTTCCCTGTTTAAGTTTCAGAGGCAGTTCATCAAACCAGTACAAAGCTCTTGGCACAGGCAGCTGTTAAGAGATCTTGTCTCTTGCAGAACTGCCTGGGAAACCACGATGAAAGGGAACCTCATTGGGGTAGGCACTGTTCAAAACTGCTGAACTGGATTAAAGCTGCTTTGTACTGCTGGATGAACACAAAGCAGTCAACACGTGCTTATGAGCCCAAACCCTAACATAGCCAACTAGTCTACGTTAGTTTGCAATTAATTAGCAGTAGACTTGTAGGATTCTGCACTGAGAAGCGAGACATGGTGTGGGAAAAATGGATATACATCCTTGTTTCTGTATGGATATATCTGCAATCTTCTAAAGACAGAACTAGATCTTTTCTCAAGACAAGACTAAGTGTAAAGGCAACCTGATGCACTCTAAATCACGTGCCACCACACCCACAGAGCTGGCAAACAGCCTCTGTGCTGAACCAGCCTGCAAAACGCTCGCGTAGAATGCCAAAGGTGTGCTCAGTGGTTAAGCCTCTCCCTGAACTGCTTTTCTGACACTTCCATAAAGCACTTCCCGAGACTTCAGCTGCACTTCAGTGTGTGTAACTCTGAGACCAACACTGTAAGCCACAACAACTGGAATTACTTGATCCACCTGTGGAAACCCTCACCAAGGCTCCACAATCTCTCACCATCAGTTCACTAAACCTCAGCATTTATTGTGTTATGTTGCTGATGGTCTAAGTGCACCTGATAAATGCCTTTCAAGTACCTCTGCACAGCAATTTGTGTTTGCCTTACTGATACATATTCTTTAGTTAATTACTGTGGTGACAAGCTGCCCTCTCAGCTCAATGGATCATCTTCCGAGGAGAGAGAAATTTAGGATCACACCAGCAAATAGTTTAGAAGATCTTTCAGTCTGGATTTCCATTCTCTATAAATCTCTCCGGGAAAGTGGATTACTGTCAGTTTTCAGCTATGTTACACCTATTTTTAAATAGCAGAGTGATTTCTTTGTTTTGTTGTTTGAGTTTTCCATCAATGTGTGATATGACAAATACTAACGAAATCAAGTTCTCTGTGCATTTACTTGTGGAGCATGGAAAATTAGTAGTAAAAACAACCTATAATGACCTAAGAATAAAAGCACTTGAAATAAACCACGCTTATTAAGCCCCTTCTAATTGTAACAAGGGACAGAAAAAGGTTGCTCTGCTATATTGACATGCTGACAAATCCAGAAAGAATGAGTTTCAAACACTGGTCAATGCATTGTCCTTTTAAAGTGCAAATGCAAACTTGGGTTAAACCTAGATTCAGATCCAGCAAATGTAATTAAATGAGTGTGATAACAGTAGACCCAGTTAGAGTGAGCTGTTGGATAATTCATGCCTATGACTTACAATGGCTAAATAAAGCCACTGTTAACATTTTAATCTACTTTCAGTTAAATATAAACACAGGGAAGTAATTAAGTTATTATTTTGATGCAAAGAAAAGATTGGCACAGGTGTTAAATTTCTTAAAAGGTAAGGATTATGGAGGTATGAGATACTTCCCTGAAATTGTCCCTGAAAGTGTAAGGAGAGGACAATTCCCAATTCTCATTAAAAAAAAAAATACATAAACCTCATAGCAACCTAAATATCATATATTTTGAAAACATCTCTCATACTTACTATGCCTCATGGTATATAATATATGAAGGCTTGCTATTATGTTTTAGAAGACTATGAACAGAAGAAAGTTTTACAGAGTGGTTATTCAAAAAGCTTCAGGAAAGGAAAGGGAATTCTGGTCTCCATCCTTATTACCATTATTATCCATAACATCCATGCACAGAAACCAAAACAGAAACTGAGAAATCCGTATCATCTTGTGCAAGGGAAAATAAATAGCTGAAACTTACTGCAATTGATGACTCTACTGTCTTTAATGACAAGATTATGTTGCCTACACAGCTAGAACTTACATATCCAAAGTGTACAAGCCTTGTCAGAAATGGTAAGGACTAATTAGGCAGACTGACATGCTAGCTGAGATGTTTTGGTTTACTTTAAATATGCATTTGGGTCACTAATGCAAACCTGTATTTTCAAGTGCTTTGAGTTTCATCCTTACATCTTGTTTGGCAACAGCCCCAAACTAAAGTTATCTAATACATACGAAGCCTGACTCTCCTGCTCTGCAGAGGGCAAACATAACTAGCTCATGTGACATACACAATTTTGTTGCTCCTTGTAATGACTACAGGAATGGTTAAAGGCTCCCTTAAGCTTCTTTTTTCCAAGATTAATTTGTAAATTCCATGTACAGAATAACTGTGAGGTGGGAGACAAACGGAACCCAGTTCTACAACTGTAACTTACAGGCTACAATTTTGCATAGTCTCAGAACAAACCTTCCATGCTCTATCATTCTACAACTGAGACTCTGCCAAGTTCTCATTTAACTCATAAATGTGATACCTAACCAGTATATCTTAAAGGAAAAAAAAAAAAAACCAACAACACAAAAAAACCCCACCTCTTTCTACAGCTATGTAATTTTAAATGCTCCCTCTCAGCTACTGCCAAGTGCAAGGGAATGTGTACCATCCTTGCAGGGATGGTATGGGATACACCTCCTAGCCAGCTCCAGGCAGCTGCCCTGGTTTTTGCCCCTCTCAGCTTAAGCTCTTGCTAACAGCCTGCACCCCATGTCTGGCCTCTGATTTTACTCCAAAGAAACCAGGATAGAAGTCCAAGCCACTACACTCGTGCATCTCAGCGCTTGGCTTTTGGGAAGGAAATGATCCATGGAGTTTGTCAAAACAAGGCTGGTTTGGTATAAACCTTTCCACACTCAAAGCTTACAGGATGTACTTGTAAAGTGTAAACTTTATGCAAGTATCAAAAAATGAACCCCATCCACTTCCAAATCTCATTGGAAACCCAACATGCTAAGTGCTTGAGAGGTAAACTAGGCTGAAGAAGTCCTAAAATTGGCTTTCTAGATACGAGGGTACCATGAGAGTAAAATCAGAACTCTTAAACGTAGATTTCAGAGACTATAAACTTCTGCTCTCCTGAAGTTAACTACACAAAATTGTTCTTTGGGTGGTGTTACAAATATTTCTTCCTGTGAACGTTCCTAAACCACACACATTTATGCAGCATATTGTAAGATCAGCGCTGCCTTGCATAGCTGCGTATACCCAAAAAGCAAATACATCTGTCATTCTACCTACTGTCTCCAGGCAACACAGAGCTCTAATGGAAGGCAATTTCTTAAAAGCAACAAAAAAAAAAAGAAAAAGAAATAGGTTTTCAAGCATAATAGTCCCTACACCTCAAAGTCATTTTTTAGACTTCAACAATCAGATTGATTTTGCTGAGTATGGTGAAACTTTCTGATTTCAGAGACACAAGCATTTCTTCTAAACATAACATTTCCTACTCCTGTACAGTTGGCACTTCAGCGGAGTAAATGAACAGTTTAGTCCAATTCCAGCTGAACAAGTGAACCAATTATGATAGCACACTGCACACTGACAAGTTCTTATAATGGCGTTCCTAGGAGACAGAGAATAAACAGATGAAATCTTAATTAGTCACACCCTCAGGCTTTAGCTTCATGACAAAAAGGCTACTAATGGGACAACCTACAGAATATTACCTGCTCCGCCTGTTCATTTGGTTATATTTTTGCTGCTTGTCTAATAGACTACATTCACTTACAAACAAAAAGAACAAAGATGTGAGGCTGAACTGACCTAATGAGGAAATAAAGAAAAACTATGTTGTAGATAGATGGAAGAAAGTAGTATTGTAATTTTTATCTACAAGGAAATGGGAAAAAAAAAATCTCATAAGATTTTGATGTTTATTAAGTGTAAATTATAGCTATGCAACATATCTATAAAATGGCTCAGATCTGTCAAAGCCACACACCCCCCTGATACATTGTCAAGAAACTCCAAACATTAAGTGGCGTATCAATGGTAATATAAATAAATAAATAAATCCTATTGCACAGGATCTTTATAACCAATTCTAGGCAGTGATTCTAATCCATGATTCACGGCAGGCAATCTCCAGACCCAGATGAGACCCACATCTGGCAGCAGATGCCAGCATGGTTGTCTCTCACCCGGGGTGGTTTTGCTTGGCTACGTTGCTTTCCCCTTACGGTCCAAGCTCCCTCCCTGCACAACGAGGCAATTAAATTCCCTTTCCACTCTCTGAAGTTCCCTTGGCCCCTACATCTCCATTCCAGCCAGCATACTCCGTGCTAGCCTAGGAGTCTGGAATCCACCCTCACTCCCAGACATCGTGTGTCCTCAGAAAACCCTTGATTGCCCCATCCATAACACAGGGGTCAGTAAGGGAGCCCACGTAGCCCACTCTTGGCAAAATGGCCAGGATTGTAACTGCTTCTGCAATAGGAGGCTAAACACATGCAGGGTGCATGCCTCAAAAGCCAATCAAGTCGATTTGGGTGCTGCACCCATCTGGGTGGGGTGCTGCACCCATCTGGGTGCTGGCAGCACAGAGCATCATGTGGGACTCCCACCTGGACGTTGGCTTTCTCAGTGTTTGTTTTTGTTGGCAGGGTCTGGGGAAGAAGCTGAAGGAGAGGGGCAGAAGCTGGGCTGGAAAGACTACACTGGCATGGGAATCGGGGTGTATGGGGCCACTCGTCATCCCTGAAGAGGGGACAGGGGCCTGCACCCCAAACCTGCTCAACAGGGAGGAAGGGAAGGTAGAGCTTTTTAGTTCTATAATGATGTTAAGAAATTTGTTGTTACAACAGATTTAAGTGTCTATCACTGTGATTTATTTGTTGTATTACTGATCTTGAATTCATAGTTCATTGAATGCCAGTTAATTACCAATAGTTAATTAACACATAGCTTGCTTCAATCACGATTTGAATTAAACTACATAAATAAAGCAGGGTTGTTGTTTTTTTTTCTGGCAACAGAGTTAATTTCTATTCCTTCACCTTTCCCTTGCCTTGTCACTTGAGATTACAATTCTTAAAGGAAGAGACAAATCTTTTAACTGTGCATTAGTCAAAGTTCAAATAAAGCTGCAATAATAAAAAACTGTGTTCTAGATAAGCTCGTACAATATGGGAAGCTAATACAAAGCAAATTGCTAAAATTTCTCAGGCTGCTATTTCAAGTGCTGGCAAAGCTTGTTAATATGGTTTCAGCAGTTAAGATTAATTTGTTTTCTCCTATTTCAGCTTCAGATTTCTTCCTAGATGAAATGCTTCAGCTATATTTATCTTTTTGTTCTATAAAAAACATCATCGTCACTTTCCTTACAAATAAATCATTGGGTTACAGATAGACTCCATCATCAACTCAGGGTTAAAATAAATTAGCTGTTAAGTCAATCTTTGTGCTTTACATTCCTTATTTAAATTAAGTGTTACTAGGTTGACTAAGACTGGAGGAGGACAGAGGACCCTGAACCAGAGCTAAAAGAAGGCAGGCCCTCATTAAAAACTTGGGCTTGAGTAACTTGAGCTAGGAAATAGGGATCAGAGTTCTTTGGGTCCAGCAGATGACATTTTTAACTGTGGCCCAGAATAAAAATATAGATCAAATGTGATCTATATGGGAAGAGACACCAATATCTGCAGATGGGCACACGGGCATAAAATTTTCTATATCTTTAAAAAATAATAAATAAATAATGATACATAAATATATTATAAACTGTTTTCTCATACCCCCTATTTAAGCTGTGTAATGATAAACACCTTGTTTGTCACTAAAATCGTAGGTTACTGTTGCAGTCTCATCTGAAGGAGCAGTGATGATGCACTTCTGTTTAACAGTCAAGTTTTCGAATGTTAAATTAGTCTTGTAAAGAACTGAGAGTTTTCAAACGCTTACATGGGGTACACATTAACTTTTACTTCAGTGTTGTCCAGCAGTAGTATCAAAATCAAATCGACTACATGCCATAAAAAATGTATGCTTTGAACTGTCGAGTGAACTATGAATTATCTACCCTTAACCTAAGCTGGTTTTGGTACCACCCTTTCTAATCACAATTTACTTGGCAATAAACCTGACCCCCCCAAAGTACAAAACATTATCAGTTTTCTGAAGAACCACCGTTCTGCCCATTTTATAAGTTTCTTTCAAATAAATGTAGGACCCGGTGACAGATAACATCCAAGAAACAAGAATAAAGTTTAATAACAACATGATGAGAGTAAATAGCCTGTGGGCACAGCAATAACAAATGATTTATATCTCAGCAAGCCGTGACGAAATAGGAAAGAATAATGCATTGGAAGTCAGCATGTAACGCTGTCTTGCAAAGAAAAGAAACACAATAAGGTCATTTACCCTGGAACAGATAGAGTCATTCTCTCCGTATCAGGCCATGGCATCCCATTATGAAATGAAGTACTTCAAAATTAGAGCATTAGGAATTTTGATTGACCCAAATATCTAACTAAGCTATTTGCCTCCCACAGTCTTTTACTTCCACTAGATTTCTGATTATTTTATTTCATTGCTTGGGTCCTTCCACCTTTATAACCTGTGACCTCATTGATAAATACTTCCCTGCTCTCAGGATTTTGCAGCACCTGGTGATCTTATGATCAGACTTCCTGACATCATCTCAAAAGTGAGGGCACAGCACTATTCTTATTGCTATGAAACAGAATCAGACAATTTCAAACTTTGAAAACCATCAGAAGAATAGAAGCAGTGCAGTTTGAAGGTTAAAAAAAAAAAAAGGAAAAAAGGAAGCTGCTTAAAGCATTTAAGTGGTGCAGCAGGGGGAAAACCCTCCACCTTTAATGATGATGAAGGGATAAGAAGACAGAAGATGGATGTAAATGGACTTTTTACATGTCATAGAATCTGTCATTCTGTTAATACAGCATTCCAGGAGTGAAAGATAAGACCAATTTAATTAATGTGATGAACTTCTGAAGAGATTTTGAAAGCTTTTGCTATCAACAAAGCAAACTTCTGTATTGGGGCAGAAGTAGTTAATAGTGGCAGATTAACTTCAGATGCAACAAGGAGCTACATAATCTAGGAGAAAGCTGTGGAAATCTGTAGTTAGGTGCAACAGTTAGGACAAAGTGGCAGTTGTCCATATATTAAGTTTCTTCAAATTTCAATTTCTCTTCAAATATTCTCTTCACTGCAACTCATGAGCTATGCTATCTGAAAGATAGATGGTTACCTAAAGTAGTACCAAGTAGTACCTGGCTCAATGGACCTGTACAACTTGTCTGACTAGGTGGATGAATACTCACCCAGTTAAACAACACTGAGATCCATTCCTGTTTCCCTAAAATCAATAGCTAGTCTGGGCTACTCAAAGACATTACAATTTGAGCTACAATTAAAAGTGTACTTTTGGCAAGCATCCACTTTAATTTGGAACAGTGACTTATAACACAACTTGCAACAAACCACAACTTCTATCGAGACTTAGATTTGCAACAATCATTCTTAGATCATTTTTGTTTAAATTTGCTTAATTACTAAGCAAGACAGATGAATAAAACTGCCACTGTAATATTTTTGTTTATTCAGAGAGATACAGCACCAACACTTACTTACACTTAATGCTGTATATCTTTTAAAATCATTAAGGTTCAAGTTACCTGCACTCCAGCACTGAACAGGCCAGGTACACTAGCTGTATGAGCTCTCTTTCTTATCAGAACAGCCTAACAGAATTTATCAGTCTATATTTAAATGGCAGTCAGATAGTCACTGTATGAAGACATAGCAGACCTCACCCCCTGAATGTGAATGATTTTCTACTTCACAGCTTTTCCAATATTCACTAGTTTTCCCAGAAGTGCAGGGTTTCTGATGGAGCTGGAGCATTAATTTTGTGTTGAACTTTTTGTATGATGTAGTAGCTCATAAAACTCCAGTAAGAACAGGTAGGCTGCTTAGGTTAAAAGAGAACTTTTCACACAGCTACCATGCATCAGCAGTAAAAGGGAGACTATCAACAGACAGTTACAAGAAAAGCTGTAGTACAAAACAGGTAGCACTAGCTGATTGAGTAAGGTAACATAATTCCGCTTCAAACTGATCCAGAACATTTTCTTCTACTAAATCTTATCTTTATTCTGATTAATAAATGAGACCAAAAATCACTGAAATTGGTTGAATCTTTTCAAATATGGTCTACACATTGAACACAAATTTTAATATAGAAATGCAGCAAACATATCTAAAATAATATATCCATCTTATGTTTGATGGTTGTAATGCATATAAAAGAGTTTAGTATGTGACAGTTCACTTTTTAATATATACTCGATAGCAATTCTTAATTTATAAAGTAATTGGTGGAATTAGTAAGAATTGGAGTGCTGACAAGGATGGTAGGTTACAGTTTTTATGAAGATCCAAACTGTAATCCCTACTCTGCCTCTTGCAAGCACCTGAACATCCTTCACGCAAGAGGAAGGCAACAGATTTGATACTAGCCAACTACACTTAAAAGCAGAAAAATCTAGAAGGAAACAAGCAACATCAAAGCTTGAATTGCAGAGATAGCATTACTTCTGCATTCTTGCATGCATCTTTCCAATGCAAAGAGCTTTGGTTTCCATGTTTCCTCAAATGAAAGTTGTTTCAGCTACCGCTTGTACCTTGACAAGGGATTCAACCCCCGAAGTGAGCTTAGGTACTCCTACCTCAGCACTGCATGCCTTTGATGGAAAACAATTAGGTGCACAGCTTGTATGCTCCTAAAATACAACTTAACACCCCTGTGTTAGAAAATCAGGGGCTGAAGGGTAAAATAGACAGTTTCCTCACACACAGAGGCAGACGTTTTAGTTCAGGGCATCTCAGTCCCAGTGGACAAGCTGCAGAAGAACACCTCTCTGCTGAATCACAGCTGGGCTTCAAGTATTTCACTAAAATGACTGTATTTCTCAGAACAGCAACTTCGAAGCTCCTCCAAATTATTTTAGGTACTTGCAATAAATAATTGTGCTTTTCTGTGACAACAGATAAAATGATGGCTTAAAACCAGTTCTGCACAGCCTTCTGCTCCAGCTCAGCCAGAATACTGTGATAGAATTGAAATTCCTTATTTGGACTAAGGAGTGAGCAAGCTGTAATTTGTCACTTTGTTAAGAGATCAGGATGAGGTTTAAAGGTAGGGCAATACTGCACAGCAGATGAACTTCAATTTGAAAAACTAAATACAGAATTAGTCATACAAGAAATTTTTTTTACGCCACTGAAAATCGATCATAACTTTTCAAAATAAAATGTACTAAACTGGAGAAAGACTTTGATGCTATTCCTAGCTGCTTCAGCTGAAACTACTGCACTTGCAGAACAGTTACAAGCCACAGGTATTTTTCTGAAATGCTTCGAAATTGAAAACAACATTGACTTCTGTATCGAAATAATGCCAGAATTGTCCTCTAAAAAACAGCATTGCAGGACCTGCTTCATCCCCACCTCCCACCCCCCTTACACTGAACACAGAAAGTAACATGTGCAAATTTTTAGAAATAAAAAATAGTAATAGTACTGAGTGACAATGTGCTGCTCATGAACACTTTCATCAATATTTAATTGCATTAAGAGATCTTTGTCTTAGGCAGATGTGATATAGGTGTTGCATTTATCCTATTTATTTATTTTTAAATATTTATTTTTTTGTTCATTCTGAATGATGTTTTTTTTCTGATGTCAGTAAAGGAAAATTCACCCATACCATTGCATTGGTGCCTTTCAAGTTCTGCCAAACTTGGATAAGTCTACCACTTAAATTTGCCAAAATATCTTCGTTAAATCACAAAACACGATTTTCACATAAATGAAAGCCTCATCTTAGTTCTAAGCAGTACCAGACTTATTATAGCTTTTAATTGTCTTTCTTTTATGCTACTTTTTTTTTTTAATTAAAAAAATACAAGTGCAATAGAAAAATGGTCTTCATTCCAGATTTTACCTGTAGTTTAGTAATGGCATCGTTATTCAGACTCTGTAAATCATTAGTGTTCACTAAACTCACACCATTGTGCACTGTTATTTTATTCTAGCTACCCGAGTTGGATTCTTCCATAAAAAGTGATGTTTTCATTTTGATGGAAATACATCATTTCTCTACAAATAACTGTTAAATACTAATATTCTTTTTTTCCCACTTCTATGAAAGCTGGGTTATTGTGATTGGAGTTAAGCAAACCCACTATAATTATAATTCTGCCATTGTAGTTAAATAGCTGTAGCTACTACACCTACAGCTCCTCCCTTGTAATCCCACTGACAGCACAGAGAAACTGCTAAGGCTTGTCACAGGACTTGGAGAATACCAAAACTGCTGGAGATGTTTTGACAGTGCCAGTTAATAACGGTGGAGTACACATAAGTTTCTTTGTACTCATATATGAACCTGTGCTCTAAAAATCAGATGTGCACTTGCTAGCGTTACCAACGCCCGTTTATAGACTTTGACTTCAGCAACTCTTATAGTCACACAGTCTATAATCATTTCTCCCAAGCATGATTTCCAGTATCACCAACAAAAACAGTTACCCAAGATTTTTATAAAGCACTTTATCTGAGAAGTTAAGACCTAGAGTTCTCAGATTCTGGGGGAGAGAAGTTGTAAAGGAAAGGAAAAAACAGAAAAAAGGCAAGTGTAAAAATACATAGTAGCTGCCTCTAGAGCTATCATTTATTAATTACCCATCATGTATGAATCACTCAAATCTTGAATTCACATAAATTTTACTTCCTCTAGACTCCAAAACAATAAATTCCACAACATAATTAAGTCCTGGCTGAAAGAATCTCTGTTGCCTTCAGCCGTTTGGAGATAACTTCACTGGGTCACTTTCTTTGTATTCCTCCTGTACAATTTGCTTCCTCAGAGCACTAAATCCAAGCTGCACAAAGTTGTGGGCACGTCACAGGTTTTTACTGTTGCAGAGACATGGGGTTTGGTTCATTCCCAAGCCCTTTCCTAACAATCCTCACTAGTATATACCACTTTTACCACTGCTGCTTCTTGCCCTCAGCAGTGCTGCTGTCTTCTCCATAAATAGCAACAGCTAATTCAAAGTTTACCTTTTCTATATATAACTGAAGTTTTTTCCCTTCCAACCTTGTGTCCATTATTTTATCCCAGAGATTCATTATCATGACATCCTTCTGCACGATTTAACTCTATTAAATAAGCTTTTATCAAGCAAGCTTTGTCCTCTCACAGCATAACTGTATCACAGACTCACTGAGATTGGAAAGGACCTCTGGAGATCATCTCATTCAACCCACGTTGAATGGGTGCTGCTGCAGAGATACCCTGGTTCGTGAGCTAACGAGAATAAATCTACTCCTTGGCATTTCATCTGTGGCTCTGTGCTTGTTCTGTGTCCTGCCTGTGTTGGCTCACACAACTAGTTAGTTGTTGAAAAGGTAAGCTTTGAGCCTAGATCCTTTTGACACCTGACTGGCAATATTTGTTCACTCCGTTAATAACCCAGATTTTATTCCTACCCTTGTTCCTATCTTATACCACCTCTTGATATTTTAAGGACTAAATTAATATTATTTTAAGAATTCTAATCCACAACAAATCTGTACTACAGAATAATTAATCCACTTTAATACTGCACTTCAACCCAGAGTGCTGTTTCTTGGCCACAGGAATTGAAACTATTCTTGTGTTAAAAGTATACAAGCTACATCCAATTGTTAGGAGGTATAAAAAAAAATATCATTCACTACATTTCCAAGATATCTCTTCACTCCATTTAAATTAGGATTGGCAACGGGATTTTACTCTTGCAGTATTCCTTTGGGTTTGATCCAGTTTCATGTATTTATTTCTACCTGTTCCATTCTCTAATCTGAAAGATCTTTGTTCTGCTGCTAAGAAAACTGAAGGGATTTTAAAGAAAAACAGGAAAATCGGGATTTCTTTAAATCTTGAAGATCTATAAAGTATTATTGTGTATTGATTGATACATCACTACCTCTAATTCCACAACTACAGTGGCAATTACTCTCAGCTTGCAGTAGTGTAGAAGAAAATCAGAAGAGTGGAGCAGACATGAAAAGAACAAATAGGATGATTAGAGTTGAAATGAAACAGAAGTACAAAGAGAATAGTTTTCGATAAGATTGTAAGGAAGATGATTCATTGTTGATGTTTGAAGTGTTATTTGGAGTGCTGAAGTACCTTTGACACAGATCAGCTACGTTAGACTAGGCTGTTCATGATACTCTCAGTCTAAATACTGGACAACAAAATGAAAC
Source organism: Todiramphus chloris collaris (assembly GCA_025345505.1). Classification (NCBI taxonomy): domain Eukaryota; kingdom Metazoa; phylum Chordata; class Aves; order Coraciiformes; family Alcedinidae; genus Todiramphus; species Todiramphus chloris. The sequence continues at coordinate 7,563,119 of JANVCC010000319.1, forward strand.
AGAAAAGTCAAGAGAACAAGACAAGATAAATTACTTGAAGTCCCCAACTCTGTTTTGAATGCTTGTTGCTAAAGTTTTACAAAATTAAGTTGTATTTGGGGCAATTTCTACGCCTAGATCTATCATTTCCCTCTCTGTTTATTTGGCCTTATGACCTGGCACTCTGAAAAGACTGGCACCCGCTGCTCTTAAAGCATTTCTTGTCTAGGAAAGAAAAAGAGGCTGGGTTTTCAAGAAAGATAGGGAGGTTTGCATTTTCACTTTTCTGTGGCTTTTTTTTTCCTCCTTTATTTGTGTTTCTCACCCAATTCATAGGCTTCACGGGGGTTTTTTGTTTATAGAAGTATACATTATTATTCCTCCATATAAAATTATGCAGTTTTTTTTTATATATAATATACAGAGCATATACAAATACTAGGAATATTTTAATATACATCAATTTCAAATTAACTCTCCTTTTAACTACATAACAAAGGCACAGAGCTTTTTTGCCAAGTATTAAGAAACAAATATGAGGGAACACACTTTTTAATAGAATGTTATTGGACCTACATAGAAAAACATCCAAGAAACCAGAAAAATAATCTGTTTTTCTTGTTATAATACTTCAGTCAGCAATCTGTGTGGAATATATGTACCTGTTTGGAATAAATGTAGCTATTATACAGAATATATTTGCTTTAAAATGCAAATTACTGGTTCTTATACTGTAATTCCATTGTTTCATTCTTCTCCTCTGACCTTCCCTTTAGTGTATTTTATATTTCCTATAAAGGAATAACAAGAAATTAAAAAAACAAGTGTTGAAGGAAGGAATCATCTCTGTTGCAATTAAGAATTTATTTTACATGTTTGTCACAGAAGCCAGCATTTCATTTAAAAGTGACAGAGTATGACTGCGTGGTTATCACTTGTGAGATGAAGGTAATGCAAATATTTCCCCCAGTGCTGTGGTTAAGCTCTGTTGTCACACCTCTCTGAACACTTCCAAACAATCAGACAAAATTATTCAGCACATCCTGCCTTATTCAGCGTATTCAGACTAGATGCTATTCTACCTATTCTCTTTCTTTTAGACTTCCCATTCTAGTAGCACTCCTCCTTTCATGTTAAACTCTGAGCAAAAATTTCTGCCCACGGTATTGTTATTTAAATGACTGATGCTGCAATTTTTATCCACTACCTTTAAGATGAACAGTTTCAATATTCGAAGGAACTTCTCTGCAAAAGATGTCTGATGACTTCAGGGTGATTAGAGTATACAGTGCAGCACATGTTTGATCTTACCTGGCTTTCCATTTGAAGAGCTGCTCTAGACACTTGTAGTTGATAGAACTCACAACTTGGGTCATTCAAGTGACCTCAGCTTTTGAGCCTCCGAAATACATTCTACTGTGCATAAAAACATCTTGGGAGAAATACTGCATGTTACTACTATAACAGGATTTCATCACTGGGAGTACAACATCCTGTTGCTAAAATATGTTGGAAAGTTACAGAAATGTTATCTAAGATGTATGAAAAAATTACCAGACAGCCCCAATTAATTTTTTTTTATCCTCCCAGAATTTTCGTATCAGTTCACTGGAACATGGCTTTGATATTACCATCTTAAAGGCTTCATTTGTTTGTTTACTTTAATACATCCAGGACCATTTTTCTCCCAAATTCACTGTTTCTCTTCATAGGTAGGGTTGAAGAGATGCCTCAGAGGCCTTCACCGAAACACTCTTCAGTGTACTGAATGAGTGTACAGACATCTCTGGCATGCATATTCAAGCATTCCAATTTATAAAATAGTTTCTATAAATACATATGTGGGTAGTTTTAAAATCTGCTTCCAAGAGAGGAAAACAATCATTTAAGTATGTGCAAAAGCCAAATGCAGAAGAGCCACAAACATGGCTGCAATGAATTGATTTCAGAACTGGAATGCATATTCATTGACGTGTTTTACAATATTCAAGCATCCTATCATTAGTCTTTATGTTAATGAGCTGTCAGTCTGTCTAAGATCAGTAATCATAAACACATTTATTTACATAGATGTTATCTATGCAGTCTAGGTCTAAGACAGTTCCTGTATTTGCCTATTTCTAACACAGAATTTAACAGTAATACATGGAAAATTATATTCCAATCAACAAGGTTGCAGTTTTCTTTAAATCCATAAGCATTTTTGAATCATTATAGTAGCATAGGTGGATTTAACAGGCCACAAGGTCACTCTTCCTTAGACTCTCACATCTCCAGTAGCTGTACTGCCTGATTTGAACATCCATCACAGAAACAACAACAAAAAAACCCTCAAAGTGAAGGATGACACAGACATACAGGCTTACTAGGTGAATCTCTGGTCTCCTAATCCTTTTACCATGAGATTATAAGAAAGAGGCTGAGGTTGCCTTACCCAAAAAGGTAAGGGTAAGCTCAAAGCCTATTCTATCACATAGAAAACAGCATCACGGAGAAAATATTCAGCAGTAAGTGGAGAGCCATTGCCAGCAGCTCTAAGGAAAGCAGTCTGACAGCTGCAAACAAGCCTGTGCCTTTCCCAAGCAAGTATTGTTCACTCCTACATCCTCCTTCTCAAAGTTAATTTTGATTTCTCATTGAAGTTGATCCTTAAGATCAGCTCTACAGAGTTAACACGAAACACTTTGCTCACTCAGAAGAACTCAAAGCTAGCTCTCTTAAAAGCCTGCACGTCATGGATGCCTTGTTTCAGGCTGTTGACTGTAATTGCTTTGTGGTCCTAGCCAGCCTGGACCAAGAAAGAATCAAAGAGTATTTCCAGACAATGGCAGTGGAATTGGAGTGTCCCCGTTCCTGTTACACCCCTGTTACTGTCCCTGTAAGTGCAAGGACAGTTTCTAGCCTTGTGACAGCTAGGCAGACACAGTCATCCTGCAAAGCCACAGCATCCAGTTACTAACATCTGTGCCAACATAGGTAAATGGGGAAAAGCTAGCCTTACCTGTCCAGTCAGCACTGGTACCAACTGAAACAAGATGGGTAAACCCATGCACTTGGGTCACAACAACCCCAGACAACACTACAGGCTTGGGGAGGAGTGGCTGGAAAGCTGCCTGTCAGAAAAGGCCCTGGGGGTGCTGGTGGATGGCCAGCTGAACAGGAGCCAGCAGTGTGCCCAGCTGGCCAAGAAGGACAACAGCATCCTAGCCTGTACCAAAAACAGTGTGTCCAGCAGGAGTAGAGAAGTGATTGTTCCACTGTACTCAACACTGGTGAGGCTGCTGCGTGAGTACTGGGTTCAGGTTTGGGTGCTGCTGCATCTCACTTTTGTTAAACTATGCTGATTAATAAAATTGTCTAATGATTTTTATGACTTATCAACTATTCTTCTCACTTGTCTCAATAGCTTATGCAGAAAACATTCTTTAAAACTTAAGAGACCTCCTAGGCAAATCACTTCAAGAGGTATACTGTCTGAGATTGAGGAGAAGAAACTTGTGATAATCTCCATCATGACAAAAAGCTTGGGACAAGAGTATTTTCTTCTCACTTACATAGAAGTAGCAAACAGATGGAGTTAGAAGCTGCCAATACAGCTCGTGCTCACTGTTATTCCTCACCTGAGTCTTATCAACTATGTATTGAAGAAACTGTTCAAAACACTACATCAGCTTGAGCCTTGCTACTGATTTGGGAAGACCAATATATAAAACCAGGAATAATTTTTTTTCCTTTAGGTCACCTTAGTCTTTTGTTCTGGAAGAAGACAGTTCTTTTTTGGGTGGCTTGTTGCATTTGAAACTTGAAAATACAAGCTAAGCAAGTTTGGGATATAAACAAATTTTGGAAAATTCATAAGGAAGAAGCATGTGAGGAACAGCAGGATATGGAATCAATCACTGCACTTCTTACATTGTTTCAGCTCAAAGAAGTCAGATATTACTCAGTAAAACTGGAAGTCGTGAAGGTTGCACATGTGTTTCACCCAGTCTAGATCACTGGGCATCAGCTATTTCAGCTTTTAGACACGATGGTAAAGCTTCTCAGCTCAAACTAGCGTATTTTGTTGTGTAAAAGGGTTATTTTGCAAGACTCGACAGCACTGTGGATCAAAGCATCCATACCTCTCTCCAAAAGAACTGGCAGTGGAAAAATTACACATGCCAATGAGTTTGGGGCACTGAGACCTGAGAACAGTTCTTTGTGGTTAAAGTGGGAGAGGTGCCTTTATGTATTAGGATCAGGAGACACATACCCTAAATTGCATGTGAATATCTACTCTAATATTTTTAGCAGCTCGGGCTGATAGTACTGAAATATTGACTTCTTGACACTTTCAGATCAAGATAGCAAAGAGGAGCCCCATAAGAGAAATTAATCAGCTGAAAAGTGTGTTTTTCCACTGTCCTATATAGTTAGTCATCTGAAAAGAGCTATAAACACTCCTACCCATTTGTGTAATCCACGCCTGCTCCTCTTGGGGCCTAAAACACAGAATTAAAAAATAATCTTTCCATTCACTGGAGTTGTGGACGGATTTGTTGCACAGCAAAGGACTTTCAGGAAACAGCACCTACCGATACAAATAGTTATTTTCACTGGTATTTTTTTTGATAACTTGAAAACAGTGTTCTGCTTAGTCTTGTTTTTGAAGCTGCAGGACTTGTATATATGGAATGGAGAGACATGTATGCATGCCTTAAAAAACCCTTTGTGTATGCATTTCTTCTTTTGTAAGATTTGCTATCAGAAAATTAAGACTGTTCACAGAAGAAAACCTTTCATGAAAGAAAAATGCCACTATTTTCTTTTATCATTCCAATTACGTTTCTATATTTTCAGGTATAAGTAGTCTGCAGTTTTGAAAAGGGGCTGTAGAACAAATAATAGACTGGAAAACAAATAAATACCCATGTATTTCTTTTAGTTGCTTGAAGATACACATTATTAGTTTTCAAAATGTAATCACCTTTTCTTCTCTGCTGCAGAATCAGTGTTCAGCATCATCTTTATAGATGAAAAGGTTGGAATAGTTTCTCCTTTTAGTAAGTGCAAGCGCATATTTTCGAATCAATATTTTAATTTAAGCATACAGAATGCTAAATCTTGGTAACATAGTTAATGGAAGTCTTTTTAATTAATATTTATTTCTGTTATTGGAAGAAGTGGGAAAATGTGCTTTCTGTTAATATGCTTGGAATTAATACTGACTTTGATGGTAAACTGACTCAAAATGTGTCCTCCTAAATAACAAGTAGTACATACTATTGTTTAAGTTTCTCTGTAGTCAAAATACACCAGAGGACAAGTACTTTTAGTTCTGGGCTCCGCTGTCCTTGAAATTCAAAGAAATTCAAGCCTCAAGTTTGTAAATGAATCCTTCCATTTTAGATAGGTTCAGTCCTAGCTAGACCTTGTGTTGGTGGTTCTCAAGAAATAACCTCTCTGTCTCCTGCATTGAAGTTTTTTCGAGGCTGTTATGAATTAATCTGTGGTACTCATGGGCACAAGATCACATTAAGATCAAGGACATGACAGAATTTCATAAAAAGGAGAAAGATAGTGAAACTGCTCGGAGTACCTTTACTGAAGTTCCAAGCCTGGAAAAAGAAACTGTTTTGAATGACTCTTCAAAGAGAAGACTTCTGTATTGGCAGATGAATCCCTACCATTTAGTGAAAATTCATTTTCAGCGTTTCTTGTGAATCTGAGACAATGTAAAGAGTATGTCCTGCAACTGAATATTGAATCTGCAATGAAGTATTGATTCAGATTATCTGATCCTTATTTGGTTATATGTCTTGTTTCATGTAGGGTACTTACAAAAATACATTTGACGACTAGACCAAGCTTGATGCCCTAAAAGCTGCAGTATTGCAGCCTGCCTTTTCCTAACCCAATTCACAATTCCCCTCAGGAAAAAGTTGTAGGTTTTTTTAGAAATATGTGATGAATCCTCCTTTTCTGTGCTCCTTTAACTGAATCTGTACTTTTTCCTGATAATTTTGCTCTTTTCCATTTTTATAAAACTATAACACGATATAGCATATAAACTGAGCACCCCACTATGCAGAGAGATCAGACCTTATAGGAATCCCTACAGAAATATCCTCACTTGCTGAGTAAGCATTAATGCCTACTTTGAGATTCGGTATGCACACAAGGGAAGCAGCCAAACTGCATTACCACGTATGCTGGCATAAGTGCAACTCAAATGATATTGAAGGCTAAATCAGAAAAATTACATAGAGAATAGGGTTGGGGTTTTTTTTTGTTTATGACTCCATAAAATGGAGGAATTTAAAACTTCCTCACAAAGATTTAACAAGACTTTTTTCGTACTTGCAGTGTAAGAAAGCGTTACCAGAAAATGCAGAACATACTGATAGAAGTAAAGGTCAAGGCTCACTTCCATTCATCTTGAACGCTGTGCCAAGTTCTCTCCATATCACAATTCATCAAATAATCTAATTAACTTGTTTAAAATTATAATTAAGTTAGGCATACTTAAGGTCACACAATTACAGTCTGTGAAGAGAGTTTTACACCAACAAAGCAGCTGCAATCCAAATGACAAATCACACATTCTCTAATAACTCTCCATTCCCAGACAACTATTAATAATGTTTTCTTAAAACCAAATTAAAAGGGCTTTTTGTTGCTTTGCAAGTGCTGTCTGTTCAGGAAAGCAGTAAGAATCACTACAGTTATTGGCTTGGGATGAGGCTTCTTGACTGGCATTTGGAGTTACCATCTCCCTAAAACATAAACGCTCTCAGGAGATACTTGGGTTACCATTTCCTGCCTCAGTACTGAATTCACTAGCATTTTTTTTTCTTCTGCTTAATCTTTTAACTTATCCATTTCTCATCATGTGAGAGTGCACAAATTCATTATATGATAGAATCACACAATCATAGAATGCTCCGTGTTGGAAGGGACCTCCAAAGGTCATCTAGTCCAACCCCACTGCAGCTCTTCTGGATCGACCGGTACGTTCTACAAGGCCATAACCAGATGGGAAAAAAATCCCTATGATGCTTCAAAAAAAGATCCAAAATGCAAACTTTTTAAAGTTGTGTGTCATGTGTACTTGGGAAAGAGAAATTAATATGAACAATTTAAAATAGTGATTGACACACTATTTTCTATCCCATATGACAGATTTATTTTTTCTCTTTCTTTCTTCTGTAATTTCTTGTCTTTCGTCTTTCTATTATTTTCTTTAGTTCTTCCCTTTAGCTACCATTTATACTTGCACTTCAATCTCTTTTCAGCTTTGGTCAACACATAATAGGTCCTCATAGCTGAAATTCTCCAAATGCATCCCACAGTTGAAATGTGCCTCAGATTGCTCCAGGAAATTAGAAAAAGAGAATCTTCTGTCTCTTTTTTCCAGAAATGAATATTGGGATCATATAAACTCTGCACCAGCCAAGGTCACGCAAGAACATCAGTGCAGTCCTGAGAATGGAACCAACATTCTACCCTATTAGTTATCGTATGACAGTTCTTCTCCAAAATAATAATAAAAACAAAAAAAGCACTTTTGAACGTCTGATCTCTAAGCACTATTGACCTACAGTTAATAATTATTACATACGTACACATATGTACAGTGAATCTTCTCCTTATCATCTCACATTCACTGAAAAAAATTCTCTTTTCCACCTTTTATTAAATAGAAGTGTTCTGATAAGAACTTTACAATTCTATTTATAGATTAGCACTGTCATTTCAATATGCTTTACTAATGAACTGCATTTATTCAGAAACAAAGGTTCCTGTTATGATATTACAAAATACATCATGTTACTAGAAGCTATATATCAGACTCTGGAGACTTGCTCTTTTTTTCAACAACACTATTCAATTAAAGCTAGTATAAGTGTTTATAAAATGCATATACACATATGGAAGTAACTAACTATGAGTTTCCATAGTTCTAAGATCACTTCTTTATGCATTTATTCAGCATTCAGTAAAATAAAATAAAATAATAATAAAATAAAAATAAAATAAAATAAAATAAAGTAAAATAAAATAAAAGGGAAACAAATGTAAAAGTCTTAACTGACTAAAAAAGCGTAGCCCTGTTTTGTATGTATTCATTCTTTTTTTACAGGACTGCATATTTTTCTCCAGGATTCCCCAAAATAAAACACGTATTCAAACATGGTAAAGTTTACCTAGAAACACAGAGTCCTGCAAAACATTGCATAAGCAGTGTAAACATGAACGGTGTGTATATGCACATCTGTGGGACTCCACTCCAGTATTAATGGTGTTTCTCTTCCACCTCTCAGCTGTTAAGATGCCTACCCCTTGCTCTCACTTTGCAAGAAGCATTAAAAAAAAAAAATCCCAACAAACTTCTTCCAATTAAACATTTTTCAGTAGAATTAAAAGCAAAGGATCACATCTCATCCTTAAAAAAAAAAAAAATAATAATCTAAGAGTGAGCAGCACAGCAATACTTGAAACAAAATGTTTATTCTCACTATTTTCTTTCATGAGCACTAATAATTTAGGTACTCGGTATCCCCCGGGGATCATTTAACACCAATAAAAGCACATTCTACAAATGCAAGAAATAAAAGACAGACGATTACGTTTAACAGCAAAATTCCATGATCCCAAATGGATGATTAGTCAAAGAGCAAGAGGCTATTTTGTGACATCTTGCAGAAAGAGTAACATCCTTTTTTTTTTTCCCCTTTTATATCAATCTTTCCCTCTAGTATTATCAAAATAACAGAGTTTTAACTCTGAATCTGTTGCTTAAAAAACAAACACATGACAGACAAAGCAAATTCCCTCATTTTCTTTTTTATTTTCATGAGTAATACTGTATTACTCATTGAAATGAATTAAATATCCACCATATACTTTCATTTCCTCTCCTTCCTCAAGTCCCAAGGAGCCTCAACTATTAATCTAATTATTTTTAGCCATATGACAAAAGGATGCCACTACATATTTTGTTGACCAGTTTTGACCTAGAAATCTAGAAATATTTTTACCTCTAGTACATATCTTTAAAAGAAAAGGGAAAGACAGGACCAGTTCCAGGTTAAGCTAGCCGAGGAATACCTTGGTTCACATTAGGACTGGAAATGAAAGGAGTGGAAGTGTCAGAGAAAAAACCACAAAGATAAATGTTCAATTCTCCACTGACCATCGAGCAAAACCTGCAGCTTGATTTTATAGATTCAGAAGACTTGAAAAAAGCAGCTGATCTACTGTGAAAAAAATACCACATTTGGAAGATGAGAACTTCTTTTCTTTCCCCTTTACTGTTTTTATCTGGGAGGTGGGCTTTTTGTTTAGTTCGTTTGTTTTCCTAGTAAGTGGCAATCAGTATTAGATCTCCTATTTTGACTTGGATCTGTCACAAATATCTTGTATAAAACTAAGTATCTACACTATATCTTCTGAACACCCATTTTCATTTGGATCTACTTGTTCCGAAAGTTGTTAAGTTTCTTGTGAACAGCGTAAGATACCGAAGGGCCATCAACTCACGGTCCTGAGTGATCTGAAAGGCTAATTATTATCAGCATCTTCTAATTCATGTGACTACTAGCTCATAAAATTTATGGCAAGAGAGCAAGATATTTCACTGTCATTCAGGTTTGATGTCACCATCTTTCATTGTCAATTCTGGGAATCTCTCTGAGCAGGTCATGTTTTATCATAAAAAATATTAATATCAACTCACTGGTTCTCCATATTTCATTCAAAGTGAATGTTGAGGTCTGCTTAAAGCATCATTTCATTTCTATGAAATAAAATCAAATTGGAGTTGATCAAGAAGCACTTAATTGCTGTATTTATACGTATCGACCTCCTATATTTGTTTAATTACTCTTTAGAAATAGCAGGGGTCATGTAATTCATACAGCACATGACTGACGGTGGCAAGACTGCATTAAGCTTTGATGGCTTATGACAGCAAAAAAACACACTAACAACAAAACAAGCACTGTGGAAATGCAGAGTCATCAAAATACGTACCTACCTTGACTATAAAATAGTTAATTTTACAGTCTACACATTTAGCCTTCTGACCACAGTCAAGAAAAAATTCTGCCTTGTAATTAATTGCAAACACTGGCTGCCTTCAGCCCTCTGAGTTAACATCATGCCAACCTGACTTAAGCCAAACTGCCCTTACTGGAATTTACCTAGGCAAATAGGAAGCACTCAAGGTTAAGCACTATGTGCTGTCAGTACCCGTGTGGGTACTGAAGAAAGTATTTCCCAGGCACAGCTCTGACAAAACAACAGCAGCTTCCAAAGCAGCAGATTACAGTCCCAGGACATATTATTGCATGTCAGAAAATTAACTCTGAATTACATTTAGCTGGCAGCACACCCCACCACACGCTCACAAACACAGGCTGTATCACTAGGCAGAGAAGAGGCAGACTAACATCATAAATTACCAAACTGTGCTCCAAATGTAAAGGTAGCATTTCATTTTGGGGAACCTTTGACCCCAAGGAAGCAGCTACAGGTTAGAAGGACCCAGTCATTTTTAGGAAGATCTATCTGGTTATGGACTTGACGTTCACGTGGATCACTTGAGCTCTAGCTCTTAAATGTATTTGTAACAAACTATTATCCTTTATTTTGTTATAACAACTTCTGAGCTGCTGAGAAGTACTCCAGGCACTTGAAACTAACGCAGTTAAAGTTTTTTTTTTTAACTCTCATCATAATCTGAGCCAGTGGGAAAAGGAGTGGGAGGAAGACTCACATCTGATTCATACACTCCATGCGTTTTTGTTCCAGCAAGACCTTTCTTGGATGTTATGGCACAGAAACATGTCTCCCCTGAGCTTTTATACCTGCAAGCAGTACAAAAACAAATGCACTTTCACTGGATGTCCAGCTCTCTTCAATCCAAAGGCAGGGCCTCAGGGGGACCTTTACCAGACTGAGTAAGTGATTCTCAGAATTAAGTGCTGGCACCAGGCAGACCAAGCTCCAGATGGTTTGATCTCACTCCTGGACATATTGCCACCTGTTATCTACATTTCCTCATCAGAACATGTACAACCCATATTCACAAATACATGCTGACATATTTAAATGAGAGTGTTTTTCTATCTAGATATTTGGCAATGGGTCCTCCAGTTTTTGTCATCATGCGTCAGACAAAACCATCCTTAAGTCTGGGGATTCCTGAGAGTTTTTCTTAAACTTATCAGCATTTATCTGCGCAATAAGAATGTTTCCATATAGTTTCCTATCCCTCTTTGTCCTTAAGCAGTCTAGAAAAAAACACAGTCCTACATGAAGTGCATCCCTTTTTCCTCACCCAGGGAAGAGCTGCCCCTGCCATGACATTGCTGGACCACAAACCCTTACCCAGAATGCAGAAATTAACAGTAATTAATGGCAACCACACAGGTGTCCAGATCACCCTATGCACAACCCATCTATCTACGACCAGATCTCTAGCTCTGACTTAAGGCTGAAGGTATAGGGGGGTCCCAATGCGTGCTGGGGTACTCGGGACCCAGTGCCAAGGTGCTGCCTTGGCCCAGTTCCTCCTTGCCCACTTGAAGAGGGTCTTGACCATGGAGTTGAAAACTCAGGGTCTTCCTCCAAATCTGCATGGTCTCACACATTTCTAAGCTTTTCTTGAGATTCTCATCATGTTTAGTGAGGCTGAAAATAACTTCTAGGGTAAAATAGGTGTCTCAGCTGTATATCAAACAGTACTTAGCTTAGCAGCTATGCAAATAAAATTGGGAACATGAACTCCAATTGCTCAGAAAACAGGACAATGAACTTGGCATTACTTGAAAATTCATGTTGACTGAGTAAATTTCCTGACTAGGAACCATCTTGGTTTTGCTTTTCTTTCTGGCTGTGGTATGGGGATGAAGGGCTGAAGGAGGGCCAACTCCTAGTTTCCTTGAATATTTTCAATTATATATGAATAATATATGTAATCAGAGGCAAGAAACATACACAAATCTCTAGCTTCACTCTTACACCTCTGAAAATGTCTTTTTTTTTTTTTCCCCTTCCCCATCCTGCTATGCAATATCAAATACCCAGGTTCTCCTGGTCAGAGAAGCACGTGAGCCTACAGTACCAATCAATAACCTTTTTATATTTTAAGTAGCCAAGGCTAGGCAACTTTCATATTTTCTAACCACGGTGCCTCTTCTTTTAAAGCATAGTTTAATTATATAAAAATACACTTCCCTCATACCACTCTCTTCTGTCATATCTATATCACAAGTTGCCCACTACATCATATTAAGTAAAGTTTTTGGAAAAGGTTATATAAAAGATAATGCAAGTATAAAAATTATATTTTATTTTTCTCAGTGCGAGTTTTAAAGCAACCAGCCTTGCAATAAACAAGTGACTCTCTTGATAGAACAGTAAGTATTTGTCAGGCATATTTCCTTAAAAAGAGTTGACTTGATATTAATAACAATCTGTCGTTCTCCCTATCAATCAGGAATTGCAATCAACTGCAAACACACCCTCTAGTTCTCCTTCAATCAGGGAAATAATGCAGAACCACAATTGCAAGTCTTTAATAAATTCATAAGGGGAAAAATCCATCAGAAACCTCTGGGAGCACACTGTGATGCCTTCATTTTAACTAGGATTTTTCTGTCCCTGTGAACAGCTTTATCATTTTCCATGGGTCTTCATATCCAGCAGAGTACTAAGAGCCTTAAAAGCTAGGGTTGTATGTTTTGGGAAGGTTTTAGTTCACAGATATTAAGAAAAAAAAGAATCAGTGTTGGAACTGTTACTATTTAGCACTAAAGAAAATGTATGTCTCTTTTTTTCAATCGCTTTCTGGAATGGAAAATTAGGTTACCTCTCAGCTCTCCCCACACAACCTCTGCAACAAAGAACCAGAGCAGACTCCCCATTTCCCAGCAGTGAGGTAGCATTAAAACAACACCATGAATTTAGAAACAGGAAGCTTATTTTTGAAGAGCTTAAGACATTAGCAAAACAGATTGTTTCTCCCAACAGTATGTTTAAATACTGTACAAAACAGAATTTCACTTATGTATGTGTTTGTGCTGCCAAATACGAGCTTCTGACGTGCCTTGCAGATTATCATTCATTATCAAGGAGAGACTTTGTTAGGTATTACTAAGCCCCCAGCCTTGGTACCATATGCTTTAATTCCCCTATGGGAAATCTCACCTAGGGACAGAAAAACCACAGCAGGTAGCAGATTATATGAAACTTTTGGCAGTTCTTTAGAAACAATACAAAATAGTTTAGGGTTTGGGATTTCCCCCCCTCCAGGAAGATTATCTTGGAGCACTGGAATAAATTCATACTTGATACATCGCATCCAAGAGTCAGGAGAGATATTGGTTCAGTTTGGCTAAAGTATAAGGTAAAGTAACCATAACTTTGACTTCAAGTTCTCTGAGATCCTTGGAGATACTTCTATTGGCTCTAACCAGGTAAATCCATATTCATATTGATGCATTATAATTTTTTTTTGTAACACGTACATAGTACTTACAAGAAAGAAAAGCACTTTCAAGTCAATACAACAGACAATTTTTAGACTGAGTTCATGAAAGCTGCAAGGTAGAAATGTTACTTTTAAAAGATGGCTGGCTGCCTGTAACACAATTTTTTGTCTCCTAGTTGTTGCCTAGCAAATTACACTGTCCTGGAAAAAAGCATCCAGTAACTGAAATATTATAGTTCTATTATTAATGTTATTAATAGTAAATTAATAGTAAATTAATTTCACTAGTGACATCAGAACAGGAAGGTAGTTCAGCATTCAGGCTGAAAGAGATGTTCTTTGGGGGCCTTGGCAGCAGAAGCTGGAGGAGTATTTAAACCTGAAACTCAAAAATTGACTTTGGATAAACCATAGAGACTAGTTCTCCAGAAGAAATGTAGAAGATGGGTTACAAAATATATATGTGTGCATATATATATATGCGTTTGTGTGTATCTAAACAGAACAATCTGAAGCTAAATATACTACTATAAATACTCATATTAAGTCTTTCCTGTTTAATGCAAAATGACCTTCTCTTCCAGTCAGAAGGTGTGAATTATTCCTATACCCAATACATCCAGAAAGCTACCAATGACCTTCCTACATGTTACAGTATCTCTTTGAAGTATCTGTTAAATAAATTTCCCAGAAAAAGCTTTGGAATTTGGTTTTTTTTAGTGCAATGATATACACGTGTCATAAAATTGTCATTACAGAATTGAAATAAAAGGGTAAGAACTAAAAGCCAGGAGAGGAATTTTCACCTGAACCATTAGACCCAAGCAAAGCAGATTACATTCACCTTTTAAAATTACATACTAAATCTGAAAACTATCAGACTTTGATACCACATTAACTAACTGACTTTCTAAATTATTACTATTATATTTAGCAAGAAATATGGTCTCACACTTCAATATAAATAATCAATATAGTAATATAAAATTATTCTAGCCTATCTTTTGTTTAGAACATGTATCATTCCCTTTATCATGTAGATTCTTCTGTCTTGCACACTAATAACATCATCCTGCAAACTTAAGTGAGAAATGAAGCCATTCTGGTATGTGGCAATGGGCATACAGTTTTGAAAACACTAAATAAACAAATGCAGGAATTTGAAATAGTTTCCAGGAGTCATACAGGATGACTTGTCTTACTTAACAGGGCTAGTGTTTTACGAAGGCATTAAGCTTTTCTTCACTGTAATTTGTCTTTCCTGTGTATTTGTCATCTACTTGGCAGGTACAAAAGAAAATGTGTCTGTCTTTCCCGCTGCCTTTGCTGCCCTTGGCTTAGCATATTCCAAGAATCATACTCACTAACAATCATACATATTTAAAGAGTCCAAAAGTTCTTTCTTCATTTTGAGACACAGCATCTGAAGTCCTTGATATCAGGGGCACCATTAGGAAATGTACTGTAGGCGTAAACCAGGGAAGTACTTGTAGCCTTCCCCATTCAGAGATGGCAGAAATCGCCAGCAATGACACTTAATAAGCTATGCAATATTCCACTGCAAGAAAGTTTTATACTTAGGGTTTCATTCTGTCCTTCTGAGGCAGCTAATGCCAGCTTGTGCAATCAAGTACACGAGAGAAGCTGCGGGCATATCAAGGTGATCGTACCAGATTCAGCAACACCTGAACCCAGGGGAGTATTTTTTATTCCTTTTATCTATATTTTCTTGAGTATCATTTTGAAAATTACCATACTTCACTAGCTTTTAAAATAGATCATTTAATAAAACCTTTTATCATTTTCTGTAAATGTTTCCCATAGTAAATGTGGTGCTCCTGAAGGACAACGTTTTCAAAAGACACAGGATGCAAAAGACAACATGATGATTGAATGAAGAATCAAAGCCAGTGAAGTCCAGTAAAATAGGATCTACATTTAATTAAATTGGATTTCTTACTCGGGAAGGGAATGATAAACAGCATTACTGTATTTTACAGTGCTTTAAATCATGATACATTCACATATTTATGTTGTTATCGAGCATGTCTAGACATGGCTGCAATGAAGTTCTCTGTTTTACCCGTTTAATTAGGACTCTCTGCTCTGCTTTTTCTAACAGCCCTGGCAAGAGTAGCTTGTTATAATGAAAATCAAAAGGATGTGAAAAAGCACACTTGGAAATGCACCATCGTTGTGGGAATATCGACTTCCCACGTAATAAAGGAACCAAATTTCACTGTACTTTGTTTGCAATTTCTGTTAGAGGGACCATGGAATCATAGAATCACTTTGGTAGGAAGAAACCCTTAAGATCATCAAGTCTAGCCATTAAAACAGCACTGCCAGGTCACCACTAAACCATGTCCCTCAGCATCACATCTATACATCTTCTAAATACTTTCAGGTGACTCCACCACTTCCCTCCCACACTCCACTTAGGCCAGGCTGTTCCACTGCCTCTCAACCCCTCTCCAACCTCCTTTCAGGTAGCTGTGGAGAGTGAGGAGGTCTCCCCTCAGCCTCCTTTTCTGCAGGCTACACAACCTCAGCTCCAACAGCCACTTCTCACAAGACTTGTTCTCTAGATCCCTCAGCAGCTTCTTGCCCTTATTTGGACGTGCTTGAGCAACTCAATGTCCTTCCTGTAGTGAGGGGACCAAAAATGACTGATCTACTGGAAAAGTCACCAAAAAGACAAGCCAAGAAACTAATGACTGTTTTACTGTGGAGTAAGTATAGTAAAGACTGAGTTAGCCCGAAACAGCCAGTGTTTTTAACACTGGACAAGCATCTAGGCACGCATCGAAAGTAAAAAGAAATTAAAACAACACAAATTAAATATTAAGTTTCTATGAAATCCATACCTTTCACAACTATATAAAACCATGTATTGTGGTTTGTACTCAACTTCTTCATACTGCAGATTTAGAGCTGTCCACTGCTTTTTTTTTTCTGTGTGTGTGCATGGGTTTATTTATTATTATCTTTTTTTCTTCCAAAGCCCAGAGCTGTCTCAGAATGGTCTAAACATCACCCTCATTCTCCATGCTCACTGACTCAGACTGCCAATCCCAAACTGAACCTTTGGACACGCAAAACAGCATCTCACCTTTCAGATGCAGACTCTCACACTAAACCTAGTGTCAAGCAATATTTTCCCGAGCGTAAACACTGGTAATATTTAAAAGAAAAGGACTCCTTGAAAGGAAACAAACTTTGATTCCTTGCTTTTAAAGCCCAAGCCTTTTCACATGAAGCTACTATAGAAGAACAGTCTAAAAAAATCATGTTTCATAAGAGAACGCGATGAAATAAAATCTCTCAGGCAAAAAGAAACAAGATTTTAAGATAACAGAGCTTTTTTCCCTCTGGTAAGAGGAAAACTGGAGGTTAAAATAAGCTTGGTTTACCAAAACTAAGCAGAGAAGCTGTATGTAGGTTTGTCGGGCTTTGCTGCACAACATATATGTACCCTTAAGTACTCACCCCTGTGTTTACTTCAGGAACTGTCAAGAAGCAGATCACTTCAGGTCAGTTCTTGTAAAAGGACCACACGAGGAGGACTCTACTATGGAATGTTATTCTCCGAGGCCATCTCAGGTCAGCTTGCCAGAAATCCTCCTTTAAAAGAAGAGAATGCAATAGCAAATATAAAAGCTATTTTCTACCAGATATTTTAAGCCCTGAGCTAAGCAGACAAACACCCATATGATGGTCAACAATTCAAACAGCGACTGGCAGTACACAGTGGGACAGAGAAGTTGACCATAATGAAGTTATTTAGAATGGAATTATACAGACTCTAAGGGAAGTTCAGATGTGTCCAACATATTAAAAATAAGGTGTATTTTGATGTCAACATGTCAGCGACTCAAACAGAATCATGCACACGCCACTCCCTCCTCTGCATATCTTCTGTCATTGGTAAGATAATAAAGAATAAATAAAATAGCCTTATAAGCATAAAAAATTCGAAAATGTCCCTGTATTTCAGCTTTCATGGATATGTGTGTGTCTGTATGCATATAACTCTATAAAGCAATCCTAGAGGAAATAATGAGCTTGGCTAAATTCATTTCATACACAGTGTGCAACCTTCATTGCTATTTCCTTGTCTTTTTCTTCAGGGAGATGTTGCACTTTCAATGACAACTAGAACATAATGGATGTATTGTATTTTCAAAGGCACATGTCCTCATTTAGCTGCATTTCAAGCTAGAAAAACCTTCATTTTTTACTCTAGAGCACCTGTCTATAACGTATACCAGTGTGTTTCTGCCAAAAAGCTCAAATTTCCTAGCCGAGTTTCTTCTGAGTGTGGAAGACAGGAGCAGAAACTCTTCTAGCAACTTAAACCACCCAGCTTCTTTGATGAGAAGAGCTTGGTGGTAGTAACTTTAAGCTCTCCATCACTTTGCTAGGAGCACGTTGTTAGGTGCAGAAAATTATTCCTTTTCCTAGCAGGATGATAGTCATGTTGTGGTCATATACGGTTTTACATCATCCAATGCTTCAATATGACTCTTTAGAGCACACATAGAACAGAAGAAAACATTAAAAAGGGTTGTAGAAAATTTCAGGGTTTCAAGGCCTTTCAGTCTGTGGCCTGGGGAGTTTTTAAGTCAAGAAAAAAAAGACACCCAGCTTCTGCAGTATCATGGGATGAAGCTTACCCAAATGCAATGCTCAGGTAAGTAAAACCTTGACGACACCTGCCCAGGGCTAACTCATTTGATAATTCTGGTATGTGCTAATAAAAGCAGCAACATTCAGGCAATTGGTACAGGGAAGGCTTTCCCAGAAGCTCTGTGCTGTATCTGCCCTTATTTCATCATTTAACTATGCATGGCAAAGAAAAGAGCACATGCAAGATGAACAATTTACGTGCTCTAAAGCATGTTTGGTGATAGCAGCAGCTCATTGGTTTCAGTTATGGCATACCCTTGGGGTTACCAACAAGGCCATGGGTCCATTATGCCAACAAGCCAGGTTGGAAAGAAATAATTGGTGAAAAGAGCCCTTTGGGTATTCAGAAGTCCAACAGCAAGCAGAAGGCTGAGCCAAATCCACCATGCATAAAGGCCTGGCCACCGTGCAGGAGTCAGACTCATCAGAGAGCTGGAGTAAGGGTCTTCTTTCCCTGAGGCCATGGTGCTGGTCTCTGTTACCACTGTGCTGCAGGCATTGGCTGGGGTGTATTGGTGTGTGCAGAACAGAAATCACTCTCCAAATGATAGACCCACTACACTGTGTAAATAACTAACAGATTTTAGGTTACTGAGTGGTGTGGTACTCTTGTTTTGGCTACATCATCCCTAAATTCCCCCATGGCTGACTCAGACCTTCATGTCTGAGCCTCCCTCTCTCTATAGCATTACAATATTTAGGTCTTGATTCAGCATAAAATATTAATAAATATAATATTGACAATAATTAAATATTTCATGCTGTGCTCTATTAAGATATTGCTCTGGCACTAGACCTCTATGTTGAAAACCCAAGCTTCACCCCCACAGTCCAATTTAGAATATTTATAGCATGATCTAACACTGGAGATTAGATAGATTTGCAAGGATAGAATATGCATTGTATAATTATAATGTGAATTGGATTTAAAGGTGTGTAAAATACAGTGGAAAAAAAATCAGTTTTAATAATACATATACTTTTCCTATTAGTTTGTAATTTATAATTCAGGAGGGTTAATTATTCTTCAATTGCCTCTAATAAAGCTATATAAAGACTCTGAAATGAAAGAGTAAAAGTTGAAAACAAACTTCTCTATAAAGTTATTTGACTTTTCCAAACTTTACAGGTCGTATATCTGCAGACTAATTGCATGGCAGGTTTATCTTCCCATTTGTTTGGCTTTCTGTTTAAAACCAAAAACTAAAAAGCCAGTTACACTATAGTTGAACATGGCAGAGTCCCTACAGGAGAGATACTTTGATCAATGCACAACACTGGAGGCACAACAGTAACTTCAGAAACTAGGAAGGAAGCATTTAAGGACACACCTCTTCTTCAGTATCACTTTTCTTTGGGAAAAAAAAAAAAAAAAACCCAGAGGTAGAATAAAATGAATTGAGGAACCCAGATAACATGAAATGATTTCTTTCTGGCTCCTGGAGAGAACACTGACTATTGACCTCTGGCTGGTCTGCAGTCAACCTGCAGTCAGTCCTCCATGATCCATTCAGAATTTATGCTTTGCAGTATAGGTTATCGAATAAATAAAGAGGCACTATTTATGATGTGCAAAGTTCTTAACCTAAAGCACATCAGTAGAATGAATAGGTCTGAGCTTATGAAAAATAAATATTCCCCAATAAAACCCAATATATTTTTCCACATGTTTTTCATGAACACGTGGAGTTGGGAAGCCAGCAAGTGGCTTCTTTGACACTCTTACCATCGGCCTCAGCCGGTTGATCCAGCCTGTCCAGATCTCTCTATAAAGCGTTGCTGGATGGCTCGAGGTGTCCTTGTTGAGACAGACTCATCACACTCTCACACACGCTGCTTCTGCAAACGCTCCCCTGGCTGCCAGCCCTTTTCTAACCCTCTGATAACAAGTGCCCACACCTGAGTGCCCAGTCAGAGACCACCTGCCCACAATTAACTTTGATGAGCTTTCCCTGTGAGCTGCTGGTTCTTTTCTCAGGGCTTTCTGGGCTCCTCCCGGGTACACAGATATTCAGTCAAGGTTGTTTATCAAACTCCCATTCTAATCCGTTGGACAACCCGAGGTCACCCGCAACAGTAAAGCTGTCCTACCCTCAAGCAGATTAATACACCTGCCCAACTTGGTGTCTTCTGCAAACTTACTGAAGGTGCCCTTGATCCCCTCCATCCAGATCATTGATAAAGATATTAAACAGAACAGGCCCCAGTACTGAGCCCTGGGGAACAGCCAGTCCAGCTCTTCAACTGGGCTATCACCCAGATCGTCCTTTTAGAGGAACATGACCTAATTCCTTGAGAGCACTTCATAGGGGTTTCCCTGATTGTTCCTAATGCAGCAGCTCCTGGTTCTTCTTGTCTTGTTCTGCCCTTGTCAGTCCAGTACTTTTGGGCCAAGCACAGTAAGAGGAAAGAATCAGCTAGCAGCTTCTCATAAACATCAAACATCTGAATAATAATTTAATCGAAGGAAGTCATTACGCAGTAACGAGAAAGAGAATCAACTTTTGTTCCTGATAGAGAAACATGACAGCCAAGAGAGAGTGTGGGTGGGGAAGCTTAGCAACCCCAGAGAGAGAAGTAAGGCAGCCACATAGAGGACTGCAGCTGGGATATATGCATTTTAAGTTGGTTTATTTGCATAAGCCCTATTTGCTTCTGTTGCTTCAGACTCTTTGAACTGGATCAAGACTTTGAGTATTTAAGCAGGCTGTACGCAATGAATCTTTGGTGAACCATTAGGCAGCAACTTTTCAGAGGCAGACAACAATAACAATTCAGACTTATTTTAACAGTAGTAACACCAGGTCTCAATCAAGCTCAGAGCTCCACTGTGTAAACAGGCAGTTGACCATACAGAATAGAGGTAGTCAAAGACAGTAGTGTGTGCCTCTGTCTTGCATATGTTCAAGGTTATAATGTAAGCGAGGCAAGAATTTAATCCAGTTCCAAAATCTGTGAATCCTGAGCAAGCTCTTTAAGTACTGCAAAATTAAGCTTTCCTGTGCCTGTGCAGACATCTGAGCAGATAATTAAAACGAGGAAGAACAGAACATAACAGCTTCTTCTGGTATTTTTAAAGTTCACCTTCTTTATCCTAGGCAATTTAGAACAGTAGTAACTCAATCCATGATTTGTAGGTTGTGCCATTCATATCACATCTACGTTATATTTTACAGCAAGTAGGGGTTTGTGGGGTTTTGTTATTAAAAAAAAAAAAAGCATAACATATCTCAAGTGCTACTTTTGATGTATTCAACAAGGAGGTGCAGTCCATATTGCAAAGATGCACTTAGATTTGCATATAGATCTTTCAACTCCCTTTCCTCCTGGCACCACACGCTGTGCACGCAGTGTATTGAAATTTTACAGTAATACACCAAAGCATTACAGTCCCTGGTAATTCCTTCACAACACTGAGATTTGCCTACTTACTTCTCCGCCATAAATCTCCGGCGTTAACATTTGTTATAACAAAAGAAGCAGCAAGAAAAGAGCCAGTCTGAGCCTCTAAACATCATACATTTCCAGTAGAGAGTGAACTTCTTTCTAACTCATTAGAACTGACATGGTGTGCTGGATCTGAAGGATGTGTTTGCAAATGACATTCTGTGAAAGTTGAATTTGTAATAAAAGTTATTTATGAACTTGCTGCAGCAGAATAGCTCTTGTAGTAGCATGAACCGCATTCTCAGTCAAAAAATTTCACTGATGTAGTTCTCTACAAGAAGCCTCTCTAATGTAAATGCCTTTGTCAGCATGGGGGGCAGGAAGGAAGGAATATGATAAACGGGAGCTTTCAGCTATCACAGCCCTCGAG
Organism: Todiramphus chloris collaris; assembly: GCA_025345505.1. Taxonomy (NCBI): domain Eukaryota; kingdom Metazoa; phylum Chordata; class Aves; order Coraciiformes; family Alcedinidae; genus Todiramphus; species Todiramphus chloris. Next base: position 7,585,084 of record JANVCC010000319.1, read on the forward strand.
AAATATGTGGAAGGCAGACGAGTTTTTACACACACAGTCAAAAAGAAGAAACTAAGACTCGGGCTTGGAACCGAAGATGTTGCATACCTAACCGCAGGAGAAGAATTCTAAAATAAAAGGTAAGTGGAAAGCATAAATTTAGGATCAGGAGAAACAGATACACTAACACTATGCTAAAATCTACAGAAATATATAGGTAAGAATCCACTGACAATTTACATCAAATGTGACAAAGGTTATTGTATTGCTGTCATTTCCTTCTTCGCTCATTGATGTGCTCTGATTGTTGTGCTGTTCTGTTTAGTGGGGCCCTACCCCACGTGTTCATTTCTAAAACCACTTCCAAAGTCATCACCATTCAGTACTCTAAAGATTTTGTGATTTTGCTTAGTTCAGGGAATAAGTTTTCCAAGGTGCATCCTAAGTAATGTTTACCTGCAAGAACACAAGAGGCAACTTACTTGGTGATCTTCACTAGAAAAATTATCACAAAGCATTGTGCATTAAGACGAAATGTAATGACAACTGTGCTCTTTACTTTTGTTCACAGGACATCAACACATGTACCAGAATAACCCCGGGTGATGCTACAGGCCTGGGGAGTGGCTGGAAAGCTGCCCGGCAGAAAAAGATCTGGGGTTGATGGTGGAGGGCCAGCTGAACATGAGCCAGCAGTGTGCCCGGGTGGCCAAGAAGGCCAATAACATCCTGCCCTGTATCAGAAACAGTGCATCCATCGAGAGCAGGGAAGTGATCATGCCCCTGTACTCGGCACTGGTGAGGCCACAGCTTGAATACTGTGTTCAGTTTTGGGCTCTGCAGGCATTGAGGTGCTGGAGCAGATCCAGAGAAGCATCAAAGCTGGTGAAAGGTCTGGAGAATAAGTCTTAGGAGGAGCAACTGAGGGAGCTGGGGTTGTTTAGTCTGGAGGAGGCTGAGGGAAAGAGACCTTATTGCTCTCTACAGCCACCTGAAAGGAGGTAGTAGTGAGGTGGGTGTTGTCTCTTCTCCCAGGTAACTAGCAATAGGATGAGAGGAAATGGGCCTAACTTGCACCAGGAGACAATTTAGTGTGGATATGAGGAAAAAATTCAATACTGAGAGAGTGGTGAGGCCTTGGGACAGGCTGCCCAGGGAGGGGGTGGAATCACCATCCCTGGAGGTGGTCAAAAAACATGCAGACATGGCACTTCAGGACGTGGTTTAGTGGTCATGATAACATCGGTAAATGGTTGGACTTGATGATCTCAGAGGTCTTTTCCAACCGTAATGGTCCTGTGATTCTACAGAAATCTAATTAATCGCAAACACAGGAATAAACCTTTCCTCCTAACTTCCACTCTTGACTTCAATCTGTCCAAACCCAAAGCATTCTGCTATTATAATGACAGCTCTAATTCTTCTCAGCAGCGCCAAGTATTTTTCAGGAAGGAAGTAGGGAGATTCTCTCTCCTGAATTTCAAGTAGCTTTATTTTATTAATATGGTTTGACTTGCAGAGGTTTGTGACTCCCTGGTTCTGATTCTCAGTTTATAAAGCCCAATGATTAAAGAGCATTAGAGTAACCAAAGCAAGAAAGCAAGCTGAGGGATTTGCTAGAAGAGAGGCCTGAGGGAAATTTATTTACTCAGCTCCAGTAAAAGGAGGGAAGTACTCATCTCCATGTTCTTCAAATATCCCAGATATTATGTGAGCGTTTGGCTAGAACTGGAAGTGTAGTAATACTGGTTAATGCATAACGAGTAAATTTGTGTTGTATTATGACGACAGTGAGTTAATTTTAACTTTTCTGTGAGTGTGAATACAGTACACAGGCAGACCTAATGCTGTGTCTGAGACTGTCAGCTGAAACAAAGCCAGGCAGAGTGGGAGACAGTTGTGTATCTATAATACAGACAGGCAAGTGCAATCTAGTTGGCTCTTTTCTGCTTGGTGCTTTGCAGGGACCATATACAGGCTTAGGTAAAACCTTTTTTTCCATCTGTGTACAGACACAGAATGTGTGTGTAAATTTGAGACTGTGATTCCTAAACTTTTTTTTATAACATCCTTATGCGTAGGGAAGGAAAGCCAGCCAGCAGAAATTCTTGGGTTTATGTTTAGGTATGTCTTCAGATTAAACTGACCTTCCTATGATATGAATGTCACAGCTACATCCCTTTTCTAATAAAATGTTGCCAGGAGGTATTCTTTTCCACCTTTGCTTACATAAAAAAAACCCCCAAAAAATCCCCCTCCAATTCCCTTTTTTTTTCCTCACAGTGTTTGTTCTTTTTCCTCTTCCTCTTTTTGCTATTATTGTATTGATTTACTGGAAACTTAATGGAATTTCTCTATCTATCCTCTCTTTACTCAACACACTATTAGCTCCTTCATCAACTTTTTCATTTTCTGTTAGTCCTCAGGTAGTACTTCACAGGCAGCTCACATTTTTACTTTCACCGAATACCTGCTCGAATGCAATCCTAGCTTTTTACAAGACTTCCCAGAATCTGTTTGGCTAGATGTGCTTGATCAAAGCAGCACCATTTTCATCATGTGAATTTTATACCCTTTACACAAATGCAATAACACAACTAATACAATCCACCCACCCAAACCAATAACCCTTTTCCTACAGGCCCATTTCTGCACGACAGTTAGTGGGACTGTTCGGGTTCCCTCACCTCTGCTAACAACATCTGCAGGAATCCTGGAGGAGGGATCCAGCTGGAAGGAGTAGGCTGTACCCAGCTCTCCCAAGGTTCTGGATGGGAGACCATGCCTGCAGGACAGATGACAGCTTCTCTTTCAATTCCACACTAGTCTCCCTGGTGGGCCACATGACCCACTCAATAGCTTCCAATCCCCTAGAATAATTTAGAGACTGAAACCACACCTTTTTTTGCTATCAAAAATGCCTTCACAGCAGACTTTTTGTTACCACAATTACTCTGTCTTGGCATATACTATTTATCAGAAATTAATATAACCTGTGAAGCACAAGGTCATGAGAAATCCTTTTATTACAAGATAAAGTCTATTCCATCCAAAGCCAGCCCTGCATACATCTTGCCTGTTATTTCATACAGACTAAGGAAAGACAGTGTTACGATTCCGTGCCTCTTATGAGCTTTGATTATTTCAAGATTTCAGTATTGTGACACCAGAGGGGAAAAATGGTAATTTTAAACATTGCCCTCTGAAAAAAAAAAGCCTCCATAAGATAGGCAAATGAAAGCAGGGCTTTTCAGTGGCTTCTCCACAAGATGAGAGATACGAATCTGAAAGGAAATATGCATATAGCACACATTTCACAGCTATGCTACACAGAATTCAAATTCATAGGCAATGCCACACATGTGCAGAGTTCTGTGAACTCACACTGGAAGTCAGGTTATTTGGGCACATACGAGTACAAAATTGTTACGGCAAATCTCAGTAACTTTCACCTGCAACAAAATGAGCTTTACAAACTGAGTCGAAATTCTATGCAAATACATTCATACTCCTTTTAATATCATCATGATCTGAATATCCATTGAGATATAAATGGTCAAAATAATTTTCTACAATCAGAATTATTAAAGCTTTTTATGCCTCATTAATTTTTTCCCCATCATTAAACATTTTCAACTATTTATACTGTCACACAAGAATGAAGTGTGTGTTATCGCTAACATTTATTATTTAAATAATACAGTTTCTGAGAACCATCTGCATGTGAATTTGCCTCAAATAAAACAATAACAGTTCCAACCCACAAATATTCAGCCCTTGTGCCAATGCGGACCACAGAAAATACCATTTAATTTTACCAGACTCTCTTTCTAATGCATCCCTCACCAAAATGCAGGAGCCCACAGCATCACAGGGAATGAGATCTGATCACAGGGAACTTGAGAAGAAAAGCTGTGTGAATCATAGCTCTCAGGAAACATTACGGCAGCTTTCAAAATTAGAGATATATGTATATTTAGAGACAGCAGTTGAATTTTTCATGCAAATTTTTTACCTTGTTAGTGCTTACTTTATGATTCATTATTTGCCATTTGTTCCTTGAGCTCCCCAGTATTATTTTTGCTCTTTACCAGTGTTTAAAAGTTACAGGCATAAGAATATGGGCTATAATTAATATCAAATATTTAATTTTAAAAATCAAACACCCATTCATAGAAGTACTTTCATTCGTACACTAAACCAATCAATGGATGTGCTGACGGTGGGGCAGGATAATTCCTTGACTGATTCTGCAGTAAGAACTTGGTCAATGATAAATAATTAGCAACATGTCAGCTGGGGAACCATTTTTTTCAGCTCATTTCCACTCCCGCTATTCTTGAACACTGCAAAGCATCCCTCCCATCACAGCAAGCTGCTCCTCATGTTGCCAGCCCATGAGCAGCGAGCTCTGATATGAGCAGTGGTTCCTACTGAGCTAAAGGGACCTGTGGAATTTCAAATTACTCCTGAGTAAGGATTATATAACGCTGAACCTGATTTTTTTCATTGCCATGGGAAGAAAACCCTCACCAACAGAGACCTTCAGTCTCATCCCTCACCTCACACCCCACGGCACCCTGCCACACATCAGCTGCTGTGATGCAGGCCACCCTTGCACAAAGGGACAACCAGAACACACTCCCTGAGCAACAGAAAGCCACTGTTTACAGTTAAGAGTTGGTATAAAGCAGCCACATGCCAGTTCCAACGCACGGGTCGGGTGCTGCCCTGGTCCACAGTAGCAGCCTGTTTGTCACAGGCCAAAGTGCCTCCTGCAGACTGGTTCCATCTCTGCCATCGACACCTTCCCATGTCCCACTCTTCCCTCTCGACTGCCCAAGCTACTACCAACTCTTGCCCCGGGCAAGGGGGGTACACGCAGCGTGGCACCGTCCGGGCGCTACGTGCCAAGAATCACAACACACTAACGATGGATCTGGTTATATCCCTAATTATTACTATTTTGATCCTTAAATGGTGCCAGCCACATGTCTCCCTTCTTCCCTGAACACATGGAGAGGGATTAGATGAAGGGCTTTTTTTCGTGCCCCCCTCACTTGCACAACATAGACTTACCCTACAAATTTCAGGCAATTAGGTTTTCAAGTAGCACTGTATTAAAGCACGAGGCTTGTGTAGTGACTGTAATAAATTCCTTCCCGCCTTCTGCTAAAGGCATACAGGAAAAAAAACAATTTCTGTGTTACAGTCATAGAGAATGAATACAAATTTCCATTTAAAAGCAAACAGCTAAGATGCCTTTCAACTGATCTGAGGCAAATTCTGACTCATATGCCCTCACTGGAAAATGTTTGAATAGGTACTCAAAGACACGGGATGAAAGATGAGCATCCACAGTTGAGTTTCCATGAATGTTCCAAGAGAGGCCCATTCTCCAGTCCTGAATGCCACTGCCTAGGCAAGGACTTCATCAACAGTTTAACACGAACGTGGTTATCATCATCATGGTATCTCATAAAATCAGAGCTCTCAAGACCCTGAGACAGCAATAACCACAGTGCAGGAGAACGCACGCACACAAACAGCATGTGTGCCCGATTCAGACGGTGGGGCTGCTTTTACATTGCACGTAAGCACAACCAAAGGAGGATTTCACCAGTTTACCTCATTTATTTTTTTGGCAGTAGGCTCTTTTTCAGTCCTCAGAGATTGGTTTTAGCTTTCCTGACACCGGAGTATTTGAGGATGTCAGCAAAATACAAATAAATGTGTTGATAAATTCACCATAAACACCTTTCCTTCTTGTTTTTTCACACAATAGTGAATCTGAGAAGATTGCTAGTCTGCCCAGATTAGAGGAAGACAGTGTAAGAGTCACTTAAATTTTACAATACCTAATACTTTTCACTGGTTTCATGCTCGATAATGTTATGAAGTTGCTAGATATTGATCCCCGAAGACACTGCACTGCTAATTAAAAAAAGTCTAAAGGAAAGTTAGTATTTACTACCAACAGGGCCAGGATATAAATGAGTAACATTTTTCTTTGTGATGTTTAGTAAATCTTATTTCTTAGTTTTTTGTCCTAAATTATCTTAATCCAGTCCACTGCAAATATCCTCTATGAAAAATATTGAGTTCCCTTTTTAAAACTGCAAGCTTATCAATAGCTTGCTTATTTATGCTCACACTGATGCCAGATTTGAAATTCTTCCTGCAGAGCTCTACAGTTGTTAAAAAAAAAAATGAACTTTGGGCTCCCCCTCTCTCACAGTCAGGCTTGAGAGTTTTTTTTCCTACATCATCTTCTCTGAAATCACAGAATGATGAACTATCATAAAAAAAAAAAAAACACTCATGCTGAGCAAGACACTCAGCATGTAAATTTTCAGTCTGAACACTTGAGGCTTGGCAGTATTACAAGCATTTGAAATCAGAGAAGAAATTAAGCATTTCCTTGAGACAGAGAAATGACATCTTTTAGACAAAGTCGTGCATCTTTTAAATGCTACCCACTTTAAACCCTGGTCATTTTTCACTACGATAGCCAGGAAAATAGATCTTTTTTTTGATGCATTTCAGAAAATTTTGCAGTCTTCATATAGAATGCCTCCGACATTCTGACAGTGGTCTTGCTCAAGTCAAACTCTCTACAAATGTGGAAGAAAAATGATTCAAGATCCGTACAGTCTGTTCCTACTCACCTCTTCCCTGTCACCTTTGAACTCACTAATACCAAGCACATTTAAAGAACAGTAGAAAATGAAGATGATATTATTTTCCATGAGAATCTGCAGCTGGGTAGTGAATAGATGTGCCAATTAGGAGAAATTTGGCCCTTATACAATCATTTTGACAGCTGTAAACCAGTTATTTAGGAAGTGAACAGCACCCCAGCCAGCCAGTCACCTTGTATGCAGGGATGTCAAGGCCTGTCTTATCTCATGTGCAACAGAGGAGCAGGAGGTTAGATTATTCTATGGGAAGGTTTGAGCAGTGGAGACAGGATGCCAAGCTCCATTTCTTTTGCTTCTCACAAAACAACCCATCTGTACGCCACGTCATGCAGAAAGATGAACAGCACAGAAGCCACTTCTAGTGCATTTTTATCACTTGGTGTTTATTCCTGTATCTTATTCACATCAACAAGATATTGTATCACACTACTTGAAGTCTCTGTGAGTCAATCATAACTATCTCCTCTGCCCTCTCTTACACACTTTATTAAACAGCAGTTTATCTGAATGAGAATTTAATTAACTTGATATAAATTGGTAATGCCCTACAATCCTGGGAGAAGGCTTTCCAGAGCCACCCTTCACTTGAAGTAACCATGTTTGTAGGGTACTTCAAGTCATGAGAAAACTAGGTTCCTATCTACAGAAGCTGCCATAAATAAAGCAAAATTCACTTCCCATTCTGTCTTGCAGAATATGGACTGAAAAGAGCACAAAGACTTTTGAGGGGAGGACATTACTGCAGGATTTATGGGAAGAACAGAATAGTGCAGGAACAAAGCAGCAGGATGGGAGATTCAGAAAGCTGCTGTAAGCACAAAATTATTTAGCGTTGCGTTCTGCAGTTTCCACAGCAACTTCAGTGACTGAACAATTCAAACAGAAAGGCCTTTGGACAGCTGTCAGAGGTTCACACCACAACACAGGGTCACAATCTATATGGTTTGGGAAGTCATGACATGACCAGTCTGCAATACATCCTTACATGTCCGAGTAGCACTTACTGGCCCGTGTTTCCTAGGTGTATTCAAGCATTTCTTGGCTGAAATGTATGTTCTGTAGTCTTACACAGCCACACTCTCTGATCTTAAGGTTGCTCCATTTCAAGTTAGTTTTTTTGCTTATTGTTTTTGGTTGGTTTTGGTTTTTTTATAAATAAATCAGATTGTCATTCAGCTAGCAGGACTGCAAGGATATCCGCTGTGTTCAGTAAAGAAAAAGCAATCAATGTGTTAAGAGTACTGATACGCTTCTATTTAATGCAAAACATCCCTCTGCAGAGGTACACATTGGAATAACTACCTGAAAAGATAATAAAGCACCTTCTTTGTTTCCAAACTGAACCCTCGATGTTCTTTTGAGAGAGATGTCAAAAAATTCACTGCACAGACCAACAATGTTAAGAATCTGGCAAAGAAAATTTATCTGGATAATCTGCAAAAGTAATAGAGTAGCAGCCTTTTCAGTTTGAGCCTGTGATTTCCAGCTGTGTGAATTTAAAGGTTACTAGCAACAGAAATGTAACTACAGATATTGACAGAGTTATGCAAGTCATACATTTTAAATAGCTGGCTGCTTGGAAAGATAGATAGATATATATATAGATATAGATAGATATATATATATACTGAAAATGATCAGAGGCCTCTTCCACAACTTCCCTTCAGAAAATCAGACCAAATATTCTTAAATCATACGCAGCACAAGATAGTTTTTTCATTAACCAGTATCCAGCATTAAGACAAAGCAATGGCTTATGTCACTGTGCCTGCAGTTCCCAAGAGATAACAAGATATAGTGATATATTTGTATTCCACATTAATCCATTGCAATGGTTTTATAACACACACAAACACATTCTTAAAAAATTGGTTTTAAACAAAGAGTATTGATTTAATATCATCTTTAGAGGAAGAGTGAATGCCCCTTTCCCACCACACTGTACTAACATCTTTGAGTAAAATACACAAAAATAATAAATAATACATTATTATTGTAATTTCTTCCAGTTAATAATTCCATTATGCTGCCTTCAGCCACAGACTGAAGTGGACTCAGAAGGAAGAAAGGAACAACCTAGACAGCTGCAAACAAGAGTTACCATGCCAGGGCCTGGGCAGAGCTTAGCAGCAGGTGTGGAGAGCCAGCAGAGGCTCAAAGATATTAACTGTGAATATTAGAAGGAACAAGAGCAAGATATGAAGACTATGGGCATTTGAAGATGCTGATAGGGTGTTGGGTTAAGGTTCTCTAGTGGCACATCAGAAGACTCTAAATAAGAAAGCCGTCTGACGCTCTGCTCAGAGAAACAAGAACACATGCACACATTTTCATAAGCAAATAGAGCTTCTTCAACAAACACGGATTACAGGTTTCTAATCCAAGCAGGCACGGGAAGTCTAGTGCTGTCATTATGTCATTTAACAAACAAAAATGAAAGGGAAAGGAATCCTTGCCCAATGTGTGCCCTTTTTACTTTCATTCTTGAATGAATCGCATGGCTTTTGAGTACAAACAGATGGGAAATCAAATTGTACATCAATGACTTGTTAGCTCAAGTTTCCAGCAAGCAGCTTGTTGCAGAAGTCTACCATAAACCAAGAGAATTCAGATCCTGCTTGCTGTATCCCTTACCCTTGATCTGGTTTTTAAGCTGACAAAAAGCTCTTTGTCATCAACCACCACGCGACTGAACAGAGTGGATCTGAAAGAATCCTTTTCATCTTTATACGTACTATCCTTTCAGACTGCAACAAAACAGAAACATGAATTTCTGACATGTTGTTTTGATCGTATGAAGAGATAAATGCATGTGAATGGCTTCTTACCATACTAATATTAACTATCAATTGCTGGGAAAGACTTCAGGAATTCAGTTCCTCTCTTCTCCCTCAGCAGATTTATAATTCTGTTGTGGTTTTAATTTGCAGCAGTATAAAGAAGAAAAAGTTATGCCCTTATATCTGTAAAACCCCACAGAAGATACAGAAAACAATATAAAGACAATACCAGTGTGATTTTGGAGAAAATGAAATAGAGAAAACAACAATAAAAAAAAAGTTGGGGAATTTTCCTCTTAAATTTGTGAAATATATGAAGAAAAGGCTTACATATCTAATAGCTTTAGTAAAGAGACTCCAGACATGGAGCTTAATACAATCGTGTCTGTGCAATAAACAAACATGAACTTTTTCTTTCTTTTTAAACAGTAAAACAACAGATTTTGACAAGTCCTGATTGTTGAAAAGTGGCTTCTATAAAGCAGCTCTGTTTCATACATCTACAGGCGTGCCCTGCAACTCCTAACAAATGCAAAATTCCAGAATATGACACCAAAACTTTTCCAAAAGTTTGGAATGCCGAAAGACCCAGAACTGCAATTTTACCTTAGCACCACATCCTTTCACATTTTCCTACTACTCTGAATCTCAGGCACCATTTCCCATCTTTCCGTAAGAGCTTCCTCTTTGAGGCTTCCTGATTTAAACCAATCAAACTGACTTACACCTCTATTGCACCTCTGTCTTTTTCCACTCACGACACATCACTCATAGCATTGCCTCACTTGAAAGCTTCAGTGCTAAAGCCAACAAACCAAAAACCCAACAGAAAATCACTACCTAGCCACTAGCTGTTTATTACAGGGAGAAATTAGCCAAGTACTGGCCAAATCTTAATTCTCCTCCAGCATGTAGCAAGTAAGATAACGTAGTTACAGACTGCAACAGCTAAAATGCCAGGAATTGACTTCCTCCCCTTTTTAAAGAGCTGATAAAGCACAGCTCAGACAATATGCTCCTTGGCTGTGTGATGTATTGTCACCTTCAGCCTTTGCAAATCTGAGCGTGCCTGAGTATGTGGTATTTCCCTGGACGTGTGGGAGCCCTAGGGAGTTTTCTCTAAGTCCTCCACCTACTTTTTTCATGTTCTTCAGCTAGCAGCAGTGTAGAAGTGCAGCATGTTTGTGTCTAACAGGTTAGTACTATACAGAACAACCTACATATTCCCCAGTATATCCAGATTAATCACCCCTAAGTATGTGTAAATATTCTGTAATACTAAATTACTTATATAGAAAAAGCCTCATCCTGTTATAAAGACTACTTAAATTTGGCTTATAATTGTACTTCATCCTCTTCTTACTACAGTGCTCACATTTTACAGCTAGCATTTAAAAGGTACTTCTCTAGGATATTACAATGGAAGAGAAGCTGTTCTATAAAAGTTTAAAAACCACCTTTTTTGAATGTGCATGTTTATTTTCTTATACTTTGCCAACCTACTATCAAGTAAAGAGAACAGAGATTAGCAAAAGCAGATTTTGTTGAAGAAGCAGTCTGTAGTGCCTTAGTTTGTTGCTCTGGTTGAAAACATGAAATGACCTTACATTTCACTAGAAAAAACAGCAAAAAAATATCAAGCATATTTTTCTGTGAATTGGTGAAAGTTATTTTATACACAAAAGGTTCACAAAAGATGAGGAAAAAAAGTTTAAACAGCTCTTGGCTACTAAAAAGAACTGTAAAACGTCATGAATTCAAAAACTTCCTAAAAGAAACAAACTAAAATAAACCCTTTTCAAAGACTCAGTATAACATTGAGAAAAAAGTTTTAGTCATATTCAGCTGGAAGGATTTTTTGATTTATTTTAAATATCATTTAAATGCAGATGGTATTGCAAATCGATCAGCTAAATTAATATTTCTTTTTATTTCATTTTGAGTGAGATGTAGACATGTCCGAACATGGGTTTGGAAGCAGGATGCCATAGGGTGCATTTGGACACATCTTTATTCAAATCAGAGATGTAGTACATCCCTCCTCACCTGTAATCTCACCTGTCCCCACTTGCAGAGAAGAAATGCGTTTCCTTTGGCTGAGTAAGATAAATACTTGAACAGTGGGGTTTTCAGAAGAGTGAAGACAGAAATGTTACAGGAATGACTGTGAAGAGTGTTGAGGGTTGAGAGGGCAGGGGACAGAGTACAGAGATGCATGTAAAACATGGTGAAAAATAATAACAGGGATAACAGCAGTTTCTTACACGGACAGCTCTTCTCCAACATTGCTGCTATCAATTTTTCCTCAAAATAGCCAAAGAGAATGCAGTTGCATTGAGCCATAGCATACCATCTGCCAATCTTGATTATGTGAGGAAGCTTTTGAAATATTTTCTGCAATTGAGAAAATATGCCTTTGCAAGCCAAAAGGCAGATAGAAAGAATAATTTATGACCTAATCATGGCCTTGTAGCCTATTTGCAGTCATTGTCTAGGCCCCACATTTTCCTTCTCCCTTGTTAACAGCATGTGAAGCCCTATTCCAAATCACAAATACTCCCGTAAATCAAATCTCAACAGGTATATTGTTTATTTTCATTACCTAATCCCACATGATGGGAATCAAAGAGTCACAAAGATTAGAAGTTGGAGCGCCACGCTGATATCCTCCAAATCAGACTTTGGGACACTGTTTTCTTTTTTACATCCTGTCGCTTTGGAAACACTCCTTTATTCTTTCTTATACTGATGGTAAAAGGTAAAGATAATGTTCAAGACATTAAACTCATAGGAGTAAGAGCTGATACAGCTGCACTGAATCACCTAACATCTTTGTTATGACCGCAGTTTTGTGTGCTGTCAATAACTGACAGGCACACAGAGTCACTGGAGAAATAGTTAGGCACTTTCAACCTATAAAGTATTAGCAGGTTAGAACTGTCAACTAAACCTTCCTAACTTGTATTTCACAGTAACAGGGCAACCCAAGAGTGCTCTACAGCGTTGATGGGTTACTTCTCGCAGTGCTGGTCTGTTCTCAGCCTGCTGAACGTGTTCATAGTCTGTTGGAACGACGAAGAGTATGCTAAAACAGACAGCATGCTACCTTGTGCATAATACACCATGTCTCAAGCAGAACAGAATTAAACAACAAGCAAGCCAATAGAAAACAGAGGTTTACAATTTACAGGAATAATCAGAAAAAAAATATATTTAGAAATGACAAACAACTACTTAGCATAATATTTCATCCTATTACAAGTTGGGTGTAAATCTGGGTATTAAAAAAAAAAACAAGCCTACAGAGATACCACCAGATGAGAATCTCCATCACATGTTTATATTAGCATGTACATTCAGTTCAAATTCACACAGGCAGATGACTACCTGGTATTTAACAGTGCAGAAAAGGAACAGCAAATTACATATTTTGCCCCCAACATGTCAGTTTGTTGCCTACAATGAGTTCTTGAAGACTTGTACCCCAGCTTGCATGAAACACATCAAACGTACCAGCTGCTGACTCCTTCCTATGTCTTTTATTCTCTAAAGATACAACGAGCTATGTTACACCCTTACACTTTGCCTTATCCTACCAGTTAAATGTTCTCCAGACTGTGTCACTGAGAACTTTCTAACAAAAACGAAACCTGTCATTCTTCACAAAAAAAAAGTTTCATCAGTTTTTAATTCAACTCCGCTCAAAGTAATCAAAAGCAAAATGTACCTCAGCTCCAAAAGTTTCCATGTTTTCCTGTAGGAAATCACTGATTTGCCATTCTGAAGTGACTCACCAAACAAAGAACATTTATTTATTCGAGCTTGATTGCTAAGGAAATTATGCCGATGTGATTACACTAAAGCACTGCTACTTCTCTGCATTCATGAAAATCCTGTAACTTTCGAGACAGTTGATGACAGCAAACAGCTCTGACAAAAGCAACAAGCAGACCCAATGGCTAGCAAGACCTTGTGACTTCATAGAAACAAGCCACTGATACAGTGCTGCAACCCCAAACAATTTCTGACTGCAGCTCCCATCTGCTTGGAAAAGCTCCAACGCCACAGGAGTCCTTATGAAGCACTAGGTCACTTATTCTTATGTCACAAGGTTTGACTTTTTCAGTTTTTAAAGTGTTTTAAAAAAAAGAAAGAAAGAAAGAAAGAAGGATGGAGTTCTGTGTGCTTTGGTTTTTATCAGCATATACAAATTAATAGCCTATCTTACTGAGAACTATTTAAAATTCCATTTTACTGTGAAAAACTCAGTATTTTGCTCTGTTTAGAAACAGAAGAATGTGAAATACCATAAGTTTCCTTAAATAAGTGGGGAGAAAACCCAGGCCACGTTCTGGTCTTAATTTAGAGTTGCAGAAAAACTGAGGAAGCAATTTGAAAGCATCGATAGGCAGTCCCAGCTGGTGGGAACCCTGTTCTTGCATTCCCACCAGCTCATATGACCCAAGCTGGCTCAAAGAGCTGCGGGAGCACAGGGCCAACGTAAAGCCCGATACGACTCAAGACCTCCTCTGCCAAGTGGTGCCTGCAATGTGGTTGTGATAAACAAGACAGCTGTAGCTCTGCCTGGGATCTACTCTGACCTGATTAAATGTAGTAATACCATCAACAGCAAAGATTAGAAAAATTAAGAGTCATGAAGGGCTGACAAGTTGGATCGTAAGTTGCTCCCACATCCTAAGGTACTACAGCAACTATGCCAATTAAAGAGTGAATATGTAATACATCAGGCAAGAACTGATGTTTCAGACACTTGTTTTAATTCCAAAGCAAGCTCTCACTATTCAAAGCTGTGTTAAGAAAAATCTCCAACTTTTCGCAATATTACAAAAAACTACAAAAAGAGATCAGACTCTGTCCTTTAAAAGCAGGTGATAGATGGTACACTGCTAAAGGGAATCTCAGGAATGCAGGATACATCCTACAAAGCTACTAAAATGAAAAGGTATTCAGATTATTTGGCCACGTTCCACACCTACTTATAGCTCTTATGCCTCCTAAGAGTCAAATGCTGTAAGGCTTTTTTTCGTTTGTTTTGCTTTTGTGGGGTTTTTTTGTTTGTTTTGTTTGGGGTTTGGGTTTTTTTTAAAGACAACAGCAACTACTTTACATACATACTGCACAAACTTGCAATTATTTTCTATTCAGGCGTATTACTACAACTAACCTTTTGGTTTCTGCTCTAGATAGTATGTAGAAAATGGAACTTCTTCCCAAGAAGAGACATTTACCATAGATTTTACATAGATCAAAAATCATCTAACTGCTAACTCGTTTCGTTTTAAATTCTGTTTATCAGTTAGTTATGTCTCCAACCAGGCAGCACACGTTCAGGACTCTTACCTGCAAGGGAAAAATAGATTGGAAGTGCCACAAAAAGTACCTGTGGGTTAGGTAGCTGAATGGTGAGGAACCCTCCATCCATAAAGGCACAAAGCCCATTAGCAACACTTCCTGCCTGTTGCCTTTGCTGTGAAAACTTCAGTGTGTGAGGCAACTACAGAGAAAACTGGTGTTAATTACCAACAAGAAGCATCAACACACACACTGAAGTTCATTCAGCATCCGAGCTAATATAAAATATTTCATAGTCTTGACTATGCAATTATAGAGCAGTTATGTGATATGATACTATATGTTATCACATATATATGTTATCACAGCTATACATGATAGAGCAGTTGTGTTATCGTAATTGTGACAGTCTAAGGAAATGAGCAAAGTGAAGTCTGAAGGAAGAAGAAATCCCATCACCAACTAATAGGATTGAAAAAAAACAAGACAAGCTCCTAGACACACAATTTTATCTCTGGATCCCTTTCCTGAAGATGAAAGCATACCATGACAACTACCTGCAAGTGCAGGAATGTAAACAGAGAACAACTGATTCATTCCACAGAATTGCTTAGATAGGAAAAGACCTTTAAGATCATTGAGTCCAACCGTTAACCTGACAGTGACAATCTTGAAGAAAGAATTCAAGAATAGTCCCAAACAATATTATTACCTCAATGCCTCCACTTTCAAATCACAGAATCATTAAGGCTGGAATGGACCTCTAGAATTCCAGCGCAAACACGCTGTTATAGCAGGGCGAGCCAAAGCAGCTTGCCCAGAACTGTCTTCAGTCAGGGTTTCAATATCTCCATGTATGGAGAAGCCACAAACTCTCTGGACAACCTCCTCCAGCATTGGGCTACCTCACAATAAAAAAATAAATAAACAAAATAATAATAATTAAATGTTACCTAATGACACTCAGGTGGGTTTTTTTTAAGGGGGTGCAATTATGTCTACACTTCAGGGCTTTTAATGACCATAACTGATGCAACTTAATGACCTGAATTAACAATTTTAGGCCAATTATTATATTTTATATCACCAAAATGGTTGTAGATATATTTTTAGCACCAAGCTCCATCCCATGGCTATGTTAATAAGAGAGGTTCCCAGATTTGCCTCATAGTGCATGTGTGTCTGTGTGTATATATACATATATATATGTCGCTGAGGGATAAAGCTGTGTGAGGAGCAGGAAAGGCTGGATTGATTTGCCTTCTGGAAATTCTGTTTTCATTTCTAAGGCTTCTCTCAAAGGTAAGTTATGGGTGATCCCATAATTCTGACTTGAAAAGCTCAGCACTGCTCACCTGAATGAAAATTAAAAACCTCCCTTTCTCTTTTTTTTTTTCCTAGATGCCACTTAAAGTATATGTTTCAGCGCTGTCCTTCCCATCATAAATGCACCAGAGCAGCAGAAGAGTAAGATTTTTTTCACTCCCAGCTGAAGTAAGAACAGAAGAACTTCTGCAAGGCCTTAAAATTATTTCATAAGGATCTGACCTTCCCATAAGGGAAGGCAGACACTAATCAACAACTTCTTTTTTTTTCTTTTTCCCTTTTTTTTTTTCTTTTTTTTTTTTTTTTTTTTTTTTTTTTAATTTTTATTTTAATCTTACCCTTAATTATCTGAGGTAGTTTTGTCATTTGTTTTTCAGTTTGAGACACAGGATACTTGCAGATCAGTTGGTACATTCCTGACTAGAGAGAGATTTCTGAGGAAATTTCAGGTGACGTATCGCAGCCACTACACAGTTACAGAATTGCTAACTATAATGGAGATTTCTCAAATGAGCTGTGAGTAATGTAATGCCTGCATCAATATTCCATGCAAGAATCACCATAATTACATTATTGACTTGACTAAATGTATTGCTATTCTGTTGATTCTGATCCATTGCTTTTGAAAACAATTTTAAATTGATAGCAAAGACGTATTCTTGGTAATATGCTTCTCAGAGATTACTGTGCTTCTCTGCTGGTTAAATCCACTCAGCCTTTAGCGTGGGGCTGCAAACACTACTAAATTGTGCAGCATCCTTCCACAGAAATCATCAAGAGTCATGTCTTATTGCTTTCATAAAATGTGGTTTACACCTCTCTGAGTAATTGAATTTCGCTAGGGTTATGGGCAGGCTGCATATTTGTGTGCACCAAAATACTGTGCAGCCCTTGAGAAAAAGCTGTTCTTTCTATTGTATGAAGTCAAATCAGAGATTACTTTTCGAAATTTATGCTGGACATTTTTCACTATAAAATGTTAATTAACAAGGAGATGAGTTTGTCCAGGAGAAAGGAAAGTCCCACTTGTAACTGCTCTTAGAGAAGTCTGCAAAGGCTTCCTGCATATTATAAAAATTTTAAGTTTGATTGATTCCATTGCTGTTCTAAGTCTAAACCAACTCTCCTTCCAAAAAAAACCCATACATTAATTTAGTTCCTACAGTCAGGTCAAAATCTGCCACCTGATGAAGATGGTAAATGAAAAATGAATCACGTGAATCACATTAGCAGGGCTTTCCCTACTGTGGATGAACACCAAGAACTACAGACACCACCAAATTATTCACAGCTATGCAAAATTGTGGGGCAGGGGAGGAGAGGAAGAGAGAGAAACCCACAGGTGGAAGTGTAAGAAAGAATGAGCAAGCAGACAAACAGGACAGTGTGATCACACATGGTAAGCAGAACATGTAGAGGACTGATAGTAGAAGTCTAGTCATGATTCCCAGCAGCCCATACCTATCAATTCACTTCTGCTTGCAGACTGCAATGAATTATTGAGAAAACCTAAGTTCACTAATTTTTCTCTCCAGCCTGTGTAAATAACAACACAGCACAATTACCACTCCAGTTTTTTCTCGATGCTAAGTATTTTGGGCACAAGATGGAGAAAACAGAGTTCTTTGCACAAAACTGAAACAGCAGGAACCAAGTCAGCTGTGTAAAACAAGCCAGCACCGTGCCTCCCCTTGTGAATGCAGCGCATGTTTCAATTAAGAAAGTCACTGAGTTACTTAATCCTCTCCCTCATTTTCATTAGTCCCGTTTTGCTTCTGTAAGACTCCCGGCAGCTCATTAAAGAAAGTACTATTCAGGAAATAAATAGTGTAAAAAGCTAAGTCTTAAGTGTAATAAAGGCTGTCATGTTTAAAAATACCTATATTGCTACGTACATTCCAGGAAAATCTTCTAATTTCATTCATCTCAACACCATTGATCTCAGTATCACCTTGAACACTGCATTTCCCCACCAGTGCTGCTTGGAAGGCTGATGCTGCTGTTGTAACATTTGTTGTCGAGGGACCCGTTTGGTAAATCTTGCTTCAGCACACCTCTCAGCCACTGCAAAAATCCAGGAAACCACTTTATACCCTAAGGTGTTTTGTCACAAGAGCAGTATTGTCAGGCCAGCCCTCCATCCTCGCAGCCTTCGGGATGGTCAGCTCTTGTGAGAACTCCCATTCTCACCAAGTATTCCCAAGCTGGGTAGATACGAGCAATCCTACCCATCACAAGACCAAACCCCACTTCCCAGAGAGTAAAGCAGTCTCTGCAGCACAAGAATCCATGGGAAAACCATGACAGAAGTTTGGTTAGTAACAATTTATTAGAGACGAT
Source organism: Todiramphus chloris collaris (assembly GCA_025345505.1). Classification (NCBI taxonomy): domain Eukaryota; kingdom Metazoa; phylum Chordata; class Aves; order Coraciiformes; family Alcedinidae; genus Todiramphus; species Todiramphus chloris. Next base: position 7,603,523 of record JANVCC010000319.1, read on the forward strand.
GATGAAACTTCTTTTTTTGCATGAACTGTGGCTCTGTTTAAAGACATCTGATGTTGATGAGAAATGACGCAACAGTTTGCTAATGTACAGATGAAGAAGGGGAGAACTATTTTTGTTTGTTTTCTTTCCTTTCGAGGCTAACAGAGATGCTGCAGGAAGCAGAGAAATGATGTGCTGCGTACCCAAGTGAGACGAGGGCCCCTTTCTCCCAGGCAGAAGAGCTGAATGCTGGGGTTCGAAACAGTTCCAACCTAACCAGACACGACGGGCAAAGGCCAACGCACAGGTCGTGGCACAGGAAAGGGAAAAAGATCAACCCAAATGCTACATCTGAGACCAATAAGAAGAACTGGCCCCGTCTCCTGAGATCCACATTTATCTGCCTGGATAGAATGAAGACAGATCGGGTTGGGGGGGGGGGGGGGGGGGGGTTTTTTTTTTTGGGTTTGGTTTTGGGTTTTTTTTGGGGGGGGTGGGGGGGAAGGGGACAGGAAGTCAGCTTTTAGTATTTGCCTACCATTTTCCAGTGCCTGGCAATTTAGTCAGAAACAAGGGGAATTTCTAGGCCACGTGTAAGGCTAACGTTTCCAGGAAGCATCCCAGAAGGGGTTTTTTTCACCACTGAGCATCACGTTGTCAATCAAGGACACACTTAATAATATTCATGCCAAAAGCTATAAGGATACAAAATATTCAGTATGAATAAGTTTATAAAAGCAGAATGCATAAAACAGACACTGTCTTGAGTCCAGGACAGCAGGGGGGGAATTGCAGAGTACATTATGCCTGTGTGGGGCCCAGGAATGCATAGCCCAGCCAAAGAATAAGTCTGCAAGCTCAGATAACTGCACTACGAGTGTCTGCTTGGAGAAGCACTTCAGGAAAAACTAGCTCCCCGTTTCTACAGCTGAATATATTGAGACATCGGCTCTTAAATTCAGTTTGCTTTCTAACAGTTGCATCTATCACGATGCCCTAAGGAAATATAACACTATCTTTTAGTTCCACTGATCTCACGTAGAGGAATCCTGGAAAGGAGCCTCAGGCAGTGACAAAACATTTATCTTTCACAATAACCTGATCAGTAAGACATCCAAGGAAAGTGAGGAAAGTAATTCTTACAAATTCCCCCTTTTTTTACAGCCCTTGTGTAACAGGGCTAGTTTCAAAATAGGTCAGCCACAGTAACTCCTGTCCTTCCCACAAAACAGCAGAAACTTTTAGGTAGGTCATAAAATGAGCAAGTAAACCAGTCAAAACTGTTACAAAACACCCACAATTCCAGCTGTTGCATAATAAATTCAGTTCTAACAGTATGGTGGTAACATTGCATCTCTCTGTACATTCTCAAATAGATGGAATCTTTAATTCGTAAATTTAGATTCCCATCCTCTTTTCAAGGCAATGAACATTACAGGGGTGAAAATGCAGTAGTCTTTGTTATTCATGAAGCAGGGCTGGCTAAAATCTCAGTTTCTTTTACACCCTGCGTGGTCTTCAGTGCACGTGTGTATTTTTCTGTAAGTTGTATTTCAGTTTCTAAGGATAAAGCGTAAGTGCCTGGATCCCTGTTTCCTCCTCTGAAGTCGGTATTTGAAATCCAACCTTTAAAAAGTTGGCACTTTCTGAAAGTGTGATCACATCTATTAATTCTCACGGATGAGTCCTGCCATTCTTTGGTGACATGGTTCAGTACAATCTGAGGGTCACGTTCCACTCACATTTACACTGGGGTGCATCTCGAACAACTTGGAGGTGCAGAATATGACGTAGATAAAAAAGAAAAGAAAGTTTTCTGTTAGAATTAATTTTAGCATAAATCTGTAGAGAGAAGAAGGACTAAAACAGGATGCTGAACTGGAGATCAATTTCATTGCTGTGGGCTGAAACTGGAGAAGTCCAACCAAATATATAGTGCACCCAAGCACCAAGATGCATCAAGCCTTACTTTTTATTTGATTAGATCTCCAGAGTCACATTCTAGTCTCCGTCCCAGCCAGTGCCAATCCTGCCTCTGAAGAAACACACACCTTTCCCCCATTTAAGTCAGGGAGAAGGAGGGGAACATCTCTCATCCTGTCCAAAACCACACAAGAGAGTTCCAGTTTGAAACTGCTTATCCTCACCAGACAACTGCATAGATCAACCCCTCTCCTTGGCAGCTTTGCCAGGTTACCCAAGCTTTTTCTGTCCCTGCTTAGCTTTTAAAGTGGCCTCAGGACCAATTTTTTCCCCTCTGTCAGTCCCAGTGCCTCATTTTTCTCCTAAAGTGTGGTATGTAGTTCTGCTTTGACAGAGCTCAACTGTGGATCATTTAGACTTAGCCTGAACAGAACAGGCTTATATGATGAAGTTGCTTTCAGGCGCTCAAGGATGCGGTCTCTTTGTGGATGATAAGGCACTCACCCAACAAAACACATGTTTCCAGAAAAAAAGGGGTATTATTACTAACATTTTCTCTCCTGTGGACTTGCCCTTTGTCTCAGTCAATAGCTATTCGACCCTTCTCTGGGCATATCTGGGACACTGCTGTCTCAGAGTGCTTACTGCATACGAACACACTGCACAAAGAAGTGCTGTAAGAGTGGCAAGGTGTAACAGGCTTGTGGACCGCATGCTGAAGAGTGCAGATGGAACAAGTGCAGCCCTTGCTGGGACTTCGACACTTCTCTTCCTAACACTCAACCAAGCAATCACAGTTTGGCCCTTGTAAGGTCACTGACACACACTTATGCTCAGGACATATCACAGTTTCATTAACATCCAACCATCGTGGTATTCTGATCCCAAAGATCAGCCGAACCACAGACGAAGTTCTGCTCCGAAGCAAGCAGAAAGAGGTTTCTCTTCCAGAACTGTTGGACTTAAGGCAAATTTTTTATTTCTGTGAAGAAGAAAATTCCCTTCGGTCATTTCCAAGCAGTTCTACGGCAAGAAGCTAGGAGAGCAAGAGGAGCACAGAAAAATATAAGAATATTTTGTGAAGTAGTTGCAATACACATATGTCAGGGTTTAGAGCTGGGCTGGCCACTAGATGAATGACACACAGCACCTATTAAAACCTCCCCCCTCCAAAAAGGGGAAGAGAAAGGGAACAAGGAAGAGAGAGACTTAAGAATTAGAAAAGTAAAATAACTTTAATGAGGGTAATAATAATACAATGGACTATATATAAATACATACAAAATCAATATCAAACCCAACGCCTCTGATGGTAATTATGTCACCACTGATGCTGTAGAGCAGGCACTGGGGGAATCCCAGCCTGGACTCAGCAGCAGATGGGAAGCAGAGTCAGGAACACCTGGATTGAGACCAAAAATGGAACAGCCAGAATCCCCCTTAGATGCTGGCCATTGAAAGGAGAGCTTTACCCGTGTGACCCACCGGCTTTACACGGAGTATGGTGTATATGGACTGGGATACATCACTGGTCAGTTCAAGGTCTCCTGCCTACTCCTCCCCACAGATGTGCCTTGTACTTTCTGCACCCCCACCATGGGACACAGGGTTTAGCAGTGGCCTTGGTCTGCACACCAACCCTTGGTAGTAACTGCTGGAAGCAGACACTGAAAAAAATAAACTATTAACTTCAGAAAGGGCAGCTACTTAGGAGAGCCTGAGCTGAACGGAGAAATCATTGAACAGAATGAGTTCTGTTCCAATTCAGACAAGGACAGCATAGAAGCTGATGACCATTTGTAACAAAGCTCAGTGAATCCCACTGGACAGTACTGCTGGGCATCCATAAACCAAAACCCTAAGATGGCTTTCTGCAGCGACTGCAGCTTACATTTTGTCTCTAGGAATTGTAAACACGACCCTGCCCTGGAACCCAATTTTCAGACAGATAGAACCCAACGTGTGCAAAAAAAAATTGCTATTAAAAAGAAAGATCTTTCCACAATTCATTTGTCAAAGCACTTTCCTGAAAAGATGAGTATGTCAGCGTGGAAACAGCATGAAACAACACTTTCATAAATTAAATTACTACTCAAGAAAAACTAATCTTTAGTAACAAAATTGGCAAATCAAAGTTCCTTACAACTGTATTTACACCAGAACTGCTGATCAGCGAGTAATTACTTTTTGGGAGCCATAATTCCCTCCCAAAAGAAATGCTGCCTATTAAAAAGTCCATATAGGCCATGAAGCTCTGTAGTATCACAGACATCCAAAGTATATTTTTATCCCTGAAGAAAATGACTCTCTTCCCATACTCTCATTCCACTCAGCTGACTCAGTAACAGGATCACTAGAGTTTGGAAGGCTGGCCCTTGGCCTAGAAAGTCATTTCACAAAAGCAAAATGGAAATTTACTGTCTGCGCATTAATTTTTGATCATCACATTTGCTGGATCCTACAGCTTTATCCCAGAGATATCAGAAATACTTTCTCTGTGCTCTTTGTTATTCTATTAATACAGAAGATAATGTAAAAAGAACTAAGTCATGGAGTTTCTTTTAAGTGATTAGTAAAAGACACGCTGAGTCTATTTTTGCAATGAAAGGGAGCAACTGAGAAGATATTTAATTTTTCACTTTTTTTTTGGAACATGGTAGGAAAGTTTATGACTAAAGGTAAATAAAATGTTTTGAAGGATGATAGAATCATAGAATGTTTTGGATTGGAAGGGACCTTTAAAGATCCTCTAGTCCAAGTCCCCTGCAGTAAGCAGAGACATCTTAAACTAGATCAGGTTTATCAGGATTATCAAGAACAATTGAAACATGCTTGCCTAATATCATATTTCCATCTCATATATTGGAAAACTCTCTCTTCTTTGTATAATGCCCTGTTCCTAGTGTAAAGGAAGCACTTTGCATAGGAAAAAGGGTATACTACAAGTGAGAAGGAAAAAAGTGGTCTATGGAAAGCCATAGATGGCTTACACCTCACATGTAAATCAACGTTAACACAACATTTACACCCTTTCAGACCTCTTTATGAGTTTTAACCTCATAAACCCATCATAATCAAGAAGCCTGCAACCTATGGTGACAGACCACCTCTGCTATGCGATCCTGTGACCTATATTTTTTCATCTAGCAAGAGGCACCCATCCCTACGCTTCCTGGTCCCCACTGATGACTACACCAAAAGTCATCTGGAGATTGTCTGGGGAGAGAAATGCAAGCTCACTTTCAAGATACCCGATTAATGCTTTTGTTACGATTCTGAAGTAAATATATTCCTGTATAATCTCTTGACCATCTTGTCACAACACAGTAAGCACAAAGCCTAAAACATTCCAGTAATCCCACTGCAGCAATGGATAGAGGTTTCCATTGCCTGAACCCCACGTCAGAAGCTCCACGGCCTCATAACTCCAGGATCAAGCCTGATCCTAAGTCCAAAACTGGCTGTCTGCTTTCAGAACGTGCTGGGCCAGTTTGCATGACATTGCAGGGAGTGTGGGCAGGGTAATTCTGAAAAATGAACATCTATACCATAGTTCAGCTACTTCTAGGAATAAACTATTCCAGTCAATTTAATGTCAATTGTTTGGGATTTAAAACTGAATATCTTTTCTTCCTCAATGTTCTAAAGAAACTAGGTCTTCTATTTTTAGACATCACAATACTATGTAGTTAAATGTAGCTGTGAGGGCACATATACAGAACCCTACAAAATGGGATACACAACAATATTTATATTTCTGTTGTCCATCTGTGAAAACCCTTCAGCATTTGACTGCCCACATGGATCTTTAACTGTTCATACTGATGTTTTTCTTGTGAAGAAAGTAAATAAATCAGTTTTTTCACTGTTTCTCTTTCCTGACAGCTTCTGCAGCCTGCTTTGTTTTCCCTAGGCCCAAGTAAATACAGGTTCAACAAACTCTTCTGCCCAAAACGATTATGTTGCAATCAAAAATCTCAGGCTGCATCCACGACAGAGCATCAAGGTTTAGGGCCAGCAGGTCACTAGACAAATAAAGCACTGCTCTCCACCAACCCACCTCCCGTCCCAAAGGAAAAGAGAAGGGAAATGAGGGAGAGAACTCTACTCATGGGGTGTTCTCACTGCTGGGAGCAGACACTGCCTGCCAAAATACACTGTTAACCTCAGAAAGGGCAGTTAGTTAGAGTCAACCTCAGCTGAGAAGTAAAAATTGAACAGAATTAGTTCTGTTCTCACCTAAAGCAGGACGCACAGTAACCTCAGAAAACCCTAAAAAGAAATGTTTCTCCACTAAAGAACTAATGCTGCTCTCTGTCATTTCTGACCACCTAAATCAAGGTGACTCCTGTCAGAAGTAACTTTAGCAGGAAGAACTGCCAAGTAGAACTGGAAACATGAACTGGAAAAGACTCGAGGAGGAATAAGACAGGCCCTCGAAGCACTCCGGAAAACAAGGAGGAACGTTACAAGGAATAGGAAAGAAGCCAAGTAAGCCAACAGAAGAACAGCCTGAAAAGAAGATTAAATAGGAGGAGAACGTCATATTTCAGCAGGAGCAAAAATCAATTTTGTCTTCCTCTAATATACCAGAAGTCAGAAAAAAAAGTCATAGCTTTTTTTTTTATTTTTCAACCACAGCAAGTTGGAGCAGACATTTTTATTAAGAAAAGGTAGAAAGGGAGGTAATTGAATAGAAAGCCCAAAGAGTGAGAAATCTTTGACAAGCCTGAGAGTTCAAAGTGAAAACTACTGGGAACAGGCAGACAGAGCTGTAAGGTAGCCAGGTTCTGAATATAACACCTGCACAACTTTATCCACGAACACAAAGCAGAGCAAGGGAAGACAGGCATCTACAGCAGGACAGCAATCTCAAAAGTCTTCTGCATCCAGTGGTACTGACTGGATTTCTCTGCTTGCTCTGTGTGCATCTAACGAGAACAAGCTCTCATGATAACACTAAATTAACAGCAGGAAGGTTAGAAATCCTCATTAATGACAACCACTTTCCATGGGATATATCAATATTTATGGCAATTCAGAGCCATGAGTTCTCCAGAGCCCTCTTTTAAACAAGGAAAGAGAAAACAAGAAGTTGGTTTTTACCTAAGAAGGCCAAGAATATCAAAAAGCTGGTGTATTCAGTACTAGCTGTCCATCAAACTAGCAAGAGAACAATCTACAGTTCTCCATCTGGGAGAGGACTTCCATCTACTGCATAAAAAACCAAAGTCATTTTGAAAAGCTGTGGATTTCTCTGCTGAATGCTTCTGGCTCACAGGAGGAAAGAAATGGATTGTAAAGTTAAGAAGGCACAAACCACTTCTCTGTTTTATGAGAAAATAAGCAGATCACCAAATTAATTGCTAAAAACAAAGTAGAAAGCCTTTATATACATCATTGCTCACTACTTAACATATACTTCTCCTGCAAAAAGCAGAGGTGCAGTTGAACTTCCTTAGTTCTACTAGTTTGCTGGCTTTGATAGTAACCAATTAAGGAACAGGTTTCCTTTATTGTAGTTGGCAGGAGTTTAAAGAAGATCAACCCTCTCCAGTGAAAGCTTATTTGGGGAATAGATCAGTAGCCTATTAAAAAAACAAACCAAAACAGTTAAAAAAAGCTATTAATGGCCCTTCACTAACTTCAGCCTATCACCAAAACCAACCAACAAATGCAAAGAGGCAGCACATGAGTTTTGAAGTAATGTGGGTAAAATTTATATTCTACACCCGAGTTACAAACATACCTTAGTTTAGTCAACCAAAGGATTACGCACAAGAGTACTTTAGACTTCATTATGACAATTATGTTTTGGATTAAATTCTTGTAACAAAGCTTAACAGTTCAGTTGACAGAAAACTTACCAGAAGTCACTCTATAACCAAACTCCAGAGCTTCATTTTCTTTTAGTGCAGCATGCCAGGGAAGTTATTAGAGGGGGAAAAAATGATAAAGAAATAGAACTTGTTTTCCAAACAAACAGTGTGCAACAATTCTCATGATAGTAAAAGTGGTAGTAGGTTAGAAATTCTCACACTGGTCACCACAAGATTCTTTAACAGAAATAGAGAGATAATTAATTTGGCTGACAAATACCTCTGGAAATGATCTCTGGAAGCCATCTCATCCAACCTACACTCAATTTAGCAGTTTAGAGCAGGATGCTCTTGTCCAGTCAAGTTCTGAGTATCTCCAAGGACGGAGTTTCTACCTAAGGTGGGAGTTTTCACAAACTCTTTTCCAGCTTTTGACTGTACTTACAGTTTAAAAAATTAGAATAATTCCTACTATTTAAGTCACCCAAATTCCAACTTGTGTCTATTGCCTCCTGTCCAACCACAAGGCACCTGAGAAGCATCTGGCTCCATCTTCTCTACACTGAACAAGCAGTAAGATTCTCCTTCAGTTGTCTTTGCTCAAGGCTCAACAAATTCAGTTCCCTCAGCCTTTCTTCACGCGCCCTGTGTAAAAGCCCCTGGTGCCCTTCTGACAGGCTTGCTCCAGGTTGTCAGTGTTTCCCTCGTACTGTTCTTATTCTTTTCATCATCCTCATTAAAAGAGTTTCCTGCACCAAATGGTCTATTAGCTTTACCACAGGAGTATTTCAACAATACATTACAAAGAACTCTAGCTTTACTAATAACCAAATAGTCTAGGGAAGGAGGAGGAAGAAGGGAGGAGGAGGAAGAGGAAGAAAATGTTCAGTTAGCGATTTCTACTTTCATTTTTAGTTCTAATATTACGTGAGGCTGTAACAGAGCTGTGATATTCATACTGGCTGAGAACTTAACCCCAAGATGGATCTAACTTGAGTCAGAAGAGCACTTTTCAAAACGAGAAGTAATGCAGTAGCAAACCAACCAGTTCACTTTATACCACGGAGGAGATTTGTGGCCTTCTGCAGGATGCTTCCATCATGGCCCTGTTACATCTGCTTTAGTTCCTACTGAATACATCGTATTTTTTCCCAGAAACTAAACCAGCATAAAATACTGAAATAATACAGTTTTTCTTGTATCTTGTTACAGAGATTCCAGTCTGAACTGAAGCTCCAATACTGCTTGAACAGAAATTGTAAACGAACCTAACTAAAAACATAAACTATTTGTGCAGAAAAGCTGCTGCTCAAAGATTTTAGTGAAACAAATTTTTGATATTATTTTAAAATAGTCAATCAGTAACAAAAAGGAAAATGCAAATTTGTTAAGGTAAATTGAAATTGTATAGCTTGTAATTTGTTTCTCTTGGAAAAAATCCAGCCATTCAGTGCCATAGAGCACGTTACCACTTCTCAATGTATAAAAAAGTCCGTTTCTCCCCGTAAGTGGCTTAAGGCAGCCCTGTCAAGTTGTGGCTTCAAGATACAGAGTAACGGCAGAGTAACAAATACAAAAGAGTAGTACAACTATCTGGGTTGAGACAACACCAAGTCCACTAAATTCAGTAAGGCTGGGTGAAAGGAATATCTGGGCACGGAAAGAGCTGCGTAGCCACAGTTACCAGGCAGGCTGGCAGGAAGACAGGCAGGGCCGTTTCTCCGGAGCAGACACTCAGACCATTTGGCATGCTGAGGGAATCCTTTAAACAAGGAAAAAGTGGTTTGAGCATGTAACTTTCAAAAAAGAATGCCTAGGTTCTTATTTGGTAGGAATATGGGTCAAAGAACTAGAAAGAATCTCTAATATCTAGTCCATAGCTATTAGACAAAATTACTGGGAGTGGTGGAATAGTAGAGAATGGACCACAAACCTACAAGACTCACTACTTTTACCTGAATATCACCTTGTCTCAGGGACAAAATAGCAGACATGGTGAACCACAATTGACAAACCTTTCAAAATACAAAGTGACACATTTTATTTTCTCATTCTTAGCTCTCCTCAAAAGCTACATAAAAAGTCCCATCAACATTTTTGTGACATTTAAGTAGTTACTTATCCTAGGCACCATCTACTTTCTGTTAATTGGAAACCACATTTTGGTACCTATATTTCAGCAACTTAAAGCCAACATTTTCAGTTCCTAACAGAGGCTCTCTATTCCTCACATCTTCAACATATCCTTTACAGCTCCAGCTGAGCAACGTGTGACAGAAACACACACTAAATTCCTGATGAAGTCTCAGCAGTTTCTTTACTACAGCCTACTACACTAGAAACTCCTCATCCAAACCTGAACTAAACCAACACTTTCCTTTTTCCCTACCATACCATTTTCTCATTCATTCTGTCATTGCCTCATACTTCTGAAGTCTTTCTCTCCCTGCAGTTATTTCTGTCCTTAAAGACTAATAACAGGAACAACACAACCTTGGGACTTTGCCCTGGTGAATATCATTACATTTCTATTACTGTCTCCTCTAGGTGACCCTATTCTGCTACACGTTATCCTGATCTTCCTCTTTACTGAGGAGCACTCAGAGCTTTGTGTTATAAATAAAGCTCTCTTACTTTGTGCTCCAAGGTCCTTAATGAAATTAAATATTAAATTAAAACACTCTTCAGATTCATCTCTTCCTTTTCAAATAATTACCAAGATGCTTTTGAAGATTTCATCCAGAGATGTAAACAAGTATTGCTTTGGCACACATTCATTTTAAGAAGAACTATGAAAGATTGTGGCTTTTCAGAGCAGCACCATAAATGCTGCAGAAAAAAAAAATACATTACTGGAAAGGCACTTTTAAAAGATGTAATTAAATCCCCTATCCAGCGTAGCACTGTTACAGTCACTTTTAAATACAGGATTTAGGGTGTAGGTGTGAGTCAAAATACCTTGGAATTTGATGAGCAGACCTTCACATGCACAAAAGGAAAGGACAGAACAATGCTGTGGCTGTCACCCGTACAGTCCCGTGAGAAAAGGAAAACAATCATGTATTCTTACCTTCATAGGACTGGAAGGAACCACCAGGCTTTTTTTTCTGGCAGAGGTGTCAGATTGGGAGAGAAACTTCAAGACCGAAATATTTCTCTCTATACGAGCAGTACTTTGAACAGAGTTTGTCTGTGACATCAAATTCACCTCTAATGTCACTCCTGGAGATGCTGAAATATGAGAGCAATCACTCCCCGATCGCTTCACTACCACAAGACACTGACCTTGGTAACAGAGCGCAAGGGATCTGCAGCTTCCCCGATTAGCACACGCAGAACACTGGTCCCCTTCCACCATGTCAGCACTGTGCTGTCCCACGTCCTTGTGCTCCTCAAAGCCACATAAATATTTTACTAAGAAGCAGTGTAACCACTTGTGTGGCCCTGGGATGCAGGGACTGCTTGCATGCCCTCAGTAAACCTCTTCCACATGCCGTACAACAGGAAATTTTGTCAACTGAAATCAGAAGCAAGCAAAGAAAGAAGAAAGAACAACGTGCCAGGTTTGTAGACAAAGAGAACATTAACATCCTTTCTCCTATTAATGCTAGCAAGAGAACCAGCCGTCCAGTTCCACGGAGTCTCCAGGGCTGTGCGAGCTCCCTGCAGCGAGGCCACTCATGGGCAGACAGAGACGGTTGGGTAGGGAGGGTCAGGGGGAAGCTGAAGGAGTCTCCCCACCTCACCTTTGAGGTTGACATGATTTAGACATTATCTTTAGTATTAAAATCTCAGTTCTTCACCTCCTGAGGATGACTTATCCCCATTTACCAATGAAAGGAGGGGAACAAAAAGCCTTCAGTCTATCCTTGCCATCCCTCCGAGGGGAGAGGGCAACCCAACTGGTGTGTCCAAGCAACTACCAAGGGAGAAAATTTGGATTTCATCTCAAGATAGCCAACAGATATGGTTCTTTGTCCACAAAGAGATCATGATATTTCTGACCAACTTCAGTCATGATTTCATGTGCTCTGCAGTGCAGCTTGTTAAAAGTTAAAAATAACTGAACTCTGCATTATGCCCTTATCATCTATTAATACCGACTCTCTCATGAAAATGTTTCTTCCCATTGCAATCAGACTAAAACAGAGATTGACGTGTCTTGCATTCCATTTAGTGTGCATAATCAGGATAGTATTAAATTGATAAATCATGCTATTAGGCACAGAAAAATTCCACTGTCGCTTTTTGGAATATATACCCAGGATGAAGAAGTACAGTCTTCGAGACATTTCAAGCCATACGAGTAGTGTTTATATGCCTGCAAAATTCAATAAAAAATGTATTTGCAAGTGAAAATAAACTGCTGGAACATCCTCTGTCTCCCATATCACAACAGACAGGAAAAGGGACATATGATTCAGAAACAGTTTTTCCATATCTCTCTCTTTTTTTCTGGTCCTGAATAAACCATATGAAGGGACTATAATACTAACGACCACAGAAACCCACAGTTACAATTACAGAAGAACCAGTAAGTAAATAAGTGGGTTTTTAAACAGAAATAAAGGTGAGCACAAGAGCTAGAGCAAAAACAAGGTAAGTGGAGGAAAGGAAAATGGTAGGAGGATTGCAACAATGAAGACAAACACTCCTTTCACTTAGTGGCTGCCTACCATCACAAAAGCCAAGAGGTAAAACAAGGCTGGTTAAGCAGGAGGTGGGGAAATTCATAGCTAACAACCAAGATTTAATCAGAGGATGCATAGCTTTAGAGGGGAAATAAATAAATAAACCACTATTTAAATTAACAGGTTTAGTTTAGATCACAGTAACCGAAAGACTGCTTCAGAAGAGAATTCAGGCGTAGATGATGTGCAAAAATCAACCATCACATTTCTAAAAACATTCTTGTTTCTACTATCATTTCAAAAGTGTCTACTACCTTTATATTTAGGCCACAAGATAAGACACAAATTATGGAGCAAAACAGGAGGCAGGAGTAAAAGCAAAGAATATTGCCCTGCCCTAAAAGATTAAAGTAATTCTGACAGGAATTACCATTTCAGTATATTATCTCTCAGAGTGCAAGGCTCAGAAAGCTACCAGGAAGGCATTTGCCAGCTGTCATCAGTGACAAGTCGGAAAGAAATCAAACAGAAAAAAATACCACCCACTTTCACACAAAGACTTTTCAGGTGAGTAAATTAAAGTGCATTACACGTGAGGGGAGGGTGTCCCCCAGCCCCCAGTCTATTTATGCATCTCAAGATAAAAATAATAGGTTTGCACTATCATTAATCTGGGAAGAAATCAGGCACAGCAACAGATTAGACAGCTAAATTATACTGAAACCAATTACAGATATGTGGCACTGTAAGTCTGCAACATGAAGAGCGCAGACAAGATCTATTTGTATCAAAAGAAATCACTGGACACATTTCTAAGGACACTATTTTTCCTTTTTTTTTAAGAAAAGATAAATCTTAACTTTTTTGTCTCCAAATTCCTATGCCTTAAGAGGACAAGAGATCACGATGGTAAAGACTGAAATAAGAGTGCACTCTGTTTCCACCGAGTCTGATGCACAAAAGAGACAAAGGTCTGGCCCCTGCCTGCATCCTTCTCTCATTCCTCATGACCTGCTGTAAAGTGCTAATGTCAAATGAATCAGGAAGAGCTTTTGGATGCCTAAATAAAGATATGGCAAACACAGGGCAAAGCAGACATGTCAATCTGAATCTAAATCTTCCCATGTTCACCATTTATGCCTTGAGTGCAGGCCTCCTTTAGCTTGCTTTACATGACATGCAACTGTTCAGGAAGTTTAGGAAGAATTTCTTCCCCATGAGGGTGGTGAGACACTGGAAGAGGTTGCCCAGAGAGGTGGGGGAAGCCCCATCCTTGGAAGTGTTCAAGCCCAGGCTGGCTGGGGCTGTGAGCAACCTGCTCTAGTGGGAGGGGTCCCTGCCCATGGCAGGGGGGTTGGCACTGGATGCTCTGTAAGGTCCCTTCCAACCCTGACAATTCTGTGATTCAGATCCACTGTTGGCTTCTGGTTCCTAGAGGGCATCCTTGAAGCACACTGATGGTGCTAATGGTGGGATCTCTTTTGCATAAAAAGTTCCAAGTGAAACAAAATGAAGCTGCAGGATTGATTGCATTTTATCAGTGAGTCAGCACAGATTCTCTTGTGATTCTAGCTGGTCATGAAATGAAGGATCAAAAAGTCAAACATCTACAAAAATCACTGGCACCAAAAGGAGTTGCAGCAACTTCACCTCTTAGGAATTGTCCCAGAAAAGATAATTTATGGTCAATAGTTAGACATAGAGCATCGATTTCTGGGGCTTGTACTGACTCAGTCTGATAGCAAGTGGGTCAAATAGCCTCACTGTGTCCTGAGAACAGGGGATAACTGCCCAGCCTCCCACCATTCTCTGAAAATGAATGGGCATCACAGATGAAATTTTTGAAGCACAAGAGTCCAGACATTTCTGACAGGGTGAATTAATCCAAAAGAGCATGGCTAGAGCAGGCATCCCTATCATAATCGCATCATTCGAAACATTATTGGAAACAGAGCCCAGAAGTAACCGTAGACAGCACTTCTTGGTTAAAATAAATGTACAAAACTGCCTAAATAGAATTTATATTATCAAGCTTCATAAAAAAATTACATTTTTTCCTCCATAAAAATATTTGTTTTCAAAACTCCTCTCCCCGTTTTTCCACTCATGATGCTGCAGAACAGCTGTAGATTTTAGAGGGACAGTCATTGCTTCATTCCAACTACTTTAAAGCATTTCCCACCAGACCAACGTAAGGGTTGGGGTTTTTAGATAAATTAACCTATGTGCAGTTACCTGTTGTTTACAGGCTTTTGTTCATGTACTTAAACCTCATCTTTGCTGGGGACAAAGTCTGTTACTGTGTGCAGTTCAAGTGTGCAGACAGTGATGAACACGGATTAGGACTCACCAATTAAGTAGGGTAGGTGCTATTCCCTTGTAAAGCACCGTTAGACCAAACAGATGCAAGGAATCACTGGATGATCTTAAACCATTTTAGAATTAATGTTTTTTTTCTTAAGGAAACAAAACATAATGGATTTCTTACATTCCACATTAGGTTAAAAATAAAATCATCAAGCAAGAAAAAGTAACTCGGGGAACGGGAAAGAAAAAAAAACTCCAAGTAAATACTGTTGCCTCTAAACTCATTGCTAGGAATTAATTTTATTCTCATTTTGATTTTTTTATTTTGTATGCTCCTGATGTAATTTATAACTGTATTCAAGTTATATGATTTGCAGAGGAAAAACTCTGATTGATCAGTATGGAAATGATTGCATACTGATATCAGTCAAATACCTGATCTCCAAACACACTCAGATTTCAAAAGTCTAAGTTCAGTTCCTACAAGGACTGAATTGATGGATCATTTTGGCAGCACCTCCAATTCTGTTTCACGAGCCAATGTAAGAAATGAGACAGCTTTGGTTATGTGCAAGGGAAAAAGACACTTGAAGAAACTAGCCAGGCAGAGATGGTCTGGCATAATTAGCTAAAAATAAATGTAGTGGTAATAGAAGTGGAAATAATCAGAAGATCCACACATGTATTTTTAATATTTATTAAAATCCTCTGGCAACACATTAACTCTCTTCTTTAATTTTAGTAATAGCCTGTCTTGACTGAAAGATGAAAGCACTTCTCTAATAGACTGAAAGGTTTCCCAGTTCTGCTCTAATTCAGAAAGCATCTATCTAAACTCTGCTGAACTCCAATCTCTGCCTCCCTGACTGGTTTTCCGTGCTAAATCTTTAAGTTCAAAGATTTCCTCCGCTTTGCTGTTGTTTCCATAAAAGCAAGAGAGGCTGATGTTCCCTCTCTTGGTGTCTACTCTGCTCGTTGTGATCTCACCACTCACTCAGTGGGAACAGAAAGGTAGCGAAGAGATGCAAACAGGGTCTGGTGCTCATTTTGTATGATCTTTAATTTTGGCTCTCAAAAGATCCTAAATTGTTGTTTGTTTGTTTTTCAAACTGACAAAGACTCCCTGTGGGCTGTGATGTAAGGTTCTCCCCAAAGGTAAATATGAGCCCACCAAAAATACACTCACTCTGACAAGGTCTCCCATGAAGAGCCTGTTGGTATGTTCCTTGGCTCTAGTGACAAAGGATCTTTTTTCACGCTGAGAAAAGAACAGCAATAAATTCTTAACTAGCACTATATGGCTGATGGAGAGCAACATAACTCATTTGTAGGGAGCACTGTCCTATACGATTTGCTCTCCTAGAGACAGTCTCCAGCCTGCCTCCACTCTGGAGGAATCATCTGCACAGTAGCCAACTTCAAACAATTCTTGTGAAGAGAAGGAATAGCTAAGAAGTCATGACAGTCAAATAACACGTTAGACCAAGTTGTGTTTTCTGCTGGAAACTTAACTCCTGCCTACAAAGCAGAAGGGGACAAAAGGATTATCAGTGATTCCTGCTAGGAAACACCGGAACTCTAAGTAAAAGGTCTGCTTAAAGTTACTACTTTCTCCTGCCTTTCATTTTTTTCCCATCCTACATCCTCTGTCGTCATCTTACTGAAGTTATGTTTTACACTTCATTTTAAAAGGGAAAGTTCCACCAAAAAAAAAAAAAAAAAAGAGATTTAGTAAAAAGGCTGGAGATAACCCGTCATGAAAAGCAGTGTTTTCAGAGAGGTCCAACCAGGAGCATGACCTCCCCTCCGTGTCAGAAACAACAGAAAAGCCCACATGTGAGCAGAGATGCTCCTGCCCTCCAGGGACCCCATTACCATCTAATGCACCATGATCATCAGACACCTCTGCACAGCTTTCGGCAGAAAGCCAAAATTAAAGCAAGCCTATAAAAGCAGTACTCTGGAGAGGTCAGGTATTCCCCCACCAGCCTGAAGGCAGGGCCCTGCTTTGTGGGGCTGTCAACCAGCCCAGAGATGAGAGAGCAAGGTCTGCTCTGGAGATACAGAGTACTGGGAGGAAGCAGAGTCGGCACCAAGACTTCATGCTGACGTGGGACCAAGCAAGGTTCCTTCAAGCCAGTCAGAGTTTCAAGGTTTCGCTCTGCAATGGCACTGCATCACGCAGGCTGCCCTGCTGACTGAATGCTCCACTTGGATGCACTGGAAGTCCTCAGCTCAGTACCGTGCCTCATCAAGCACCCGAGAGGTGATCAAGCAGCACTGGCACACAGTCTTCCCAACTAATTACAATGGCACCTCTACAACGAGATCGTTCCCAATTGCTATTTCTATGCACTGCTAGTTCTGGGGGGGTGATATACAACTCGATTTCATAAAGAGGGTGCACTGTTTATCATGTGAACATCATGAACCACATACATCAGTGTGGCTCATAAGAGACAAAATAGCAGTGAAATGCTTTTTTAAACAACATCATCATTCCTTGCAGCCTCCTTACCTGACAGCCACTATTGTTTTCTAAGGGCGGTGGCTGGCAGATAGAAACATACATTTATATTATTTGTGAGGGCAATCAGCTCTGGTCCTTTTCTCATTGCTTTGTCATTCCCAATTCACCTTGCCATTTCTCAAGCAGCAGATTTCTCATCACAGAAGAAATCCATCCAAACACACATAACTAGAGCACCCGGAGAAGTCAATGCTCTGCCCGCTCAATTTCTCGGAGCAAAATTGTGGGCGAGATCGTGAAAAGCACATCACGATGACAGTGCCCCAACACGTCTCCTTACAAGTCAAATTAGAAGGCAATGCCAAGCATTCACCCCTTGAAACTCCTATGGCGTTTAGGAGTCTACAAGACCAGACTCCCTCCTGGCTTTGTAACCTTGACTGCTTTTTCTTTCCCCCCGTTGACAAAAGCAAAGAGAAGAAGCAGGATGCTTGCAAGTTAGAAGACAAGGCTGGCCTGCTTTGTGAAACTTCTGCCCAGCTGGCTTTCCGACCAGGAATCTCGAAGCTTAAAGTGAATGCCACATACATATTTAATTAGGTCTCGGACCTTACCAGGTATTTTATAAATGCAATTTAAAAATCAATATGGGCTTTGGAATGATGACACAATTAACATTAAATTGCTGAGTTATCCCTGTCGATTTTATACAAGATTGATCATTATAATTTTTTCTGCTTAAATCAGAGCAAATTCCTTTTTATTATAATGGGCAATCCATATGCTTCATTCAACTTGCATCCCTAAGAGCTGAGTAATTTTCTTGGTGTTTAGATAAACCTAACAACAAATGTATTTTCTGCAATCCTTTAGAGTTTATGTCTCAAGAAAAAGATTATTATTTGTGAAATGCTTCAAGATAGGGATAGAACTCTACCAAACATCAAGAAGAATATATTTTTTTCTCTGTTTTCTTTAAAAAGGACTGTTTTTTAGGGAGAAAAAAAAAAAAAAAAACAAACACTTTAAATACTAGCTTGACAATCTAACACTGAACAGAATTTATGATTTTAGTGTCATGTTGAATTCCAGTTTCCATAATAGCTTACAGGGCAGAACAGGAGATGGGGAATAAAAGACAATACCTTCATTTCTTTTTTAAAAGTTAAATAATTTTCTTTCTATCTTCCTTCATTTTGAGTTTTGTTTTCTAGGTGAAAAATGGAGAATTCACTTAGTGAAAAGAACCAAGGTGTCTCAATTTCAGAATTTCCACACAACCACATATTTTCCATAGAAGCAATACTTGATGTTAATTTTGTTTCCATTTTCTTAATCAAAAACGTATTAAAAGTTCATACTCTAACATTCCCAAATTATTAACACTGCGAAGAACATAATATTGTACAGATCCAAAATCCTTGTAGCTGTGTTGATAATAGCCTAGAACCCTCATGATTTTCTTTAGTGAAACAGATCCAAGGACGATTCAAACAACTGCTTATTTTAAATGGCAAACCCAAACTACAGTGAGATTAAAATACAGAACTGAAAATGGAGTACCACCGGTTTTGAGTTCCATGGAGAGCTGAAGTATCTTCCAATTGCATCTGTTACTACTAAGCCATGAAACAGGTTTTGGCTGAATTAAATTTTCATTCAATACAGTAATTACTCCAAGATCCTCAAACACCTCAGTTTCCACAATCACACTTTCCACTTGGAAACCCTGCTTGTGGTGAATTTAAGAGTTCTGATGAAGACATCAGATGTTGCTATGCCACTGCTGCCAGACAAGTCTCTATTCAAGCAGGCTGCCAGAGATCCAGAAATCTCAAGAAAATGGCCACTATAAATATTTAAACGAATAGTACATAGTATACAAAAGAATCCAACACTTCTAATTTGGTCCCTGTACATCTGGTCCGTAGATATTCTAGGGGAATCAATTATTTTTAATGCACCTGCACCCACGGGTAATCTCAGTACATCCACAAAGCACAGGTACATTTGCTTGGATGGGAAAAATATTTCCCACTGCTCCACTTCGTATCACAGCCTAAATCCCTGGGTTTGACCTGCCTGGAAAAAAAATAATCTGTAAGAGAAATTGAGACAAAACCAATTTAAAAAAAAAAAATAGAGGGGAAAAAACCCAAAGCCAACCTCCAAACATGAAAATACTCACTTCTAGATGTGCAGCTTTCTTTCCTTAAAACATGAAACCACTAAAATACAAACATACTCTGTGTTGCTACTGATATCAGCAACAAGCACAATTTATACCAAACATCTACTGCCACTGTCTAACACACTCTAGCTGGTTTCATTCCATCTCACTTCATGCTCTTTCAAAGATCGAGGGTAAATACAAATGAGAACACAGCTGCTGACCAGTTATTTCCATTTGCAGGTAGATTTTCTTTTTTTTTTTTTTTTTCCTTGGGGGGGGCAGGGAGGGAACAGACGTTACAAACCCTACCCTTTTCATCTCTGGGATGCAGCCGTTTCCAGTGGTGGCACTTCTGAGGATGTTCAGCAAAGGAATACTGCCTCAGAAAACAAAACAGCTACATGGTAATAACCAAGAAGGAAACAGGATGGAGTCTTAAGACAAGAAAGAGCTGCCCAATATTTCTACAAAACAACCCTTTATCGAGCAAATACAGCAGGACTAGTCTCTCAGTCAGTTTTCTGGCAGTCTTTAAAGTGTCCCACAACTGTGATGAAAGAGAAGCAATTTAGATAAGTCATCCTTCTTTTATTTTTATTAATAAAACTGGATATCTGCTATCAAAGTCACCAAGTTGCATTAACCACATTCCATGTACAATCGGGTTTTGAATGTTAAACATCACAAAAAATTCCAGCAGTGGAATGCAAAATACACAAAACGGTAGCAGCTGCTGGAAGGGTAAAGTCAAATTGCAGAAATAGACCATCACAGCCAGACAGGGACCTGAACTTAGTGTCTGATAAGATATTTGACATATATAAGATATATAACAATATTAATTTCAAGGAACAGATGATTTGGCAATTTTCCCTTTTTGTGTTTACCCGGTTTGTACAAATGGGGGAGATGTTTACAGGCATGCAAAGTGTTTTAAAACAGTAAATTATTAATGAATTATTACATTTCTTTGACATTTTTATTACTTTTCTTCCCTGAAATAATGTCAGTCATTTCAAGAGAGATTTACACTAGATTAGATCTAATTTCTATACCAAATTCTTTTTGTCACAGGAAAATAGGAGAGGTCAGAGTGAAAGATTTTATTTGGGCCAATATTATTACTATGGGCCGCTCACCTCTCACGATGCTTATGGAACTCCAAGTTTACCACCAGACCCAAAGTGGCTGATGAAAAGCTCAACATGACCCAGAAATGTGTACTTGTGACCCAGGAAGCAAACCATATCCTGGGGCTGCACCAAGAGAAGCATGGCCAACAGGTCAGGGGAGGTGACTCCGTCCCCTCTACTGCACTCTTGTGAGATCCCATCCAGAGTACTGTGTTCAGCTTCGGGGCACCCAGCATAAGGGCATGGACCTCTGGAAGCATGTCCAAAGGAGGCCACAAAGATGATGAGAGGGCTGGAACACCTATCCTATGAAGACAGGTTAGGACAGCTGGTGTTGTGCAGACTGGAAAAGAGAAGGCTCCAGGGAGACCTTTCTGTGGCCTTTCAGCACTTAAAGGGATTGTAAGTTAGAAGAAATTAGACATTAAGTTACAAAACACCTAAGAAGAACCACTAGATACCCAGTCCTGTTAAGGTCTCTCAGTAATAAATTTTCTTTTATCATATTCATTGCCCTGGGAGATAGACACATCCATAGATAAATCATCAAAATCTCACATTATCCCCTCCTGCAGAGCTCTCATGAAGTCGTTTCTCATCCCACCCACTCAAACACAGCACTGGAAATTGGTCCATGACCATCAGTGTCACCTCCTAATTACTCTTACTTCTTCCTTGTGATGCTGTCACAACTCATCCCTGATGACAAAACGGCTGACCTCTTTCAAATCAGTATCCTACCCATAAGCAAACAAATCAAAGGGCTATTGCATCAACATTAGGCACGGTCCCCAAACACAGACACACCTCATTCACTTCCCCTTCCTCCAGAGCTGCTTTTTCTGACAGGCCAATAGAACAGCTCATTTTCTCAACAGCCTCCAGGTTGTACACCACGCATGAGTTATTCAAGCTCACAATACTTCACAAATTTCAAGTCACACATTAGGGTTATCCTACTGCGCTGGAAAGAGTGTGCACAGTTGGAAATCATTTCAAACAGCACAGATTTGCTTCTTGGACCTACCAACAGACAGGCTATTTTTATGCTCCAAAGGTCATATTTTTTCATACTAAGAACTTCCTATCAAGACTCAGAAATCCCTTCTGAGTTGCGAAAGAAATTTCTAGCACAACTTCTGCCAGAGGTTCAAAACAGATTTCTTCTTTAATCAAATAAATCAAACCCAAACAATGCTAAAGAAACAAAGAGTTATCATTACTAAAACATGTCCAACACCTAAGCAGGCTCAGAAAAAGGCTACTTAATTTCACCTTAACGGAAGGTAGCGTATTGGCCTTGAAATACAGGCAGCCTGAACTTGGTCTTCAGAACTCCTCCAAGGACCAACAGAAAGGAGAAATCCATCCTCCAAGGAATTCTGGTACAGATTGTTTCGCCTGCAAATACATGATCCCAATATCTAACACAATTAGTAAGCACAGGTCAGTCTTCAATTTACTGATGTGAAGGCTGCATACAGATGTAACCTTGAGCACTGAATATTCACTCCCAGTTACTAGGATAATTCTTCCAATTTACAGGTAATTGCCCAAATATCTACAGGTAAATTCAACCATAATTCAGGCCCTTGACCAATAGATGTAAAAATAAACAAAAGGAAAAGAAAGAAAAAAATTGAGTTTTCTATATAGGATCGACTCCAATTTCCAGCCATTACAGAATGAGATATTTGCCTCACGTACCAAGGCTCACACATCCTAGTCCCAAACATCATCTGCACCAACAAGCTGAGTCACATACTGAACACAGCAGAGATGCCCTGTTTTTAAATACATGGATACCTCTTAAGTACAGGCTGTAGTTATTTGGTCAACATTGCCCAGAGTTTCTAATAAATACAAAAGCAGTTTCCCCAACTAGCAGAGACATGGAGTCCTCCTCTTAATTACAGTGCCAGTTGCTAAAGAACTTGCACCCTGAAAAGCACAGACACATCTTACTGCGCCCATGTTTTGCTCCTTTTTTTTTTTTTTCTTTTAAATAAACATTCACACAGCGACTTCCATATAATTGAGTTTAGATGAGTATAATTATGGTATTAATTATGAAAGGTAAGATAACAGGTTAGGAAGCCTAATTAACTCATCAAACTTCAGGTATAGTCTACAGCAAATTGGCTGTGTCTCTTAAAATTAAAAGCTACTGTGGATTGATGCAATAATTGTAAGACTTTATTTACATGAGGCCTGAAATTGATTGTGCTAAAACTTTGCCAATCACCACAAACAGCAGAACTCCAACGGCTCCAAACTACTGATACAATTGGTCTTTCTAACAAGTCATAGCTGCAAGGCCTTTAAAATGGAAATGAGATGCAGGTAAATTAACACTAAATATAATGTATCAAATCAATTCTGAGGTCACCATGGCAACTTCTGTAACATTAAGCATGAATTATATGACAAAGGAATTAAATACTCCTTTATTTGCAGTCATTCAATTTACTTCATGCTGAATTGTGACCATACTCCTCCTGAAGAATGTTTCAATGAAAATTATATCTAGAAGATGATCTTAAAATCTCTAATTTCTGAAAAGCAAATAGGATTAAAAAACAAAAAAAAAAAAAAAAAAAAAAAAGGAGGATCAGCATAAAATTCTTTTATGGTACATACTAGCAGATATGCCTACCTCTGAAAAAGAAGCCAACGGCACTACATTCATCAGCTAAGCTTCATGAATCCAGGCTACCTTCTTAAAAGACACCTATTTTTTTGTTCTGATGGACATTTTTCCCTTGAAGCTCCACCTCGAGTAGTAGGTAGTGATGGATGCATAGCTGACTGATTTTTCTCCACTTCATCAAAAATGCTTCACTAGTTGCTCACACAGGAGGTGGACACAGTATTTTAGACATTAAAACATCATCATATAAAATCTCACTGCTCTGTCTGAAGTCCTCCACAACATCACAAGACCTGATAGTCTCTTTGATCCCTGTGTCGCACTGAGAACTACTGAGAATCAAGTCTCTTCTAGAGCAACCCCTTTCTCTGAGGACAGATTAGGAAATTCTATCCATAGACTAATGTCTATTACTGGATACTCAACCTCATATTCAGCTGCAGTAGAACATCACCTGTCTTCCCAAACCCCCACGTTATCTGGTTCACATTTCCTTTTCACTATTTACCATTTTCCCTATGATCCAAAGTTCTTCATCTTTGCCATCAGCTTCTCTTTCAGTAATAGGTAAAAATCTCAGCTTGCTCTAAAAGGTCTTTATCAAGTATTTTAATAGTCTACATTTTGAATGTGTAAAGAACACAACTGTGAAACCATTAGAAAACAAACTTCATAAAGCAAAGCACAGAAGTGCTTCACTCCATTTATTTATTATTCTTCACAACCTCTCAAGTAGCTACAGACACCCATCTAGGAAAAGCTGGCAACACAGCTCCTCTGACAGAAGTTGAGTTCAATTCTAAGTCATTTGTTGCTGGGAATGGTCTTACAAGTAACTAATAATTCAGAGAAGCACAGAAGTCTTCTGGTAATTTGGTGTTTCTTATCCTTAGCAGTTCCTTATCAACCAAAAAAAAGGGCTCTGAAGGAATAAGATTTTCATCCAAAGTAGAGTTGGTAGTGTAAAAGAAGTTGAAAGCTTTAGGAGAGCTTAAGAAGAGAAGCTCTTTGGCATTCCAAATACATATGCTGCTTGTTTGGATTGTATTCTGTTTACCAATGCCATCTGAGGTCAAGTCTAGATGATTTCTACTTATCTGTGATTTTCTGTTCTGAAAAATCAATTTCTCCTTATCTGCAAAGATCAGGTCTCTGTAGCTTTATGCTACGTCAGATGCAAAATGGAAGCAGGAACTGTGCTTCAGAGCATTTCAAACTGTCAAGCATGTTTTGGTATTAGCTGTGTGAAGTTTCTAACTCTATCACCTGAGGAGAAGCCCTGTAGTTACGAATCTTTTCTTCCCTCTCACCCAATTTTAATCTGTAGTTCTTTTTTGGTTTTGGAAACATTTAAAAGTGTCCTTCCTAAAAACACTGCAACACTAACACAGGTTTAGGGCTTTTTCACACGCTTCAGTTCTGCAAGCCTCCTAACCTGTGATAACACCAGAGTCACATTTTTAACTGCAAATGGAAAATTACTGTTTCTCTTATTTATAAGACAGACTCCTAGTGGTGTTGTACAAGCTATTAAAAAGCATTCTCCTCCTCCCCGTTTTTTTTCATGTAGCTATTTTTATCATCCAACTCACAATTTTTTCACATCCCTCCTTCCCCAGTAGACATACAGTTTTCATAAAAACATTATACACCTTAGCACTTTGACTCTCTTGATATGAAGACCATCCCAAAAGTGCAGGAAATGCCCCTAAAGAGCGTACAGCACCATCTCCCAGGGTCACATCGGCTCACATTGTGCTGCTAACTCCCCAGCTTGCTTCCGAGATGGCCTGCCCTCTATCTTTCTTTAAACCATTCTTTCAAAATCTCCCAGGTCTGTTACCTTCCAGAAGTGGTACCCAGCTGACCTCAGGCAACTGACCTGACAGCTCCACTTCTCTCAACCTGTCTCTGAGCACTGGGTGCTAACAGAAGTTTTGGAAAGGTGACACTGCATCTAACGCTGTAGCAACACTACTTGCCTAGCATCCACTGCCTTGACTTCCCCACGAAGTTTCAGGAAGTTTTCTCACTTGTGTTACCTAGAGCTACTCTGAAATTCTCTCTGTAGATATATTGCTGGAGGCAGCAGGCATGCCTGGGGCACCGTGCCCACAGGAGCTCGTGCTATGGCAACACATCTCTGTGCTGCACTACAGACATACCTTGTAAACACCTGCTGGGCTGAGGCATCTTACAGATGTTGTTAGATAGCACACAGATGTGGTATTGTAACAAAACATGCTGAAACCTGCAACTATAGAAAATACATATTTTTCTTTCATTTCTACATCAGTCTTTGTGCACCAGATATTTATTATCTGTCTATTCTAGAAATAATAATCATATGTCTTATATATTTCTCTGCAGAACTCCGATCAACTTAGATCCCTGCCAAGAAGGCACTGGAAAAAAATAATTAAAACTGTGATTTTATTATTTTTTTTCTTACTGTAAAAACAAACAGCAATACCAGGTTTCTTCTGAGCCTGACTATACAGAGAATCAAGAGAAATCTCTGCAGTAGTTAAATAGCTTTTCCTTTCTTTGGGAATACCTACTGTGACATTAGAAGCTACCTCTAAGGTATTAATATGAGGAAAGTGGGGGTTATTTTCTTTTCTGATTTACATTATAAATTAAGGTAACATGGACCAATTTCCACACTTTTCCAGCCCAAGAGATCATTGAACCTTTCAAAATTTATGAAGGCCACATCACACACTGATCAAATTTCTCTTACAAGTTTGTACTTCACAGCGTTTCCCACGTGCCACTCAAAACTTTGCAGACACTCTTGCCATATCTGGAGAGAAGAATTCACTGCTACATTAAAAAATCCACGAAACCCCAGTGTTACTGGGCTTTGCCCTCGTTCTTTAAATCACCTGTATTTAAACAATCCACAGAGGCAAAAGCGTTCTCCCTTTTCCTGCTCATACTAATAATTCTCTTTAGCATTCTCAACACTATTTCTTTATGATGGGTTTTTTATACTTCCTTAAAAAGACATTATGAAGACATATCTGATTTTTTGCCTTTTATTTTCTTTATTTTTGATATATTGGCAATGGACCCAATGTTTAGCTCAGCCACATTCTTCACTGTGGGCCTCTCCTTTTTATTGAGATCAGAATTCTACCTTCCAGCTGATTTATACTTCCACTCTTTCTGCTTAATGATTCAGAAAATAGCTTCTCTGAAAAAAAATAATTCTATGTAGTGTTCAGCAGAGGTGCAACACTTGGACCCTTTTAAAGGGGTCTCTGACAGAGTCCAGTACGCTTTAGAATAGCAGTATTCACAATTTATACAGTTACTGTGCAAGAAAGAAAAATAAATACTAGAACTTCATTAAACAACTGTAGATGTGTGAAGTTGGCAGAGAGACACATTTGACCCAGCCCTCCCGTACTGGATGGCTCTGCCACCTGCCTTCCTGCCTGCAGGAAGTTCTGTTCAGTTGGTATTGATGAATTTTAATAGTTGGGTTTAAATCCTCTTAAAACTGATTGCTTTACTGAGTAGATATTTCAGGCACCCTAGACAGCTGTATTAAATGTTTTTCTTTGGGATTTGATTACTTACAGTACATTGAGTTTCAATGCATCATCCACTGTTAACTCTGGTTTGATAGTATCTTGGCTGGTTACAATCCAGTGTTATTACAACATGATTTGCAGGCAGCTGAGATTAAGCTCTGGGTTCTGCCGTGTATGTTATCAGAAACTCAATGCTCCTACATATCATAGAAGAACAGAAAAATTCCATATAACATACAGCTTTATCACACAGCTCAACCGCCAATAGGAAATACTATCTGACAATAACAAATAAACATGATACACAAATAAACACAGCACACGCTGGAGTACGAATGCATGAAAGGAAAGCACGTCTTCAGCTGTATACAGACCATTCCACTGCAGATAACCAAGACAAAATTTCTTTGATTAATCCCACTAGTACAAGTAATTTATTTAGTTCTAACACCATTAATAATACTGAATATATTAATAATACTGGATATATTCTACTACAGCACGAGGACACTCCAAGAAGGCACCACTACAGTTCACCCCTTTCTGATCAAGGGTACTTCTCCTCACCACAAATTTATTTATTCTGTCAACTATCCCTTTATTTCTCCACTCCAGTATTAATGTCAAATCTTGAAAACATTCAGTTGCTTTGAAATGTTTTATAAAAAGAAGGTAATTCTATACAAATTGTTTTCTGAACACCTGAATTTATGAGATGTCCAGCGTGTTCAAGCAGCACTTAATTACAAAGCCTATTTCTAAGTACCTGCTTTTACTGTGAAATAACACTACTGTCTTTCAAAGGGAAGACAAAATCAATCACTAGTTCTGAGGAGGACTTGCTATAAAAAAAGTTAAAATAATAATAAATTTTTAATATGCAAGGACATCAAGCTCTCATTATACCATTTCATCAGATGTTGGGCTGCTAAGATCTCAAAGTCAGACAGACATATGTCTCAAATGTTCTTGCAAAAATAATCAGGGGAAACAATAAAAAGTGAAACATCAATTTCATTGATAAACCATCATAAAAGGTAACGAATTATGTTGTGTGGTATTTTAATTAAACTGATATGATGGTTTAACATAACTTCCAAGAGCACATTCCATCCTGTGCAACAAGCAAAGTGAGATGTCAGCATCAGGGCATCTTGATTACAGCACTGAACTGATACAGCACAACCCTCATCAACGTCCTTCCTGGAGCAAGGGGCCCAAACCCGAACCCAGGATTCGAGGGGCAGCCTCCCCAGTGTCAAGTACAGGGGGATGACCCCTGCCCTAGTCCTGCTGGCCACACTAGTGCTGATACAAGCCAGGGTGCTGGTGGCCACCTGAGTGCATACTGGTTTGTATTCAGCTGGCACTTCACCTAGTCCTTTTCCACCAGGCTTAATAAAATCACTTTAAATTCCAATTTTAATAAAATCGCAAGTTCAAGCACGTTACACAGGTGTCGGGGGGGGAATATCTGGAGTGATTTGTGAGTCTCAGCTTTCAAACTCCCCGTGGGTGACCCACGGCAATCTCCTTCTCTCTCAAACCATTCTGCCTCCATGCTCCGAGCAGCGAGGCCGGCCCTGCCCCCAGCAGCCCTCCCCAGCACAAAGCATCTCCCCCAACCCATCCCTCTGCCCTCCGGGAAGGAGCCCATGGGATTTTGGGGACGGTTTTCCCACTCTTTGAGGGATGCTTGGCCCCTTGGCAAAGCCCTGGTAGCACTACCTGCAACTCTTCCAGAAGCATCGCTTGGTAACCGCCGTTCATCCTCGCGTCGGTCGCCAGTTTGGGGGGGGTAACTGCACCTCCAGACCGATCAGATTCTGCCAGGTTCCCCCAGGACACTGGGGTGGCCCTCCTGGACAGGACCTGGAGCTCAACTGGCACCCAGAGCGCACCAGGGACACAAGAGTGCCCGTTAGGACCTCACAACCTGCGAGGCAGAGCCAGCTGGCTGTTTCACGCCACGCAACCCAAGACCCTTCCTGCTTGGACAACTGTAGTGCGTGGGGAGAAACCAGCTCTGCTTTGAGCAAAAACCACCCGAAATAGAGAACTGGGGTGGAAAGGCCACATCCAGCCAGGCCAAAAGGAGTCAGCAGCCTTTGGGGGGATTTAAAAGCACAAGCTGCCAAAGTACAGGCGACGGCACCAGCTGTCATCAAAACCCCCCGCAGAACAAGCAGGGTGTTTCACCAAGGTTTCGCTTTGGCTCAGCCTCCATCCTTCTGGAGCTTCAAGAAAGCCTCCCCAGTGCCAAGTACAGGGGACGATCCCTGCCCTTGCCCTGCTGGCTCCACTCCTCTGATGCCAGCCAGGGTGCTGCTGGTCACCTTAGCCACCGGGGCACACACTGGCTCGGCCTCAGCCGGCTGCTGACCAGGTCCTTTTCTCTCAGAAAAGGTATTGGGCCTTGTTGAACCTCACAAAATAGGCCTCAGCCCATCAATCCAGCCTGGCCAGACCCGTCTGTAGAGCCTCCTGACCCTCCAGCAGATAAACACTCTTGCTCAACTTTGTGTTGTCTGCAAACTTGCCAAGGGCACCTTGATTCCCTCGTCCAGACCACAGGCAAAGATACCAAACAGAACTGGCCCCAGTACTGCGGCCGGGGGGACACCACTTGTGACTAGTCTCCAACCAGAGTTAACTCCATGCACTACCACCTCGAGCACACTCCCTGATCCTCAGCCTGCTCACCTCCTCAGATGAAGAGGAGTTCTAGCCAGGCTTGTGGTCCTCAGGCCTGTTTTTATAGACAAAGGGCTGGCTGTGGTCTCTCCAGCAATGCCCAGGCCTTGTCAGAGGCTCTAGAGACAGTTGCCAGCTCCCACTGGGTGTCTCAGTCTTTTCTGCCAAGAGCAACCCTCCGGTATCCCTTAGGTAAGAGCAAAGTCTGGAGAAGGAAGACTATCCCTTGGTTGAAGAGGAGCTGGTTAGAGATCAGTTGGGCAAAGTGGGCACTCACAGATCCTTGGGCCCTGATGGGATGCACCCATGGGCTGATGTCATTGCTAAGCCACTCTCCATCATCTCTGAAATGTCACGGAGAACAGAGGTTCCTGAGCACTGAAGGAAGGCCAATGTCACTCCAGTCTTCAAAAAGGGTAAGGAAGAGGACCCAGGAAACTACAGAGCAATCAGCCTCACCTCCATCCCTGGAAAGGTGATGGAACAGCTTCTTTAGGAGGTCTCTAAGCCCGTGGAGGAAAAGTAGTTTATCAGGAGTGGCCAGCATGCATTCACCAAAGAGAAATCATGCCTGACCTATCTGATAACCCTGTAGGACAGTGTGACTGGCTCATCTACCGATGAGGAGAGAGCAGTGGATGTTGCCCATGCTGATCTCAGCAAGGCCCCTGACACCAGCTCCCACAGCATCCTCCTGGGGAAGCTTAGGAAGCATGGGTCAGATAAGGACAGTGAGATGGCTTGAGAACTGGCTGAACAACAGAGCTCAGGGGGCTGTGATCAGTGGTGCAGAGTCCAGCTGCAGGGCTGTAGGTCACAGTGTTCCTTAAGGGTCAGGACGATGTCCAAGACATTCATTGGTGACCTGGACAAAGGCATAGAGTGAGCCCCCCGCAAGTGTGCCAATGACACAAAACCGAGAGGAGCAGCTGACACACCAGAAGGTTGTGCTGGGATTCAGCGAGACCTGAACGGGCTGGAGGGTTGGGCCAAGAGAAACCTTATGAAATTCAACAAGGGCAAGTGTAGGGTCCCACACCTGAGGAGGAATAATACCCTGCACCAGTACAGGTGAGGGTCTGACCTTCTGGGAAGCATGCTGATGGACAAGCAACTCACCATGAGCCATCAGTGTGCTCCTGTGGCCAAGAAGGTCGATGGTCTCCTGGGCTGCATTAAGAATAGTGTGTCCAGCACGTGGAGGGAGGTTCTTCTCCTCCCTACTCCACCCTAGTGAGGCCATCTTTGGAGAACCGGGTCCAGTTCTGGGCTCCTCACTTCAAGAGAGACGAAGAACTACCGAATAGAGTGCAGCTGAGGCTACGACAATACTGCGGGGACTGGACTGCCTGTGACAAGGAAAGGCTGAGAGCTCTGGGGCTGTCTAGCTGGAGCAGAGAAGACAGAGGGGATCTGATCGATGTTGATCAAAACCTAAAGTGTGGGAGGGCAAGACTCTTTTCAGTGGTGCCCAGTGACAGGACAAGGGGCAATGGGCACAAACTAAAACACAAGAAGTGACACCTAAACAGAAGAAAAAAACTTCTTTACTGGAAGAGTGACAGAGCCCTGGCACAGGCTGCCCAGAGAGGCTGTGGTGTTTACCTCTCTGGAGGCTTTCAAAACCCACCCAGATGTGATCCTGGGCAACCTGCTCTGGGTGAACCTGCCGTAGCAGGGCGGTCAAATGAGATGATCTCCACAGGTCGCTGCCAACCCCCACCACCCTGTGATCTGTGAGTTTTCTTTGCTGCCGAAGGGCAATCGCCAGC
Organism: Todiramphus chloris collaris; assembly: GCA_025345505.1. Lineage (NCBI taxonomy): Eukaryota > Metazoa > Chordata > Aves > Coraciiformes > Alcedinidae > Todiramphus > Todiramphus chloris. The sequence goes on from JANVCC010000319.1 coordinate 7,634,616, forward strand.
AGAAGGGAACTTCCACTGCAGTCTCCTTCATCCCATTTTATACCCAGGAAACTGAGGCACACAAAAACTCCCTCTCTCCAGTGAGAAGCACTGTCAGCAAGAGCTCCTGGTATCTTCCTTTTTTCCTGTGACGGGACACTTTTTCACACAGCCTCAATGAAATATATTTAGCTTACTATGGTGAGCAGAAGTGTCATGAGAAACTAACTGCTAAAGGCAAAAATCAATGGAATGTACAGGCAACGAGAATACAGATATTTAAATTCATTTCCATAACAGGGTTTTTTTCCCTTCCATATGATAACAATACATTATATTATCCAGTAGCCTTTAATTCACTTTCATTTTCAAATGCATTTTCCATCTTTAAGGACATTAATATCTTCTGCCTCATAACTTTGAAAATTTGTGCTTCAAGAGACACAAAATGGCATTTACCTGGAGTGAGATTCCTTGGCTCACATCCTGAGCCATTAAGCTATTGCACAAAAGGAAAAAAAAAAAAAAAAAAGAGAAGTAATTGATTTCCTCCAGTTACATTTTATTAAAGAGCTAAATGAACCCTAATTACTTCTCTTAAATAAAAAGCCCAGGCCTTTGAGAAGCTTGAGGTGTAGCTTTTCAGCTGTCAGAAAAGCATCTCGAAATTCCAGGCTGAGGTTTGGGGTGCTAGAGAGGCCTTTCAGCAGATTACAAAGCTCTTCTTCCATCTCATTCTTTTCCTTTTTGACTAGTTCTGTACAATCACATCCCGAAGCGGAGCAGTGTGATACATCTCAGTATTCAGCAATCTTTAAATCCTACTCTGTGATGCCAATACTCTCCAAGAACCAGGGACTATATGAGCATTGAATAAATATTCTGTCCATCTATACTGTATGTTTAGACCCTTCAAATTCAGTTTTCCACTCGAAAGCAGAAAACTTATACAATTGCTGCCTATCTGCTCCAACTTTGCATTTCTATAGCTGCATCACCCACCAGGTACACAACCACTTACAAAATAAAATGCTATGCTCAGTGACTGCTGGCAGAGGCTTTCTGGGAAGCAAACCAAAAATGCTTCCATTACTAAAATGATTACACTTCACCGGTAGATGACTTCTCATATTCTTTGTCTTACTTCATCACACATGCCTGTCCTGGATAAACAAGGTGATGGTGGTTCCACTAAAACTCCTAGCCTTGACATCCAAAACAAAAACCCCACAGGAATGGGATCAAAATTACCCCACCAGGAATCAGCAAAGTCTTATGGTGCTTAAAAATCACAGACAAACAACACAGCAAATGTTTCTACAGACTTGTTAATCTCGATGCATTTTAAATAAGCCTTCATCTGAACTTTGAAAAACATATCTCTTTCAGTACAACCAGTACAGAATAAAACTTGTCATTCTTCATACTCTGGGGGATTTACCACCTCTGCAGTTTTAGCAAGTCCTATTCACAATGAATCAATGGAATATTTATAGAAAACAAGGTTGCTAGGTGGTGAAAACATTACAATCTAGACGCTTTTTTTCTTTTTTAAGGCAAAATTACTTTGCAGCACTAAAAGCTGTCTAAAAGCAAGAGTGTACGTGCTCTAATGTGAAATAACCAACCACCCACTTTTCAGTGGAGATTTTTCAGGAAAGTCCATCAAAGCAGTGAGCGTGCTTCAAAAACGAAAAGTGGGAGCTTGATATTTTCAAAACCCTTTCTCTATGTACACAGGAAATTCTGCAGAAAAATTCTTCACCAGCAAATGCCTCCAAATGAGCATTTCCATAAACAGTCCCTTTCTCTAAATACCAATTTTGTACAGGAAAAAAGAAATCAAATGTTGACACGCGCTCGACACTTATAAAATTAAGAGTTTTGTTTTAACAATCGAGTTTTTTCAGACGAGAGAAATTCCTACGGAGTCATTGCATCCAAGCCTTAGGGGTTGTCACAATTAAGCTGAGCCTCCCCGTGTGAACCCTCTACTGGCATTAATGACATGCAGAGGGAGTTATAGTAAGATTTCTTCCAGCCAAAAGGGCACATCAAGCTGCTTTATTTCTCTTGAGGGAGAAATAAGACATATTTCATCCATTCTCCAAAAGCACATACACAGGTGCCCTATGTATCAGCAGTTCTGGCTGTGCTTTCTAACTAGGGCAGTATTAGCACCTTGCAGCACTAAAGAAAGACTGCAAGAGGAAGGAGATCTGCTCTTATATTTGTCATTGAAAGGATCTCCTCTCCTCTTAGAGCCCCTTCTTTTGACCTTTTATTAACTCACACAAATGTTATGGTTGTTATAGTCCAACCATTCTCTAACTCAACCAGGGCCACTACTACACGATATCCTTGAGCACCATCTCTAGACAGCTTTTAAACACATCCAGGGATGGCGATTCAACCACTTCCCTGGTCCAGTCTCTGATAACCCTTTTGGTAAAGGAGTTTTTCCTCATGTCCAACCTAAACCTCCCCTGGAGTAACTTGGTGCCATTCCCTCTTGTCCTATCAGTTGAGACTTGTGAGAAGAGACCAACACCAACCTCTCTACAACCTCCTTTTAGGTAGCTGTAGAGAGATAAGGTCTCCCCTCAGCCTCCTTTTCTCCAGGCTAGACAACCCCAGCTCCCTCAGCTGCTCCTCCCAAGACTTATTCTCATGACCCTTCACCAGCTTCACTGCCCTTCTCTGAACATGCTCCAGCTCCTCACTGTCTTTCTCATACTGCAGCACCCAAACCTGAACCCAGTACTCAAGGTGCAGCCTCACCAGTGCCGAGTACAGGGGCACAACCACTTCCCTGGTCCTGCTGGCCACACTCTGCCTGATGCAGCCCAGGATGCCATGGGCCTTCTTGGCCACCCGGGCACACTGCTGGCTCATGTTCAGCCCCTGTCAACCAACAGCCCCAGGGCCCTTTCTGCTGGGCAGCTTTCCAGCCACTGCTCCCCAAGCCTGGAGCGTTGCACAAGGTGGTTGTGTCCCAATGCACAAGGCTGTTGTGTCCCAAGTGCAGCACTCAGCACTTGGCCTTGTTGAAGCCCATGACTGGCCTCAGCTCATCGATCCAGCCTGTCCAGGTCCCTCTGAAGAGCCTTCCTGCCCTCCAGCAGATCAACACTCCCACCTAACTTGGTGTTGTCTGCAAACTTTCTGAGGATGCTCTCATGTCACCTCATGAATGTCACTGATAAGACAGTGCTGGGGCCACTCCAGTTTAATAAGACCTGGGGAACACCACTTCCGACTCACATCCTGACAAACATGCTCAAGTTAGTAAGAGCCATTTTCGACAAAAATAAAATTTCTTGGTTTCTAGATCACTGGCAAAGAAAACAGCCCAAGAACCTGAATGCTTACAAAATAGATGGCCTGGGGGCCAAGGAAAACCATAAAGATTACCGATTAAACACCTCTGCTTTAGCCACATGTCAGATCTCCACATCTGATGGAAATATTAAACAAATAGTTGCCTAATCAACTCAGTTACTTTGTTTTCTCCAGAAGGAATGCAATTTGCCTTCCATAATTCATTCAGAATAATTTGATACTAGCTGGATACAAAACCAAAACAAAATGAACAAACCAAAACCCCAACCCCACGCATCCCCCAAACCCACTGACATTCTTGCCATTCTGACAGCACTGCTTCCATCACCTCTAACTTAGGCAAAAATTCACTGTTCAATCTGAGTCTTGCAAACATTTCAGCTTTGACAGTCAAGGTTACAAATATTGTTAGCTTGACTCTCTGAAAATGAGAGTATTATGACCACAAGTCATCAGCCCCTTTAGGAAAACTTGGCAATTTCGACCAAATTGGACAAAGGAGTGGAATTTAAGATTTCCAGTAGGAGGACAAATAAAGCTAGGCTTCATTCTAGCCAGCCTTTCTGGTTGAAGACAGCAGAGACCACTCGATCAAGGGGCTACCGTATCGCTTTGAAAAGCTACAGCTCTTACTGCCTCCTGCAGAGACCGCAGCTCACACGAAGGGAGGTAAGGGAAAAAGCTGAAAATACTGTAGCAAGAAAACAGAGGATATGGAAGGTAGCTGGGGGGTTAGATGGATAAATGAACACTACAGGAATTCATTGAACGGGTGAACACAGGGTGGTACAAGGGGAGAGTAATAAATTGTACATGAGACTAGATTACTGCAGTTAGTGTGTATGGGATGAACAGTAAAAGAAACCTTTCATTTGTTTTACTATTCAAAGATATCTTCATCTATTTTTTTTGTCTAATTAGATGCAGAAACCAATACATTTTTGCATCTAAAATGTATAAAATGTGTTTATTATGTGTGTAGACATGGTAAATGTGTGTGTAGATGTGGTCAATTCCTCCCACTGTTGGTAACATGGAAAGTATATTTGATGATCTTCAGAGACACAGGCACGTCTAAGATTTTCCCTTAAAGAACAAAAAAAAGTGCTCTACACTACAAACAGTGTACAGCAGGGCAAAGAGGAGATTACAGAACCTGCACGGCAATGCTGGAGATTTAAAGTCACTCTGGAGACAGCAGTTTGTTCTCACTGCCTCTGCTCAGAGTCAAAAAGAAAGATTTAGAAGAACAGTAACTTTATAGGACATTAGGTAAAGAACTATAAAGTGGGGTACTAAACGGGCCGGTAAACATGAAGGAAGAGCAGTTAGGGCCATTCCACAGCATGCTTATGAATTAGTGTGAAATAAAAAAGTCACATCCTGTCAAGATGTTCTCTTCCCAGGGCTGAGGAGGCTATAGGTGCACTGGCCTTCCCTACGAGCACACTGCATTTCCTACAGTTGTTGGTTGTTAAAGACCTACTCCAGGTAACAGAAGCACAGTTATCAGGTGTGTTAAACAACTCCTGTCAAAAACCTCATTCCTAGTAAGTTAACACAACCTTTGACATGTCTTTAAAACAAATCTGTTTAAAAAGAGTATTTCCTGAACAACAGAAACACGAAGATAATACTGCGTGACAAGGATCGCTCTGAGGAACATCATCTCAACTTCCTGCAATTAAACCAAGGAAGGAAGGAAAGGCAATAATGCAAATAAATGAGCACCATCAAATTATTAAGCAATTCAAGCAGCGGCAGCGTGCTCGGCTTCGCAGAAGCAAGTACCATAAACACAGACAACGTTACAAATGGGAAGTTCAAGTCACAGTTCTCTGGTGGAATGGAATTGCAGGCACATTATTTCAGTTAGATTTGTTTAATCACTCCTCCTTTCTGTGCAAGATACCAGCAGGATTAGTCATTCTTGCACTAAGCTTCTTGTTCCCATGATAGTGGGTACAAAATCTGGAGACTGAGCTTTGCAGAAACCCTGTAAAGCAGCTATTACCTCTCTCTCTTCATTCCAGGACATGCGGCACGGCCAGCAAGCGAGCACGTTACGGTTATGCTGGAGCTAGTGCACAGACAACAACAGAGAACTTCCAGCTCCAGATCCTGTGCCTCAGCTCTGACCTCTCTGCCTTCTCCTGGGAATATCTGAGCGTCCCCACTACTCATCAGGATAACAACCCGAGAGGTGATCAATCCAAACGATACTGTATTTTACAAATCTCCTTTGGTTAAATAGTTATGACCTACGGATATCTACTCTTCCCACAGCAGCAGAGCATTCTTGACTTTAATCTTCCATTTCTGGTCAAAACCTGCTGTTCCAACAAAATAAATCACCGTGAGAAGACACTTGGCTATTTAAAAGCATTCAGATCTGTTTGCTCCCGAAGACTGATGTGAGGTCCTTGCGCTGCCACCCACAATCCATAAGGCCGGGTGTACGCTGCTCTGTGACATTCGCATGACTTTGCAGCCACCCTGACTGTGTTTAAACACCTTGTTTTACTTTTTGCTTCCCTATTACCAGTACAAACAGCATGTAGGAAAAAACTGATGAGCTAATAGAATTGACCAGAATAAAGACCAGCACCAAACACTTTTATTGTAAAAGGAGATTCCAACCACATAACCCAAATATTTACAAGCCAGGCTGAGTCAAAGTTAATTTTTCATGAACACCTCTATAAAAAGCCAGTTGACACGAAAGATTTGAATACTGAAGTCCCTGCCTTGTCAATTGTGTTTGGAACACACTGTGGACAGAGCAAAACTCTCGAAAAAAACCAAACAAACAGAAAAATACAGCACAACACAGCTGAATTCACAAAGATGTAGAGCAATTAAAAGTCACATTGGTATTTGAAAGGGAGATTAGACACCTGCAAAATACACTTTATGTACTGAATTCCAGGGAGAAGCCTTTGACCCATTTTCTAGCTACCAAAACAAGAAACACAAGGGGAGAGGGAAAGTGTCATCAGAACTGGAATAATTTTCAACTGAGCTTCACACAAGCAACATTTTACCCGAGTAACTCCAACTGACTGCAGGGTAGGTCCTCCAACCCATGTCCTCCACAGCAGAGTTGTTTGCTGTAATATTTACAAGCAGCAGGTCGTCATCTTTGTTGACATACAGAAAGTCATCCTTCCAGTCACTGGTGAAGGACAAAGACACAGCAGTTGCCATACAAAGAAAGGAAAACAAGGAAGAGATAAGAAATAGGACTGAAAAAGGGGTGAAAAAGTCTCGTGGGTGAGCAAGTGGGAGCAAGCAAAGTTTCACTTTATTGAAGAAATAACTTTGTTATTTCGTACCTGACAGAAAAAAAAGCAGTGCAAGTGGCTCCAGGCTTGAGCCTAGGATTCTCCTAGGACCTGCTCCTTGCTTTAAAGCAGGATAACCACCCACAGACCATATCCATGCAGAATTTCTTGAATTTCATGATGGACAGGAGACAGATAATGAGGTGGTACAAGTTGTGACTGTGAGACAGTTTTAATACAGAAATCATTACTAGGATTTCACAGCAGTTACCAGAAATAGAAGTTTAGAAGACCAAATTTACACAAAATGCAGGAAGCCTGTACAATTTTGATATATAACTATATAGCATTACTCCAGATCACGTTAGTGACATAGTAAATTTTTAAAATAGAATGTATAATAGAGAACTCATGCAATCCTTTCATTCATGTCTCTAAGACATGAAAATAAAGGTCAATTTAAGACCTACGCTGCTCAGTTTTGATGTTAAGCATTGAGCAGTAACTTCATTCACAATGCTGTTTTTAAGTTTAAAAGCTAAAAGGCAGTAGGCCACCTCAGCACAGAACAAGCAAACGGTTCCACGGAATGCTATTAACTTAATCTATTCTAAATTATTTCCCCTCTGCTAGGAAAGACCACTGGAGAAATCAAGTATGGTAGCAGACACTGAAGACAGCAATTTTCACAAGCAGTGGCTTGCTCAGAAGGTGTTAGCACAGTGCTTCTGTTAGTGACTCTAAGAAAGAGAAGCATCCATGCTTCTCAAGTTGTCCACTAGGTACATATAAGACCCATCTGATTTTTACTGACTGCAAATCATCAACCAAGTAAATGCCTTCTTCCTTGGTTACGGACAGGAGAGGTCACCTTTGAAAGACCATCACATGCAGGGCAGAGCGGGGCCAAACCTCCCTGCCCGTAGCCAACGCTCACTTGCATCCACTCTGCCTGCCTTCTCACACTTTATCACAGCAGAAAAAACAAACTAACTTCGTTACAATCTAAAAACGTAGCGAGATGACTGGTAGCATGCATCTGTGCAAATGAATCCTGCACGGCCCTGCGTTCAGCTTTTCACCTGTCTCTTACTCTGTGAAATACTTGTTAAGTGCATCCTCAGACGTTCCCTTTCCTTTTTAACCATTCACTCCTCGCTTTCCACGTGAGAGCTGGGAGATTTCTGTACCTCTGCTCTCCTTCACTGGACTCCTAGACCCCTTTGTGCTCACTCAGCATTCCACTTCCAGTCTAGGGATTATTTTTTTATAACTGCACTGTTAAATTCACAAAGCCAATGACAAGTTAGAGTAGAAATTTCCATAAATCTTTCAAAGTTTTCTCAAGGTTATCTCACACGAAATTAGCTTTCTTCTCCCCGGTGATTTCATCTGTCGATTCAGTATCATTTCAAAAAACCAGGTCAGGGATCCATTGAGTCTGAGCAGCAAACAGCAGATATTCTTAATGAAACAGTTTGCTGCAGAATGAAAGTAATGGGCAGAGCTCGTCTGTAATAAGTTCATTTTTTCTTTTTTAATCCAATTTGAATCTTGCTCTGGTCAGCAAGACAACTGCACATTCTGCACACGTATTGTGAGGTGGAACTTCAGGGATGTGAAAAATTTGGAGCCTATACCCCTCTCTCATTAAAGCCAAATAAACTCAACTTAAACAGAGTTTTAAACAATGGTGAGAAACAAGAAACGTGGTTATTCACAAAAGACTTCCCTTTTTTCTAAATTACATTCTCTAAGATGAGTAGGCTTATTAAAATGACAGTCCCAGAGGAAGAAAACTGATCAACAGCCTGCATTAGAACTGAAAAGCAAAGTTTTTCTTTTGAAAAAGGGAAGAAATCTGTTTACCTTAAAGTCAGTTATATAAAAGCTATTGATTCTTAAAATGCAAGAGGTTAGAAAACCAAACTTTACAAGTGAATTTACCAGATCGGCTGGTTCAATTTATCATTATATATACACTGAGAAATTGTTTTTAATCCATTACTACCAATGGCTATTCCTCCAAAAACAATACTAGCAACAAGAAGAGCTCCCACAAAATTAGTGCAGATGCTCTATTAAACTAGATTCAGACTAAGAATCACATGAAAGAAAAAGACATCTTGTTAAATATATTTCACTCTGACTTCATTCAGCGGGGAAAGATCCATGCCTGGCATGGAGAATGCAGTGGAAGACAGATGCACGTTAAAGTGTCAATTTTAAGCTGTCTGTTTAAATTTCATCATCTTCTACTGTACCAACAGATGACGGTGGTCTTGCCACCTCAGAAAAAAGTGGAAAGGGAGAAAATTACTGTGGTACTTCACACAATACTTTGTCAGGTCGAAGCATAGAAGAGAAGACAATAGCAGAGGGTCATATACCCTGAGAAAAGTAGTCTCAGCCCTACAAATTACAATCAGCACCATTATTTTACTTGGACTCTGCTACAGGAAATATCTTGTGCTCCGTATCAGTCCCTCAGTGAGCTTTCCAACACCAGAACAGACTGTAAATATCAAATTATTACTTGTTGCACCAAGTGGCATTATATTTGATTAGTTCTGGCAGTGTCCACACATTAATGTATCTGGGTTTGTACTTCCTGGGCAGAAAGAACAAACCACTTCTGTCTTTGCTGCAAGTTGCTCACTTAATGAATATAGGTGTAAAATGGGCAAACTGAGAAACAAACGGTATGACACTGATTGTCCCCACCCTTCCTCTGAACATGCCATAGCAATTACCAAAGGAGCCGTTCTAACTTCCTGCAACTTTAGGAAAAGAAGGAAAAAAAGGAAAAGGAAATAAAGAAAAAAAAGTATTATGCATAACAGCTTAACAACTGCATCAAAAGAACCAAAATGCCAATCTTGTACCAGGCTGGGAACATCAATGTTCTGCAGAATAGCTGTGGTTCAGCTGCCAGTACAAGGCAATGATCTACTTATGCTTGAGGAATATTTTCCCCTTTTCACTTTCTATAATTGAAACATTTTTCTGCAACTTTACAACCCTTACTAGGTGAAGTGATATTTAGCTTGCTTTTTGAAGAAAGCGATGATAATTCCCATATAAGATGAGTGAATCCCAAGGCTGAATTAAGTGACTTAGTCTCTTAAAACAATCCTGGGACAGGACCCAAGATTCAAGACTCATTCACTGCATTGATCATAATTTTAAATCTGTAAGCCTTGCAGAGTTCCAAACTAAGTATTCCTCCACTCCCCAGTGTGAGCACTCACTGCATTCTGTAACAGTTGGACAAATGTGCTGTGTTCATTCCCTTCTACAGGTTGTTCACCTCAGGAGACACTCACACACATCCCTTTAATGAAATACTGCTGCTCCAGACAAAAACTGGTATGAGCATAATACTGTTTAGAGTAAGAATAACCTATCACAGTGCACCTTCTGTGCACATGAAGGAGGCATTTCAAGAAAGTCAGCAATAATTCTTAACATTTAAAGGCTAGTTTCTCCTATTACTGGAATTCTGCTATCTGGAATTACTTTAACACAAGCTTTCCTCTATATATATTTATATATAGAGAGAGAGAGGAAATATATATATATATACACACATATATATGCAATGTCTGCTACATGTGTCAGAGAAATCATTGTTATTTTAAACAGGAAGGTTGATCATTTCGAGTGCAAACCAATCCAAAACAATTCATTGGGAATGAAATAAGGTTTTCTATCACCTGTCTGATCCAGGCAATTTTAAAATACTACAGATCAGTGAACATCAGTGAAAACATGAAGCTGTTCATAAACTGCAAGTTAAAGGACTGCAAAGCCATTTAACATTTTGAGCATCACTTGAAGTAATTCCATTTCTTTATTTTTGCATTAGATACCAGTGATGTAAGTCAGGTAAGTTAAATGGCACTGGTGGGATAGGAAACACTGCCTGTTAACTGAGAACCTCCTTCTCCACCTGTGACCCAGGAAGCACCTGGATGACGAACAACACAGATCCTCTCCCAGCACACTGCAGCACAGAACGCAATAATCCTACCGGAACCTGGGCTCCACGAATCTGACTGGATTTAAATGCCCATCAGAGAATAATACATATATAAATAATAAAGAATATCTGAGCATCTTGACTTCTGTTTTTAACTGTCCTTTTCATGGGTCAAATTCCGAGGAGGTATGAGAAACATTAAGTTGCTAATTTTAAGAGTTACAGGAGAAGTACACACTAAATGCAAATTACTCCAATGAAGTTTGGTCTATCTACCCTATGCAGGAGTCTGTCCTGCAAAGATAATGCTAATTAAATTAAGCACTTCTAATCATACCAGAATCCACTTGCCCATTGTACTTCCCAACAGAAAGAACCACAGCATCAGAGGAAATAACTTTCATCTTCTCTGAGACATGTTTCTTGTTGGTGCTACTAGTGACAACCAACTTTTTGGAGATGAAAACTTTTCATTTCTGCCAGTCTTCCGTGAAATTCTTCCTTTCAGAAGGCACTAAGATCATTCAGAGATGCATTTATCACACCTAATGATCTTCTTCCCGGCACTGAAACTTCCTTTCAACTTGAATTGGCTTTCTTTGAGGAATACAGATGTGTCTAAAAAAACAATATATCTGCTCTCCACGAGAGATAAATTAATGTGAAATCAAATACTGTTGTTGTTAAGCTGTCACATTTACTAGCATCCTCATTTCATACTTTCAGGATCTGGCTTGTATAATAGTCCAAATATAATGTATTATCCCATGTCCCCTTCTTGCAGAATACTAACGCGCTCCGTGCCCGGAGAAGCACAGGGCATGGGTAGGTGCCTGCTTTGTGGTTCCTGCAAATTCCAAAGGACATCAGTGGAGAGACACATTCCACTGGGAAATACCCTTCTGTGGACAACATCCCAGACATTTCTGCAGAAGCAGGCAGGAAGCAACCCTTTTTATTGCTTTTCAAGGGCTTTGCTCACTGCAGCCACAAGTCTCCAAGTGAAGGGAGAGAAAGAGAGATTAATTGCCTCATCCACTCCGGGGGTAATTCCCTTTACGGCAGTGGCACGAAGCTTGGAAATGTTATTGATGGAGTCTGTGTTTTTCCATAGAAACACTGCTAATTTCTTTGCAATGGATTTAATCAGCTGAGCAGGGTCATTTCAGACAGGCATTTTACTAGATGGAGTCGTCACGTACTGAAGCAATCTTCTTACATCAGGAATACAATTTCTCTATTAGCCTACATATGCCTGTGTAGTCAGAGTCTTTCATCTCTGAGTTAGATGAACTTGGAAGAAGTTTTTAGGGCTTTAATGAAAGGGTGTTTTTCACAGAAGGTTTGAGGTTTTGGTTCTGTTATTGTTGTTGTTTGGTTGGGTGTTTTGGAGTTATTGGGGAGAGGGGCGGTTTAGGAGGATACCTTGGACTTAGACTGTAATTGCAGGAACTTTCAAAAAGAAATGGAAGATGGCACACAGTATTTGTAGCACAGCCAAACAGGTAATACTAACACTTTTTTCTCTTTTTTTGGGATAAATACCGAAAGCTGTGGGAATTGCTGCAAATCTCACCAGCCTCGCAACCAAAATACTGCACCCCTCTCTCATTCCATTGTGCTGATCAGCTGAGCTCAGTAGCTTGGCACACATTGCCACAATGAAATCAGAACCAGAGGTCATTGGACCAGCTCAAAACTAAATGAAAAAGAAAAACAATAAACCCAAGTTATTTCCCTGTAACTCCTTGCTCTTCAGCAAATATATTTTAATTATATTAACTGATTTGATTGTGCAATATAACAAATTACTGCAAATTTGGATTATAGAAACAAGAGTGCAACACCATTCCAGATAACTAAGAGAGCAATTGATCAGTTCAGGAAAAAAAACCCAAAAAAAAAAAATATATATATATATATATATATTAGGTATTACATCAGCAAGTTTTCTTCATTGAGGGCACTGCTGACCAGTGAATCCTGGGTGGGTTTCTCTGATTATCCACGATTTCTGAAAAGATTATTACCTGCAGGTAGTAAGCCAAATGTAGTCACAATTTAGGACACTTCTTTAGCCTAAGATTAGTGTCATAACCTCGTAACCTCCCCTTAAATTGCTTCAGAAGGGCCCAGCTAGGCTAGACCAGCTCCATAGGAAATATTCCAGCTGCTACGTAAAAGAAAAGCATGGCAATGCTGGCATTTTACAGAAACCAAGCAAGGCATATTCCTCCTTAAACACCAGGAAACGCATGTACAGATCTGTATTCAAGATGAGTTTTGAAACCATGTAAAGCACACTGGTTTTGCAACCTGACTCCAGAGATCAGCATTTCCTTTTGCAATGGGCTGTAAGTATTCAGATCTTATAATCAGGGGTAAGATTGACTTCTGCTACCGTTCAACTGATGAAACATCAACAAAATCAGCGTACATCAGTAGGTCTTACACTCCAGCTAAGTTCCCCTTGACAGATTCTCCTTCACTCACCACTGAACATGTTACAATGATAGGCCACTGAATAGTTAATAGAATCATATAAAGGACAATGACAAGGGAAAGCCTTGGACTTTCATCCTTTACTAAAGTCATTACAACTCTCTGAAGTGGTTTAAAATAGCACAGAAAGCACCTTTGATCCTTTTTCAGTCACAGAAATGACCTTTGAATTTTATTGTGTTTATAATAATCTTCTATGCAGATGGGTGTGAACTTTAGCTAAATTAGTTTGACCTACTGCAAATAAAGAAAAATTATTTGCATTTAATGTTTCTTCCTGGAAACTAAGGGCAAAATGAAACCATAGAGCAGCATACCTAGAAAATGCTTAAACATTTTCTCTTAATCTGCAACAGGAACACGCAAAATTCAGCAGAGAAGAAAGCAGGAGTTTAAATCTATCTATCCTATACGTACCAGTAAACAGGATACAAACTGGCAACTTCAGAGCTAGTGCTTTTCTAAAGTTTGCAAGCACTGCAAGAGGAAGAAACACTTTCTTGTGTCAACTCTGCTATATAGGTAGCCAAGGTAAGAGGAACAAGAATAAAGCCAACAAAAAAAACCACTGTAGTTTCCTTACAGATAACATCAACAAACAAACTTCAGTTGCAAGGAAAGACAAAATTAAATTTACTTCTGTAGTTGTTTTTCTTTTTCTTATGCAAAATTCCAAATTTTACCTGCTTTTTAAAACTAATTTATCTACTAATAGAGAGTAAAGCCTTTTCTCAGCTAATGTACCAGGAATAGTACACAGCTGCAGCCAGACAGAGCAAATGTCTTCTGAAGTGCACTCGAAACAAGCAATTTTGGAAGTGGGAAGGGCTTCACTTGACTTTTCATGCTTTTAGTCTCCCTTGCACAGTTCCACAACCCCCATGCAAACCACAATGTGGAAATGCCTTGTGCTTCTCTCTCTAAACGACCATTCACTGTACCCACACACCCACACAGAGGCTGCCCTCCACAGACAGGGGTTGGCAGGAGGTAGATGTATTTATTAGGAGAAGGATTTCTCTCTACTTGCTCTGCTCCCACATGCTTCTCTGAAGGATTTTCTTGTCAGAGACAAGCTTTGGTCTCTTAAAGCACAATACGCACACTCCAGCCCCCGTCGCATCCCTTGCACGCCTCTGCCTGTCGTGACACAGCCCTCAGAGGGGAAGCCCCTGTCTGGATGCAGACAACACTTCCTCCTCCTGCTGCAAAGCTGTCTTCATCACCATCACGACGTGCCATCCCAACGAGGGCAAGGGCTCTTCTCTAAGTCTAAAGGCTTTTACAAGCTTTATAAAAGAAAATAATTATGCAGTCTAATGCTTATGGATGCAAATGAATAAAAGCTTTTACTGACACTCAAACTGCCCTCCCTGAACTATCCAGAAGGCTTCAGCACTGAGCACTTATGGGACATCCATGGAGGAGCTGAGATTTTTCACAGTCATTATTTCAAACTCTGCATTTACAGACCCAGGAGTCCATAAATATCTGGATGAGAATTTACTTCTCTACACATAGGTCTGTAAACTCCTATCAGAGCCATCCACTTACACATCACCAGGATTTTATGCAGCTAGATGTGACCACATGAGAGCATGTTATTGGTACTGTACTGCTACTGTAACTGAGGAAAGAGGAAAGGAACAAGATAACCAAAGATGTATTTAAACCAAAAAAAGAACCTGTTTTCAAAAAAGAATCCCTTCTTTAATCATGCTCTTGTATCAGGCCTGCCTGAGATGGAATTAACCTTCTCCATAGCTGCCCATAGCGTGCCATGTTCTGGCTAACTCTGACTTGCTCTTTTCCTCCCTCTGCCACCCCTCTCATGCCCCAGCCAGCAGGCAGCTGAGCTGAATGGTCCAAAGGACTATTCCACACCACGTAGCATTCCTCAGCAAGAAAGAAACCTCAGAGCTTTTGTCTTCCAAGGCAGAGTCCTACAGTGTCTGGGAATCCGTCTGTGTACAGGAGGTGAGGAACGGTTGCCTTTGCATTATTTCTTTTTGAACTCTCTTTCCTTCACTTATTAAGCTGTCTTTATCTCGATCGTGATTTTTCATGCTTTTTCTCTTCTTTTCCTCTCTCCTATACTGCTGAGGGTGGGAAATGAGTGACAGTCCAGTGGGTACTTAGTTGCTGACCAGGGGCAACCCACCACAACTCATTTCTATGGGAATAGCAACTGGAGCATAGTGTGAGTGAGAGAGGTAGATGGAAGAGGAAACAAGAAGAAAAACTACAGGATTTATGCAAATCTCCAGTGGCATTAAGAAGTAAGAAGTAATATTATCAAAACACAGATCAATGTTAGTTGCATTATCTTCATTCCACTGAGCCTTGACATTCTTTAAACATTCTGCTCAAGCACTTCAGTTTTATTCTTGATTTACCTCATGCATTAGATGATAAGATTAAGTTCTCTTCCTTCGTTACTTCCTGAACATGAGAGAAGAGGGAATATATGAAAGTAAACTGATTACCTTATCGTATTTCCTCACATTGAAATATTTATCATCGGCAACATTTAAGTTCCATTAGTCTCTTTACTACTCTCCAGCAATATATTCATCTCGTGTTCTATAAAGGGAGAGATTCATCATTAAGATACACCAATTAATGCCATGGAATTAAAGGTTTGCAGTTGAGGGAACTCCAACGCTTGGTTCCAGTTTGCAGGCAAAAACTGCACATCTTACATATTCCTGAGCTAACAAAATTAACTGTGAGTGGCTAAGTGCTTTAGTGTACTGGCACAAGTAAGGTATTAAAAACATAAATAAACATCTCAAAAAGGAAACGTGTGGTTAAAGGGTACTCCAGAGACAAATAGGAAATGTCTTTTTTAGCATACTAAAACTGTGCTGTCTGAAAAACCAGTAAAAAACACGCGGTATTTGTTATTTGCAGAAAAAGTAACTGATGTCTTAAGTCTGATTAAGTACAGAAATGAGCTGCAGTCTCTGAAGATATGTGGACAGCTGCATCATTTCATACTGATAACAAGCTAATATGATAAAGAAAGTTATATTTATACCACTATTTGTAAAATAAAGCCACTTGCTACAACTTTTCCCAATGCACTATGACACTTACAATGAAAAAATGGCTAATAACAGTTTTCAGAGACAGATAAATATAAAAACTTGTATTATTTTATGCTGAACAGAGAGATCTATAAATACATCCTGATTAATAGCTATAAAAATAAAGCATTATTCTTGATAAAGCTCATGAGAGGCTCTACAACCTCACTTCACTTGCATCCTCTTTCAAGGCACATTAACTCTAGATCAGCTTTGATTCCAACTACAGCACAGAGCACAAGACTTGCAGAAAGCATAGTCAGTAATGTGCTGCTACTCAAGTCAGCCTTACTCAATAGTTCACTTTTCAAGACCTTATTTTAAGCCACTTCTGGCTTAGCTGTATGTGGCCATTTGGACATTTCAGTTGAGTTTCCAAGGATAAGATTTGTAAACTGAATTGCTAAGAAAATCTAGTCCAAGTATTGTCAACACGGATTTAACGTAGCGACGGTTTAATTTCACAGTGGAAAAGTTAATGCTTCCTCACGCTGTGAAAAACAGTTCTCCAGTTTGAGCAAGTTATACACGTTAGATTTCATTCTCCAGTTTGAGCAAGTTATACACGATAGATTTCAATCTTACAAGGGCTTGGCAGATATTTACAGCTGTGCTGTTCAGAAACTCTCGGTGTGATGCTGGGTATCTTTGAAAGCTGCAGCATCCCGTGACAACTCTGTACAAAGCACACCTGCAGTGACACTGAACACGGGGCGTTAGGCTTCAGCTCCCTCTGCCCTCCTCTCTCCCCTACACCCCAGGTATGACAGAGGCAAGCAGAGTGATAACCTGCCCCACACACTCAACACTCCTTCCCGCAGGGGCTCAGGCAGCCTGGGAGCAGCAGCTCGGTGGCCTGGCTCAAAGGCAGAGAAACAGGAATGGATACGAGGCTCTAATGGGCACTTAGGGATCTGCAATTACAGGGGTTTGAGGGCAAGGTAGGTAATGAGATAAAGGAGGAAAGAGCATGAAGAAAATAAAATCTACTAGTACTTTCTCCACAGCTAACTCGATCGTTCAGTTGACGATGGCCTCAGATGTTAAACAACTCTAGAAGTAGAGTTGGCTGCACGGGTCCGTGCACGTGCTCTTCCCTGCAGCACCAAGCACAGCTCTCCTCAGCCCCAGCATCACTGCACTGCTGCTGGGACCGCTTGGCAGCCTGTCACCTACCTCTCTGCTCAGCTGCATCACTCCCACCTCTAGAGCAGACAGGGCTGACCCACACAGATCATGGAAGGGCAGATAAATGGGAAGCTAAGCCTCAGGAACCACCTGAAAGGTGAGAGCTACCCTGCAGTCACAGCTGCACAGTAGATGCAGAACAAGAGATGGAGGTGAGATAAGAAATGCAAGAAAACCACTAAAACTGAATTGGCCGATCGCTACCACTGAGATACAGGAGGCTGTAACTGCTTCCTTCCTCTGAAGGCGTGTGTGCCTTATTAGCTCTGTTGCATTCCCTTCCCACCTCACTGCCACCACAGTAAGATGGATAAAGATGTAATTGTTCATATAGTTGCTCGTGTCTGCAAAGAGATTTTTTTTCAGTAAATAAGCCACACCCTCTGTAAATTGGTTTGAAGCATTAAAGGTTACATCATCCTGGCATCCTCACTTTTTTTTTCCTCCAGAAAAAAGGGCAGGATGAAAAAGGGTAGACTCTGCAGGATGTACAGAACATATTAGTCTGGGGCAGGCTCAAATTTCTAGAGATTTATATAGAGTGATGGCTCTTATTTTATTAAGGTGCTATATTTTTAGAAAGCATTAATGAAATGTTTTGATCAATTTAACACACCTCGCTCCATCAGCAAAAATGTCAGTTCATCATAAAAGTCACTGCCAAAACATGACTTCAGGGCAAAACACTTCTCAACACCTCTCTGCAATGGGTGTAACCTTCCTCCCTCTGCAACCGTTGTCTCCATAGAAGAAAATCTGGGTAACGAAGAAATCTCAGAATGAGCAGTCTAAATTCCAGCAGGTATATCAGGCATCTACATGTGGTCTTTGCATTGTTCTACAAGTTAACACAGTATCTTGAGGAACTTCTTTTTTTCCTTGCCTTTCCAAAATTCACTGAAATACTACAGACCCCAGTCCTCCCAAGCTTTGCCCACCTACAGTACGAAAAGCATCTCTTGACACTGGAGAAGGAGAGAACTTAAACCACACTGGGCAATAACCAAACCCTGAAAAATTAGCACAGTCAGAAGACACCCAAACTATCAGCATTTGTTTTGCATACATTTCCACGGACAGGTTTTTGCAGCTTGTGATGCCAGGTCCTGGGGAACTCTGCTAGTCTGCCTGCATGACCATGCAACACACCTTGGTGCAGTTTTCTGCTGATGAATTAATCATCTCTTCCTCCGGTGGAAAAGGTTGATTTCTGAGATGCCAGGAATCAGTTCCTATCTTACACACATCCTAAATACCCTGAATCAGCTTAGTATCAGAACTGTGGGACCAAAACTGAAACCATGTAACTTCACCTCTGAGGAGACTAGCAAACTGATGAGAAAGTTTTTTCTGGATCAGTTTGGGATTTACATATCCAAAATCTGCTTAAGTTAGTAAAAAAGTCTCCACATTATCAGGCCAACTGAGCAGTCTAGATTGGTCCTCACCACTGCTTTACCAGAGTTTACAAAACAAACAAAAAAACACAGCCACAAAACACCAAACCCCTGAAACCCAACAACAAAAAAAGCCTAAACCAAAACCAACTACAGAAAGAGCTGTCAGCCAACCCTCACCTTGTCCAACATAATCTTGATACAACCCCAAAACTGTGTCCATAATAACAGGTAGACATGGGACCAAAAAAGCAGAAAGATGGGCTGGGGTTCACACTCCTTCCAGTTGTGTGTCTACAGAGCAGCTGGGAGCGTCAGGCTCACACACAGAGACTCTAGGAAGGTGTAAGAGAGAGAAAAGACACGGGCAATACTGCACTCACCAAAACTGCAGTTCTAGGAAAACAGGAGGAGAAAAAATAAATCTCTAAAATAATGTTTCATTTTGACATTTGATTTCAGAACTAGCCTCATTATTCTTCGGTAGCTCTCAAACATTTCACATTTCAGACAGAAACTTTTTTTTTATTATTACTTTTAATTATTTTTTCCCTCATTCAGGAATGTTGAGGTCAGTATATTCATCTGACTGGCCTCCTTGTGTCCTTTTTCTTCTTTTTTTTTTTTGCTATTTATTCTGCCTTTCCCTACCCTTCTGGTACAAGATGCTCTGCCTCCACAGTGATGCCCAGCACCTGAGGTTACTTGAGATACTTGGATAACTGCCAATCCCTCTGACAGCCCTCCCACCAAAGTAGCCTACAACCAATATTTACTCTTAATATATTATTTATATATTTGCTCTTAATATATTATTTTCTCATTTCCTGTAATTGCCCTAGTTGCACAGTAACCTGAGTTCACCATAATAATCCCAACAGAATTATAACAAAAAATACAGCTCCAGAACCATATTATTTTCCTACACCTTCCACTTCATCAGCTACACACTCGAAACTAACTCCACATTACTTCTTGAATGCAGCCCAAGGTGCAATTAAATGCAGAGAAGCAATTATCACTATTTTTCCTTATTTGTAGGTGGAAAGGAATGACAGAAATCCAATATTCCATTTTAGTTGGAGATAATGGACTTCAGTGGGAAATTCTGGATTTCATTTGGAAAGTGAGAAAAGGTGGCCAAAGACTGGAAACCTAAAGCATGTGAGAGGAACTGAAAGATTAGTGTCTTCCCAGTAAAAACCCATCACTGATATTGCAGTACCTGCATCCATCACACACTTCCATACTTTTGGACATTCAGGATAAACTCCTAACAATTTAAAAATAATGAAAAAGATGAAATGAACTGTAACCAAAAAACCAGGCAGGTTAATTATAACAGCATAGTAATAAATTATACAAAATGACTGGAACCTCTCCAAGATATGTTAAAGTCAATATGCAGAAGGATTCTTTCCCAAGTGAATGAAAAATCACCATATAATTACTTTATGTTTACAGAAAACAAGAGAAAACACAAAGTCTAGAAGTATCTTTCTCTTGAGGTATCTCCATTATATAATCTCCATCAAATATATCTGCACATAGACTGACTCACTAAAAAATAAAAGAGAAGACGTAAGATCTCTTTAGATGCAAGAGAGCTATGGGTGACCTGATTGTTTATTTGGAGATTCCCTTTCATCATCTTTTTTTTGTGGCTGATGTTTGTTGTCTGCAAAGATGAGAAGAGTGAAAATAATGAAAATAACATGAGCAAAACAGTGCATAAAAGGGGATAAAACAGAAACTGTACTGGGGTAAATAAGAGAAGCAAAGGAACAAGAGTGATAGGCTCCAAAAGCAACATTAACCCTCTGTATTCTCCTTCTCCAAGGGACAACAGAGGGATCCCACAGAGATATTTAGCTGTCAATGATTCAATCCATCCTTTGGATTTCGTTAGTTCAGTATTTCTTGAAACGAAGCCGTGTTCCCAGTGCATGGATTACACTGGGCTGTCACACACTGGGTTTATGGCCAGTGATTTCACCTTTTTCCTTCAATACTGTTGTTTCATCCAGGTTTTCGTAGTTGAAATTCTGAATGAAATGAGTCCACACCTTCCCTTTTTTTGCAAATGTAATCTTCTGATTCTTTAAACAGGCTCTTAAAAATTACTTGATTCTTATTAACCTTTCAAATTGCAATGCTCTTCAAGAAAGTATTATTTTTCTTCATGTTTGAAGAGACAGTTCTTATCCTCCTGACTTTGGCAAAGAGTTGGCTTAATCATTACTAAGTAATTAATATTCTACTTAGTTTCAACATTTAATTTGAAACATCTTTGTTCTCAGTACAGAAAAGCACCTCATGGAAGCGGCATCAAGCAGTTTATACCATACAGCAAGTTTATGAACATATGCCTCTGCCATTTGAACTGTGATTAAAATCATCCTGCAGTTTAATCAAAAGATATCTTCCTCCAAAAAAGACTAGACACATTTAAAAACAAAGAAAAAGCACAGACACACCCCTCAAAAAAGCCCCTGAAACACAGAGGAACAAAAGCTGGTATTTTCCTGTTTCAGTAGAAAAGGGGATGCAAGCAAGTTCTGGACAATGATCAGAGCCCATCAGATTGCCCTTTCTGACCAACTGCCTTCCCACAAGTTCACTTCCAAGTAAAAGCTAAACTTCCTAAAGATCATTTTGTTGACATAGGAACTGAAACTCATTCCTATCTGGAAAAACAAGAGAACTGGAGTTAAATTTGAACTTGCAGTTGCTTGAAGGGACCCGTGCAGCCCCTGGCTCAGACTGAACCTGAATCACAGCAGCCTGCTTGTCATGGTTTGGGGTCAGGGTGGCCCCTGAAACCTGTAACAGACTCTCTCTGTTAACCCCCTCCCTCCCCAGAGGGGAAGAGAAAGGGAATAAGGGAGAGAGGCTTGGCAATTAGAAAAGGGAACTAGAAGAGCCTCTCCAGGTTCTGGCCTGCTTGCTGTCACCAGAATGCTTATGTTTACTAAGTGCTAAGATGATGTGTCAGTGTCTGCTGCTGGCGTTGACCATGAAGTCAGGGTGGGAGGCTGATGAAGCAATATGGGACTATTCAACTGCTGAAATCCGTTGCAAAGGAGCTGACCCCACAGATGGCAACCATGGCTACGAGTCCTCCCCTTGTCCACATGGTGCAACTTTGGTGTCGCTCCTGCCACTTTTAGAACAGAAAAGAACCTGCTTTCCCCAATGTCCTTTACAGAAGTAAACTGGAAACAAGCGTTTTCTCTAAGCACAGGCATTAAAATAACAAAAATCCCTACTTTTAGTAGGAGCATGAGCAAATCTGCAGTTATTTGATCATTTAAAACATAACTTTGTTAGCTTTTGCAAAGATGATTAGCATTTCCTTTAGTTAGAGATGATCATAAACACACCTAGATGTGTAAGCAGGCAAGCAAGTGGACAGAAGACATAATAAAGTTGGAAATATAATTCAACATCAGAGCAGCAGGTCTTTTTCTGCAGAACAATTGCTCTGGGTTTCATGACTATGAAATATAAAACAAAGCATTTTCCAGCAAAATATTCTTGTTATACTAAAAACCGATTGATTTTACTGCACAAAAGGTACTGCTGTTGCCCTCGGATCTGGGGGTTTTTTGGGAGCAGCAGGAAGACTACAATCTATTTGAAACGAGCCAGTTTTTCAGGTTTTGGGGGTTGTTTTTTGAGTTGTTGGGTTCTGGTTTTGGGGAGTGTTTCTTTCAGAGGCAAATCCATCTCTCTGGATGGTGGAACAGGGTGGCAGGACTGCAGAGTTAAGACAGAACAAATCTGATCCATGATTGTGCCTGATGAAGTTGGACAGACCTAATAATTTTGCCTTCATCCTTTTCTAGAAGCAATATACAAATTTTTTTTTTTTTATTAGGTGAAGAATACAGAAGACTTCATGACAAATAAAACAGTAACCCCTTGCATTTGTCTGGTTTAGTAACAGGGCTAAGGCCTGCAAGTTCCTTTTTTTAAGCGCTACACTACTGAACACTTAGTGAAAAAAGAGAATTAGACACAGCTCTAAAAAAATCAAGGTTATGTTAACACGTGAAGCCATAAAACTCAAAGTTGACTTCCTCTTTTAAAGACCCTTTTCCTTGCAGCAGCTCCTCTTCAAATGTGGTCTCACAGTCTCTTCCACCACTGTTCTCCATCTTATGATCACTGGGGCCTGAACTGGGACCAGTACCAGCCCCAGTCAGGGTGCACAAGCATCACCTTCTTATCCTGACACCAAGGGTGATGTTTATACCAAAATTTTAACGCCATAGGAGAGCAGATCATTCTTAGTCATAAGCAGAGTGGAGATCAAAAGGAAGCAGACTTGTGTCTTGTGGCAGCCCCTGTTTCCTCAGATTGCCCCATTTATGGGCTGACTTTATATGAAAAGGAAGTTTCCAGGAGGGAAACCTGTCAGTCTGACCTACACTGATATAAACAAATCCATTCAGAAGTTGTAGGTGCTGTTTAAAGTCTAAATAGGTACCTACGGATGAGTTAATTGCTTAATACTGAAATTTTTTAAATCTTTTTTTTTAGTTAAAAATCCTCAGCTCCTGTATTCAGGTTAGATGTCAAAATGTACTTCTCTCTAGAGTCAGCTGGCACCTCAGCACAAGTAGACAGGAGAGGAAAAGGCAAAGCAACGAGCCAGGATGTTATGTTCCATATTTAGTTGTAGTGAAGCCTATTAAGAGTGAAGTCACTACAGAAACCTGTGCCACTTCCATGGAAAGAGAAGCACAGCACCACACGTACATGGAAGGAAAATCGAGCAGCCGAGCAGCCCGTGAAACTGGCATTTCCACTAACTGCAGGTGGCTTAAAATTACAGCTTTTAAAGCTATCATTTTGAAACAAAGCAAAGACTGCTATCATTGTTCTGCATTAAAGAGTTTCATGGGACTGGCGTGTCATCAGCAAGTGAAGAATATTTGCTTTAAAGCCTATCAAATTTAAAATGCAAAGCAGTCTACAAATTACGGGGGGCAGGAGGGACGGACACAAAAAGCACATGAAACCACAGGAGACACCTCACTATTTTATATTTAAAATACAAGTGCAGGTGTCGAGAACTGAATCTCTCTTAGGAAGCTAAAGCTTCACTGCAGAACTGGAGAAGTACAGTTTCTTCTAGGAACCTAAAAGGAGGCAGTGGACTCAACATCCCTGGAGGGGTTAAAAAAATTGGGTAGAGGTGACACTTCAGGGCACGGTTTAGTGGTCATGATAATGTTGGGTTGACAGTTGGACTTGATGATCTTGGAGGTCTTTTCCAACCTTAATGATTCCGTGATTCAATTCCTTGAGGTAGAAACCCAGACCCTAAACAGCAGCAAAACATATCTCATGGGACAGCTCAGACTACGAGACACTCGAAAGTACGACTGAAATTGGAAGGAGCTAGAAGAGTTCTAGAGTTTATGGACAGATTAATAGATGCCCCATTTTCTTCTATCAGGGAATAACCATTTGAATTCTAAATGGAATTCTTGACACATTCATAACCACCAGTAGAACTGTGGTTCTGTGTTGACACTCAAAAACCAAACCACAACAACTGGGTTGCTGGGAGTAGCAGGCTGTCACTATGCAGAAGAGCCTGTGAGGAAAAAAGCTACCAAAAAAAACTGTCTTAGACTATGACTGCACAACACTTCCTGAATATATATTGCTGTGTTCATTTCCATACTGACAGCAAAAATGAAATGCAAAAGATATGCCTCTAGTAAGAAATTACTGATTTAATCATATTCCTGTTTCTTGATTATGGCACATGCAAGCCTTCCCATGCCAGATGCATTTCAGTTTAAAACATCAGACCTGAGAGATCCGAGAAACACTGGCAGACAATCTCAACTGCACAACACAAAGACAAAAATGCATAACTAATCCACATTTGCTCTCTGCTGAATTCTAAATTCTCTCAAGTGATGGACTGTTTTCCTCAACAACCACAAAAAAGTGAACAAGTATTATGGTCCTAAAAAATGAAGACCACATTCTGTAATAAAGGTCATGATGGACATGCAGGTTCCTCTTTGCATTCGGTGTTTGTGCTGTGACTAACAAGTTAATAATGTCAAACCCAGGTTCTGCGATCCCCCTCTCAAACTGAATCATTTCTAAGTAGCACCATCAAGAATATTTAAGGTTCCACTTGAGCATTTCTGCAACTATCAAAATTATCCTGATAATTCATTGAGGAAGGGAAGAATTACTCAGAATTCACCTTAACCTTCATTATCAAGGGTATAAAAAAGCAACTCAGCTGCAAATACCTAACATTGGGAATTTGTTAGTCGCATACTGACAGAGGACTCACTTTTCTGTTCTTTGGGGATCTGCAGAAATGAACCAGTATTAATATTTTTAATCTTAAAAGATTATTTTTATCAAAAAGTAAAGGTCTATATACAGCTCTGATATCAGAGGCTGCTTTCCATATCCCTTTATTGTCCTCCTGCAGCTCAGGATGCACACTGCCAGTGATTTAAGACATTAATAGTGTACAATCCAAATATCTTCCTGACACGGCAGGACAGCAGCTCAGAATGAACTCTCAACTCCTGCCCTTCTGCCACAAACCATTCCCCTCTTGCAGGAAAAGAAGCCTTGGTAGCAACCAGGGTTTCACCTAAGCAATTTAAGTCAGTGCCAGGCAATATTCTGGTTGACTGGCACGTGGTGTTTGCAGCTCTACCGGGTACGGCCGCATTAACTTGCTTGTGAGAAAAGGAAGAAGCCAAATCTGCAATACAATTTTTGTTCTTTAGCATGTGCCTGTGGCTGTCAGCAAAGCTCGTTACAAACCTGTACTACTACCAACTCCGTCTACTGCCTGAGTGCTGGCCTCCTATTTTGAACCCAAAGTCATTTGAAGTAACTTACACCTCAGTCTGCTGTGCATTGCAGCTGAGTATAAACAGAGCAGAGCAAGCATCCCCGAGAGGGCCAAAGGCAAATATTCTTCACTCAACAGGGAACTTGCAATGAGATGGCCAACTCAAGACTAGGGACAGAGGGATAAAATCACTGGCTAAAATACTAGAAGGATGTTTTGAAGAGTTCTTTTAAATGGTTCCTAAGTTCCTTGGGTCAGACGAAATCCACTGTTCACTATTCCAAGACTGTTTATGACAATTCTCCAATTTAGGACAGTAAAAGCTGGTGAGCATGGTGGGACACTAACTATCCAGGTGAATGGAAAACAGGAACTACTTCCTCCCTTTGGAAAAAAAAAAAAGCACAGAAGCAATAAAGATATGGTAGACCAGACATATGAACTGATACTTATAAAAAATACAGAAGCTAATATTTAAACTATATATATATATATAAAATATTTAAACTCTTCTCCTTTGGAGAAGAGTGAAATAAATTTTAAAAAAATAAAAATCAAGCGGATGTGGTTTTATCAAGAAAATCATGCTACATTAGTCTAGATGCCTTCCAAAAAACAAGCAACGTATTTTTAGAACGAGGAGAACCAACTGAAGTCTTGTCTCTGTCTTGGCAAAGGTCCCATTTGAGAGCTGCTGGAAGTTCAGTCAGGACAGGCAGTCCTTCAGCAGGCTCTCCTAACGAACACGTGGAACAGGCTGGGCAAACGCACCCGAGTATCGAACCACAGCACATTTAAAGCATACTGACTCATCACAAACAGATCTGAAGGGGTCTGTCCTACATCCAGCAGCAGTCAGGATTTTCAGTAGTGACATTAAGGATTGAAAGTATATGGAAGAACACAACAGGAGTAAAAAGCAAAGGAATCTTAAGATGAAGTGACTGGAAAAAAAAAACCCCAAACAACCCTATGACTTTGCTAAATTGCAAGTGCAGGGAAGTTTTACTCTGTAGCAATAACTCAGAACATCTGGCTAGGTGAAAGCTCTTTAGGATCAAAGGTTATAATGGATCCCAAGATAAACCCAAATAATGTGTCATATGATTGAAAAAAATCAATCAGCGAGACAGGACACACAAAGTGAAATACAGCCAAGAGGACACCTAAATCAGGATTTCCTTTCAACTAGCCATTAACTAAGCTACCAGAACAGTAACATCCAATTTCAGGTGTCGCATCCAAAGAAAAGGAGTAGTTGGAAAGAGCTTAGCACAGTGAAGCAAGACTGTTGAAAGGATTTTAGGAACATAATCTATAAGGAAAAAGAATACACATCACAGCCTGAAGAAAGGAAGTCTTTAATACATCTCTATAAGAGAAGATTAATGACTTTTTCCAGTCTGGTATACAAAGGAAGAAAAAGATATATGTTTAAAACAAAAACAAGGGAAATTTAGGTTAGCTAATAAAACCCACTAGCTGAACAACTAAACATTGGAATAGCTTTGCCAGTCTTTTGGGGCTACCTAAAGCACTTAGACAAACCTTCAGCTCAGAACAAGTTTGATTCCTGTTCTGCTAACAGTTGCATGCAGGCTTGCAATAGAGACAGCAGTACATGTCTTAAGAGTTCCTTTTATCAGTCTACAACCTTGGCAAAACAGTTTATTACTACTATGTAGACATAAGATCATTGAGCACAGTATAAGATTGCCTCGGGCTTAAAAAGACCAGTGCTATTTCTTTTTTAATTGACAAAGTTTTCTAAAGAATCTAGAGTTAAACAGAAATCACAGTCTTTATTTTACAACTGTAGCTATCAATGTGGAGTTCTCGCTTTTACTCACAGATATGCTTCTTCAAAGACAACATGGTCGAGATCCATGGATTAAAAAAAAAAAATAAACTGTACTATTTAACACTCAAACCTATTCAGAACTGTAACAATAGCAGCTAAGAAACTGCTATGCATAAGGCATACCATAGAGAAAGGCTTCGAAGCAGCTACCAACAATAAAAAGTGAAAAAAAACCTGAAAACATCCATGCAATTTTACAAACTTAACTCACAGTATTTAAGAAAAAATAGTGTGTGTTCTTCCTAACTGGATTTTCATCTTGCGTACTTTGGGTGTTTATATCCTTATGTACTTCTCAACATACTCTTACACCCAACATCCATTCTTCATATTCCAACAATCTATTAGGAAAAAAAAACCCTAAAACTAAACACAAACAAGAGCACAAACATACAAACTTATGGTTTTATCTGTCGTTGAAAGACAAATGATTGTTTTCTTATAGTACTTTCCTGCCAAGAAGTCCAGGAGAGAGTCTGGGTTTGGCTTTATTTTAAATAAGGGCTTTGCTTCTCTGAATTTTGTGATTTCTATTAAAATTCTGAATTTTAATACTCCCAGACCATTTTCTCAGGAACTCTGCTCCTAGTAATTCTAGTGATAAATTAAGTACAACAAAGTTATCTTGAGCACTGAAAAAAAAAAAGAGTGGAAACTCATGGCCAATACAAGAAAACAGAATGTTATCAAATGCGTATTTTAGCCTCCAACTACCAAATTGCTTAAAGATCTCTGATTGCCAAGCAAGAAACTGAGATTTAGCATACAAGGCTGATGTTTCATTCATACCATGCAGGATCTTATACAGACAGGAACATCCACCAGCAAAAAGCTCATCAGTTGTGTTCCATACTAATAGAACACTAACTTATTAAGAAGAACAATATGAAATCAAAACTTTTAGGAATGAGATGCAATATTAAAGAAAGATTTAAATTTCCAGTCAGTATATATGGTTTTTAACAAGTGGGTGGCTAGAGAAACATGGATTAGTAATAAAAAAAGAGTAAGATGCTCAAAGATTAACTACATACTTTGGAAGTCAAAGATTAAATATACGGTTTGAATTTCAAACTAGGTATCCACTTCAAACCTTGCAGTAACTTTAGCAAAACACTTTAATGCGTATCAGGGTAATACTTCGAACTGTGATATTATGTAAACAAATTTACACAAATTTATGTGACTTTACACAGTAATTTCCAAGGCACAGTCTGTCTCACGAAGGTCTGATGCAATCTGATTCACACACAATCCTGGATTACATCCACATTAAAATGAAAACTGCTGCCCGCTGAGCAATGAAAAACAGATCTAAAATGGGTTCTTCCATAAAATCCAAGTGCTTTCTTTCCTACATCAGGAAATACAGGAATTCAACTCAGTCAAACACTTCCATGGAAGTGTCCCAGCACAGAATACTGTACCTACCCCACCCCGAGAGCTGAGCTGACCCCTGGGACACTCTTACGTGGGGCAGGTGGCAGCTGTAAGAAAGCCCCATATTGTCAGGGTGAGTACTTTCATACTTAATTCTTTTACTACACATTATTAGAAACTATTTTCAAAAGGCTTTTTCTTTTTTTTTTTAATTCCAGCTCGCTTGTGAGAAAAACCTTCTCAGAGAAGAGGATTGCAGTAATGCTCTACAGGTTCTCATCTCTCTGCGAGCCCTCTGGGGGGGAACCAAAAAAAAAGAGGCTTATTCTAGGACCACAACATTTCTATCATCTGTGAAGTTTTTCCTCGCGTTGACATCTGCTATGATAATCTGCAAGTGTTTTTCCCCCACCCTCTGAAACTGAGAGTCAATATGTAAAACAAAGAACAAAAACCTCTGCCTTATCATCATCCCAGGAGAGTTTAGTCCACTCATTCATATCTCATAGCCGTAGTAACCTTCCGCACAGCACCGACACAGAAACATCATCTGTCATAGAGAGTGACAAACAACCCTTTAAACATATTTATTATTAACAAGTAACATCATACACATTTTTCAAAGCATGGTCACTCGATGCATCTTACTCAGTTGGATTCACACTTCTTTATCAATTACCCTCGTGCCAGACACCGCATGACAAGCCGAAGATGAATGGACAGAGGAAAGCTGAATTCTATAATCTAGACACAGCACAATGGCCTGATGGATACACAGAGAGAGATAAAGACATTATTTACTTTAGAAGTTAACAGTAACATAAGAGTAACACAGCACACGAGGCATGTGCCCCGCAAACACCTTTAATAGCAGCCAGCCAATGGCATTCCTCTGGAGCTCAGCGGATTGCTTTCCAGAATAATTGACATTCATTGCAAGTTCAAATGCTCCTTACAGGGCTGCACAGCTACAGGATATATTTGAAGTGAAGCCTTTACAATCTCAGAATGAAGCTGAGTTTTTTTTTTTAAAGTGCTGCTTTGTCATAAATAAATTATAACAGGATTGAAAGTTTATTCCTAGGAGGTGACAGTAGCTCTAAGACATTAGAGAGACATTAAATGACACTTCAGGAACAGAAGTCTACTCTGAAAAAGGCTCTGCATTTTGTGTCTATAATCATATTAAAACCTTATGCATCACATGGGTCAAAATGGGATCCTGGATTTCAATTTTTTTCTACGCTACTACATTGTACTCATGAAAACCCAGACACAGGCACATTCATCAAGAAACTTTGCCATTCTCTGAGAACGCTTATTTATATATGGTGTTTGAATTTCCAAAACGTGGACTCATCCATCATGGAAGTCAAGGCTGAGCCCAAGTATCACTTCTTGCCCTTAAGCACATACTTTCTAAACTGTTTTTCTGCAATCCTAAACTCTTGGTCTCAGCGGACTACCCCAAGAAAATAAAATGTATTTTAAGAGTGAGAAAAGCCCCATCGAGTAAAAAGCATTTGCTGCTTCCTTTCATCTCTTTAGTCACTAGGAACTTGGCCTTGATAATTACTAATGTCACCATGAACCCTGCAGCCTTAAAAGAAGTGATTTCTATAACTATTACAGAAAAGAATATGATGGGAATGGGATTACTGATGAAGAACCAGCAGTTTAAAACAAAGTCCTTAAAATAAGGCATTTAAATCTTCTGTAAGGTTATCCCAGATGTAATGGAGTGAATGTCGGAATCCAGTGTTTGTAAATAAAATAAAGGAAACACAAAGAATTACTGATTCTGTACATAAAATAATCACTTACACTTATCTACAAGCCACGCTCTTCAGTGGGAACAGTGCCAGACAGAGGAGTGATAACATATCAGTTTGGGGTTTGACACAACAGAGTATTTCTCTTCTTTTGAGCATGTGTGTAAACTGTAGGAAAGATCGGAGGGGGGGTAGAGCAGAGGGAGAGTCCAGCTGCAACTAGGTGTAGGGGAATAATAAAAATTACCAAAAAAAGTATTCTGCCAAGTCACCTGTTTTCATTACACAATCACAATTTGTAGAAATCAGCTTAAAATCATTCCCACCAATTTCCAATAAGCTCTGTAAAACTGTCCAGCTCTTTAGAGCCTACCCATGCTGGCAAAATTTTCACATACATATAAAATTAGAGGAATGGCATCTTCGTTTGGTACAGCAAGGTCCAGATGGTCTTTGACTCTCTGGCTGCCATCCAGCCATTCCCCATTTCCAAGCCAGAACATGACACTGGGACATTTGTGGGTCTCCTACTTAGTTCTGTGTACTGTACAGCTACTTCCAGCCTCTCCATCAGTGTCTTCTAGCACTCTCCCATCACTGAGTGCAGCTACCTAGAAACTTCAGCTTTAAGACTCTCAACTCATGATTTTTGCTAATGCTGTAGGGAATTTCTCTAACAAATCCATAGACAAGGATGATAAAGTTGTATTTTCATCCTATAAGAACATCTTCCTTCATCTGCAACCTTTGCCATTTTAAGTAAATTCAGGAAACTCAGAGTGATGAGAGAACTGTATTAACCTATGAGGCTTGAGTTAAAGAAGATATATCAAGATGATAAGCAAGTGAACCTATTTTAAAATAAAGCCTCTGGTCTAACTCTTCAACATCATTTCAACACAGCTCACTTTTGCAATTTCAGTGAATCTTCACAGGAGAAAGACATCATATTCCACCGTACCAGAAGCCATTTGAATCAGCTACCTGCAGAAATGCTAACAATGTCTTAAGCAAGAAGGCCTGGACAGTCTGCCACTAAGCTGTGATCAGGTCTGGCTAGGTATTTCAGTTAAGTACTAGCCTTCCCTTCCAGTTCTTCCACATTCAGAAGCTCAGCAGCACTCCAACATCTTTAGCTTATATGCAAAAGACATCAACACAGTGATTGATTACCACCAGCATTACCCTGGAAAGCTATTTTAGGATGCTCTCCCAAACAAGCACATTGTCATTCATTTGAAAGTCAAGAGCAAATGTTATTAGCATACTTTGGAGGCACTATTTCCTTGCTGTTACAAGCCCTCTAAAAAACTTAAAGTCCTAACTGAATAATGTAAGAAAGTTTGATACATAAGTGCCTGGTAATGCACTTTTCTCTCATTATCCCACATAGCAAGCCAATATTTTGTGATATGAAGAGAGAAATATAATATTTTCTGGAACGTTTATCCTCTACATCTAAATATTCACACATAGCTTCCAAAAGGCTTGACAAATACTAATTTAACAAGAGAAAGAAAAACACATAGCAACCTTGTTCTGAATTGTTGAGTACAAACTTTTATTGTGCAAAAAAATCACTCTTGTGCCAGCATAATTCAGACAGTTCTCACTTCCCAAACTACTGTCTTTTGAAGAACCCTACAAAAACCTTCTGGGATGGACACTGTGTCAGGCAGATACTGTGGCCAACACCAGTTAATGGCATCAGTAGCACAAGACTTTGTCCTGCATCTGGCATCCCGTGTGCAAGCCGTGACAGCCTGCTTGGCTAACCTGAGCTAACCCAGGCTAACCTGGGTAGCCACACTCACTCTAACCCCTGCAGCAGCTTTGCCACAACAGCTCTACAGGATGGAAAGCAAAGCTAGATGAAGATCCAGGCACAGCTGTAGGCAGTTCTACACCAAAACACCATCGTTCAGCAGATGTCTTACTGCAGTGAAAAGAAAAAAAGAACAGATCCCAGAGGCCTTACTACAGTGAAAAGAACAAAAGAACTGATTTCAGAAGAGAACCTGTGTTTTTAGGAGGCAAAGAAAATCTGCTATAGCAATATTTCATTGTTATGGATACTTAGCTGGCCATTCTCTTCAAAGTTCAAGTTGTGTCTTACATTCACGTTCAGTGGTGACCCACACTGAGCAGTAATTTCCTACGTAAGACTGCCTTCCTAAGCTTGTTGTACTACACAAGGTCTAAGCACAGAAAACACCTTTTAAGTGAACAAATCCTTCACTGCATTCATTTTCATTTTACCTACAGATTAATCTAGTCATATATGGCATGACAGACAGTCTAAAATTAAAGCACTACAGTTACTGAGTTGTTTTGTGTGATAAGAAAATCTCCGTGGTGACAGGAAAATCCCCTCTATACTATTACACTTTGGCATTAAATTTAGCACTTCTTGTAATCCGAGAGTCGTTTAAGCAACAATAAACCATACAAATACAGGTACCTACTACATATGGGGGAGGCAGGCACAGGCATATGTGCTGCAGAGCCTCACCTACGCTCTACAAATCCTCTCGTTCTGCTAGGTGCTCAGATGGTATCCTTCTGTATCTGGTGTCCCAGTAAGCCTGAAAACCACCAAGTTCATAAACACTACCCAATTCTATTTAATTTTGAACAAGATAAAACCACTTTGTAATACAGAAGGAGAACTTCAATCACTGATGCTGGCACATGATGCTGCTCAGCTCACGCAGCCTGAGTTCCTGAAGGACAAATTATTTTTGCCCAGCTACACATTTTGTAAGAACTTTGTTTTATAGTCCCAATGATTATATTTGGTGTTTGGCTGGATGTACCTCACTAAAAATTGAGGTTTGATTTAGCACAACGCAAAATGCAATCTGTGGTTCCTATGCATCTGGATTAAGTGTGATACAGCATCAGCTAGCAATGTGATGTTAAGCTTAAATTTAAATTTCCACATTGACACTTGAAACACATTCATTTCTCCATGCAGACAATATTATGTACACAACTACTTTTGGCTTTTTCTTGCCATCACAATCAATCCTGAACTTCAGCAGAAAAGCAAGCAACTTGTTCAGGCAAGACTAACATTTGTAAGCAGGACACATAGCACACACTCTTCAGCCAGCAGCTAGAAGGCAATAAATGCTATGATTTGAACTAAAAGTGGAAGGCTACCATGTAAGTTGCCAATTCATTTTTCATTTCTTCATTCTTTCATTTTTTAAAAATCCTACTTGATATTTGGGGTTGGGTTTTTTGGTTTTTTTTAAAAAAATGTTTATTACTCCTAGGAAGAGTAACATTCCTTTTGCCATATTGTCATCAATACTGCATAGATACTTAAAACTATACCACTCCACCCCGACAAATGGAAATTCCAAGAGTTAAGTGTATTTACTGAAGGTACAAAACACCTTAAGCTGTTATTGTAAGCACAAAAATGCTTCAACATCAAGAGAAGCCCAGAGACTAGCTTCAAGATGAGTGTTTCCTAACCTTGGCTCCCAGCTGGGGCTCTTCAGTGCAAGTCTCAGTTTCTGTTGGCTGTGCACTGAACAAAACGAACAACATCGTTATCCTAAAGATCTCACAACCTGCATCTCATCCTCAGTCACAATGTCCTAAAAAACAGCTGCCAGAAATTCATCATTGGCATTTCTATTTTTTAATCAGTTCCTTACCCAACCACCCCCCCATCATGATTCAATTAGAACCACATAAATTAGTGGCTCCCTACATTACAGTATAATTAGCATGACTAAGAGAGTTTTGAAAAGTAAGAATTTCCAAGTTCCCTGCTTCACACAGATAACTTTTAGGATGATTTGTTTCAAAGATACAGTTAAGAGTAGAGTATGGAAACTTGAATCCTCAAATGCATTCACACATCTTCAACTCTTAATGTGACCATAGCTATAATTAATCTTTCTATATTCAGAATTAATTCCCTCTGTTCTGTGTGTCTATTAGAGCTTGTCTTCAGTTTTATATATTATAGTTGCCTCCCTCTCAAAGTGGGGAGATTTATTACACTCACTTGTTGAAAGA
Organism: Todiramphus chloris collaris; assembly: GCA_025345505.1. Taxonomy (NCBI): domain Eukaryota; kingdom Metazoa; phylum Chordata; class Aves; order Coraciiformes; family Alcedinidae; genus Todiramphus; species Todiramphus chloris. Next base: position 7,669,280 of record JANVCC010000319.1, read on the forward strand.
CTTTCATTGTTCAGGCTATTAGTTTGATTCATCCTCAAGTTTTTAAAGGTCAGCTGCAAACCCACAAACAGCTTGACAAACAACCAACCTTTGTAGATGAATATCAAATTTACGTGATATTATATCATTCACATACTTTCACAATTTGCAGCAATCTAGTTCATGGCATGTCATTTAAAGATATGTAGGTACTGAATTATTCATGGCTTGAACCAACAGTAAATTGTTCAGAACTATCCTCCTTCCTTGGATACCTGTTCCCATTTAAATAATTCCAATTTCCAATAATGTATTCAGAATTCAAACCGATAACCGAGATCGCATTTGAATTTGAGAGGTTTTTTATTTCTCAATTACATAATCTCCAAGAAAGCAGGTCAACAAAAGGCACTCAACCTAATTGATCTATGTGTTGACCATGTCACCAAAATTAGTTCTATATCATTCGTGTTCCATTTAGATCTGGAAGATGTAAGAGGGCAGCATTAGCATGGCTATGATTGTCTTTTACGTGTGCGCATACACGTGCCCTCTAAAAGCAAAGACCCCCTTTCCCAGCCAACAGCCATTTAACATAACTGTTGGGTTCTTGGCACAAGTGGCAACAGATCACGTGAAAAAAACATTTTGTCAAAGACCCCAAGAGAATTTCCATAATTTACATTCCATAAAAGCTGCAGTTTAATTTAGGAAGAAAGGGATGTGACAATAGTGAAAAAGATGGCCCCGTGGTCAGGTCTGCATCTCAGAGCCCAACAGGAGTTATTTGCTCTACCTTGAGTACTCTACTAATAAGTAATTCATTCTGCATTTTCAATAGGAAAGCAATAATCTTTTCTCTGTAAATTTCTGGGATAAAAAACACAAAACAACATTTTACTTCTGTGATATGTGAAGTGGCAGGAGTCACAGAATACATGTATATGTGCTTGCTACAAAGGCCCAGGTAAGAGTAAAATGAAATTACTCATCTAAAGGGACCTTTACCTCTTCCATGAGGATGGAATCCAGTAACTGGCATTTGGGATATTTACAATTAACATTTTATTCATTGTTACTACTGGTTTTAAAAATGAAGAGCCTTGGATCTGTACAGTAATTAGTATTTCTCACAGTACTTTTTGTTTTCAGAAGTCACTTGACTGGTTTGTCAGCATTGCTGAATGGGTTATCCATAGAATACCAGCATGGAAGGGACCCTGTCAAGCTGAGTTTTAAAGCTGTCCAAACCTCCCTTGGGAGATTATTCCAATATCTAATTGTTCTCACAGTGAAATTTTTTTTTCTGAAGTCCAATCAAAATCTCCTCACTTGTATCCAGTACCTTGTCTTTTCCATGCGACTCCTTGTAAAAAGGGAGTCTCCACCTTCTTTCTAGCCACTCTGAGTGCTGATACATGGCAACAAGGTCTCCCCTAAGCCTTCTCTTCTCAAGGCTGAAAAAGATATCACTTGCCTTCAGTTTTCTTTTGCCATAACCTCTTAATCACAGAAGAGCTGACTGTCAAAAACAAAAATACAAGGGTACCAAAAGAAAAAAAGAAACAAGAAGGGATGTCATTAAAGACACAAAGGTACCCATGATCCTATTTTCATGCACATGCCCTTCCCACCTGTCTGTAACTCCAGACTGAGGAAATCAGCATCTCATGGAAGACACAGCATGGCCAATGAGCCAAGAGAGTAAGAAGCACCTGAATTAGCATTAGACAACATGAAACATTTTCAGAAATTAAAAGTTTGGGTTTCTGATATCCTTTGTTTCCTTCTTTTGCAGTAAGGAGTCAAATACAGAGAGAAGAGGGCAAAAGGACAAATTGTCTAATAACATCTTCTGGTAGGTCAGTTGGTTAAGGATGCTCTTACGGTTCCGTTATTAGAGGAGAGACACCTTGAGTTGGCCTTTCAGATCTAGCAAATGTTGGCAGAACACTCTTGGCAAGGTACTAAGGTTATTATAAAAGTGTATCCTGAGGCTCAGGCAAGTATATGCACATATTCCAAGCTTACTGCTGCTACAGAAATTGGCAGTCCCGAGACCCAGCTGAGTAGAGACTGTCACTCTCCTCCAATCCTTTCATCACTAGACTCTCCGGTGCCATTCCTTCAAGGCTTTTAAACCGCCTCCACTCCACACAACCTTTTGATATGCTCCTCTGACAGGGTACCTTAGAAAGGCAGCATTATTACTGTAACTGCCCCATCTACCCCTCCCTTCCCTCTTTCAAAAAAAGATTTAAATAATGATAATTAAAAATAGAAATCTCTTAATTGCAAAGAACACAACTTTAAGGAAAGAAAAGGTTTCCTTGAAGCTCCGTACAGGAAAAGAAGCCATTTCTGGAAAGCCCAGGTATTTGACTGCAAACTGCTGCCACGCCACTGTCCTACCTGCTGTTCTAATTCTTCATGCTGCTCTTCTCCTCCCCACCCCACCCCCCAACAGCAGAAGAACTAATAGAGAGTGTCTGGCTCAGACACAAACAAGTTATCATGGTCTTAATGGGTTATGCTGCCAAGCTCAAGTAGCCATCTGCCTGCATGCTTTTAGCCCACTTCAATTTAGCTTAATCTTCAACCTAAGTGCTAAATGTGAGACAACATGACTTCGCTTAAATCTGAAACTAAATTGCATTATCTCTCAATTTGACAGGCAAAGCATGCACCCAACTAATGGACAGCAAAGGTTAGCTGAAGGGAGGGAACTTGTTGAGCCATTACAACTCAATCATGCTAATGAAAGGTTTAATCTAATAGGCTCTAAAGCACATCTGCAGCCCTAAGTGCAGTTCAGCTTGCATTCGTGAACACTTACCCCGGCTCAGATGAGGCACAATAGTTCACAGTGCTGTGTAGTTCATTTGTGGTGCTTGATTGATTGTGGAACATTCATATATGCAAACCAGCCAGATCTTGCTCTAGAATGAGTCAAACGAGCCTGAGCAAACATTTACAACGTTCACAGACAACCCTCTAACTAGACTACTAACTCTAGACTGGTAACCTATGGTTATATGAGTTATATCTAGCTTTCAGAAGGTTTATTTAATCTTCAAATCTGGGGATCCTGTTTACAGAGTAAATGGAATTAAAAAAACCCAAAAAACACATCCACTATTACTGTCCTTAGTACATGGTTCCAGAGTCACAGTCAAAGTTCAGTAAGGTTGTGAAGGGCTTCCATCACATGCCGAGACCATACAATATGTGGCTGCATCTCAAAGACATGGGTGACTACTAAGTTTTGAAAGGAAAGTGGTACATATAAAAAATTACCTCTTCTCCCACAGATATCCATGCTTAATAAATTTGTGCCTCAGCACATAATGATGTGTAAGACACTTGGTTCTGTGTAAACCCATATTTTAAGAGTTTTTAATCCAAATTTTAAAAATATAACAAAAAAAGGCAGCCCCTCTAGTATTAGCATGCTGTGCCTGAGAAACAACTGTGTTCTTCCCAAGGCTCGCCACTTGCTCAGACAGACTCTGTACTGGCACGCGAAGCTTTCCAACACCACTACATTCATCGTGCTGCAGGGAAATGCACCACAACCTGTTCTGGCTTTCTGGTTACTCAGTGTTACAGCAAGACTTACTGTACTTTCAAATACGTGGAAGTATTCTTGACCAAGCTTACCCCATGCTTAACTCCACTGGCTTCAGTGGAGCTACAAAAAAGATAATTCTGGCCCATTATGCCAAAATGATTCAGAGCCAAATTATGATGAATTATTAGGCAACAGGAGTTAAAAAAAGAGCCAAGGCTTCTGTTCAGGATGAATACTAATACGACGAGAAACCACTAACACAAATCACCTCAATTGCACAAAACTCCACTGGCTGAGGATCCAGATAACCATGGAAAATAATGCATCTGTGTACGAACCTCTCTCCGTAAGGACATGTAGATACCATGTACAACAGGAGCATCAGCTTCACAGGTTTCCTCAATTGTATTCAAAATAAAATTATCAGTGTACAAACAAAACACATTCCTCTTCCTTCTGCCGTGTATAATAAACCTATATTCCTTTATAAATAAACCTTTAAACCTGGCAGCAAAAGGCATCTCTATAATAAACCTTTATTCCATTGTTTTCTCTTTTGCTTTTCAATTGTAACTTCAATGGTATGTACAAACCTCTCAGCAAAAGCACTGCTTTTCTTCCTGCTTTCCCAACTGTCACCTTTCTGCATAAAAGTTGGGAGTTCTGGAGTCAGCTCAGTAAGCGCTCTGAACAATTACAGCATAACAAATTAAAACTGTGCAAAGAAAAATGCTGTTCCAGAGTAATTATACGTATTAGTAGCATGTGTGAAATTATAAGCAGGCTTTTATGTTATTTATTCTTTAATTTACACAACAGAGCAGGAAACTTGTATGCTGTATTGTTCCACATCATAAAAGTTTATATTATAGCCTCAATTTCTCATATTAATTGCCCAACTAAGAGCTCACAGGCTGACTCAGTCTTACTTGATCTACAATGAAGAGCAAACTGTGTGATACTGGGTTCAGCACTGGCAACACCACTTGGGCAACTGCATGGGCAAGGATAGCTACTTGGGTTTTGAAAAGAAAGCAGCCCCAGAGAGGACAGAGGTACCTCATGTAATTTCAGGAGTTTTTCCTGCTAACAGGGAACATACCCAGGGACAATTATTTTATTTTTGATACCCAGTTGGTATGAAAACACTTCCCTGCCCAGCAGTAACTGTAAACAACTATTATAAGTCTAACAGTACCTGGTAGGTCTCGACTTTTCCAGTTACCTGATTAAAACTCTACCATTTGTTTACACGACTGCCCTCTCTTTGACCAACAATGTGAAACATTTTGAAATGTAGTACTCTTCCCAAAGCTGAAAGCCTAATATAAGTAATGATCTATATTCATCACAGTCCAGCAGGGACAGTCAAGTTTCAGACAATGGAACTGATTTAAGTTTGTTTAATGAGCATTTCTGTGTGATTTTCTTCTTAGGTACAAGATGACTGGGTATGAGCATCCATTAGATGTATACATCACTAAGAGATGCCTTTTGCTGCCAGACTTACTCAATTAAGGCAAGGGAGGTGGAAAAAAGCAGCCTTCAAAAATAGCTGTTGTAATCCAAATGCATTTGCATTAATTTCCAATTTTAATACACAACCATCGGCCAAATTAACTTCCACCTTGTAAAAAATCCTTTTGGTTTCCAAAAGCATGGCTGACCTTGGGATAGGCAGAGCAGCTGCATTTCTTATTCAATGCACCAGACAGAACACAAGTCCTGGCTTGAGATTCAGTGAAGTCATTGAACTAGACCACATCTTGCAGCGTTTACAGACATCGACATACAGCTCTGTAGTGGCAGTCTACCTTCTCCCTCTGCCATACTCCACAAGTTCTATGGAATTTAATAGTAAATTAGCCTCTTCTTGCTTCTGTTTCTCCACACAGCAATGTGTTTGCTCATGAAGAAGCTTTACACAGCATCTGCAGTAACTGAAGGTTACAAGCACACGTGAAGAGAGGAGGGAGGAGGTGGGAGGCCCTGTTAAACACACCCCAGACAGAGACCCCCGTTATCCCTTGAAGGGCTAAAGCTCACTATTCTACACCACCTCACAATAGCTTTCAGTGAAGTTCCTTCTATCCCAAATCAGAATCTTCAATGTATGTTCAGGAATATGTATATGTGCCTCTGCAGGCACTACGAAGATTTTCAGAATGCAGCATGTTAAATTTGTAATCACAGCCTGCAGAACATGTGGATGGATCATTCCAAGGATTTGATTACCCAGATTCTTCAGTGACAGCAGCTGCAGTATGCAGGAGTTTAATGGAGGAAAGTAAATCGGCCATCTCCAACATCTAAATACCAATTAAAGGCAGGGCTTGAAAGTAATAACACTTACATATAAAGGCATCTTAAATACCAGAGGACATTAAGAAAGAAACCATCTCACACATTGGTAAGACTAATAAAGCCAAGCAGAGGCTTCTAAAGGGCAGAACATATATTCCAAAGGATAGAATATAGAGTAAACTACACCAGTTGTTTTGGTAGCATTAAAAGATAAAGAATCAAAATTGGCACAATCCAACTCTAACTTCATTGTATGGGTCGGAGCAATCCCAAGCACCAGTAGAGGCTGGGCAGGGACTGGCTGGAGAGCAGCCCTGATGAAAGGGACCTGGGAGTGCTGGTGGGTGAGAAGCTCACCACGAGCCATCAGTTGCTCTCGCAGCCCAGAGACCGATCGTGTCCTGGGCTGCATCAGGAGAAGTGTGGCCAGCAGGGCGAGGGAGGGGATTCTCCCCTCTACTCCACTCTGGTGAGACCTCACCTGCAGCACCACGTCCAGTTCTGGAGCCCCTGGCACAGGAAGGCTGTGGCTGTGCTGGAACGTGGCCAGAGAAGGGCCACCAGGATGCTCAGAGGGCTGGGGCACCTCTGCTATGGGGACAGACTGGGAGAGCTGGGGTTGTTCAGGCTGGAGAAGAGAAGGCTCTGGAGACCTTCTTGTGGCCTTCCAGTATCTGAAGGGGCTACAAGAAAGCTGGGGAGGGACTTGTTAGGCTGTGGGGCAGGGACAGGACTGGAGGGGATGGATTAAAACTAGAGACAGGGCGATTCAGGTTGGACATGAGGAAGAATTTCTTCCCCATGAGGGTGGTGAGACGCTGGACCAGGTTGCCCAGAGAGGTGGGGGAAGCCCCATCCTTGGAAGTGTTGAAGCCCAGGCTGGATGGGGCTCTGAGCAACCTGCTCTAGTGGGAGGGGTCCCTGCCCATGGCAGGGGGGGTTGGAACTGGTTGAGCTTTAAGGTCCCTTCCAACCCTGACAATTCTATGATATTCTATGATATCTTGCATGAAAATTACTACAAAATGCAGTATACTTCTATGAAGCACAAGCAGTCACAGTAAGAGCCGAAGCATTTCCACAAGAGGCAAAATTCTGGTGCAAAGTTGACACAGAAATGCTACATAAGTAAAATGTAGTCACTCGAATTCACCAGTATCATCCATGAAAAGGATGTCTGCAGGAAATCTAGAAACTAATCCCCATGCTGTTAAAAACAGAAACATCTCTCAGCTCCCAGTTTTAAAGGGACTAAAATTACTTGAACACACCGAAGAATAATTTTGCATTTTTTGTCCAAAAGTCAGAAATGGGGCCAAATGTAATGCATTGTTGTGTTACGATCCCTCTTATCCCTTAGTTTTTCCTTATTAGCCCTAAAGATGCTCCAGTTCCTTTTAACAGAGGAAGCTTTCTACTAAAAATACAAAGTTCCTTAAACTGTTAACACATTTATTGGATTTCAGCTACAAGACCCAGAACATGTTTCTTTCAGAGCACCTTTTCAATTAAATCCCTCATGCCAAGTAAGTCACATAGGCAAGATGGTTCTACAGAATGATCAACAACACAGTAACATTTAAAGCTGATCTCACTTGAGAACAGTTGTCACATTTTCTGTTTATTGCCTAAAGATGATTTCCACATCAGGTGTCCTCAGCTTTCAAGTGTAATTACTTTTCCTTTACTGTTAATAAGATCCCAAATTCAAACTTAATCTAAAGGGTATCTTCTACTGGATTTCCAAGGTAAAGACAATGTAACACATAAGGCCTTGGGAAATAATCTAGCAGCTTACTTTATCAAATTCATAGCTGTTTGCTTGTTAGGACACCAGTTTTGAAGAGATTTACAGTGGAAGAGATTAACAGAGGAAAGACAAAAAAGTACTTCATTCTTTAAGTGAAGTAAATTGATGAATCTGAGTTTTAGTTTCACCCCTGAATAGCTGATGGTTTATCCATCCTCTAAGATGCCTATAAAACAAGACAAGTTTAAATATATACATACACCAGCCACCCTTTTAGCCATGGCTAAAGAGAGCTTGGACTGTTGCAAAAAGCACAATTTACAACATGGATTTAAAGGGTGACGTTCTCTCAGTCTAGCCATAATTAGCTTTCTGAAAATTGATTGCAGAATATGATACTCCTTTTCCAGTGCTTTGTAAATATTACACAAAATCCTTGCATTTTATGCATCCAGCTTTTCACTAATTCTTCTGCAGCAGGATACCAAGTCAATGAGGGTTTCGAACTATATCAGCCTACACCTTTTTTCCCCTGTGTTAAATTCCTGAAAACAATAGGCTATAAAATAAAAAATAAAATTAAAAGTCAGATTTCAGTAGATTATGCTGGATTATTTTGCAAAGCTATTTATTCTAAGCAACTAAGACAGACAGCAATAGTAAGATTTGTATTTGCAAGTCTTCCCTTTATCCACTGTACATCGGACCTTCCTTGTAATGACCCAAGTTGCAACAAGACCTCATGAGGTCCCTGATCCATTCCCAGTCCCTGATCTGGTCAGCTCTGTTTGTCCCTCTCCCAGATCTCTGACATCTCTGTCCCATTCCCTGCCAGCATCAAACAAACTCTCCCGCAGCATACACAACAGCATCCCACTCTCCCAGAAAGGCCACCTAGCCCAGTTAATCCAAAGCAACCCAACACAGAGACCAAGACCAAATCCTATCCCTACAGAGATGCACAGTGATCTACAGGAGGCTCTCTCTGGGTACAGCCTTCACTGGAAATTCTTGTAGGGTGAGATTCAGGACTTGATCCACACCACTTAATGTTTTAGATACGAGAGCCTGTCCTTCACTGCTACAGGTGTTTCACAGAAAACCAGAGAGTCTTTCCCTTTAGGAATATCGTGTCTGACTGCAGATACTGAGGTGTTGGTGTTTTCACCAGATACTTTAATTAAAACACCTCAAAGTTTACAGGTAAGCATTAAAAATTAAATAATTAACATTCAGCTTACATGAGTTTTGTATCTGTCCGCAACCTACGAGCTGCAGATAGCTGCATTCAACCCCAAACAGCTCTGCTTTGAAGCCTCCTCTCTTTTTACCGAGTTGTCTCACACTTCAGTGAATTAATATGGAAAGCGAAGACAAAGCTACTCATTTTTCCAGATGCACAAGTAGGAAGGCATAGGATCTACAGCAGAGGCCCAAGCAGGTGCATGGCTGGGAGCTGAAACAGAGCCCCAGTCTCATGGGTGGGGTAGGGGTCCCAAGGTAAGGCTGCTCAGGGACATTAGTTACTCCTCTCAGGGCACTGATCTTCAGCTGCATATCTATCAATCAAATAGGGTGGTTTGGTTTAGGTTGGGTTTTTTTTTTTTCCCCCACCACAGTGTTTTTATAAAGCAGATTTTTGAGTTTCCTGAATTCATAATTTTCCGTCTTGCTTCAAGGGGAAAAAGGATTTGCTGCTTAAGTAAAAAAATGTACCTGAGCATACTAAATCTTCATCACCCACAGAACAATAGAAACCTTACTGCTGTCCAGAAAAACCTGGTAACTAACCCAGAAATTAAATTCACCACAGCAGCTATAATGTAATGATGTAGTGTAATAAATTTCAGATGCTACATAAAGCAGCTCTGGTCGTTAGAACCATTTTTCATAGCTTTAATTGCATTTTTTCATTTAGCCCAGGTCATCGGTGTATCTATCCACCTTTTTCCTCAAATGAGCTCCTTCTACTGAAAACAATGGCTCAGAGTTGAGGTTGGACTTTGGTCACCTTCTGAGCGGAGCAGATGCTCTGCCACCCATGCCCGAGCCACTGCAGTCCCCTGCCTGTCCCTCACTAGGCACTTCCAAAGGAAGTGAAAGAGAAGCAAACACCAGGAAAGCAGCTGATGAGTCTTTTGGGCAGCCTGAGAACCATTCCTGAGCTTCCTCTTCTGGTGACTCCTGCTCAGTCAGGGTTGGTGCTTGTGTAGTTCCTGAATAATGACTCGTTTATGAATAATAACTTTGCTCTTCATCACAACTGTGACAAAAAGTGACTTGAGCTTTGAAAAATATTAAGTCTCCCTTTCCTCTGTTGTAATAGAATATTCTTCTGATGCAACATGCAATTTAGAAAGATTTCTTTTTTGACAGGTAGTTGAAATCAAAATGATATTTACAGTGTAATAATTAGAGGAGAGGAAGGCTATTCTATTAATTTTCCTATGAGATGAACATGCTCTCATAGATTATGTAGTACATTTTAATTATGTGTATGTTCAAACAAAGAAGAAAAGAACAAGCAGCAGCTAAGATGTAAACTTGTAATAGGGAAAACTGAAAGCGTAGTCCCTGTATATATCATATTGAAATTACTGCATGAGGATGGTGTGCTGCTTTAAATCTTCTAGGCTCTATCAAGTGTCTATATCTTTATTTATCTGCCTTTCAGTATGGTGGATATTCACCCTACAAGGGAGACTACAAGCAAGATAAGGGGCCAACTGTCATGACTGTGTCATGTTTCTAGCTTATTTAGTCGAGCTTTTTTCCCCAAGAGCAATTCAGAGTTACTAGCTCTTTTTGCATGAACTAGAGATACTAACATGATATTCCTCTACAGAAATCCCTGCTCTGAGAGCTGGGATCTCATTTTGGCACAAACTAATTCTACGTTTTCAAAGAACAGGCACTTGAAGTGGAGGTCGGCTCCAAAACGGGGAATCTTAAAAATTACAAAGTAAATTTAGGACCAAAATACACAGAGTTAGTTACTTTCAAGGTGAATGTGATTACAGTCAAAATAGAGAATTAGGTATTAAAATTTTTTATACAGTTTTCAGAACCAGAGTAATTTTGGCATATATTTTAACTGAAAAAAAAAACCAGCATAGTAATACCATATGCTATAAGACTGTGTTCCAAAGCACGTTTATGCTTAGGTAAAATTATTCACAGTAGCATGTATGTCACCATAATAGCCAAAATAATAAAGGTTAACAGGACAGAAGCTCAGTATCACCCAAACCAGCACATTTAGAAAAACCATTGCAGTGTGCTATATGTAAAATGAGGACATTTCCATATGATCTGCATAATTGTCATGCTTTGCATTAGTCTTCAGCCACACAACTGCCTCCCCATCTCATGCATATGCTCAATACAAGGGCCTCCTACAAAGTGTCAATAAAAAGTAATTGCTCAATAAAACATAATTGTTCATATTCTTCAACACAAGGCTTTGCTTTCAGAGACAGACATTCACGGGCAAAACAGTATGCTAGAACTGCTGGAGAAGGCACAGACCTTGTGTGTGGTAAATATGACAAAATAATTCATTATTTTATGTTTATTAGCCCCGAGTATAAAATCAGGCATTCATATTTGAAATGAGTCTCCGTTAGGATACGTGTGGCTGTGACACCTTCCTAAGCAACAAGAGAGGATGCCAAAAGTCTGGTCAGGCTTGCTGGTTGTTGCTTCTGATTTACAAAGGAACATAAATCAGATTTGTGAATGTTGACTAATTCTCTCCCATGCCAGCCAGGCTTCCCTTCCTCTACAGCAATGCTCCTACTGTACTAACATAAGTAACATCATAACATTTCCCCTAGTCTCCCAGAATAGAAAAGCACTCTTTTCATTCTCTACCTGTAGTTTGTTGTAACACCGAAGAAATATTTTGGGAAAGATTTCACAATCCTCATGCAATCCATGCCAACCTGGGCTATCCCCACCCTCTGAAAGTACTTGGGTGAAAACAGCACGCGGGGCCCTGTTGTTTCCCTTTGCTGGGGCAAACTCGACCAGAGCTCATGCCCCCAGCCCTCGTGGAACCTAAGAACTGAGTATGCTCTTTTCAGACCCTGGGACATGAAGTGGCCCAGGATATTGGAAATGCAGCACGGGGAGAATGGCCTGAACTTGAGGAGAGCATCCCAAACAGGAAGCCTCTCTCTCAGCAGGCAATTCTTTCCCCTTTAGTGCACTAACCTTGGGTAATAAGAATTAATTTTTTTTGTAAGACCTTGCATGTGGAGTCAAAACTCAACAATTTCCCACAGAGACCATGAAAGGTAAACTAGGCAGTCTCACGTAAAAGCTGCCAGCATCTGGCTTTGTTAATGAAACCACTATCCTTGCAGCCTTCCCAAAACACAACCTTACCTCTCGTTAGTCTTTTGATACAGTTTTAAAACATATCAGGAAGATAATTCCTTGTAATTCCAAACAGTTTTTATTGCAGCGTCACAGACAGACCAGGTTCAGAAATTCCTTACATCAGAATATTTAGAAATAGCTTTCTTCCTTTCAAAACAGCAGTAGAAACAGAACAACAAGAGTGAATTAATTCCAACTGCAAAAAACCAAACATAAGTCTTCCTTTCCCCACTGGAATTTTGAACACATTAGTTTGCTGTTCACCCAGGAATCCCCTCCGGTTATGCACCCGCCACCCTATTCTTGCAACTAGAAATGATGAAACATTTGTAATAAATACATCCCAAAAAGGCAGCTTATTGTTGTTAAAGTAATTGGAAATCTACATTTCATCAGTCATCGACGTGCTGCTTATTATCTGTCACGGAATGCAGAAAGTTACATATTTATGGCCAAACCTGGCACTGCTCTCCAAATTTATATACAAAACACAATCTCCTCCAATTTACAGCTTCAGTCAACACATCTAATACAGTGCATACATTTCCAATTAATCTTCCACTGTAGGAAGGCAAATACCAGCTAAGATGCAAATTAGCTGCTAAACATATAGCCCAACCCCCAACCCAGAGCTTTCACTAGATCACTCTAGAGAGGAATTTATAGATCGAGTAATTGACTTATTTTAATGTTTTATAGGTTAATTTTACCAAAACCAGGAACACATCTGTTTCATCTAATTCAAGGTAATTCACTTAAATTATTATTCAGCCTGAAATGATTCAGCAGTTTCAAGGAGTGTTCCTTATATGTATGCTGTCTGTGGAATTAATCCCATATTCAACATCAGAAACCCCAGCAATTTAACAATTGAAATGTTAAGGCATAGATAATTTTTGAAGTTCTCATCTTAGACCTCACCAAAACCTATTAGGAGTAGGGGGAGGCGTTCTTGCCACTCTTTACAGCATGAATTAGAATATTTTCTGTAAAAACATAGGACAGTGTATCTATCAATATACCAATTAACATGATATAAAATAACATGAGAGAACTTTTTTGTTAAATATTAAGATAGTTATTACCTAGATAGCTGAACTGTTCCACAACCCTCTAGCTTTCCTCACCCAGAGTAATATTTTATCACTTATGCCTATTATATTCCCCAAGTGTAGTTTCCTAAAAGGTACCTGAAAACTAATCCTGTTCATTTCAATACCAGTTCACAGTACTGACAGCATGACTGGAAACGTGGGGGCAAGGCAGGGAGAACAGAACAGCACTGAAGTTACCTGGAGATTGCAGTTTGTTAGATCAGAGTTGAATTAACGCTTTCCTTACATTTAAAAGCTTTTTTAAAACAGCAAAATAAATAATTCCAAGTTAATAAGATTAAGGGAATACAGAATCGAGCACATCTAACTTGCACAACTGGCTCACACTTAAGTCTTCTTCCTATTCATACAATTCCTTTCAAAGAACTTGGCCATACTGCATCGCTAATCCTTCTAAGTCTGGCAGAACCTTTTTTAGTATTTCTATGATAATCTTCATTTTCTGACTTAGGAATGTTTTATCTCTCCTGTTTCACTGGCAATGAAAATTAGATTCTGAGGTAGCTACAAAAACTAACTTCCAGTTATAAGAACAGCAACCTGCGAGTCAAACCAGTTGTGTTATTCCCAGTTCTTTCAGTGACCTTCCCTGCAAACTAGGACAAGTCACATCAAATCTCTCTTTTGTTCAATCTCTTAATTTACTCTTCTGGAAGCTCCTCCGAGAACAGACTTTCCATGTACCTACCAGCATCCCAATGAGGCCTCACTCTCACTAAGGCCTACTGGGTCTTCCATGTTACATTCTAGGCATTAAATAATGAAGAGGAAATACTATTTGTTTGTGGTTTACAAACACGTATGGATGAAGTGTTAACTTTACTCCCTCCAAAACAGCCAGGGTTTTCTGCGTCTGATATTGCAGAACTGCCACGGTCAAAAAGAGGACTCGATGTGGAGAAGAGATACTGAAACACGAGCAGTTAATGACACTGCCCTGACGAGGAGATCCCTGTATGGAAACCAGAAATACAGAGAAAGGAAAGGAAAAAAGTGACCTTGTTTACATCTCTTCTTCCTGTCCTTGAAGACGTAAGTAAATATTACAGAGGAAAACACAATCTGAGGTTGTTTTGATCCTGGCACCAGAAAAGAAATCTAGCTTTTCTTTTTCATCATGATGCACTGGAGATAGTTAGCTTCCAAAAAACAGGAATGCAACCATTCTTGTTTAGAAGATGCGTACGGCTGTACAAATGTTTTGATCCCAGTCATGGAATACGCTGATTCTTGTCTGAAATATTAACAGCTTCCCATTATCCTTTACTCAACCCTCAGACTACAATTTCCATGGAAATTCTCAGCTCATCTCCATTAAGGCCACGGATGTTGTTCTTTGTTTTCCCCATTTATTTATCTTACCCAGACCTAATATAATTTAAGGCATTTCTTGCAATAATAGTAGTGGAGGGAGAAGAAACACGAGCAGAGAAATAAGAGAAGATGACAAAAAATATTGCTAAATTAACTCTGTCCACAAAAAAGCTCTGAAAACAGTTCTATGCTCGTCTGTCGTGAGAAGGGAATATTACTTTTTGTACATAGCATAATAAAGCAGTAACATTTTTTAAGTCACTTGGCAACTCAGTGCTGAATTTTCTGTTATCAGTTACGATTCAAGGAGCTGAACTGTTTGCCTAAGGGACATATCAGAGTACCAGTGCTTGAGGTATTTTTTCCATGACACATGGGAGACCTGGTTCAGAAATAGCCTCAGAATCTTCCTTATTTCTTAGGCTCAAAATAAGCAAACCCTTACAGATATGTTTAATTAATGGGTCCAAAAAAATCATGTTTAGATTAATATAATGAAAAGGAACTAATGAAAGCGAGCTAGAAAGACAACTGTGTTAAGATAAACTAATCATAGTAAGAAGCTGGAAATATTGGGCATTTTCTAAATCAAAGAATGCAGTTGAAAGCCATTTTCAGTGAACAGCTCAAACACCAAAACTGAGCGACAATTTAAAATAGCATCAGCTCCTGCAGTGATCCAAGTTCAGTGGCTCAAGCTTTAAAAATACCAAGCTCCTGACAGACAAAATAAATGGTATGCAGCTGACATCTGATGTAGGGAAAGACTTGTAAAAAGATACAAACAGGCAGGCCTAAAACAGGTTAAAATGTTGGTTCAACAGAGGCATTTTTGTTAACAAATGAGCCATGATATGAAGTGGAGAATATTTCACAACTGTGAAGATTTTTTCCAAGTCTGAGATGACCAGAAGTGCTGAAGTGTGGCTCAGGAAACTGCTCAAAGTAAAAAAAGAAAAGGGAACCTGGGAAAAGCAACCTGGAAAGGCTGCTTCAGGAGTGCCCTGTTTGGAAGGAACTAAGTCTAGCTTTTTGCTCAGATAGCAGAGATACTTGCTGAAGAGACAGCTCCCAAGTTCATCCAGGGCAGTCAAGAGCTGGGATGGCAAAGTGGAGCAGCACAGGCATGCCAAGCATGGGATGAAGTGGTCAGACTGACCGTGGGGGCAGTGGCCAAGGGACGTGAACTGCACAGCCAGTTGCTGCCAGGATCTGGCCTGGGACGACCAGGCAGGAGATGCAACAGGGACCTGAAAGATCACAGGGAGAAGGCTGTGGCTGAAGCAGTGGGAAGCAAAGAGCAGCCCCACTAATGGCCTTGTGTCAAGAAGGGGCAGAAGAAAAGATGTACTTAGTTTTAGATTGCGGGAAAGCAATTTTAGGGATGGCAAATCATCTCATTGCACAGTAAATTGTCTTGTGGCACTTCCCCCTCCATAAATTACTTTTCATCAAATCAATCAATTCATTTCTGAAAGCAGGATAAAAGGTAGCTAGCTTACCGAACTCCAGACAGTCCAGTTTAATTTCCCCAAGCTTCTGGGGAAGACTGAAGCTGGCATTTATCAGTGATCCATATAAAATTTCAACTGGGTATTTTTGCTTCCAATCAAGTCCTAGACTAACTTTCTTTATTCCCAAGTCCACACAGTGAAAAGGGATATTTGACTCCTTCAAGCTAAAAATAAGGCTCTTTCATTGAAAACCAAATATGCAGACAATCTAGGCAGAATTTGAACATTTTCACTTTTTAACCTTATTGCTCCTGGACACTTAAAATTCCTCTTCTTTACTTGCTCCTATACACCTTGGGCTTGAATAGCCCATGGTATGGTCTTTCTTACAAGCTTAACTGAGATCTAAAATAATGCAGTGGGTTCTTTGTTTATAACTGAAATGTTCTTGTGCACGGAAACGCTGGTAAAAATTTTCAGGCTCCAACTAAAACAGCTCCTGAAGATTAAATACAGAATAGGAGAAGCTGCTGCTGTTTCTCAAAACACAGCAGCACGTGCCCTGCTTCTGGCACCCACCCTAGAAGAGAAAGGAAACAGGTTGTCTCTTCAACTCCTCGGTATCAAACACTTTGTACTTCCCTGGCAAGCACCCAGCACCCTCTTCTCACCTAGGCAGGCAGCTTTCACTATTCCTCCTTAGCATTTGCACTGTGCAGATGACAAGTTGGTGCCCAGCTGGGAGCAGGTCTAATTCTCCAGCCCTTATGACTGAGAACAGAGAATTTGCATCTCCAGATCCCTGCATTAAATTCTATTATCAAATAAAACCAAAGCAAAGTACAGTAGGTTCAACAAGTGACATAGACATCACCTCCATGAGAGTCTACATTTCTGAACAGACAAAGAGGAACATTCTGCAGCAAAAGGAATTGACCTTGGATGTCTTTCTCTTGCTTGACAAACTTTTTAACTCAGAGGACCTGGAAAGGGGAGGAATGAAGTCTGGCATTTCCTCCTTGTGTTTCAGAAGACACTATATTATTTTATGAAGATAATGGTGACAGTTACTCACTTGATGAAGATATTCACAGGCTGTGAATTCTTAATGTGAATTCCTAATGTGAATTTCCACATCATGGCAGTGGAAAACTTGGGGTTTATTTCTACCTCAAATACCTAACAACTAAAGGCTGCAGTTTTTACCTTTCATAGTGCTAAACATTTGTTTGGTTTAAGTTTTGCTTGTGTGCCAGGAAGCAGTGTGAGCAGGCTACTCTGAAGTGAGGGCTGAGATGGGAGCCTGCCAGATGGGGCACCATCTGAGTGATGATGGTAGTGTCAGCCAAGGGCCTAAAGATCATCAGACAAGGTTTCTCATATCTCTGCCAGTCCTTGCTTTCTTACCAGGAACCTCTGAAGCCTGAGTTTGGTTTCTACACCCCTTATTAAAGTCATTTAAGAATGAGAGAACAATGTACCCTAACACCCTGGTACCCAACCCAACTCTGCTGAACTGGCAACAGGGTGATAAGCATGTGTGCACAACACCTATCCAAGAACTTTGTACTTACTGTAGACATATTGCTAGGGAATAACAGGAATACAGAAGCAAAGCCTGCTAAGCACTCAGGAGGAGCAGAGGTGGAGGTGTGGTTGGCTGTCTGTACTGCACATACAGAACTCCCAACAGCTTGTCCAACACCCAAAAGCTTGCATGGAAAGTTAATGCAAAATAGGTAATAGAATTTGCAACTGGTTTGGAATAGTCTTCAGTAAGCATCTGCTTATCTAACTGCCAAAATCATCTTTTTTTCATGGTAGTTATTTATAATCCTCTGTGGGTCACTAAAGGTATTTCAACATCTTTCATTATTTACACAATAGTTCTTGTTACAGTTGGGTATAGGAATAAGCTACAGAGAAAATGTAAAGTCTATGGAGTATTTCTTAGGCTCGGGTTTCTCCTACAATCTCCACAGAGAACTGATAAAAAACTATAGTGAAGAAAATAGGTCCTCTTCAGTCATTTAATTCATTACCTTATTCTATGTAACAATATTGCCCCTGAAAAATGTCAGGCAAAATAAGAAAACAAACAGAAAGAAAACACAGAATAAAGAGGCGTGTGAGGAAATAACAAGTGTTTCCATAATTGCATTCACTTGCAGAGGAAGGGGTGGGTTGTTGTTGGGTGGGTTCTACTGAAAAAAAAAACCAAATGGTGAAAATCATAACTGTAGTGGTTCTCTTGCTGAGGCTGGGGGGAAAAAAAAAAAAGGCTTTCAACAGGACAGAGTCAAAGCTTGACAAATGACATAGTTCAAATGACAAACTGGAGACAGTAACTCCTGGGCTGATGCACTGCAATCTAATATATACCAGATAAACAGATAAAAATCACCACAATAAAAGACTACTTCGCCACCTCAGCATTTCAGAGCCCTTTTGCAGACATCTACATCAAAGAATTGTGAAAATGGCTTAAAACTTTCTCAGTACAAATCCCACAGTAGGGAACATACTCACACTGTAGGAGGGTGTTCAGTGCCTCCATGATTGCTTTTCAGCAGCATCCAGTTGACTGGCAGCTGCCACTCTCTACCAATTTGTAGGAAATATCCTACCTGTAAAGAGAATAAAAATGGATTTTAAAATATTTAATTGGAGGTCCAACAAAAGAAACACTGAAAAAACAAAGGGTTTAGATAAGCAAAGACAATAGCTAGAAAATAAAGGATTGCAAAGCTTGTGCATTTTTTTTCCACTGAAGTCACAAATAGTTCATAGTATTTCAGCTTGGTTGAAACTCAAATGGCTACATGTTTTGGCTATAATAAAAATCCTTGCAGTGTTTTTATGATGATCACAACTGCCTGAATAAAGTTTGTACGTAATCTCTTACTTGTCTTTGAGAGGACAGTCACACCTCAGCAGCCACACGCAGGTTAAAAGAAACCCACGCCCTTAAATAAATAAATGAAAATCTATCTTGAGCTCTCCATGGAGGCATTAGCAACAAGGAGGCTTTGGATAACTGCCTGAACTTTGGAAGTTAAGCATCAGTAATGTTGCACGTCTCCTTGGTTAGCCCGTGAGGAGAAGGTTGCTGACACGCTCTTCTTCAGATGAGCCCCATGCCCTGACACATAAAGACAGCCTGGTGTTTGCAGCGCCGTTAGCCAGCTTTACAACAGAACAGCTCTGACTTAAAATCATTATGGTAACAGCAACGGGTAACCCTCACGGAAACTAAAGAGAACAAAATGAAGATATACTCCAGATTGCTGATCTTTGCTGAATCCCTCAAAAAAAAAAACCCAAAACAAACCAACCAAAAAAACCCAAATGCCTATTATTTTTCAATTACATTTTTTTCTTTTCTGTTTTATTATTGCAGTTATATTATTAGTTGACATTGTAATAAATTTACCTCAAGCCCTGTACCAGCGTAAGCTACAAAGCTAAGTTACGATGACATTTAAGCACTACCCATATGGCCTATATTTTCATGAAAGGCTAGCAAAATGAGGGGTATTTTTTATTAAATACCAACGTATTGAAAAAAACTTAAAGCCCCTTTTGAAAGTTCTGAATGAATTATACATATAATTTTTTTTCTAGCTCAGGTAGTGTATTTCCAGTCAATAAATACTTTGAAGTTAAAAACACAACAGGAAACTAAAAAAACGAGCATGTTTTTTTCACTAAAAAGGTAGTTATGAGGCAAATTGAATTCTATTTGTTTTTAAATCTTGAATGACACAAAATGTGCAGTTTTATGGCTTAAGAGAACTCTGTCTTTTCACTTTGTAATAACTTCTTTTCTGTTGCATATTCATCCTTATATTTCATTAACTTTTCTTCAAATAGCAGCTTACTGATGTTTTTAGTTCTATTGCCATTTTTATCTTGAACTAATTCAACACAAAGTAAGAACTAAATACAACTTTGGGAAATTAAAAGAAGCAAGATTCATTCATAATAGAAAATTTAGCAATTTGAGAACAACATTAGGTAGATTTTGGCCTTGTGTGTAGTGTGTCTGTACATATATAGGGAGAAATTGTACCAGAGTCGTTTAAACTTTATATGCAGCTGTTCATCAATTCAGCAATAAACCCTAATATTTCCTTGGGGGAGTAAAGGGCAGCAAAAAGTAGAAACTGGAAAAAAAAAGGTCCAACATGTGCATGCTCATCACTCTTTGAGTACCAAAGTAGATGGTTTAAGTTACTTGGACTAAGTCAGGCTCCACTATAAAGCCTGGGCATTCTTCTTGGCATATATAACATAATGTGCTCTCATTTTTCACTGTATTTCATGTACTAGATAAAAATATCCTTAAAATATTTTTTAAATATTAAATATTTTAAAATATTAAATTAAATTATTAAATTAAAATATCCTTAAAATATTTTTTTTTTAATTCTGTTTAGTTTTAGTTTTCCAACAAGCACAAGTAATTTAAATCCCAGGAACTGGAAGAACAAGCTGCTACATATAACATGCAAAGAACTCAATTTTCTTAGCAGTCACTCAGGTATTTCTTTGACATAAGGGGCTCTGTATGTTTAGTTGCAAGGCTCTGTGTAGAGACAACGTTTCTTAGAGGGATATGTACGTAAGCAGAAGGATAGCTGTCCTTGACTGTGATTAAAATCCATTCCCAAGAATGAATTACTCCTTGGGTTTCAGACATCTGCAGGGAAAGCTTCTGCGTGCGCTGCCTGTTTCCCTGCACGCTACGTTCTCTGGTCTCTATGATGGAAAGAAACCAGTTACATCTGCTGTCACAGACAGCCCAGATCTCTCTGAAAGGCTGCCTTTGGATTATATCTTGCAAGAGCATGTTTAAAACCAGACACACCTAATGGAGAAGGTTAAAATGCTCTTTTTACCTTCTCCCTGCTAAGCTTCAGCCACTTCATCAAGCACTTGTTTTCTTTCTCATTTTCATGGCAGAAAATGCAGATGTCCAGCAGTACCTGTTACTAAGTTTTACAAATAAACAGACTGCCCAGACGATTACTCAGCAAAGATTCATTTTGAAAGATTTAACAAACTCGCAGACCGAAGCATAGGGGCATTCAGATCCTAATGATATTTTAACATAAAAATAAATCTCCTTGGCAGCCCACCTAACTTTACACTGTCTACCTGCATTCCACAAATACATGGGAAAATCCAGTGCAAGTAAAGCAGAATGGAAGGGACTCTAGTTTTATACAGTGCCTTTCATGTGTGTCTCTAGGTAATGGCATCCCAATGTGCACCCGAGAGCATCATCTGACATCCTCTGCCAGTCTCCTACTAGATTTGCTTGCAGCATTTTTCATTCTGCCATTTATATGCAGTTTTATTAAATAAAAGAAATGTAAACAGCCTGCTGACCATTTCACTTTTGTGTCTGTCAATAAAGATGTATTATAGTAATTAAATCGTACTCGTTGGGCCCAGTTCCTACCTCTATTTCTGAGCTGATCTAAAGTACGTGAACGACAAGAAAGAAATTATAAATAATGAGTTAGTGTGTTTATTCTAATTAATGTAATTACAGACTGGCTGTACCTCAACTGTGTCTCAGGTCTTCAAATGAGTTTCAGATAGAAATGGAAATCAGCAGCAATCTCTCCATCCATTTCAGGTTACACTGTCTTTTCCTGTCTTCATGCGGCAAAGCACCTTAACACGGGCTGTCTTTCCACAAGAAACTGCTAAAAATCTCTAAGTGAATAACTGTTCTCTAAAATTCAAGAGCTTCTATCCCACTGCTCCGTAAAAAAAGTACAGAAAGGAAAACAAGAATCCAAACAACCACGGAGTCTCCCTGACTGCTGTTGGCCACACTGCCTTCTCCATACCCTCTCCATTTCCAGATGTTGTTCCCCAGGGCACACCAAGATGTGACACTGAAACCCTGGTCTCTGAAGCATGCTGTGATAAAATTCCTTGAGTACCCCATATCACACCTCATTTCTCACTCCTCTACACACTTCCTGTGTCCTCTTGAGCGTTCATGAGCTGGAGACGGGCGAGGCGAGCTGGAGCATCCAGGCACCCAGAGAGGCCATGGGCAGCAAGCTCCGGTCTCTGGCATCAGGAGTACACCAAACAGCACCCGAGTCTCATCTCCCTGGCCTGCCAGCTGATTGCCCTGGCTCAGGGATGGTGGGCACGTGCTCAGAGAGCCTGCCGGTGTGATCACATCAACAGCCAGGAATATACATAAAACATACATACATAACATGGATTCTTTAATAACCATGTATTCTCACTGATAAATAGAGATCTCTGGAGAACCAGACTAAAAACCCCCATGAATCCGTTATCATCTTTTGTTTAGAGCCTTGTGAGGACCCTCATCAGCTAAGTATGCGTTTTGCTTTACATCACAGCAGTTGTCAGAGAGAAGACATCAACTGGGAACTGTATTTATATTCTGTC
The DNA here is from genome assembly GCA_025345505.1 of Todiramphus chloris collaris. Lineage (NCBI taxonomy): Eukaryota > Metazoa > Chordata > Aves > Coraciiformes > Alcedinidae > Todiramphus > Todiramphus chloris. The sequence continues at coordinate 7,691,597 of JANVCC010000319.1, forward strand.
CCTTTCAAAATAATGAGCAAATGATCAATAAACTCAAAAATCACTGACACAAAGGAAATATTTTTCACGTTTTGCTTATAAACTTTTGAAACTATCTACTCTGCAACATACGAATTGATTCCCAGACCTCAGGAGGATCCTGCAAGTATCAGCCATCTATATCAATAATGAGTACAGCCAGAAGTGTAATAAAACAAACAAGCAGGCAGCAATAAATTGGCAATCACAAAACCCAATAATTTTCACCTAACCTTTCAAACATTAACTCTTCTGACAAACAGGTTTTGGAATTACTTTAAACACCAAAATAACGATGCTTTTATGTATGCTAATAGATTTTAAAATATTGTTTCCAGACTACAGTATTATAGTTATAAACTAGTTTATTGAGTATGCTCTCTTCAGGCAGTTCACCTCATCTGCATTTTAATCTTCCACGTAGTTGTTCTATTAAGACAGTAAATATATTTGCCAAAACTATATCAGAAGATGATGTCAGAATATTTAACTTACTACATAATAGCTGTAAAAGATAAAAGGTGAAAGAGTAAACTAGAAGGAAATTACAGTGCTTTGGTTAAACTAAGGAAACTCAGTCTCTGAATAGCAGTAATTATAATAGCTAGTCCTGGCACAGTCCTTTCAAGCAGCAGCCAGTTGGCTTTCCAGCTGAACTGATAATTGGCTCATAAAGAGAAAAGTAACTTCCTAAAGTTGCCCCACACATTGACCTGGCCATGCAAAGGAGGAACCCGAGTCTGAGTACAGCATTAAACTAAAGAGGCCATGCTGCTTTGCCAAAGGTGTGTGTGAGAAAAAGGCACAGAGGCAGCTACAATTACTGCTACATTTTTCCTCAGCATGTCATACTACGAGTTTTGACTCATTTCCCTGCCCACAATAAAAAATTCCTATTATGAAGTGGGTGCTGCTCCCTGCAGCTTCCAAAAGCCTTTCTGCACAGTAACTGTGCAGAGCCATCAGTAAGGGATGTCCTACAAAAAGCCCTCCAGCTGCATTTTGTGGAAGGGCTGTAAATGACAAAATCAAACACAGAAATTCTCTACTTGCCCCAGTGCAGCTCTCCTCTTCGCAGGGGCTGCACCTCCACCTTCCTCGCCACCAACTCCCTGCTCCTTCCAGAAGGTTCAGCACTGCAGCAGCACCAGCTGCCACTCTCACCTGCAACCATTCCCAGGTGGGGGCTCTGCTCACAGCCCAGTACCAACACATGGGCTGTGTTCCCTCATCCCCCCCACCTCTACCTTACGGGAGACCAGGAGGACTCTCCTCAGTCATCCTGGCAACAAACACCGAGTTGCTAAAAACCAGGGATTCGGAGTGATGCTCCCTGGTCATTGGAACGCATCGGAGACAGCTGCAGAAGTTGTTGCTTTCCTGCCATTAATAGGGAAATGGTAAGGAACCTCCACTGAAGGAACTACCTTTTCCCGTGGCTTAATCATGCAACAAAATATAGACGTGTTCTGGCAAATCCCTGTGCCACAGCAGAGGCATATTATCTGTTTCAACCCAAGGAAAAGAAAAACAAATGTAAAAAAAAAGGAAGAGTAGATACAAAAATTCAGAGGTGATGATTATTTCATGGAAATGATAATAGAGAGCTTGTCTACAATGGCAGAACTCTTACCTCACTTAATAGTAAGCTCATAGCTAGTAAGCTCACATTCTTCTCCTACCACTGATATCTATCATACACAACTTTACACGTTCTGATAAAAACCACAATAACTAAAACAGCTAGTATTAAATATCACATTGAACATATTCCATTTAGAGTCTGGCATATTAATTGCAATGTAATTTAAGGTAATTGCAATGTAATTTGATGTAAGGAGTACTGCTGTATTTAATGCTGTACTTCAGGAATGGGAGAGGAAAACCAAGCCCTATAAAAAAATAAATATATATATATGCCATTTCACCTCTATGCTGCTGATCAGGAGGTGATTATCATCACCTCATTTAGGTGTAGTGACTCCTGCCCCAGCTACCTGGAAACTTCTAGCTCTCTAAACCATGAGGTAACATCTTTACTGATAAGCAGGTAGACTAATGATTAAATTCACATTATAAAGCCTCTTTAATTAACAATGCATTATCTCATTTAAATACTGATGATAATACTGATCTTTGGAAAAGTAATTTTCTCAACCTCTCTACTTCATACATGGATTCTTCAAATGCAGTGTGTTTCACTGGTAGTGACATGAGTTTTTTCTGACTAGTACTGCCAAAGATACCTACAGTTGCTACATGTCCCTTCTTTAGCCACTTGGGAAGCACTCGGTTACAATCACTGACAAGCCAAGCCCAGAAAATCACCTACAATTAACTGAAATCCCTGGAAAACGTATTTGAAGTTGCCATCCATCAGTTGTTGTAGCAGAATATTTGTCACTGATGATGACACGATCACTTTGGTTTGTGTGAAAACAAATTTTTATCTACAGGACTTTAGCCCATTACATCATGGCAAATCTCTGGCTCTTACCAAAAAGCCCCTTCGTGACAAAATCAGAGCTTTAGTCATAGCTGAAGAACTAGTGAGAAATGGGGATCCCCTGGGACCCCTTTTTAAGCATATAACAACGTAGAGAATTCCTGCTCATTTTCATTCTTGACTCTCTTTGTGGCCTCAGGGAATACATTTCTTCATAATCATCTGTTGTTAATAGGATATTAGTGTCTCATTTTCTTAAATATATGCCTTGTGTCTCGGCTCTCACAGAGTCTTCCTGCCCAGTACTAGGCAGCTGTAGCCTACAGTCTCTCACCAGCTATGACAACACAGAAATAAAACAGTCTTCCTGTGCAGCACTGCCATATAAAGTCAAATTTAACCAAGCCTGAAAACAGCCTTCAACTTCCTGGCATGAGTTTTCATCAGCAAATTGTTTTGCATCCATATTTGGCACTCCATAAACCTGAAGTTTTATTTAAGTTATGATTTTGTTGTTTTGGTTTCAATATGTGCCACCTCCAAAATGGTTGTAACTCTGACTGGGGAAAAAGCTGCACAGGTCATTCCTATTGCCTATGGTAGACAAAGAGCATGTGTTACAGACTAATGAGCAACAATTACAATTATTAGGTCCAGGTTTTACAATAATACCAGGGTATCTGGTGTACAGATCACTGTGCTGACTTTTTTGCCCAGACCCCTTTCTATTTGCTGGTGCACTGTCTGGTTTCTTCTCCCCAGCTCCCTCCTGGAAAGTGGAGTGATGCTACTGCCATCAGCTCAGTGCTGCAGCAGTAAGGAGGCAATTTTTGCACTCCTTTTTCCCCCTTGGCAGTAGTGCTCTTCCTTCTCTGACAGCACCAGATGTGAAATTGGTGAAGGGACCCTGTGGGGCGTACAGAAGTTAAAAAGCTCTGCTGACACGTTTCCACCACTTGTATCTTTGAACTTGGCAACTTTTACTTAAAGGAGATCAATAGACACTTCACAGCCTTCATAGCAAAAACACCAAGATTAAAAAATAGGCATCCAGAGTTATATTCCCAGGTAAAGCCTCAGTACCTAGTATTTTCTGCTAAAGCTGATGTGAGCTGAAGTAAACTCACTAGTTATACCTTCCTTTTCTCTTTAAAAATATATATATAATAACTTCCTTATAAAAAATGATTGTATTTTTAAAGATAAAAGACAACTGGCCTATTCAATATCCAAACTTATCTATTTCTGTCTTTCAGTCTTAGATGAGACTTCACTGAATGCTGCAGAAAGGAAGATGAGAATAAAATTATTGAATAAATTAAATGATTGAAGGTGATGAGAAATATAAGCTAACCATGGAAAATACTTAATTTATATTTCTTCGCTAGAATTATCTGGCCAAGAGTTCCATAATTCTTGTATTTTTACATCCAAGAATTTACAAAACATGGATAAAATAGTAATAATATCTGCAAATATAACTTGCAAAATAAACAGTTGCAAGTATCCTCTTCAAGGTTATAAGCTGTGCTTGGTCTCTCTCCAGGTACCCCTGCAGTTTGAGTGCTCAATATTGTCAAGTCCTCTGAAATAATCTTTCTTGATCTCATACATAACAGCATAGCCACACTTCATTCCCCAGTCCTTCCTTCCGAGGAGATGAAGAAACATAGATACAAATGTATGAAAGCACTGGGTGAGAGATCACTCAGGGCTCCAAAGCTTTGTATGGGCTTGTTCTGCAAGCTACTGCAAACATTGACTTTATAACAGTTCAGAGCTCCTGCTGAGGATATAACAGCATGAAAAATTCCCATACAGTCCTCGTCACCTTGACGTGACACATCTGCAGAAGTCCAGCGCATTAGAAAAAGCACTGCAAATTCTTGCACCAGGTAGCATTCTAGACTTGATTTTTGTACTTTAAATCATTACAAAGGACTTCAAATCATTCCTGACTCTTACAGGGAGTCCTTCGTCAGAATCAGCAGGCACCAAGGACCTAACGAATGACATGGAAGCTGTCTTTTCCTAGCCATGGAAGTACAACCATTGCAGGAAAATGTGTGCAAAGCAAAAAAGGTCAGTTGGAAATGGTTGGTAAATGCAAACCCAGATGCTACCTTTCCCTGACTACAGCAGCTGGCAGACTCGAGCTACTGGCAGTCCTCACCACTTGTGGAGACAGAACTCCATCAATTCCAGGGTGAAACTCTACCTGTGCTGTGGCAGCCTGCATTTGTCACAGAATCACTCACTGCTAAGGGTTGGAAGGGACCTCGGAAGCTCATCTCGTCCAACCCCCCTGCCAGAGCAGGGCCACCTAGAGCGGGTTGTCCTTGAATTGGGCATTGTTCTTAGAAAAAAACAGAAAGAAAAAAAAAAGAGGTTCTCCCATGTTCTCTTGAGCTACCCTGTCTAAATTCCAAGTTTCTAACTTGCTATAGAAGTTGTTCAAATAAGGCAGAATATTAAGAAAATACATATGCCATGAAACTGTGAGCAGTAACACAACTTCATGTTTTCATGGCATCACTTTCCTAATAAAGCAAGCTCTGTCCTTTTTCCTTCCCATCAGTGGCATTATCCACACATTCCTGTGCAGGAATAATGGCCAGTTCAGTGGCCAAAGGCTGTGCTGGCTGAAGAGCTTGCTGAAATCCCCATCCAAAAACTTGCAAGCAGCTGCCTCCCAAGTGAGTGTGAAGGAGAAGAGCATGTACTGCTGGGGGGCAGATTCACTTGTCCTCATTTAGATCTCTCAAGGTGCACACCAAGTGTGAGCTGGTGCCTTCAGGCTCTCTTGAGAGTCAGTGGAACAACCTTTAAAATACCTGCCTTCAGGGGAGCAAGGACATAGTCTGGAAGCACTTGCTGCTGGTCTGGAAAGGGAGCCTGGAGTAACCAGCTCAACTTTCAGTGTCTCATCTTAGACAGCTCAGAGACAGTAAAAACTCCTCAGAACCTGCCCATCCTCTCTCGGACTCTTCCTCAGAACCTGTCCATTCTCTCTCAGACTCTTCCTCGGAACCTGTCCATTCTCTCTCAGACTCTTCCTTCCTCGGAACCTGTCCATTCTCTCTCAGACTCCTCTTCCTCAGAACCTGTCCATTCTCTCTCAGACTCCTCTTCCTCGGAACCTGTCCATTCTCTCTCAGACTCCTCTTCCTCAGAACCTGTCCATTCTCTCTCAGACTCTTTCTTCCTCGGAACCTGTCCATTCTCTCTCAGACTCCTCTTCCTCGGAACCTGTCCATCCTCTCTCGGACTCTTCCTCCTCCCTCAGCTTCAACTGAACCTGTAGTTGTGCTCCTGAACAGGTGGATTAGGTTTCCAACACAGAGAAGAGTTATGCCACACTCCCCCTTTCTAGAGGGCCTTTAAGATATTTGGCTCTCTGACACCCATAACTCTATGTGAAGACTGAGCCAGGATTCCTGAGGAGGCTGCAGAGGTAGTGTAGAAAGGGCAGACGTGGCCTGCATCCATCCTTTGCAGCTTTACAGAGGGCGATGAGGCTGCTCTGACTATCAAAAGCTGGGCCCAAGGAAGCTCTCCTACAATGAAACTTTAACCCCCTTCTTGCAATTGAACACGTGCAAGGTATTCCACTTCCAGCAGCTGCTTTTACACAGACCTCGTTCTGAACAGTATGGAAATGGGAAACAGTATGAAGCTATAGATGGGGAAAGGGTGATTATTTGCTGGATAGGAGTGATACTGCTATTAGCCTCACTGCAGGAGCACAAGATAGCACAAGATAGATGATAATGTAAGAGAAGACTAGTTCTTTTTATTCTCTTGAAGCCAAAGTTTTGTTGTGTATTTGTGAACCCATCACCCAATATTCTGAACATCACAGAAAATAATAAATAAATACTCCTTGTTGAATAATCTATTCAGAGTAAGAAAAAACATTACAAAGTATATGCTTAAAAAAACCCCAGAGAATGAAGCTGCTGATGAAATTTTATCATAACCAAAGGACATACAGCAGAGCAACAATAACATACCAGAAAAAACTGGTGACATTATATAATTCTTCCATTTGTTCTACGATTAATATTCCCTCCTACATGGTAAATGTCTTCTGTTAATTCTTTTTGTTGTGGAAAACCTCGTCTAATTTGCTTCTGTTTTGTCAAGAAGAAATCATTTTCAGCAGTCAGGAACCTGAAGTCTGAATTTCTTAGTGGGAGAATAGTAAATAGCTTCTGTGTGTGAAACTAGGCCAGAATTCAATGTCTGTCCCTTAAAGAAGCTATAACAGAGCAGTGTGAATGACTCTCAATATTTTCAGAGGTGCTGAATGTTTTTTTTCTTGAACAGAAGATAGACTACTGAAATCTTGAAGTCAGTTTTTGTAAAATCTTATTAAATTATGCAATACCCAAACTAGAAAAAGTTTCAGGTAAGCATATAATATATAATATAATCATATAAAAACAGTATTAAAACATGAGCAAAAGAATTAAGATAAAAAATTAGTGAATATTAAGCTGACTAAACTTATATTGACAAAATATTTGCAAAGCAGACGCCCAATTAAGTCATTTGGAAGTCCAGAATAATCTCTATTATTATTTGAGGGGGGGCATTTTTAAGTACATCATAAGAAGTGGGTTTGAAACAGGCTTAAGAGTCCTTTCTTCCTAAGAGAGAAGACTGAAAAAACATGTTCTCTCTTTGATGCTATAAAGCCACATAGGTTTACAACTTAACGTGGCAGAGAAAGGTCCTTCCTTGCAGAGGTACCCTAGGAACATTTGTCACTGAGAACTGACTCACGCTGGTTCTGGGCCGTGCGGGTTGCAGGATCTAAACTTCCACCTGCTAACAGATCCACCGTGCTGAAGGCAGGAAAGCTGACTGCAGGACAGGCATTCAGCAGAAAGGGATAGCAACGCCCACTCGGATTAAGGTCACGCAGAAGACATCCAACCCCCAAAGCTGAGACACACTGGTGCTGGAGTTAGTACAACCAGGATCATTTATCTGCTGAGTTAGTACCCTTCCAGCTTTTCTAGGTATCCCAGGAAGCTAAAAGATGTCTTTTCAAAGCCCAGAGTCTCATGGGGTAATGAAGTCAATAGGTCTGAATTCAGAAAGCTGATTACTAACCTGCAGAAGACCATGTATGCAGGTCCCTCTAAAATGACAGCATGATAGTCTGCTCTTCTCTATTGACTTAAATCTTTATAACAGATCGATTTGATGGAGAAATTCCTTCCACTGAGAAAGGTGGGGGTTAAAGAAGGGCACAGTGAAGGGATGGGATTACTGGGGACGAGGCAGTGGACAGGACATAAATCCAAGGAAAGTCTGCTGCTCTTGAAACAACCCGGCTTTTGGGGAGCTGAGGAGGGAAATGATTTCACTCTCAGGCTGATGGCTCAATAGACAGGATGGTCGTCTATTAATGAATTAACAAAAGAGGATTAAGAGCACAAGAGTTTACCAAAGCATTGAAAAGAAGCTGAGAGAAGTCTCACTGGATAAACTCTTCCATCTCTGCGGAATGCACTCTCTATTCCATGGATGTCCTCTGCAGAAACAAACCAATTGCAGCCACTGCTCAAGCACACAAAAATATAATGAATCTTTTCTTTTTCCAATTGCCTTCTTCTCTGATGAACAGAACTATCACCTCTGGATAAAGGATAGGGATTTTCTGAAATATGTCCCTGAAGTAATAAATGTCATCCTTTCTGAAAATCAATCTCACCCCAAGATAACTAAATCTTTTTTCCATTTATCAAATATCAAGAAGATAACTATCCTTACTTGCTATTTAAATTCCTCTGCAGAAATTGAATTCTCGCCTCACGCATAAAGATTGTTGCAATCATGTTCCCAAACAGTAAGCACCTCTCTGGTTTAAAAAAAAACAGCAATGGAGATTTAGTGAAACAGCATAATCTGCAGACTGGGGGAACCAAGCCATTTGTGTCCGTATTTTATACTCTAGAAGACCTCAGGTATTGTTTTCCTTTTTTTTTTTTCTTCTCTTTTGCTTTTCTGGGTGGGAAAGGATTTGCCCATTAACTGGCTATTCTTTACTAGTAAATTTTCAATAAGATTCTTGGGTCTGCCAAAATTCAGATCAAAATAAAGCAGGGTCATTTATAGCCCAGTCTGCATTACTATGTCGTAGGTGTTTCAGATGCGTTCAGCTAAACATCATGCATACATCCTTCTGAAGAAAAGGGCTGAGTAGATTCCACTCCAGAACTCCATACAAAAAAAAAACTCCAAGTGACTGGAATTATACAGGCACTCTGAGCACCATGAATCCAACACTATGACAATTTTCTCTGACAAGAAACAGAGTGAAAGAATTTTTTTCTTATTCTACGGTCAGTTGTTTTAGAGAAAAGAGCGATAAATCATCTCTAATTCAACTGAGATGAATCATTAAAAACAATCTACCTTGGTTGTCTGAAGACTCACCAACAGATCTGCTTCAGAATATGCTGTCTCAGAAAAATGTAAATAGAACGGCTGTGTGTTTCTGTGCTTACAAATAAATTTCAAACCATTTTTCTTGAACACTAGGAAAGAGCTCTTTGTTCTGTTACAATCGAAGTTTGATGTAACTCTGTATTTAAAACCTTCTCTAAAACAGAAACAATGGCCACAGTTTGCCAATTTTTTTTTTTTCTTTATTCAGCTTGAATAGTGTTGAAGTTACCATTTTCAACCAATCCTTTTAAAAGTCAGGTGGCAATTGATGAAAGTACCATGTGAATTGACAGAAATCTCTCTATTATTCTCCACTCCTTCCCCTTTTTGTTTGATTTTTTCTCCAACTCTGAAAAGAATACGAGTTCTCCCTCCCGAGCCACTGTTTGCTCATAGAAGCCTGTTTCAGAGCTAAAGGTGCAGGCTGCTCCAAGGCTATGTGGCCTCTCCCAGCAGGGCAAGACTTTCCCAGAGCTAGAAAAGAAAGCCTGGCTTTTCCCAAGACATTTCCACACCTCAAGTATCCCGTTTTAAAATGCTGCTGTCCTATTTTCTACTTGGTTGCACAATTGCATTTGAAACACAAGAAAATCCAAGTATTTCTCTGTACCTATAGGATATTTTTACAAGGATGACAAGCTGGCCAGGTTGCACTACAGAGACTGTGGGATTGTAGGGCAAAGACATCGATGTGCCAAGGTATGCCAGGAAGGATGCTTCTTCCCTCACGCCTGCAGTGGACTGTAGCTGGGGAGGTCTGACAGCGGGTCCAGATTCTGTCTGTTATTCTCTAGCAAGTCAAAGCTGTGGTTGGAATTTAATTTCATCAGGGTATTCAGATAAAGAGTAAGAACATGTAGTGATTTAATTAATCATTTATGTTCTATAGATGGGCCATAATACAAAGGTCATATACTGTATCATACTATAACATAGTATATGATGATATATGAGTATATAGATGATAACAAACATCATTAACACCCATCTGATTCTTCAGGTGCTATAGCTGTGGGTGTTTTTCAGGCTTCCAGGACAGCACCTTTTCCTTGCTGTTTTGCACGCATTACTATGATCTCAAGCAGCATTCTGACTTCATTTCTGAAGTTTCAGTGAGCTCCTGCTCTGACAGCAGCAGCACACAAGTGCTTTTAGGAAGCTTTTGGGAAAGGTAACAAGGAGGGCCATTTCACTGCAGTCCTGCTTGGCTCAGTGCTAGAGCACAACAAGGGGATGTTGTCAGAATAAAAGTTTGAATCATGACTTCTTCCTTGCTTCCTTTCAGGGAAGCGTTTCAGGGAGGAGGGGGCTCTTGGGAGAGCTGCTCAGTAGTGATTCAATGACATGCTCCATTCTCTGGACTTCAGTTCAAGATGGTGAAGGTGGTAAGGACTGATGGCAAGGACAAGAGCTAGGATTTGATAGAGTATTCAGAAGGACTCGACTGATACATTTGTCAGGCAGCATGCCTTTGAAGGTGAGCTATGAACACCTATTTCACCAACACTTTCCATTAAGTCTAATTCGCCTCTCCCTTATGTAGTGAAAGTGATCTGGAACACACACACACCCCTTGGTGTATGGAATTGTGTAGGTCAAACTGAGAAGAAAACCAGGTTCACAAGTGCTAAGGAGTCAGGAACTGATCTGTCCTGATGTAATGTTACTGTGGTAATGGTCACATCTCAAGCAAGAGGGAGAACCTGTGAGGAAAGTTCACTGAAGATGCTCCCATCAGGCCTTCAGTTGTACCAAAAAGGACACAAGGGGCCTCCTAAATCTCCAATAACATCTCTAAGCTCTGATGCTTTTGGATGTCCAGGGCAGGTGTGTTCTCCCACTTCTATATCTGAGTATGTGGGACTGTGCAGGAAAATAATTGATTCAGCCTTTGAGTTCAAAGAAGCTTGGCTGAAAGCTCTCCCACACATCTCAGCCACAGAAAAAACTGAACTCAGAAAAATTAAGGCAGTGGAATAACTAATGAGTTAAACTGACATTCGTAACAGACAAGATCTTGGGAATATTTTGCAGCCTCTGCCTCTCACCAGTCTTTCCCTGATCCCACTGGAACAGTCAGCGGAGATAAAGGAAGGATGGTTACCAAGGGGCTCTTCTCTGGAGAACTCTTCTCTCTGCTGATGAAACCAAGCCCAACTTGCATAGCTGTAAGACTCAAGCCCTATCTCTTCTGCCAGGTTTTCCTGAACACTTCAAGACGACTGAATCCATTATCTGGAGCAGAGACATTTACTGTCTTCTTAGTTACAAGAACCTGAGAATTCTACTTTATGAGGCATATCAATCTCATACAGACTCTCCTGGGAATATGCTGTGAGCAGCAGTAGGGCAAAACCAGTCCATTAAAAGTCATAAAGCAAGAGACATTATCATTGCAGGTCACCGGAATAGGTGTGGAAAAATGCAAAATTATGCTGGTTTGACCATCTTTGCAGGATGGAAGCAACTTCGTGCTGCTATTATGCTTGGCAGTGTTGCATTAAAGTAAAAGCCTTTTTAAAGGAATAATTTAGTGTAGTTAAAATATAGTAACTAGTAAACTATAGTTAGTATACGTCAGTGTAGCAACTATAGCTAAAAGCACACTGGTACTTGTGTAGAACAGTAACTAGCTAAAGCTGACAGAGCTTTTTCTGACAACATTAGTGAAGGTAACCAGTTTTACAAACTCTTAATACAGCACCCAGGATAAAAAAAGTGTAAGAGAAAGAGGCATCATAGCGCTAGAAGGCTGCAAAAGCATTTTGTTACCATGAACTCAGAGGTTTACAAAACATTCCTGTAGATATTTGGCAAATATTTTTCTCTTCTGATCTGCGCACAAAGGTAACTTGCACATTTCAGTGGGGTTTCTCGGGAAGGCTGACTTACTGAGGGAAAACAACCGTGTACCTCCACTAAATCACACTAATGTGTTAGAAATCATACCACAAAGAGGTACAATTTGACAAATGGTGAACAAATAACTAGACTGAGTACTACACAATTGAGTAAGGACAGCAAATTGTGATCTCTGCCATGCCTCAGGGTATTTTACCAATTGTAATTTAAGTACACTTGATCACAATTGTGCTTTATGACAGGAGTCACTTAGGAAGGTGTTTTTTTTAGCAGGAGATCTGCTAGAAAATAACAGATATTCAAAGCAAAACACTTTTCATGTATTGGATTTTTAACACTTGTCTTATTTCTAAAAGTAAGGATAGGAAAGGATATCACAGAGAAGTCTTAACTCCATCCTTGTGAAAATGCCAGTTTTCTTCTGAAACAGAAACTCAGAGTCTTTATTTTTATTCAACTCCTGTCTGTTCAGAATATTCAGTTTTATTGCTCTTCCTTACATAAGGATTGTATTTTTAACTGGTGTACCTCAGTGTTATATTAATACCATCTTTCTTATATTCAGCTTTATATAACTTTGATTCTTCTTTACATGACATTATTTTTCTGGAGTGGTTAGACTCTTATCAAAATGATTATTTAATCATTGCTGTTTAGTTCATTATTTTCTTATCACTGATGACTCCTCAGGGAAGCCAACACCTGTCAGATGTTCACTTTTGTAAAACGTGCTTATGCAATATTGCAGGCATTGATTTTTAAAGCAGGACAATAGCGTTTAATCTCAGGATTTTCTGCTTTATAAGAACAAGAATTCATCTAAACTTTCTACTTCATCATACCTAGTTTGGAGATACTGCGATAGGGTCCTGAAATGGTCAAGGATAAACCAGAAATCCACCAGTAGAATAATTATTTATTTTAATCCTTTTGGTCATGCAGGGCACACACCTTCCATAGGGAAATAGCCCTTTCAGAAAAATCTGTTTCATTTACTTCAGTTCTAATTTCAATTTTGACTTGAATATGGAAGGAATGTTTTCCAAAACTTTGGGACCAAACACACTGTCCTCACACCATCCAGGTAATACACTTCTCCTGTTACATCTTGTGCTTCGGATGTGGTAGGAGAATGAGAAGTGGCTGGTGCTCACAGAAATGAAGCCATCAACAGAGCCCCTGAGCATGCTGCTGAGGCACCTGGAAGCAGTTCTGCTCCTAGGCCCACTGCTTTGAGCAGTAAAAACAACTGCAAAAACTTCCTCAGAGAAGGTTGTATCAAATGTCCTTGGAAAACAATGCTAATCCGGAATGCCTCATCTGCTAACAGGAAAAAAGTCACAATCACTGACTACTTTGGCTTCTTGCATCAGAAGCAGGATAGGAATAACTGGTTTGCTTCTTCACTTCTGCCCTAAAGAGATCCAAATGCCGTAGTATTTCAGACCAAAGTCATAGTACTACGAGGACATGACCCCAAACTAAAGTACCACTCCATTTCCAGTGAAGTGTATAAAACAGGAGGCTGACACACATCCCTTCATCTGCTGATGGACACAGCTCCCCGCAAGGACTGGCTTCCGAGGCAGTCTGCTGGCAGCAGATGGACAGGGGCCACTGGTGCCCTATCCATACCCAGCTTTCAGCCTTCGGACAGCCAGGGAACACAGGAGGTGGGGAAGAAGATCAGGTGATGTTTTCCCGTGTGATACCAGTCATCAAGAAGAGGTTGCCAACAAACAAGCACACTCTGCAGCTGGTGACACCCTAACTCTTCTGGCTTTTTTGACAGAGGATGATCTACAGAGCAGCAAGCCTGCTGGCATCAAATGGGAGACACCTCTCCCAAAGGGGGAAGAGAGTCCTTGCACAAGAGATTGCAGGGCTGATTGCCAGGGCTTTAAACTAGATTTGAAGGGGGTGAGGGATGTAACGGGGCTTACCAGAGAGGCCCCTGGGTGTTGTAGCCCGGCACTGGAGGAGCAGGGTGCTGGCATTTTTGAGAACCAAAAGGCCTTCCACCCCTCAAGGGCAAAACCTGTGCACTCGACTCCCTCTCTGAAATGCTTGCACACCAATGCACGCAGCACGGGGAATAAGCAGGAGGAATTGGCTATCTCTGCTCGGTCGCAGTGCCAAGGGGTGAAGGCCTTCAGAAATTATATGTAGATAAATTTATTGTGGAAAGCTCTCTGGTGTACTTTAGTTTGCTGTGGAATTTAAATAAAACAAACTTTTTTTTTTCCCTCTAGAGAAAAGGAGAAACACTTACTGTATTCAATATTCAACACTTCCCAACATTTTCACTCAAACCAGGACACCAGGAAGAGGTGCTCAGGACCTTACTTCAGTTAACTCTGTGGTTCAAAGGCAAAGAAAAGAAGTGCTAGGCAAGCTCACTAATTATACAATTCAAAACTATGTTTAAAAGGCAGGGTATTGAAAGCTTGGGTTGATAAAGGACACTGTCACTTCCAAGAGCAACAGTTTCAACCCGCCCACTTTCCCATTTCTTTGATGGGAACAAGACCAATAATTAGGGCTCTCCCCTACTTCTCCCTCCCGAATCCACCGGTTTTACCACTCATTTCCCTTCCTAAGGCAGCACTTGTATGCCCATAGCCCTTCATCTCTCAGATACCAACACTCAGGTTTGCCTGTACTGTTTAGAAGACAACGAATCAAACTTGACAGCAGTAAGACCTTGACAGTTCTAGTTTGGGTGCCCTTGTAAAGCATTGAGAGAGCCAACAGAAACAGCCCCTTCCACAACTGCCTTTGGGACTTGGAGGAACAGGATCAGGACTCCACGCTCAGAAGAGCACTGATCCAAGATCCCTCACTGAATCAACCCTGCATGGTGCCAGTAGGACTCACACATAACCCTCAAGCACCCTACAAGTACAGGCAGCCCCTGGCTGAAACAGCAACTATACATTTTTACACACAGCTGTCACTATTTCTCCAATTCATCACACAGATGAAATTCCACAACATCTCAGAACACAGGAAATCTAAAAATTATTTCAAAAAATGCCAGAGAAAAATCCCTCGAGTTCTCCCTTCTCTTTGTTCGTACACCATTTCAGCAGGCAAAGTCCCAGCTGGAGCATTCAGTGCTCTTCCATTCAGTGTACTACCCTAGACTGGGTGGGACACTCATTCTGTCATGATTAAGGTGAAATTGTATTTACAGGAAGACGGTCAAAACAATGACCAAAAAAACCCCCACAACCTCCAGTTTCTAAAATAAGCCTCTATTGCTGGCAATGGCACTGCTAGAAAGGGCCACTGACTTTTCAAGAGGTTTAAACTCTTAAACACCTTCCCACTTTTGAAAACAGGACCTGCATTTCAAACTGCCTCAAACACATCAGGAAACGGTACGCAGGCTTACGCTGGATATCCACATTTTCTCCGTAATTGACAGGCATCTCAGAACCATTTTAAGACCTACACCTCTTGGGTTTTGACTGAGTATATTCTGTACGGCATTGTTGTGAGCACATTAATCATCATTTTTGCTCTATTGCTCCCACCTGGAAAGAATAAGCCTGTAATTGAAAAGGCAAATTTAGCATTTATATTGGTAATAACACAGTTTCATTGCCATTCTCCCCAAAAAGAATTCGAACATTATGGCGAACCATATCTCATTGATAAGTGAATGGAAGGGAAGTAAAGCTTTCTCATTACCAGGCCCCTGTGAGGCAAGTCATTTGTTTGTTGAGCAGAGCCTTCTATTGTGTTGGAACAATTACTTTTACTCCCAGATATGATAACTCTTTGAAGCAGTACCTGGGAGACACACGTGATCTACATTAGCAGCAGAGTTACACAGTGGTGGCTGATAAACTAATCTCATTTACTCTGCACCCGATATTTCATTGTTGGGTGTTTGGTTGGGCTTTTTTTTCCTAATGGTGAAAGCCACAGCCTCTGACTCAAATAATTTAACTCAGCAGAATAAATTGCTTAAATCCGAGATGAAGTCTGAGATTATAAATTTCTTTTAGAAACTTCCTATTGAAAATGTAATATTGTGCTTTAGTGGTTTTTAGCTAGCTAGAGATTATAACAGAGTTTGAATAGAGTCTTGTTACGCTGGCAGGTATGTGTGTTATTCTAGGAGATCTTCTCAGGCTAGAAACTTCCTCTAAGCTCCTGAATCACACTGTGATAAGAAGGGTATGGATAAGTGCTACAGTAAGACAGGGAAAGTGTCTTCATTTGTCAGAAATTACAGCTAGCATTTACAGAGAAGATGCATGAAACACAAGATTAATGGGTCATTCAGAGAAATTATTAATATCACACAGCCAACAAAATTACAGACTGCTGCAGAGCGGTTTTGCTGCTTTTCAGTACAGAGCAGATGTGTTACGTACACCTAAACTAGCAAAGCAAACCCAGATGCAGCATTAGTTACAGGCTTGGGGAAGTGTTTTCTGAAGCAGGAAGGTGGCAAGGATTATGCTCGAGCATAATGTAGCATCCTGTACTTGCCATTGGCAAAACCCCTTATTGTTATGTTACCTGACTGTCCCTATGTACAGTTGCACCAGGGTACCCAGGCATCTCATCACTTCAGAGACAAGAGTAATACACATTACAGGAGAACAATAAATAATATTCAAATGTAACTTTAAAGCTTCTATATGTTCAAAGTCAAACAAAAATCCCATTCAGATTCCACCACGTGTCTCCGTTTTGCTGAGCCATCCTCTGGTTTTATTCATTGTACAGTGAAAAGTGGGGCCCCTGACTTCAGACGTTGATGAATACCCACCAGTATACTTGATGAAAAAGTCTTGTGCCCTGAATAGCGATGTACTGGGTTCAGCTAGGATAGAGTTAATTTCCATAAGAAGCTGGGAATGACACAGCCAGGACAGCTGACCCAAACTAGCCAAGGGGATATTCAATACACATGACATCATGCCCAGTATATAACTGGGGGAACTGGCTGGCAGGAGGAGGAACCGCAGCTCGCAACTGCCTGAACAGCAAGTTCCAGGTAGCAAGCAATTCCATTGTGCATCACTTGCTTTATATATTCTCTTATTAGTATTATTATTATTTCTTCTCTCCTTGTGTTGTCCTATTAAATTGTCCTTATCTCAACCAAGGAGTTTTTACCTTTTTCTTCTAACCTTCCTCCCGATCCCACCAGGAAGGAGGGAGGAGTGAGTGAGCAGCTGCGTGGGGCTAAGTTGCTGGCTGCATCTAAAACACAACAATAAAATAAAATGATCCTGAAAGAATGGAACAGAAGATTATACTGCTCTACAACTCCAGGGTTCTAAAGGTGGTTTGTTGTGTTTCTGGCTTTTTTTTATTTTGCTTTTCCCAGTAGAAAATTAATAAAACAGCAAAATCTTCTATGCACAGAACGCTCACTTTTGATGCTTTTATCTGCCCCCATGAGCAAGAAGCAGGCAGTCTCTCACTAGTCATGGTTTTCTGGCCTGCAGAACAGCACTGTATTCCAAGGCATGGAGGCAGAAGCCACTGTGATATGTAACCAAAGAGTTCTGGCCTCTTCCATATCCACTGAGTTGCTTTGTCCAACAAAGCTTTTAGGGTAAGCACAAGGAAAACTTCTTCACAGTGAGGGTGACAGAGCCTGGCCCAGGCTGCCCAGGGGAGTTGGGCAGTCTCCTCTTCTCTGGAGACCTTCAAAACCCCCCTGGTCACCTGCTCTAGGTGACCCTGCTCTGGCAGGGGGGTTTGGACTAGATGATCTTTCTAGGTCCCTTCCAACCCCTAACACTCCATGATTCTATGAGGGTATCTACAGCCTGATCCCCCTTTCTTTGGGACTGTCAGGACCAGTAGCTCTTTTCAGCCTTCTGACTTCTTTCTATTCCAGGCAAGCCAACCATTTTGACTCTCCCATTTCACTTCTAAACCTCTCAAAATCTCAATCCTCACTGTTTCTCCTCTGATCACTACCAGAAGAGGGAAGAACATTCCTCATCCCACACAGCAAAGTGTCTGAGCATCACACAGCACTTGTAACTGTGTATGATGCGACTGAGAGAAGCAGGAAAGATTAAGAGTTCCCTGAGATAAAATACATGTTAATTTTGATTCTATCTTGCATTACTTTAGGCTGCCTGCTCCAGAGTAGGTACTACCACAGTATAACTAACAAGAACAGGCATCCTGACAGCTGCACCTGCTCAAAATGTGGTCTGAATATGGTTTGAAACTTGAAAACACCACTCTGGTTGTCAGACACCTCTGATAAAGCTTCAGGTGCTGATAGTTGCTCTTTGCCCACTAAGTCTGGCTTTCCAAATGACATTTCCACCACACTTCTGCCTAGGAACAGTGAATTTCTAGTCGTGACCTGGGGAACACTGCTACGTCTGGCAGGCATCATACTCCACATGCCACTCCCAGCAACTATGTATGGAAGATGCTGACAAAAGCCTTTACAGTTAGACTTACTCAGAAAGAACTCTTCTGCTTTTGAAGAAATTTCTCTGTGGGTTTCTCTCCGTGTTTCCTGGGCTAAACCAGGATTTCTTAATCACACTTAGGAATAGCTGTGAATTACCAGGAGACAGCAGCTGTCACAGACCCCCTGCAAGTATGCCCAGGTCTTCAGTATGCAGGTAACTGGATTAAAGATGAACTTGTCCCTCCCTAAGAACCTGTGAAAATTCTCTGCAAACGCACAGACAGACAAATGGGCAACTGGTTTTCAACAACTGTGATTACATTTTCTTCCACTTGCTCCAGCTGAGCATCACCTTCGAGGAAAACTCAGTTACCACACAACAGTTGGGTTTTAAACACAGAAGCAGAACCCTACTGGATGAGTTTGCATTACGAGAACAGTTACAATATTAAGTTGTTCGCAGGCAGGTAGAAGTCATCAATCACACCTAGAGATGTGGACAGAGCTATTAATGTCCACAAGATTTCCACAGTATTCCTCAGTAATTTCTAAGGCACAACAGACTGACAAGATGATTGCAAGAGAATATTTGGTTTAACTCCTAAGCATATAGAGCTTGGAAAAACTGCCCAGTTCCTGTTTCTCATCTGCCTTTACTAACCTTAGTGAACTGTCTAAAAGTAAGTCTGTAAAGTAAATTTATTTCATATCTTAAAAAAGAGATTCAAATATGATTTGATGAAACAAAGCTCCTCTGTGCACCTAAGGTTTGCAATGTAATTCTGTCTTCTTACATAGGTCACAAAATGATGACCCTGCAAACTAAAATAACACCACGTAGAGCAGTATTCACTAATGAATCAAACTCAGCTGGAAGGTAGGTATGCTGAAAAGCACTTACAAATCAAGACAAAGAAGTGTGGCAAAGAAATCTTAGGGTTCCCCCCCAAACACAGCACTAACAGGAGATGGACTGGACACATTTTTTGTAAGACATTGCATATGAGAAATGTCCTGCCCACTGCAGGATATGATCTTTTGTGCTCTTCCATCCTATTTACTCTAAATTTAATAAGTATTTATTACCTTTCTGATAGAGATACTTCATGGAGAATGATCACTTGACATCTATAAAATGGTACAACCACTATGCTACTTTCATTTCAAGAAATGCACTTCATGGCTGCTCTAAGGTGAGAAAGTGTTTTTCCTCCTTGTAGAGATAAAATAAAATAAATATATATTTTTTCAGAAATACTTGCTAAGGACCCCCAAAAACCACCCCCCAAAAACAGGATTATGACACTCCTGAGCTGTCCTACACACAAAAGTTCCTTTGCCTATGCAAGGTGCTGCGTTGCAGTAGCTACTAAGAGGAGTTAAGTGTCCTTCTAGGCTACTAGGTCATTTTTGACACTTAAAAAGATAAGCCAGACAGATCCTGAGGGGGACTGGGGACAAAGTCAACAAATTGATCCTCCTATGGAAGAGAAATAACAGCAACTCCTTCCGATAGTGAAAAATCTCCCTCTTGGTAGATCCTTAAAGAAAATAATCCTTAGCTAATCCAAGATTTTAGTATTTAAAGCACGCCAAGAGAAAATAGCTACACTGAAACAATCCTCTGGTAGAATGTGTCACTCCAGAAAGCCTAAGCCTGCAAACATACTGCAATTACACAAGGAATACGGCTGAAATCTGGCACTAAGGGCTACCTGTAAATAATTTCTGTAATTTGTATTCAGGGGGAATTCAGTATTCTAAGTAGCCATAAAACAGAGCTCTAATATTCTTACAGCAATTAAACCCATGTAAACAGCCTACATAAAATGCTAGAAAATAAACTCCTTCAGCAGTGCACAGTCTGAATTTGAGAACAGTTAAGTCAGTTCCTTTAAATAAGTGCTGAAGTGGTGTCAGGGTCATTGATCCTTCCAAGGGACTCCATCAGAAACCCCCTTTGTGAACAAAGGAACAGAAGTACTGGTCTGCAGTGTTCAAGTCAGGGTGACCCAACACCAGACCACAGACAAGGTGATGCCTTCTGTTTGGCACCTCGAAGCCTGCAGGTAGCCTAGGTTATACCTGGCTTCTGCTTACTGCCTCTCAACGGGACGAGCCAGGAACAGCCCTTGCACGTCCAGGATGTTCCAAGCGGTCCTCTAAAAGCCCTCTAAAAAACTTAGCAGGTGTTTCATTCCACTGAACCAGTAGATATGATACAAAACACTGATTCAAAAATTAATTTCCAGATTGTTTTCTGTTTGCTCTTTTAGCATTTATCAACACTTGATAATGAAAACACGGAGTTTCTAAATGATTTCTGTTTCAGATTCATGGTACAATTTTAGTCCTTATTGCAGAAGACCTTAAGAATGACTTAAAAGTAAATATTTCAGCATGTATTCTTCATTTATATGTCCATATTCACTAATGCTGTGGACAGAAAACCATCTTTTCTCTCTTACAGGTTTCTTGTTTGGTACTTCTGGGAGTAGTTAGCTACTGGCTTTTCTTTCACACCAGTTTCTTTGAATCCAAGTGAACTCGATGAAATGTAAGATGGGCAATTCAGTTGCCTTGCCTAATAACATTCCTAATTATTAAATGTTATTATTTCTGGTACCTTTTTGGACAAATATTGTGTAAAAGCCTAACTGAAACCTTCTTCAGAAAAACAACTGTCCTCTGTTTGTATTATAGAGGACTGATTAAACATTTTGCACCTGACATAGGTTTCTATAAATTCTACATGGTAAGTTTATAAAACCAGTCAAAAAGGACCACTTAGATATTTTTAAACAGTAACACACACTACCTGGAAAAAAAAAAAAAAAGATAAAATCACTGCTTACTTGTCCACAATGGAAACAGTAATATCAATCCTCTCCCACACACAGACCTGTGCTTGTACTACTTTTTTTTTTTAAACTTACTACTTGATAAGCTGACAGCAGTCGGCTGTTGCTCCAAGCTTTTATTTCCCTGACAGCTGAGCTTTCTTATTTGGAGACATTAAAAGCAAAGAATTAGTTTCCAGATGAACTAAGGAGGTGGTTGGGAAGTCCCCAGTCATACTGATTCCACCTAACTTTTCAGACAGTTCCTTGCGACAGAAGCTGAGTTTCCATTCAGGTAGGTGCAACAGCTTCAACCAGCAGAGTACCTGGGACATTCATTTCAGCAGTACTTGGCACTGGAGAAAACTGCATTCATTGTTCAGAGGTAAAGGGCTGCCAGGGCCATAAATCACACCTTCACAACCACAAGCACGAGCCCCTCCTACAGCCTTCCATCCCTTCCCGTTCCACGCCAGAAAGGAAAACACTGCCATGTCAGTCCATCAGGAAGGCATGCAGCAGGTGCAGTTGGCTCAAAGAAGTGCAAGTTTAAGGCAATTTCTGAGCATATTCAGCTATTTCAGTGACATTATCTCATCAAGTTGTTTCTCAAGAGGCGAAAGACCACTTGGAGAAGAGCTCTAGGCAGGATGGCACAGAAGCTCAGGATAAAAGCTGAGGAGTCTGGCAGAAAGAGCAGGACAAGGGGGTCAGAATTGCTGGGCACATGGAAGATGAACTGAGATTTAACTGCAAGCCATACTCTTCCATTCCAACTTGAATTTCCCTCCTGGGGTAGACACACATCAAAGCAGAACTCATCTCCTTCTCCTAATTTAGGCAGTGTGGATGAACTTAGCAAGCAGTGAAAGCATGACTGCCCACGGGAATCCAGTGTCCGGACACTCTGGACACCATGCAGTATAGCCTCCTACACTTGCAGCCTTAGAAATGTTTAGGAAGAAAAAGTAAGATCTAGGATATGAAGGAGCCTGCTTCCCTTCCCTCTCCTTCATTTGATCAGAAAGCTGTAATTTCAAATAGGGTTTGGGAAGTTAATATTTGACCAAATTATAAAAGGCTCCTGGTTTCTGTTCAACATCTGTTGCTTCCTTCTGAGAGGTTTGGGGAGTTGTCAAGGGTTTTATTTTTTTAACTGAGCAGTTTATTTTTTTTTAAATAGCTATTGCTTTATGATATTGGTGTAATTTAACACATTAAGATGGTATAATGACCAGATACTGCACTGCAGCTTCATACAAGAATAGGACACAGCTGCCTGTACTTTGTGCAAGCAAAGCACTGAAAATAATAGCCTTGTGATGAAAGCACATTGAGCTGTTAATCACTTTCTAATATTCTCTGCACAGAAATATTCTTGAGATATCTGAAATTAGACACAAGAGGCAAGAGAAGGCATCATTTCTGAGTAGCCACGTGACAGCTACAGCTATCTAACCATGTATATGTAGGAACTGCTTTACTTGAATCCACAATGTAAGGAACACCTAGTCTTTGTCTGACATATCTGTCAAACCCGTAATTTTCATTCCAGAAGAGAAAGTCCCAAACGGTACAGAAGATGATGATTCAGATGTACCACTGTTTAAATGATTAGTTCTTTGGATGACTCCAGATGTTGGGGAAAGTACAAAGTTAGGAGATATCTATCCCAGAAGAACCAACTAAAATAAAACCAAACTTTTAAATATTCAATTATCTGAACATATTCAGAGACAAGAAAGTGCACTTTCTTTCTATAGCTCTACTGTGAAATATTTCAGACATGAAAATTTTTCCAGACAATTTAACCTTCTTAAGGAAGTTACAGGCAGGATCCATCTTACATTGATCAGCCTCTTGTGTGCATTATAAAATAGAATGGTTTGGACAGAGGAAAAATAGTTTTGTGTAAAGGACAAGCATTCATTAACATACAGAATCACAGACTCACTATGGTTGGAAAAGACTTTTAAGATCAAATCCAACCATTCTCTAACTCAACCAGGGCCACTACTACACTATATCCTTGAGCACCATCTCTAGACAGCTTTTAAACACATCCAGGGATGGCGATTCAACCACTTCCCTGGTCCCATCTTTGATAACCCTTTTGGTATAGAAGTTTTTCCTCATGTCCAACCTAAAACTTCCCTGATATAACTTGGTGCCATTCCCTCTTGTCCTATCAGTTGTGACTTGTGAGAAGAGACCAACACCCACCTTGCAACAACCTCCTTTCAGGTATTTGTAGAGAGCAATAAGGTCTCCCCTCAGCCTCCTTTCTTCAGAGTAGACAACCCCAGCTGCCCCTCCTAAGACTTATTCTCATGACCCTTCACCAGCTTCACTGCCCTTCTCTGGACCCACTCCAGCTCCTCACTGTCTTTCTCATACTGCAGCACCCAAACCTGAACCCAGTACTCAAGGTGCAGCCTCACCAGTGCCGAGTACAGGGGCACAACCACTTCCCTGCTCCTGCTGGCCACACTCTGCCTGATGCAGCCCAGGATGCCATTGGCCTTCTTGGCCACCCGGGCACACTGCTGGCTCATGCTCAGCCCCTGTCAACCAACACCCCCAGGGCCCTTTCTGCTGGGCAGCTTTCCAGCCACTCCTCCCCTTCCCTCATCCACCAAGGGAGTCACCTTGTCATAGGAGATGAGGTTTTTTAAGCAAGGGCCTGCCTTTCATGAACCCATGCTGACAGGGTTGTCCTGTAGATGACATGTTGTGGCACTCAAGATAATTTGTTCCATGACCTTCCCTGGCACCGAGGTCAGGCCAACAGGTCTGCAGTTCCCCAGATGCTCCTTCCACCCCTTCTTGTAGATGGGTGTCACGTTTACTAATCTCCAGTCCATCTGGACCTCTCCAGTTATCCCGGACTGCTGATAAATCATGAGGAGTGGCTTAGCAAGCACCAAAGTGCTTACCAACCTGGTAAGTTGAAGAACCCCACGAGAACAAGAGGTAGCAATCACAAAACCTGTACCAACTGCTTACAGAGTATTTCATCATGTCATCATCCTGACTGGGAGGTCTGCAACAAACTCCCACCATGGTATCTGGCTTGTTGGCTTTCCCCTTGATTCCTGCCTATAAACACCGAACCCTGTCATTTCCATCATTGAGTTTCAGACATTCATACGCCTCTCTGACATAGAGGACCACCCTGCTGCCTCACCGTCCTCACCTGTCCCTCTGAAAACCTGGTAGCCATCAATTGCAGCAGCTGAGGGAGCTGGGGTTGTCTAGCCTGGAGAAAAGGAGGC
Organism: Todiramphus chloris collaris; assembly: GCA_025345505.1. Classification (NCBI taxonomy): domain Eukaryota; kingdom Metazoa; phylum Chordata; class Aves; order Coraciiformes; family Alcedinidae; genus Todiramphus; species Todiramphus chloris. The sequence goes on from JANVCC010000319.1 coordinate 7,715,909, forward strand.
TGAGGGGAGACCTTATTGCTCTCGACAAATACCTGAAAGGAGGTTATCCCTGAAAGGGTTATCAAAGATGGGACCAGGGAAGTGGTTGAATCGCCATCCCTGGATGTGTTTAAAAGCTGTCTAGAGATGGTGCTCAAGGATATCCTGTAGTAGTGGCCCTGGTTGAGTTAGAGAATGGTTGGATTTGATCTTAAATGCGAGCCATCCCACCACACTTCCCGGATGGCAGCTATATCATAGCTTTCCCGTTGCACAGTGGCCTCCAGTTCCTCCTGCTCGTTGCCCACGCTGCATGCATTGGTACAGATGCACTTCAGCCGGGCTAGCGGTCCTGCCGCCTTCCTGGAGGAAGAAGCCCCAATTCCCATCAGCTGTTTCTCAGAAGCATCAGTAGTTACCAGGCTATCAACTCTTGTGTCTTCGCTGCCTCCGGGGATGCTCTGCTTCTGGTGCGGCCTCCAGCTGCTGCCTCTGCCTCGGGCTGCGGCCCCGCCGATCTCCTTCGCACTCTCCCTGATGCTCCTGAACCTTCCCAGCTCCCGAGTCTGCTGTGCCCCCAGGCCGAGCAGCCCCTCAGCGCTCACCCCGCACACACAGGGGTCTCTGCTGCCCTCGGGGCCGAGGGACCGGCTCAGGCGCTGCGGGCACCCGAGCCCTGCACGGCCGCAGCTCGGGCTGGGAGCTCCCGCCGGGTCCCCACCGTCCCAATGGGCTTTCGGCCCGGCGGTGACCGCGGCCGGGTCCTCTCCTGGGAGGGCAACGACCGCTAGTTGAGCTCGCCTCTCGAGGCAGGAGAGGGACCAGTTCCCCCAGCGGAACTCACCTCTGGCACTGGCGGAGCTCCCAGCGCTCGCGTCCCCTCCTCGGCCCCGGTGCCTGCTCCGTGCACGGGGCCTGCGCTCCTGAGCCCCCCGGGTGCGGCCCGGGCGGGCTGCGGGCCCCGCGCTCCCGAGGAGCTGCTCTCAGGCCGGGGGTGTCCGGGCGAGTGCCCGTCGGGGCGGTCCCGCCCCGTTCGGCTCTGCCGCCGGTGCCGCTGCTCCGCCCGGGCCTCCTCAGCAGCCGCCCCCGGGCTGCCGGCCCCGGCACGGCCCGGCCTCGAAAAGCCCCCGGCAGAGCTCCCCGGGGCCCGTGCCGCCATCGCCCTCCCCGGCAGAGCGCCCCGGGGCCCGTGCCGCCATCGCCCTCCCCAGCGCAGGCCAGAGCTGGGCTGCTCGGCGAGTGTTTATTGGAATAATGTGGAGACTTAAGACAGAAAACATAAAAGTGCCCTACTGGGTCAGGCCAAGGGTCCACCCTACCCAGTATTTGGTCTCCAGTAGAGGCAACAGCAGATGCTGTTCCCTGCAAGCATCCAAGCCTGCCCCTCCACACTTTACTGGTACCCGCAGTGTAGCCTTGGATTTTGATTGGTTTTTAATGAGGCTTGATAAAGGGTACTCTCCCTGCTTGCTCTTATCAGTTTAGGAACCTACTGCGTGTGAATGTCTATCCCCATCATTCTCTGCAGCCTGCCAACGCAACCTGCCTCCTCATCCTCCAGCCACACGAAGTCCTCAGAGCTCACTGCTGAATGAGGATGGTGCTTTCTTTCACCCCTCTGAGCTACCTGATCTGCCAGTCTCCCCGAGTGACCTCTGGTCACTGCTCTGCAGTACTGCAAGATCTGGTCCACAGCAGTTCAGCGTTCATCATTGCCCCCATGGCTTTCGAGCCTCAGCCACCATGTCCCCCTCCTTAGGCATCTCCACTTTAAACTGAGCACTCTTGTCCTTTCCTCGTAACATAGCTGTTCAAAGTTCTTTACCAATTTAGCTGCTCTTCTCTACCTGCTTTACCTTTGCTATACCCTTCTTTCAATCACAGGTGACAAAAAGTGGCACTAGCAGACCTGGGGCTTGGGTAAGGGCCAACAGACAGGCAGCATGGTTGCCAAATAGCAGCAATCCAGGGGGAGGCAACACCAGGTCCCTTGGAACATGCTACATCACATCCCTTCCCTACACGAGACTGCGAAGAGCAAAGGAAGGTGACCTTCTGTTTGAAGAAATATGCCTATTTTCCTATTTTATTATATTAAAAAAACCTTGAGGATGGGGCTATACGGGTTCTCCATCCTTTCCCAGTGGGTCATAAATACTAGAATTTAACATGCCAGGTGCCTGCTTGCATTGTGCATTATGATTTCATCACTCTCAAAAGTTTTCCTGCTGTTTTGATCCTGCAAGTATGATAAGCTGAAGCAGGAAAAATGTCTTACATTAAAACCTTGCATATCCAAACTTGTCTTGCCTGTGGGATGAACTCCAACTCAACTCTGTAACTTGCTTTCACACTGTCATTGGATACATTTCCTATAGTAAAACAGATGACTAACCTCACGTATGTATCTTCTCATAACATAGCCTCTTGGCTTGCTATCATCCCTGACTTCTTATGTTAGTAAGACAAACTCATTAAGGGGCACAAAAGCCAAATCCCACAGTATCATATCCTTTCTGACACTGCATTTTCGAGTCTTAGCTTGCCCTTCTTTATGGGAGATTCTAAAGGATATAATAAAGTAAAATAAACTTTTTTTTAAAAATTACAAATTAAATTGACTAGCACACAATCAATCACAAATTATTCAAATGCATTTGTAATACAGGGCTTGAAATTCATGCTGCATTACTCAGTCACCCGGCTTATTCATATGGGAGTAGTGAAACTGTCATCTGACTTGCATATTAACTAGTCCAACAGAGATCAAAGTATACACCTGACTTTCGCCTAACACTTTTAGATCAAGCTGTAAGTTTCAAGATTCTGACCAACTTAAGAGGAAGGTGATTTGCAAAAATCACCTGCTTGTAAATTTCTATAGTGTGCATGTAATTAAAAATTCGCTTCCAGCTTCGAGCATTCGTACTTCAAAAATGCATTTTCCACAGTGCTCATTACAAAAATAAAAATATTAAGCATTTTTGGACAAAGGTTGCTTACAGTCAAATTAAGGCCAGCCTTCAATTCAGAATCCACTGGGCATATTGCAGTAATTCTGAAGTTTAACTGAAATTTGGGTTTTTTTTAGTACTAAAGTTTCATAACTTGAGTAGGGTGTTATTCATCTTCACTACTGCACAGAAAAATAAATACATTTTAACTAAGGTGAAGGAAAAATCAATCTTTATGTTCTTTATCGAAGCTGGAAATTTGGTCAGGCTTGCCACAGATGTTCTGAACAACAGCTACCTGTTATGTGACAGCCAGTTTACATTTACCTTGCTATCGGCTGTAACTGTCACCCAGAGACAACACTCATGCATGCAGGCCTTTTCTTGGAGGTGTCTAATGACAGTGTTTGATTCAAAGCAGAGTGCACAAGGGCACAAATAAACAAAAAACATTCAGGCTTTGCATATTTTTTGTTGTTAGAACATTTCAGAAGTCTCTTAAAATGACAATGTAAGTGCAAAACAACTACTGAGACACCTTCTTAAAAGGCTCCTAGATCTGTATTTTGCTACTGTACTAAGCAGACTGCACCACCGTATTCCAAATGTTTGTTCCTTCTACTTCTATCTAATAAAGCTGATATCAACATTTCCATCCAAAACACGTGATGGATTTGGGAAAAATAAAACACATCATGACATCTCAGTGAAGCAGTTCCCAATTTATGGTTTAGAAGGCACCATTTTATTGCAAGATCTTCTGCTGATAGTCTCAACTACAGGAAATTAAAAGGCAGAAAACAAAGCCAAGAGCATTTCTTAGAATGTTAGTGGCCCAGCAATGCTGCTAGTGAAACAAAGGAGCATGAAAGCAGTATCACAGGGAGCATTAACTCACCGACTCACTAGGTATCTCATACATGTGGTGGGTGTAGAAGAATACTTCTTTTGTAAATGTTTTGCTGTTGTAATTCAAAACATCTTGGTGTCAAAATACTTTGCAGTGAGAAATAACACTGCAGTGATTAATAACAGTAGAGGAGGTTTTACTTGTGAAAGGTGAGCCAGGATATCGCCTGAAATGATGACTCACAAAATCAAAGGTAACATTTACATCAAAGCCATTATCAAAGTTCCCCCTTCCTTTTTTTATTCTTTCTTTTGTTTTGAATTTCATTTTTACAGACTGAAAGGCATGGCTCATACTTGCAAGGGTAGGGGGACAGGGACAGATGAAAGCTGGGAGAAGCAACTCCTCTTGAGATTTAGTAACAATCCAAAGCAATCACCTCCAGAGAATGCACTAAGGATATCTGAAATTCCAACCCATGATCATAGCTGTGCTTCTGTGTCAAAACAGGTCTTAACATTGAGTTCTGTCCTAAAATACAGCTATGAATAAATGCCATGCTTGCCATAGTAGAAATGATTCTTGTATGTATGGGTCAACCTCTGTCTGCTGCTGGAGATTCTGCATGGTACACATGTAACAAACAACACTGGTAGGGGCCTCGTTTCGGCTGTGCTCCGTACTTAACAGGGTTATGCAAAATGTTACCATCTCTTTGCAAGTAGGCACACTACTACAATTTGCACGCTTTATTCAGTTAGCTAGTTATGACATCAGCATGGACTTAAACAACAAAAAGGAAGAGTTTTCCTTCAACAAGTTACAAATGCAGGACACCCGAGAAACCCGACTCTAAATGAAGAATTTCTTCTTGCCAATACGAATATGCACTTCCTATTTATTAAAGTTAAATGCTATTTTTATTCAGCCTGCTTAGACCAAACAAATATATTTTCTGGTGATAGTTTCTAACTTTTTATAACACTAGAAGATTGTGCACTCCTGTTCAGACAAAACCTGAACTGGCCAGGTTCCAAGAGAATGTTCAGATTTTTCCTTCTTTTTTCTTTACTTTTTCTGCCCAGAATCATTTAAGGCGCAGTTCATAATCGGACAGCTTTTCTTTGTGTATCACAAAAAAATAAATAAAAGTTCTCCCTTGTTAAAAGGGTGTCCAGTCAGGGAGGAAGATTATCTAACCACTTTGCACAGACTGCTGTGTTTTGAGTCAAAAGGGATATAGGAGATTGCACCTTTGATCATACAGAGCTCGAGGAGCCTTTGTGAGAGAAGGACAGGGCTCAAAACTCAACTTCTGACAAACAGGTCAGGCACCTGCAGCGTATGCAGAAACCAAGGAACTTCTGAGCAGCAAGGAAACACACAGTTATACCTTAGAGGTGACGAAGAAGAGATTTTCCTGGAGACCTGAGATGTATTTATTCTTTTTTTGTTTTGTTTTTAATTGCCAGATATATCACAAGTCTGAGAGAATGGATCCATCCTGCAAATCTCCCGACATAGAAGCAGGAGGTATGGAGGCAGCTTATTTCAAATCTCTTTTTATTTTACTGTCTTGCCTTGCAGAACTTTGTTTCTGCATTTTCAGTTTTATCTTAGTTTGCATTCAGATAAAACCTAGCTTTAAAGACTTAAAGCCTCCTGGTGGTTTTTGACAGGGCAAACTAATCTCCAGTCTTTGGGCTATGTGCCCAAAGCATCCCTACACAGAAGGTCATGAAGGAGCCATGCTTTCACTTGGAGTGAAAGAGTTGATAGGAAACACATTGCTAGGCACAGGTTGTGCTGCATTAGTAGCTTCTTTCAGTTTGGCATCCTCTGCTCTGGGACATTCATTCATATATCTACTCTTGCATGCTCTGAATCTTAACCTCCATTCTTCCATAGCAGTAAAGATTAGCAAGAGATGTTCAAACACAGACGAGGATCTCCAGCCTGATGGAGCTGAGGTTTTCTCCCTTGAAAATTACATCGAGTAGGTGTTGCAACAGATGATGCACTGGATCATCTGATGCTTCTAACACCTGCAAGCCTATGAGGTCAAAGGAAATTAAAATTGCACTGGCATTTCTTAGTGTCTGTATTTCTCTTGGTGTTTACTTTTACATATTAGAAATCTTACTACCATTTTTGGATTGACAAACACTTATCATTCCTCAGGTTATATTTCAGCACATTTGAAGATGGCAGAGAAGTAAATTTACCAAGACTCACTGAGTTGAATGAGAAAGCTGCTTGGTAATTTCATGGTTGGTGGGGAGGGAGGGTAAAGCATCTGACTGAACAAAATATAGTGGTAGCAATACAGTATTCATTGCATCCTTCACATCTGCATCTGCTTCCCAGATTATTTTTAAGGTTACCTTTTTACCAGTGTCACGGAGAAGAAACACACAGTTTATCCATCTTCAATTACAGATTCACTAAACTACAATTTGTTTGCATTTCAGCTGGGTGGCTTTGTGATGTGTTTTGATTTTGTTCCCCCTCTCCACGCCCAACCTCCCCCTTTTTTTGCCTTACAAATTAGTAAGCTATCTGCCAGCTATGAAAATTGCTTCTGGAATTCACCAGCTGCAGGTTTTAGTTTAAAATCATCAGCATGCACAGGGCTCAGTAGCAGAAGGCAAGTCTGTCAGTCAAGGGATAGCGAGGTTTTGCCTGTGCAATGCAAAGGGGCCTTCAGGAAGAGTTGCTAAGGGCACCAAATCAACAAGAACTGCTCAGCTGGCATCCAGAAGAAAAGCAACAGCGTTTCTACCCCCTTGCTCTGTAAAAATCTGCTCCTGAGAAAAGGTTAGTGGGACAGAACCTAATAAGTGTTAAGTAGTAATTACACAGTATAGGCAAGCATTGAAAAGTAGAAAATGAGGTCAGTGTTTTTGGAGGAGGAATCTAAGTTTTGGTGCTTTTTTTTTCTTTAAAGATAAAACAATTAGAAGGTTAACACTGAATTAAAGCTAGGATTTCATATCATATGGTGAGAGCTTCAGTTTTCTTACAGCAAAAGCAGGGGTGTATTTAAAAAATATCATTTTTTCATTAACAGTATATAGCAAGTTGAGATATTTTCAATCCAACATCTATTTCTTTCTGGACCTAATTTAGTAAAAGCTTATCAACACTGCTATACAAGAGCACACTGTCTGTGAAAAATGGGGGTTGAGCAGGTTCATGTCTTTTGAACAAAACTCCTGCACCCCACCTATTGAAGACTGGGGTCTTGGGTTGGTTTTCTTTTTAAAAAACAGTTCATCTTTTTTTTTTTTAATAAAAAAAACTTCGCTGCTGTCAAGTAAGGAGGGCTTTTAAACCATGTAAAACAATAGCGATGTGGTGTTCAAAATAAGCAGCTATGAGATAAAATTATTTGCTATGAAAGAGATGCAAGGGTATCCCTACAAAAAATCAGGAAAAAAAACCCCAACACAACAATGACGACAAACAACAACAAACAACGACAACAAAAAGGTAGATCATTATTTTTAAGCCACAGGTGAGGTGAGGGAGGATCCGTGCACATAGCAGCAAGATGGGCCCCAGCCCCCTGTGCTCTCCCAGAGGTGTGGGAGGTTCGAAAGAGGTGGGTCTGTGATAACAGCCTTGCAGCCATCCCTCTAGAGCACCTCCTGGGGCTGCAGGTCCAACACATGCCTCCCCGCAGCCTGTGCCACCACAGTGCTTACAGCTTCGAGCTGCCTTGCCTTCCCTTAAGCAGCAACTTTAGCAGCTACTTTCTGGCAGTAACCTGCTGTACAAACCTTGTATTCTCTATTGCAATGTATTGCGTGGCACAAAAGAGCTATTCCATACATCACTGGAGCATAGCCATGAGCCAGCTGTGCATTGTAACAGGAAGGTGATTTTGTTACTGCTTGGCTGGGGGAAGCTGGAGGGAGTATACAATCTCTTCCATTTCTTTAAGCAGCACACTATAATGAGACAAATTTTACTGAGAGTATATATATATATATACACATACACACTTAAAAAACCAGCACAATTTCCACAACCTTCTTAACTTGCTATTTCAAATTCTAATGTCTGAGATCAGCTCATGCATTTATACTGCTCCGCTGAAGTGCATTAATAATTGTAGAAAATAAAACTTTGTATATCAAGGAACAATAAGTGTGTAGGGTACAGCTGCTGTAGGGATAGTCCAGACTGTCTCAGGTACCAGTTATTGCTAGCTGGGCCTGGAATTCCAGGAGACAAAAAAAAATCATCTTAGTATCAGACCTCAAAGAGGAAAAATACTAAAATAGTATCGTGGCAGTTCCCAGAAAATACTCTACAGGCCTTGGTTGTGTAAAGAAGCCACAGCAGTAATGTGGTATGCTCAGCACCTCCGTGTCTTGATAACGGTGCTTCCTTCTGCTAGTAGTTCTAACACGTCTTGCTTCTTAAAAAGGGACTTCAAAGTGTGTACCAGCACGCTGAATCTGCTCTGGCAATAAAACACTTCTGTATCCAAAGCACTTAGTTGCCAAGAAAGATAAACTATAATCATATGGTCGTATGTAATGTGTCATTAATTCTATATTTTTAATACATACTCTTTGCTGCATCAACAGTTGAACAAAAGTCTCAACTTACATCAACACATAGCCTTCTATTGTTTATAACATATGGCAACAGATTTCTCATATTATACTGGGCAGCCAGCCCTTACTGGTTTGTCCAAATCTTGTCCCAAGACTGCCAGCCAGAGCTTTTCTGCACAGTCTCTGCATAGCTCTGCAACATCTGCTTGGGCTAGCTTCAATAGCAGCACAAGTTAGTCCTGTGCCATTTTATTAAATTCTTCAAGGCAAATGGTTAGCATTTCTTCTAGACCAGATGGAGCCTAACATGATATAATATCTCTCACATTTAAACCTCATCCATTTGATAGACTCCAGCGTAATGACCAACATGTGAGGCCCATTGTTGTTTTCTTCTGTCTCTGTTACTGCTTTGGTGTGGCACTCTAAACCAGCAGGACAGGGGGCTGGTTAATGCAACCCAAACTGTTCTTTGCTTCTCTGCACCAAGCTGCAGGAATCCTCCCGTGCTCCCACTTATTTTACCCAGGTCAGTGAATGACATCTTTGTAGTGTTCAGCAGGGCTCTTCAGGGGCAGGTAAGCTTACCTGAGCGAATATTGATGAAGAATCAGGGCCCCGCTTAGATTGCTTAAGATGACGTGGGTCAAAACTCTGCTCTGGCCTTCATCTTCAGTCCTGCAGCATCAGACTTGGTATCCAAGTCCTTTTGGATACTTAGTCTTCATGCTGTTAGAGGCTAATTCAGCCATGAAAGAACATTTTAGCTGGATCACACTTGTGTTTTGCCTTCGAAAGTCAGTGCAGTTGGTGGAAACCTGGCACAGGCTCTGGTTTCTAGCCACGTCCCTGTGCCCAGGTGGGCTGTCAGGCAAACAGAATTGTTCATCTTAGATTTTCACAGGCTGAAATGTTTCTTCCTGTTTATTATTAAACTCTCCCCGTAGCTACAAGTGTATAATGTATATGCAAATTCTTCTCTCGGGTATGTTGATTCTGAAAAGCCCACTGCCGTTTCCAGAGCAAGTGGTTCCCATGTGCAGTGGACTAGGTGAGAGCAGGATGTGCCCATTTCACTTCTGTTGATAGGCTGTCCTACACTCTGCCTGGTGGGTGCAGTGTGTGGGAGGGGAGGATGCTCCCAGCCTCGCCAAGCTACAATCTGGGAGGTTTTGGACTAGCTGCCACAACATCTGGCCAGCTGAGCCCACTGAACCAAGTCTGGACCTTGCATTCTGTACATTTCAGAGAAAGTGAGAGAGTTTTCTCAGACCAAAGGAGACATCAGAGCAGGCTTTTGCCCTGTGAAATAAAAAAAACACATTCAAGTGAGAGAGGCTGTCTACACCACTTCAGATTAACAGAAGTCATCTTCACCTTCATCTGATTCAAGCTAAAGCTTTGTAGGTGAAAGGCTTATCATTAAGATACCAGAAAATGTCATACAGCCACAACTATAGCAATGGCATTATTTTCTCTTTAATCTGGTATTTTGTATGGATTTCTGAATGTTACCCTCATACTCACATCTCAGGGCACATTTTCTGTGGACAGGCAGAAATGTGATACCTCTGTTGTCCAAAGTGGCCTCCTTTGTGCTAACTGGGAGGTTACTCAGCAGCTCACCTTTGCTAAATGAATACCCCTGTCCTGGTTTGAGTTAGAACAGAACTAATTCTTGTCCAGTGATTTTTACTTTACAGCTCAGTCTCTTTTACTTTACAGCTGCACTTTCTTAACAGCATCCAGTTCCTGTCTGCCACTAAGGCTAGTCTGGGACTTCCCCAGTGCCCTCCCACAGCATCAGTGGTGACAGTGACAGAATTGCCATCAAAGGGGGTGGAGTTTGATACCCGTTTTCTATATATTTGTATATATTTGATTTTATTATTGTTATTTTCATTAAAGCTGTTCTAACTTTCTTTTCTAATCAAGAAGTCTCCCTTATTCCCCTTCCCCTTTAGGGAGGGAGAGGGGTGAACAGAGAACATCTGTTATAGGTCTAGCGGACTGCCCTGACCCTAAACCTTCACAACCACAAAGCTCTTACAATACCATTCCATTCCAGAAATGTCAGCTGCAATTTCCCATAGAGTCAATGATTCTAAATGACATTACACTTTCTGCCTGGTAAATTATTGATATTTGTCTGATAAAGCAAATGGAGCAGGAAGATCTCTGTTGCATGACTCTTGAGGCTGCTTTTTACTGTCTCAGGTTCTGGCAGTGTTAAACCTATTTTTAAAATATATATTCATTACAAGCTCAAGCAAGTCATACATTCCACACATGAAAAAAAAAAAATTAATTATGCTCGCAGAATGAAGCAATTCAGAAGGCCAATTTCCCGTTGTGAGTCTTATGATTGTGAAAAGCCAGTAGACCACAACAATTTAAACCGATTTAATTTTTCCTAACATTTAGCTGGGCTTTGTTTGCATTATACACAAATATAATACATGCCGGAAGAATCAGCTTGCAGCTAATCTGCGTTCTGAAGTGTGTAATATATTGTATCCCTAATCAAGTAACAATAATGAAATTATTCCCTTAGTTTCTTAGCACTTTTGCTGTAAAACTGTGATGCTGATTTGCCGTTGCAACGTAAGGAGGCATGAACAAGGGTTAGTTGATATCTCTCTGTAGATCTTCCTGTTGCTATATCTACAACAGAAGTATTAAACACTTCGAGTGCCACAGAACACACGGTTTAACCACCCCTTCACTTACTTTCTGTCTTTAGGATGTATTGTAGAAGTTAAACTTAACACGAAAATCACTGGTGGTATAATGTCAGCCGTTAAATCGAGAATTAATTGTACATTAAAAATTAGCATAAAATCACACAGTAGTGTAAAATGAGTTGGTGCAAGATTAATATGCCAGACTGGGCATTCCAAAATAAATGCTGGCTTGTCTGGAACCCAGTTCTGTTGGTCTTAAATCTTGCAGCACTTTTCTTTCTTTCACAGATTTACTAGAAATAACCATGTTGCTCAGACTGAGTACAGAACTATTATGTGCCACTACAGCGCTTCCCCAAATGTCACCATCCCTTGCTGTGTCTCAGACCAAGACTTTTTCCCACACTTCTGCAACTTCTGCACATGATTGCTATGCCTCTGCTTTAGTACTCCAGCACCACAGATACATTCGCTTCTTTATCTAACAGGAAGTATTCTGGGATATGTATGTGGCAGTCAGAAAACTCAAACAACGGTGGCTATGAAAAGCCTTTTTGGTTTCCATTCTCAATTCCAAACACCTCATTTAAAACAATTCTGAAACTGCGTGTAATGGAATTTTCAAGTGGAATTTATGTATTAGCTTAAAGTGCTGAATTCTACAATTCTTTTCCTACTTCTACCTCATTTTCATTCATCTTCAGTCTCCATTAACACAAATCGATGTTATTGGGACGGGGAAAGCACATTAAGAGCTACCCTCACAAAATAAGAGAAAATGCTATACCACTTCAATTCTCATTTACATCCCTGAAAATGTAGTAATCAGAGTAAGTGCTGTGATGACAGCTTAGGAAAGCCATCCGATTTAATAACAGTATAATCTGAAGATTTTTATTTGTTTACATGAAGGCTATGCTTTGTCCTCTATTTACATGTTATGCATTACTAAATGGGCTATGCCTGATGCAATAAATAATCCACACAGATTACATTATCAATGAAAATCAGTACAATTTGCTTACGGGGTTGTTTTTTATGTGGGGTCAGGTTCTCAGCAATATCATAAAAAGCATGTTCATACGTGATCTTCTGAATAACATCAGTTTCAAAATCCACCTTACATACATCTCCGTGCTAATAACACCTAAGGGCATGAGCAGTCATGAAAAAGGGGCAGTCATGTTAAAATTATCTCTGAAATTTGGACAGATGTTTCAATAAAACTGTTTTCTGCCATTTCCTGATCTCTAGATAGAAGTGGTGGAAACACTAGAAGCGAGGCATTGTGCTCTATTACCTGTTTCTGTACTGAGCTAATTTGAGTTTATAAGTAGGGGAGTTTTGTTCACTTTTTAAAGCCGAGGTATTTCTTCTGTTACTTCACAGAATCCATCCTTCTGCAGGGTTACAGTGTAGTCTGTCCTGAAATGGCTAACATTATATAAATACAAAGAGCCTGAGTCCCATCTATTCTCCTTTGTATTTTTTTTTTCAGGCAGATTAAAAAAACCCAAACTTAAAATAGTTAAGCCACTGATATCTTTATACCTTTGCCAAAAGTACCAAACTGTCCTTTTCCCTGTATAGATATGAATAGATGTGGTCTTGCTGCTGGTGATATTTGCTCTGTGGGAAAGAAGCTGAAATAATGTTCTAAACGCAGAGTACAGATGACTTGGGCCTTTTGAAAATAACTCTCTGTATTGATTCACTTCAGGAATAAAGCCTGTAGGACTGATTGAAAATCAGCCCCAAGCACAGAGGAACCACTGCAAATTTTTTGCATAAGTGGCTTGAAGGCCCTAAGAAATGTCAGCTGCAGATGGCAGGCAGGGAGAATATCACACAGCCTTGTATCCACCCCCCACTCCCAGACTTTTGTTATTCCAGCTCCTGAAGACATTTGATTTAGTTTAAAAATCACCCTTTTCCTCTCGTAGGTGAAGTTTTTGAATGCAAGGATGAAATCTTCGTTTAATAAAATGGTCATTTAAGTGAGATAAAAGGAGAATGGTAACAGGCATTTTAAGAAACCTACCAGTGTTAGGGGTTAGGTCTTTGCACGGCTTAAACGCAGCCAGCAAATGACATACTTTGGTTCCTTGAACATAACTCTTCTGGAGAAAAGGGTGGAATGTTTTGAAAAGACTTAGTGTGAACCTAATTGGCTGGCTCTCCACTTTGGAGAGAGCACGTTGTCTCCAGAGCTTTTTGTAGAAACATAAATTCATCTTAGTTAATATTTAGTACGAAATGGTCTCTTGTTAACTTTCCACAGCTAACCACTTGCTGGCCTCTTTGCTTTTCACAGTACAGGCAGACTGAAAATCTATCCATAGCATTTCCCAGCGTGAGCATGTACACCCAGGGGACCCTCACATTACTGCCCAGCTGGGAGTCATGTTGAAAGACTGCCAAATGCCAAAGGCCACATAAAGATACAGTAAAATAACTATTACTTTAAAAAAAGGGTCTGATCCAGCTAAAATACTTTTCAGCAATCCAAATTGTCTGCTGGAGGGAAAGTAAGAAACAGGATCCATCATGCCACTTATGCTTAGCAGGGGATGAAGGCAAGAGGACACACAGTGTAATTCTTGTGTGGCTGGATTCAGAAAGATAAGGTTTCCTCCTTCTCCGAATCAGGTTTGATCAAGGAGATTTTAATATTCTTCATGATCAAATTCAGTTTGGGATCTTACATAAAAGGCTGAGAACATTGCCAGCGCATCGCTGGTGTGGATAACTGGTGGAAAATACCCTACCTGCTCATACCAGTGTCTTCCCGTGGGAGGAAACGGAAAGTCAAGCATCGGCTTATCTGAAATAGAGACAACTACCTGTTTGTTCTAGCAATGTTGTGTGGCCAGTGCTGTGTCATCTGGATACCATAAAACCAGCAGACATTAAATTCACTAGGTCTCTTTCAGATTTTGGCAGGGTAGATGTTAGTGTTACAGGCACAGCAGGCAGTATTAGAACCCCATACAAGTTTACAGAGGAGCCCAGATTAAAAAGAATTTTTCAGATTTTTCTCCTCTTTGTTTCTAGTTCCTGTTGACCACAGGGTAACAGAACAGTGGTTCTATTCTATTCTATTCTATTCTATTCTATTCTATTCAATAGAATAGTAGTGCCTGATAATGAAAATATATTTTTTTACATCCTAAAAACAATCCAGTAGCTCAGCTGAGTTCCTGAACTGACATGATAAAATTCACATCAAATTCAACATCACTCAGCAGCCCAAGTACAGGTAAGAAAGGAGTGTCCAAGGGGTTTAAGCATCCTTTTGCAAAGACACTACTACTAACACAATCTACACTGTCAAATAATAGTTTTGGTAGTCACTTGGAATATATGTTTACATTATTATTAATAAGTTATAGTCATTATGCAAGCATGGAAATTAGAGCTTTTCCTCTAAGAGTCAGTTGAGCTTCTTCAGAGTGAACTGTGTACACAAGAAACTGTTACAAAGCAAAACACTCAGGCTGATTGAGCTTCTGTAGCAAATAAAAACGTGATTTAATAAAATGGTTTCAGTGGAGCAAAGCCTCATCCTTGAATGGGCAGCAAAATCTGGCAATTCTTCCAGGATCATTAGCAGGGCTTGTGAGAAGTACTACTGAACAGGAGAAAAATAAATGAAGGAGATTGAAGGCTGCCTGTTGAAGAATGCACACTTTTTTGGATGCCTACGGTGGCAGGCTTTTCTGATTGCCTATCTCCTTACTCTGATGGAATTCCTGCAGACTGATGAAGATCAAGGAGGAGGTTAAAAACCAACAAAAAAACCCCAAACCCTAAACCACCACCAGAAAAACTCTGAACACACTATGTGTCTCAACCAGCATTTGCAATTCTGCTGTCCCTAGGGAGGATATGGAAACCATCAAATTCCCCCATGCTAATGACTACAGTCAGAGGCTGATTTGGGGAGACAAACAAGGTGTCTGAACAGTCTGACACTGTTGGGGTACAGAAAGAAGTGCTATTAATTTGCCAGAACATGAAGCCTATAGTTTCATCAGCAAAAAAACAATAGAGCAAATGGAAACCTAACTGGTATTGGTAATGGAAGTTTAACAGTAGTGTATATCCAAACCCAATAAAACCTGCCATTAATATTCAGGGCAGACTTTAAAACAGCCAGGAAAACTGGTGAATATCTCTGGGAAGAGAAGCAAGACTTTAGGAAATGGAAATTCCAAATTCAAAGTGGATTAAAAGAGATGTCTAAAGTTTAAGAGGAGAGTGACCTGAGAGCTTATCGTCAGATTAAAACTCAGTTGTTTGGAGGATGAGAGCAAAGCAAGGCAGCCCCTCACAAACTATATTCTATTAATGTTACAGAACACAGCCAAAACCTGCCAATTCAGGGAACTAAAGCAAAGACAGTGGATTTCTTATAGCATTCACTTTTGTCTTTAAGTAAGAGATACATTGTACTAGGAAGGCAGTATTTGCAGTAAAATACTGCACTGAATTGTTTCATCGTCAGTTTTTTGTGGTCTGTAGCTCTGAGTGCCCACTGCTACATTCAAAATCTCCACCCACAAAAGCAGTGCTTGCACGTTTCTGAAAGGGCACATCTCCTGTTCTTCAAGAGGAAAAATAGCTTTGGACAAAACCATGAACAGTCTCACAATGGCACTGTTTGTTTCACCCCACAACAGCCGTGAAGGTCTGAGCAGCAAGGCTCCTGCTTGCCCCTAGCTGATGGATGGCCAGCAGCTGAGAGCAGAGGGTCTCTCTTGGAAGAGAGATGGGACTGAGAAGTGCTCTGGTGGGGTTAATCATCAGGAGGGTGCTGCCAGATTATAACTCTCAGAAGGAGTCAAAAGGAGGATTGCAAGAATGGAATGTGAATATCCCATTTTCTGCCTGTTATGCGAAACAGGAGAGCCTTCCTTTTTGCTGTGGTAGCTGTGGCATGCAGGAGATATTCTAGCCACTAGGAATTGCCTTAGAGGAACAACAGCTCAAGAGCAGAAACAATGGCAAGTGCTAATTGCTCTGCTGCTTCTGGAGGGGTTGCAGGAAAAGACCCATTCTATGGCATAACAGCATTAGACTTTGTTCTAAAGACAAGAGACTTTTTAGATGGCATGATCCTACTTCCTTTTGAGAGAGGGAGGTTTAGGGGGAGGAAATGAAAGAACTACTCAAGGAGAGTCATTAAAGCTCTAAATGACAAAGCCACTACCCACCTAATGTAGCTGATGGCCTGACTCATAACAAGGGTGATAAAATGATGTCAGGCAGAGGCCATACAGAAACTGTTCGTTGAATGAGAGAACAGATTAACTTTTGACACTGTCCTGAATGACATCCTTGTCTCTGAATGGGAGAGACATGGATTTCATGGATGGACTGCTTGGTGGATGAGAAATTGGCTGGATGGTCGCAGTCAAAGAGTTGTGATCAGTGGCTCAATGTCCTAATGGAGACCACTGATGACTGGCATTCCTCAGGGACTGGAACTGGGACCAGCTCTGTTTAACATCTTTGTGACGTGGACAGTGGGATCGAGTGCACCCTCAGCAAGTTTATTAATGACACAAAGGTGAGCAGTGCGGTTGACATGCTGTAGGGAAGGGATGCCTCTGGAGAGGGTCCTGGGCAGGCTTGAGAGAAGCTCAACATGACCCAGCAATGTGTGTTTGCAGCCCAGGAAGCCAATTGCATCCTGGGCTGCATCAGGAGAAGTGTAGCCAGCAGGTCAAGAGAGCTGATTCTGCCCCTTTCCTCCACTCTTATGAGACCCCCACCTGCAGTACTGTGTTCATCTCTGGGACCCTCAACATAAGAAAGACATGGGCCATCTCAAGCAGGTCCAGAGGAAGGCCACAAAGATGATCAGGTGACTGGAGATCCTTCCCCATGAGGACAGCCTGAGAGAATTGAGGTTTTTCAGCCTGGAAGACTCCAGGGAGACCTTATAGCAGCCTTCCAGTACTCAAAGGGGACCTACAGGTGAAGAACAACTCTTATCAGGGAGTGTAGTGATAGGATGAGGGGTAATGGTCTAAAAATGAGGGTAGATTTAGATTACATGTTATGAAGAAATTCTTTACTGTGAGGGTGGTGAGACACTGGAACAGGTTGCCCAGAGAAGTTGTGGAAGTCCCCTCCCTGGAATTGTTCAAGGCCAGGTTGGATGGGGCTTTGAGCAACCTGATCTAGCGGGAGATGTCCATGCCCATGGCAGGGGGGTTGGAAGCAGATGATTTTTAAGGTCCCTTCCAACCCAAACCATTCCATGATTAAATAGTACAATTACAACACTAAGAAGTACTAACTTAAAAAGAAGGCAGTGCTCTGCTTTTCCTCCTCTTCTAACCGAGCACCTGCATATATAGAAATTTTTTATTTAAAGCACCTTCACTATCATCAGAACCTTGAACACAGGCCACTGATGAAGATAATGTATTGCAGATTTGGTCTTCTCTGGCAGTCCTCTGTCAGGGAAGATTCCCTTCCCTATCCATTTCTCATGAACAGTAATTTTACCTAAAACTCAAAACACACAGAGGTTTATTAAAATGTTTCTGTCTGAGCAGTGCATCAAAAAGCTGTAAAATGTAAGGCTGACAAAGAGAGAAGATCCATACATGAGCCAGTGACAGTAATTGTCAGGTTTAACAAGGATGAAAAGTTATATATTATGTTTCCCATCTCTATTTTCCACAGAAACTATTAATCTATATGGTGTTTGTTGTATCATTCAGAAGAAATAGGTTTGTTTTTAATACTCATTGGTCATGACATTTATTTATTTTCACCATAAGTTCTTAAGAGAGTTCTCACAAACATTTCTATCCCTGACAAGCTACAGCAATATAAATTACATGCCTCTGATGTATGGCCTTCTGTGATTATAACAAGGATGAGCTGTTCTTGTATAATTTCATTTTTGCATTGCAGATTTTGTCACAAGTATGATGTACCCGTATTTGGATACATGGTTTAGTTTAGGAAAGACAACAGTAAACATCAGTGCTTTTGCTGTCTGATTTTGTTTTCTCTCAGAATTACCATCTTCCCGAGGTTTACCCATAGGAAAGTAGACTAAATGTAGTAATATTTTGAAAAATATGTTACATGGACTGGCTTGCTTGTGATGTATCAAACAGGAAAATAATGAAGCTACCTTCCTAAACCAAAACTGTGTCAATGTATTTCAATGTAAAAAAAAACAAACCCAACCCTGTTCATTGCACTGATATTTCAAGGTAAAACTGCTTCAAAGCAAATAACCTGTGATATTTAAATGGTAATTTTTCAGTAACTTGTAGCAGCAGCCAGAGGGGCTGCTGTTCTTCAAGGTTGCAAATCTTGAATGTCTGCCTTACGGTGCCAAGTCGATGACATAGGGACAGATGCTTTTGTAACCAGGAAAGACTTGGGATTTTAAATATTTATTCAGTTTGGGGATTTTTTTTCTTCTTAGGAACAACTGGCCATCTGAGAAGCAGACTTCTGTGAGGAGTTTAATCACAGCACGTGAAAAAGGAGGCATATGCAACACCAGGTGAGCTGGCCAGTCTCTTAGTCAGCTGTTTCATCTGTTACTCTTCTGCCTGACTCCACGTACTTACTGTACCTGCCATTCCTTGGTCTTCACTAGCTTCATTTGCAGTTTTTAACAAGAAAAACACTAACCTCAATGAAAATCTCGGTTTTTAAGCCAGGTCTTAATTTGTTCATCTGGTTTTTCTCCCTGTGCCTATGTTACAAATCAAAAAAACCCATTCTTAAATTATCAGTAACATTTACGATTATCTGATACACGCATTTCTTTTAAGTGCATTGACTTTCATATATAAGGCAGCACAGGCCTGTGCTGAACGAGTTTGACAAGCCCCTGTAATATCAATTTCCTCATGCACATTTTGAACACTCAGTGTCGGTGCACCTATCTGTAAGTCAAAAACTGGTTAAAGGCTAGAGTTTCATCCTGGATCAGTGTTTGACAAGTCTAGTCTTAATTACGATCCTGACATCCTTGGACACCCAAAAAAAGAAATGTGTGGTTGGTAAAACAAGAAATGGGGAGCATACAAAACCACACAATCTACAGATATTTACATCATGACTTTGATAAAAGTAGATCCACCATAAAGTAAACACTGCTAAGCTAGCTGGGGAAAAAATAAGTATTTATTAACATTACTATAGTTAGTATGTGACCATAATGTAAAATTGCCGGAAGAATTCACTTCTGACACTCAAAAAGAACTTCTCATCCTATGCTTTCTTTACCTCCAGTAGCTTGAATGCTTTGTACTTAGGCCAAGATCAGTCTGAGCAAACAAAATCAACTCTTCCTGAAAAAGGTTCACGCCAGGTTTTACATTAAACGCAATAAAATAATAATAACACAAATTTATCTCAGTTTTTAGATATATATTACAAACAGTATTTGGTGTTTTGTCTCTTAGATGTATGTTTTTCAAGTATGTGAAGCTATTAAATATACTCCTAATAATTTAGAATATTTTTGTACTTTAAACCTATAAAATAATTCCAAATTATATCAATTTCTGTATCAATGTTACACATCTTTTTGACCTTCAGGATCAAAATATATGGGGATTGTATTACAGGCTTAATTTACCACTGTATAAACAGTTTTGTATATTTAAGTCAGTAAATTTTTTTTTTCTCTTTAATTCACTAAGTTATACCAGCATTAAATTGATATAATGTAGCAGTGGATGTGGCTCAGACATTATCCACAGTCTAGCGTGACTTTTTGCCAGGTAAAGATAAGGGAATTGAAACATTTCTATTCAGAAGAAAACAACTCTCATAAAATGAAATTCAGCAACTTTACTTTCATAGGAAAGCATTTGTACCTTTCAAAAATGTCAAAAAGTAAATTACACTTAATTAATCAAACTCTGAGTGATTCCCAATTAGTTTCCTACAGTTCTTCTATGACAGCTCTTTCCATTATTGCAGTGTGAAAACAATAACCAAAAGACAACAACAATACATAATAACAGGAGAAATTCTAATGCTATAACTTTGAGGCCAGTCCCATCCTGGGCTGCATCAAAGGAAGTATGGTCAGCAGATGGAGAGACGTGATTCTGCCCCTCTCTGGTGAGACCTCACCTAGGGTACCGCATCCAGCTCTGGAGCCCTCAACACGAGAAGGACATGGACCCGTGGGAGCAGGACCAGAGGAAGGCTACGAAGATGCTCAGAGGGCTGGAGCACCTCTCCTACGAGGACAGGCTGAGGGAATTGGGGCTGTTCAGCCTGGAGAAGAGAAGGCTCCGGGGAGACCTTATTGTGGCCTTCCAGTATCTGAAGGGGGCTACAAGAAAGCTGGGGAGGGGCTGTTTACAAGGGCGAGGGGCAATGGTTTTACACTAGAGAAGGGTAGATTGAGATTGGACATTAGGAAGAAATTCTTTCCATGAGGATGGTGGAACACTGGAACAGGCTGCCTGGGGAGGTGGTGGAGGCCCCATCCCTGGAGACATTCAAGGCTGGGCTTGATGAGGCTCTGAGTAGTTGAGGATGTCCCTGCTCACTGCACGGGGGTTGGACTAGATGACCTTTAGAGGTCCCTTCCAACCCAAGGCATCCTATGAACTTCCTAAAACACTCTCTCTTCCTCAAACTCTGAATGCTTACTTATGTAAAGGTCTAAAATTCAGTTTGTGTACACAACCCAAGTCCTGTCCATTCACAATGCCTCTGGCAGCTTTTACCAGAGAAGGGACTGTCACAGGTAGTGACACACAGCTCTCCCTTGCACCTGTGACGTATTTTGTGATGGGAAAGATAAAAAAGATTTGCATTTTAACTAAAATATTCATTTAAATGTGTTCTAATTTCCCCAAACAAAAATACCTCTAGAATGGAATTATTTTCTTGTTCACCCTGCTCTGAGTCACTCAGATGGTGGTTTTAAAGCAAGAGGAAATACAGAAATTGGCCTTCAATGTTTTCCTTTCTATCCTGCAGGAAATTAAGACTTTTCATCTGATATAAAACAAAACCAGTCAGGAAATAAAAATATAACTCACAAAAGTCGGTACTTCCACAAATAATAGATAAGCTATAAAAAAAACCCAGAGAGATTTGCAATATGGGGCCCATACTTTCTACTACATAAATGGAATTCTTAGTTATTCTTAGTAGAATGTCAGCTCTGTCTCTGTAGGAGAAACATTTCCAGAAAGTAGCACTACAATTTCTGTCTCTGTGACAAAAGTTACTGGTGTCTCCCATGCATGAAGATCACTGATGCGCTCATTTTCAGTTGCTCCTCCCAGACTTTGAGACTTCTCTGCAGGTATTTTTGCAAACGCTTCAGCAGATGATGAGCAGAAATCAGTTTATTTGTTTTAAATAGCATAGTGTGCTATTATAATTCCATGCATTTACTTTCTGTTTTTCTAAAAGCAAGGCCAAAGTAATTCTCAGCAGTTCTGACTTGCTTCTCTCTGCTTTTATTCTTCAAAAAAACCCCAAAACCCCTCAAAATTATTCTATCTTGAATATAGCCTATCTGCAGAGTATTTCTGCTTCTCAATGCTTAATCACTGCCTTCTTAACCTTTAGCTGATTTTAACAGAAGCATCCTTTGCACTATTGTTCTGGTCCCTGCGTTGGAACAGTTAATTACTATATGGACTGCATATGTGCTTGCAACCAGAATCTAATCTAAAAGTAGCATCTGGAAATTCAGCTTGCTTTCTTATTTTGTTCCCTTTACAGGAAATCTTTTATATCATGCCCATATGTGCAGGCAACTTTCAAACCCCTATGTCATTGACAGCTGCTTAGTCTAGGGAGGAGGCTGCTGAAAACACGTGCATCACGAGACATGCACAACTTCCTTAGTAACCACAGCTTCTTGCTTAACAGTGTCTCCTCATGGAGCAGAATAGAAAGACATTGAAAATGAATTGGGAGAAAATGGGCAAGAGAAGGCATATGGGGGAACCTCATGGTTACCAGAAAAAATACTTCACAAATGATGAAGAGCTGGTAAAATGTCTGGAAACTTGCTCAAGATTGCTAATAGCACAATAATAGTTATCTGCTGCTTTTCTCTGTGTTTGCTATCGTCTGTCTACTCAAGGATAAATATCAGAACCACAGTAATCAAAGTGGTCTAAAACTATCAGCAGTGGAATTTTCTAAAGTTATCAACTCACCCTAGGATGGGAGAACTTAGGTAGTTGTCCCCAAGAAAAAAAACAATCTATACAGTCACACTATGAACAGGCAGGCACAGAAGCAGCAGCAGCACCACATCCCTCTTAAAAGCTGAGAAGCACCTCATAAATTACGTGTCAGGACCCCCGTTCAGATGAGAAATAGAGTGGTTACAACAAGAGGCAGAAATGTGAGTTGAGCCTACAAAAATCATCTGAAATATTGAGTGAAAAAAAGAGTGATTTATAAAATATTAGCCTCTGACCATTGTAAGATCCACATTCCATAGAAGTACCATTCAGTCTCCAAGCTAGCAAAGATATGAAGGGATGATGGCTGGATTTTACTATAAAATTTGTTTGTGCTCCAGCGCAGTGGTCGTTGCAAGGCTGAGGTAGTTCTGTACATTAGCTTTTCCTGCTTGCAGATGTTAAAAGAAGAATACCTGGCAAACATAGGTTCAAACTAGTAATAAGAATGACAATCAGTCTCAAGGGAGAACTTCTGTCAAGAACGAAGATTTCTGCAAGATTTTGGTGAGCCACCTTTGCACTGGAGATGTTAGGAGCAAACTGTGATTGGACGGTAGTGAGATCAATCCCTTCAAGGACTGTGAGCTGGGAGGAAAGGTGTCAGTCTCTTTTCCCAAGCAAGATGACATAGAATGAGAGGAAATGGTTGCACCAGAAGAGTTTTAAATTGGATGTTAGGAAAAATTTCCACACTGAAAGGTTTGTAAAGCACTGGAACAGGCTGGCCAGGCAAGCGGATGAGCCAGCGGCCCTGGAGGCATTAAAGGACATGTAGATGTGGTGCTTAGGGCCATGGTTTAGTGGTAGATTTGACAATGTTAGGTTTACACTTGGACTTGATGACCTTAAGACTCTTTTCCAGCCTAAATGATTCCATACTTCTATGCTGGATGCTGCTGCACTCAGGTGAGTGAGTTGGAAGCTCCTCAGGCATGAGAGAGAATGAAGGGACCTGAACTTTCACTTTAGGGCTCCAAGTCTGACACTGAGATATTCTTTCATCTAACAGGTAAAATCACACCAACAACTTGGAGATGAAGTCAAGAAGTAGTAAGGGTTTATATTTAATTTTTAACAAATGAGTGCAACTAGCTTCTGATACATTTTTTACATGATGTAAATGTTTCATCCCTGGGAGATTATGCATAAGATTGGACTTCTTTCAAACCCACATATTCCTGGTAGTATTCTATGTGAACATCTTTATCCTGAGATAGCTTTGTGGTATTTGTGTTTGACACCTTAAACATATGACTATCCTTCTGTTTCACACTTGGTAATGCAGCTTGCCAAGGATGTTTAAAGCACGTCTCAGTGTTCACAACATCTGGTTACCCTAAGCAGTCACAGAGCTTCGCAGTGGGTAGAAAAAGCTCTGCTTTCCCCAAGGAGATCATGGAGCTGAAGGTGTCACAGTGCAGCCATCTGGGCCACCTGGAGTCCAGAAAAGTGGTACTTACCTGCAGCTCTCTTAAATTGGATTGCAAGTTAATATTGTCATGAGGCCTCTTTAAAAGCCTGATATTGCTGGTCCTTGCTCCCTCTCACTGTCCCCATCAAGTGCAAAGCCTCTTTCTTGAAGTATCTTTCTTCTGTGAAGCTGTTAAAAAGGAACTTTTGATTGATGTGCTCAGCCCTATTAATAAAAATCTAAATTGTTTTAAAAACATAATCCTGAGAACTCTTTTTAAGTGGGTCTAGTGGCTTGTTGCTTTTTAGCAAACACAGTGTAGAGCAAGGCTTTAGCCCTGTGTTCCACTATAGCTCTTTCTGGATGTTCCAAAGTCAGCAGCTGTGTGTGGTTTTCATGCTGAGCGTGTAAGATTTAACTGAGATTGCATACTTACATTTTGAATTCCTTTCATTGCAATGGTAGGCTCGAAAATGTAACGCAGTCCTGAACACTTAAGATTGAACATGGATTTGACTTAATTATCAAAGTTACTCTGAATCCCTATACGATGACAAAAGTCAGGATCATGGGGACAGGAAGTCCTAGACAACACCCTCAGTGTGTGTTTAGTAGGGATGGTTTCTTCATTCAGCTGAAGATCCTGTCAAGTTCTCCATCTGACTTAGAAGAGCAGCAGACCTGATGCAGCCATGTCTTGCTGTTGCAGTTTAATCAAGTAATGCAGGGCCAGATGGCTAGAAGTGGTCACTATTTTGTGTACTCAGCATTAAACAGAAACACTTAAAAGACTTTTCATCTATTCCAAACTAAAAATCTAACAGAACCAGAGCCAAACCTGCAGAATGCTGCAAGCACTGACCTTAATCTAGAAGAGGACTTTGGCTCGTAGCTAGCGTGATGCACATGACAGTGCCTAGTGACTGCTCACCCAAACCAAAGGATATGCTTTTAGGCAGAACAGGCAGAGAATTCTGTTGTGTTATTTCTGCTGTTAGTTATGGTTTTATTCTCTTTGCAAGGATGCATTAGGCAAAACTAAAAAAGCTGCTTTGATTTAAATAAAAAGAATAAAAACCAAAAAATTAATATTTGGCAACATTTGCCAAGTCTTGGTATTTGGAAGAACTAATGTTCATTATCTGAAAACCCTTAATACTTGTCTCTCCTATTATCCTGTCATGTATAAGTTACAGTATTCATAATGAAAGTGCTTTGATTCTAAAAGATGCATTTCCCTTGGAGATCTTAGATTATCTCTCAAAACAAAGTAAGCAGACCTTTTAAACTTTAACATCTGCATTAGGTAATAAAGATCATTAGAGTTTATAAGTAGAGGAAGTGTGTAACAATTTTGCAGTCTACTGCACAAACATTGCCTGTAAATGGTTTCAGCCAGGGCTGCAATTAATTTTCGTTTAACTGCAGAGAGGGAGGCAAAAGTTAAGAATCCATCACTGGATTGGAAGACACCTTTCCCTGCTTTTCCATGCTTTCTGCAACTTTGTGAAATCAAATTTGTCTTTTACACCACAAGTTTGCAGATGTCCATGAGATGTGCTTTACAGAGATATGATTTCTGAAAAAAGATTGGGTTTTTCTTCAGGGAAATGAAAAAAAAAAAACAATGTTAGGTTTTTTTTCTGAAAGAAAAACTAGAAAAAGATGTTGATTTTATTTGGTTCTCCTGAATGGGAATGGTTTGTTTGTAGGACCTAATCAAATGCATTTATTCAGCTGGTCCACTTGAACTTTGGTGATGCTTATTAGGCAAGGTTTCATATTCCCATTTTCCCATTCGACAGAAGCTTCCTTGCCAAACTCCCCACCTGTGAAGGAAAATTTCAATCCAGAAACATGTGTTTATGTCTTCAGTATGTTGCTGTCTAACCACTTTTTCTAATGAATTTTAAACTTTACCCTAAACTGAAAGGCAAACATGTTGAAAATGTAGAATTCCTAGTCAGATAAATTTTTTTTAATATATTTAATTAGATCTTATCTCCACTGACTTTATGCAGGACTGCTCCAGCTGTACTCCTTGTCAAAATCAAAATATTTAAGTGAGAGGTGACAGAAACCCAATTTTCATTAGTGTTTAATATTCTGTGTTTCAGTAGCATCTGGAGACACCAGTCTGTAGCATTGTTCTGGGGCTTAGATAAGTAGTTAAAACTAATCTTTGTCCCATGTAACTTGCAAGCCATAAAGAACCCTTGATTCAAGGCCTATCTCCTAACAGTGAGGTTTCCAGCATTGTGACCACAAATTCCTGGGCTTGGAGGAATTCTCATGAAAAATAACTGAGGGTAACTGAGGTAAATATTAGCAGCAGGCTATATGGAGACCTGAGCTTTCAGATATATCCAATAAAAGGGTAGGCTGTATCTTGTCATTCAGATCCAGCCCTTTATGGAAACTGGTTTTCATTTTCTCCACCTTTTTTTTTGTCCTTCTCTGTGTAGTTAGAAGGTCTCATTCAGCCTAAGGAAGTTGTAGCCTAATTTCTTGTTTTGAGGTAGCCAATGGGAGGTAAATACAAAAGCCAGGAACTTGAGATTAAAGGGGAGACTTCCATATACTCACTCCACACCCTTAAAAATCATCTCTTTTCTCTACTTTTTTTCCCATAGCGTCACGTGGAAGATTTAAGAAACAAAACCTTACACAGGCAAAAAGCATTATGTAATTAAGAAGCTAAATCTCTATGGAAATCTAACACTGAGTGAAATGAAACAAGGCTTTTGTAGCAGACTTCTGCATAACTAGAACCATCAAATCACTGAAGATTGCCAGTAAGCCAGAAAGATGCAGCAGGAGAGTTATAACTGCTGGGGGTGGGTAAGATCTGTCGAGTGGGAACAAGTGTAAGCAATACTTTTTAGTTTTGAATTTCATATATTTGCACGTTACACAAACGCGCACCCCAGAGACACTTCTTTTTCTTGGATTTTTTGGTAACCTTTTAAACTCTTGTGTTATTTTATGAGAGGCTGCATTAATTTCCGTGTGACATTTTTGGATGTTTTGAGTGTGGTGTCCAGCAGCATGTGCTTGGTAATGGAGCTTTCAGTGTGTTGTATGAAAGACATTACAGAGCTACTTTGTGCAGTTTCTCATTCTTAGCACTATTTAATTTTAGCATGCATGTTTATAAGGTATATTCAGAAGCTGATAACAAAACCTTGCTGTGAGCTCAAGCCAGTCTTCACAAAACCTACCGGACAAAGTGGAGGTAGGATTTGTGAACTGAATGGTCCCATGCCAGGTGATTGAATAGTTTCATTTCATTTTATTCTAGTTTTGATGCCTAGGAGCTTTGAGCACTAGAGGATTTGACAATGGTTGTATCATGACCTAGGCTGAAACAGGAGGCTGTATCCTTTGCTACTGGGAAAAGAACTGCATGATTTTGGCAATAGTAGACTGAGTTGTAGTATTCAAAAGGGATAATATCTGGAAGTAATTCCTTATCACAGAATGAGACTCCATCTTCCTCTGTAAAGGCACAGTGTGGTAGGCAGTAGGATAGGCAAGCTGTTTATTACTTACAGACACCTATACAGAAGCACATCAGGTACAATTTCAGAGTGAGGCAGTCAAAGTTTATAGTCCATTGTGCAAGCTGAATCCTTTCCTACTCATTTTGTCCAGTCCTCCACAGTAGTGCCAGTAGGCTATGGAATTCCTGGCTGCATTCATGTAAACTCAAATCCATCATCATCTTCCACTGTTATTACAGAAAACTGTCCAAGTTTTTTGTCATTTTTATCTGCTGATATCCAGCAAAGAGGTAATAACACAGTGTCTTGGCAGTCTGTAAAGTGATTAAACACGGAAAGAATTTCTTAGATCAAATAAAAGCAAGACACTTTGCTATAATCTTTCAGAAGGAAAACAGTTAGGAGACATAAAATACTGGAAACTATCCTTGAAAGTCACAGCATTATGCATGGAAACAATGCTTGAAATAATTTCAATCAGATCGAGAACTGCCGTGTAGAAGACATAGTACTCAAATACCAGGCCTCCGTACTGTGACAAACAGAGCATCCAAAGGGGCTTTTCAAGGGCCCCTTGGATAAGCAGAGTATCCAGGGGGGCTGGAATCTAAACCATTCCTCTACAAAAATAAGAACTTTGGGTAGGAATGAAACTATTGGATATCTCTGATGTACCAACCAAGTAGTAGGTGATGGCAAAATAGAAAGAAGAGGAAAAGGAAAAGGAAAAGGAAAAGGAAAAGGAAAAGGAAAAGATTAGGAACAATATGCTAGTCTGTGCTTATCAGAGAATAATGTCAGAAAGACTTTTAAAATAAATGTTAAAATAAGTGAATTTATTTCTGTCTTGTCCCTTTTTTAGAAAATTTCTAATTCTTTCAATTAATTGATTTGAATGACAGTTGTAGATGACTAATGAGCTACAGATGTCCAACTCTATAATCTGCAGTCAGGAAAACACAGCTTATTTATCAGTCCTTTACAAGGGGAAAAAAAAAAAAAAAACCCTGAAGACTTTTTATCTGTGCTTTTTATTTGTGTTTATTTCCTACTAACTTTGCAAAAATCTTTAGCTCCATCTTCAGAGCAATAATGTGTATGCACCTTCAAACCAGAGAGGTAGGAATCTGTTAAGCATATCACAAGGCACTGGAAATTAACACAGCAGAAATGCTTTGAAATACAGTTGAAAACAAGACAATTTCAACCAAGTGTGGAGCTGAAAGCTTCAAAGTACAACACTTCCCACAGACTGGTCCTGAGTCTGGCAGTTCCTTACGCAGCTGGTTTGAGGAGTTCTTGCATG
The DNA here is from genome assembly GCA_025345505.1 of Todiramphus chloris collaris. Classification (NCBI taxonomy): domain Eukaryota; kingdom Metazoa; phylum Chordata; class Aves; order Coraciiformes; family Alcedinidae; genus Todiramphus; species Todiramphus chloris. The sequence continues at coordinate 7,744,386 of JANVCC010000319.1, forward strand.
GCTCAAACATACATGTGTTAAATACTTCCCTGAACAAGGGTACGTTTCACCAACATGCAAATAAAAAAATCAATGAAAAACTCTCGTCTGGGTCTGGGTGAAAGGAGCAGGCAGTGCAGTGAAAACCAGTAAATAACTGGGTACTGAGCTGAGTGGCTTCAAGGTGCCGGTGAAAGTTGACACTCGGCTGTTGATAGCAGAGGCTCAATACTTGGGAGCCTACTGTGTTTGAAAATAGGAAAGCCATTATTTGGCAGAGTTAATGGGCCTGTTGTCAGCTGTATGACAGCTGGGTTATAGAGTAGTAAGGCTAAGGAAGTCAGAGGAGTACAGAATAAACTAATTCTCAGCTGAGAGTAGGGTTACTTTAAATGTCAGTACTTTAAAGGCATTTCATCACTTGGCTCTAAGTGCCGGGGCTGCTTTTGGCAATGGATTCTATTTTTACTCCATCCCACAAAGTGCAGGTTTTGTCTGAGATCACACAGGGCTATCACAGAATCATAGAATCCTAGAATCCAGCACTGAGGTGCTGGAGTGTGTCCAGAGAAGGGCAATGAGGCTGGTGAAGGGTCTAGAGCACAAGTTTTATGGGGAGTGGCTGAGGGAACTGGGGTTGTTTAGCCTGGAGAAAAGGAAGCTGAAGGGAGATCCTGTTGCTCTCTACAACTACCTGACGAGAGGTTGTAGTGAGGTGGGTGTCAGTCTCTTTTCCCAAGTAACAAGCAATAGGACAAGAGGAAATGGCCTCAAGTTGCACCAGGGGAGGTTTAGATTGGATATTAGGAAAAATTTCTTCACTGAAAGAGTTGAATCCCTGTACATCAAGATCGACCACTCTGCTGTGGGTCATGCCAGCTCCATAGCTGTGTTGTTGTAAACATTGCATCTCCCTGAATTGCCCGTGAACGTGAGCAAGTTTATTGGTTTTACTACTATTTCAATGATCAGTTTGTGGTGTTTCAGAACCTACTTCAAGCAAATAACTCTTGCAGCTCAGTAACCCATTTGGGACCTAGTTTTACTGAAACCACATGGCTGTTAAGAGCAGACTTAAATCCTTACAGACTTGATGTAATCATGCACATTCAGTTTAATATGCTTCAAGTCCAACTTCAATAAAATAGACTTTCTCTTCTCCAATTCAGCAAAGTATTGCATACTATAATTAGAAAGACACTGACGCCAAAGCCCAAGAACATTAATGTTTGCATTTTTTTAATAAAAGCTAATTAAAGCAAATTTAAGTTTTAATAATAGCTAGGAGAGTAGTACTTAAGACAATTCAAATTATCTGGACACATTATGTTCAAGACAAGTGTCCCAAAGCAACCCTAAATAATTGACAGTTGTCCTCCTTTCCGCAAAATGGAATTCTTAAAGACTTAGGAAGATACACGTTGCCCTGGAGTTCACTCATTACCTCTGCATCTCTCCCTCAAATTCAGGCTGTAAAAAGAATAGTTTTAAGGCCTATGAACTTGCTTTTTCTCCCATTGATTCAAAGAATGTTTGGACTGGCTCAATCAAACTTTAAAAGCTGTAAAAACCTTAACCAGCTTGCGAGCTACCTATTGAAATCTGCTCCTGACATGCCAGTTGCTGCTGATCTCTTTCTTCGTGGGTCACGAACAGCATGTTCAACTCTGCTGGTATTTTCTTCTTTACCTGTCAAATGCAAGTCTAACAATGGAAGTACAGATGAAGTGGTTGACCCTCGCTAATACAAAATAAATAGTTAAAATAGGAAGTGGGGGAGGAACGCATACAATATGTCAAAACAGCAGCAGCTCTGGGAGCTCAAATTCTACTCTCTGTAGATGCTGGATTGTGCCAAATGCTGTCTAAAAGTAGACAATGCCCCACCAAGAAAAAAGAAGACAGCAAGTGCATATGTGAGAGTTCTCCGCTGATTCCCAAAAAGACAAATATTTTCTGAAGAAATGCCAAGTAATTTCCTCCACCAGTAATTCAGGGAACTGATGGGTCGTATGCAGAGGCTTGGAGGTCGCTTTCCACAGGCATGAGGTACAAAGTCTTAATAGGAAATAGAGCTGCTCTCCCAGCCCTGCACTGACCTGTCACAAGCTCTCAGGAAGACACAAATTCATAGGACGCAAGAGGTGGTAATACTGGGGAGTTGTAAGATAGTCTCCAGAGACTGAAGTCAACCCATCAACACTGTCCTGGCCAGCACAGAGACCGTTTCCCAGGATCTGCCCGTTCTCATCTCCTGCTGAGACACTCTACAGACAGAGTGTGTGTGTAGTAATGCAGACTCTTCAAAAATCACCAGAAACTTGAAAGAAATCAGCTCGTGCCATGTGTAAAGTGTAGTAAAGGAAATAAAGGTGATTGGAACAATGGTCTGCTGGGGAAATTATACTTTGTGCTACTAGGTGTGATACTCTAATTTTAACTGGGTTTATTTTGTAGTCTTATGTAATGCTTGTTTTAATAAGTCTTTTAGGTATTGTTATTTTATATAGCTGTATGTAATAATTTTAACTTTTTGATGACTCGTAGCTTTTGAGTGGGAGGAACATTCAATAAATATTCTAGAGACAAATGAATGTAAAAAAATGGGGTTCAAACTGCTAAACAAAATAGTTGATGAACACTGATGAATACATCATGTAAATTCAGGTCCAACCAAAGTAATTGGACTAGTCCTTTCCATCTTTTCTCTTAAATAACAAATTAAAATTAGGGATCAGAAACTTCATGGTGTCATCACCTTTCCATAAACTGTGCAATGAGCTAGCCTGCAAACTCACTTCTATAAAGATGTTTTTATTTGGCTTCAAATTTCCACCACTGCAATAGCTTGCGTTCTCTAGCATAGCGTGCAAGGGAAGTCAGAAAAAGAGAAAGCAGTGCCTCGCTGTCTGACTGTATCTCATTGCATGTGAGCTGCTGGAAAGCTGCAGAGTCCCTTTCAATGCAGACAGTTGGAATTTGGAAAGTAGCTCCAACATTTCTGGGTCCACTGTCACAGACACTGAAGATACAGCTTGGCACAACGGCTTGATGAGACAGATTTTGGAGAGTGTAGGTCATTCTTGTTAACATTAGACTTTATCAAAATAGCAATATACAAATGCTAGAATCCTCCAACCACCTGATGATCCAGGAAACAAGTAAAATAATATCTAACCCTTCAGTGGGCTTGTTCTCTTTTGCACCACCACAAGTTAATTTTTACCTGCATATCAGGGAGCATTTGCTCTCTGTCAGTTTGAGTACTTTGAACAGGAGGTGCAAAGCTCTGTCCCCATCCATGGACAGAGGAAAGAGAAATCAAAAGCGGTGAACCAACCTGAGCAAAGCCACACTGGATTTTGCTGGAATAAACAGGAGAGGGGTTACCTATTTGGCAAGGCATGTTGCCTTTCATTAAAAATACTTTTAGGGAGTACTTCCCAGTTCAGTTGCTCAAGTTGACTGTGGAAAGGTCCTGCATTTAAATGGTGTGTCTGGCTCATAGTATGTTGTCTGTAAGCACAAAAGGCTGGAATTATTTACGATCAACGTATGAGAAGAAACTGAGTTTGCATGTGCAGTTTTAGAATCCATTTTCCTGAGTGGAGCTACAAGCATTCCGTGGACTAAATTATAAAAATTATAAATTAATAGAAGCTAGAAAATGTGTAGTTTTATCTGTGCTGCTTTTCTACATAATATCATAATGTGTATGTATAGAAGAGTTTGTTGCTTTTTTTCCCCCCTAGTAAGGACATAAAAATAGGAGCTTTTGCTAGAGTTATTAGTACCAGCTTGTGAAGCTGAGAAGCAGAACTTGCAGCAAGTGGGTAATTGCTCCTTACCCTGCTGAATTCATCTTTAGAGATTTCACAAAACTCAGCTTGCTTGCAAATGTGGATTTCCTTTTGTCGTTTAGCCTTGTTCTTGTATTGTACCATGCATCATCCCATTAGTCTACAGCTTAGTGCTCGTTGAATATCATCATTCTTTTTGTGCTTAATAATGTTTACTAAGGTTTTAACAGCATTCCTGCACGCGACAATAACTGTAGCTAACAGCCGAAAAACACAGCCATTTCAGTGCAAAACAATTAGCTTACACATCCTTGAGACATGGCTTGTGTTATAAAATGCAAGTTAATAAGGAAGAAACCATGCATGTTAATTGGAAATCAACAAAAATACACTACTGGCATGTATCCTGATGTAGCAAAATGCAGTACTTAAACGCTGCAATTAATAGGTTCATTTCATAGACAATATTTAAGTGCTTTATAGTCTTGCTTTAGATGTCTGCATAAGTCATTGTGATCATCGCATGTACTCCAGGGTACTCCTGCAGTACTCAAGAAACTGATAGAACATCATCTGCCCCTCTCTTCCCGCTGTACCGAAGCCACATAGAACATAGCTGTTCTCTGCATCCATGCAGGCAGCCTTCCAATGAGGCCAGCAGTATGTATTCAGTGCCAGACACCGGGCACAACTGGCATCACCAGGAGTCGCCCAGTACCGAGCTTTCTTTGAGGTCTAGTAGAAAACCTTTCCAGGAGAACCAAAACTCTCTTCTGCAGAAATACAGAACAAACCTGGGAGGCAAAACGCCATTGACGTGGCCAAATTCCTGCTCCGAACCCAACCCCAGAGGCTGGCAGAGTGACAAGCTGCTGCCACCTGCCGTTGGTTGGTTTTCAGCCACCAAAGTTCCAGCAAACCAGATTCACAGCAGCCGACAGAAACTGCAGAGCATTCCGTTCTTTGGGGAAAAAAGGGAAAAAACAACTTGCTATGTTTATCCCAAGAGTAGGCAGGCACTTCAGGCCCAAGGCACCAGTGCCAGTCCTATGGTTGCTAGCATGCAGCACCTTGGCTTCTTTACCCTGCAATTGCTGCTCTCTCAGTGACTTCAATGTGTGACCTTGAGAAAGCCAATTACCCTTTTTAATGCTATTTTCCAAGCAGTAAAAGAGAAATAAAACTTCCGGTGTTTTTCCCCAAGTTTCTAAATGTGCTGAGTATATTGATGTCGCTGTTTAGTAGTGGGGGTTTTTTTTGTTATTATCTTTACATCTTCATTCTTTCAGAAGGTATTTTGACAAAGCTCCCATTGTTCTAAGATTTTCAGGCTTTGTTAATAAGCACTCAGGAATATTCAAGCATAAGGCAGTAAGGCTACTCCAGTTGTACCGATAACAGGGTGAAAAGAGAACAGCCGGAATCATCTGGGGGAGGTTAGAGTAACGCAGTGCTTTTGTGAAGGTCTACATCCATGCCTTATATGTGTCTCTATGCAGTTGTCAACGGTGTCATAAAAGAAATAACAAGGTGCTCGTGGAGACCTGCTTTTTAAAGATGTCAGTAATCACTGAATTTCAAATCAAAGTCAGAGCTTAGGTTGGCACGTTCCACATTTACTAGGAGGTGCCGATTCAACTAGAGGCAGTACGGTGAGTGTCATACATACTCCCAAACAGCAAAGAGCTCTGAATACTTTTGCTACCTGCAGCTATCACGTACTTTTTAAGGACATCCTTTCCTGTCAGTGGCACTGTAATGCAGCCTGCCCTGATCTCACTGCCAAGCTGTGGCAGCGCAGCCCCTCACGCCAGGAAAACAGACAACGCGAGCAGGGCGAGCTGGAGCAGGGCGCTGCAGCAGTTAGGGTGACTCCTAGGCCATTAAGTGGCACTTCCCAGTGCTTAACAGGCATCTTGGGGTCTGGACCCCTTTTGTAACCAGCTCGGGGTCTGGGCACATCCGTGTTTTGTCTGGGCCCGTCCCCTCAACCAGTCAGAGTGCCCACAGCGCCAACGGGTACAAAGGGGGCCCGCCTGAGAGGCAGAGGAGCCAGTTCTCGGCAGAGCAGCGGGCCTGGCGGTCGCACCCTTGTCTCGCACCCGACATCCGAGGGTACTTCCAGGGACTGAGGGGGTCTCCGTGGGCCAAGGGGGCCTCGCCTCACTCCGGGTGCGTGGTGCCTGGGCACTCTGGGTGCGTGGTGCCTGGGCACTCTGGGGTGCGTGGTGTCCGGGCACTCTGGGTGCGTGGTGCCTGGGCACTCTGGGGTGCGTGGTGTCCGGGCACTCTGGGTGCGTGGTGCCTGGGCACTCTGGGTGCGTGGTGTCTCCTTGATGAGTGGCCGTGTGCCCAGTTTGGTTTCTCTTTCCTTAAGGTTTAGGAATACGTTGTGTACTCGTTAGCTCCCAGCAGACATCCGAACTGGGGTTTGGTCAGGAGGAGCGCTGGGTGACTCTGGTTGTGATCAACCCCCGTCTTGGATCGCGGGCGCTGTTCGGCGTGTGGGGCCCCCGTGGCACAAGCGTGGAATAGAGAACCACAGAAGGAACTGCTGGCCGGTGACTTCCTGTGATCCAGAGGAGTGTCCCTGAGAGGAGGGGGATTTGATGGCTCTGGCTGGTGCCAAAGTGAGCTGATTCCCAAGCTGGCAGCTCTCCCAGGGGCAACAGCACAGTCTTGCAGCTGTAGGTCTTGGGTGGCCCGGAGTTTGGCACCCAGCTTGAAAATTCAGATTTTTTATTTAGCTGTGCTTCTGAAGGCTGCCCATGCTTACTACAAAGCAAGCATTCTTTTGATCTGGAAGAGACCACATGAAGTATATTAGTTTTGTCTTCAAAATGACCTGAAAGCGATATGTTTTTCCACACATTTGTAATCGTTAGTTCAAAAACAAATATTTCTAAGGTCAGCACCACTGGAAGATGCTCAGGTGCGTGTGTGCTACACATAAAACAAGCTGAAGATATAAGGCATTTTCTGACTGCTTGTGTGTGTGTTTTCTGAACTCTTTTAGGCAAATGAGCAAGACTGGACAATTCGGTGTAAACTCAGTAGCATTTAAGGAAGCACACTGGGGACAAACTGCCCACTGGCAATGTGCAGTGTGCAGCTATTTCAGGGAGCTGAGTCCTTTCTAGTCTTTATGTCAAAAGACAGGGCCTATTCCTCTGTTGCTGCTTGAATTGCTTCACTTTCTCACATACAAAATTCTCCTTAAATGGTGGTATTTTGCTCACCTGTTTTTTGTTTGGCCATGATCAGAAGGAATGCATGGTGGTTGCTGTCTGTGATAAAAGCATCTTGGAGGGGCTCGATTTTTTCAGATCCAAATTAACTCCAGGGAATCCCAGGGAGTGTCATGGTGTAGCATCAAACACTGCTACTGTTCTCAGGTGAGTTATGCTCCACCTCTCAGTGTGACAAATTCTGCCATAACTGAATTCTTCTCATTTCCTATCTGTGGGGAATTTAAAAAGTAAGGATTTATTTTGACAGAAACACCATGCCTCTTCTTTCTACTGTAAAAGAAAGGTATTTCATCCCCTATGTACATAAAAGTGATACTACATATTTCCTTTCATCCAGGAAATTCTCCACTGGTCGAATCAATAGTACAAGTTTGAAAATTTATCTTTTTTCAAAGAGCAGCTGAGGGGTGAGTAAATTGTTGTTGTTCTTTTTAGTAAGGGTATTTGTTGACTATCACTGTTGGCCTGAGTGTAAAACAACTTTATCCAAGATCTCATGAATATGTAAATTTTTAAATTAGGACAAGGTGATTAATGTTGCTCAAATGTAGACCAGAGCATTTTGTTTTCAGCTTGGACCACAAGCACAAAAAGGAGAGAGACGCACAACTGCAGTTTGATGGCTATCTCACTGGAGTAGAGCATTGCCATTCTCTGCTATAAGCCACTTTTCTTACCTTGAATGAGTCACTTTAATCTTCAGTACCCGTGTTTCTCTCTCTGTAAGACAGAGACACATCTTCGTCACTCTGCAAGTAAATCTTTCTGAGCACTACATAAATACCCAAGGCTCACTGGTTAGTCTGTGAAACATCCTAAAGCCTGTTTTGTGATACTTTCACCTCAGATGAATATTAATAAATATCAGAAATTCTGAAAAAGTGTAATTCTTTTGAGATTTTCATGGAAACTGGTCATCACATGAGCAAATTATCTGTAGAGTAGCTCAACTAAGCCACTGAGACATCTCAAATTTCTCACTGGTAAATACTATTATGGTAAAGGTAAAATAGTTCATGCTCTCCACATGCAGGTTCAAAGAACATACTTGTCTGCTCCCTTTGAAGCTGGAGAGTGCACTTCCTGGGATACACATAGCAACAGCTGGAATATTGTGCTGGCCCTCATTCATTATTTTCTTCTCTTTTTTTCTTTCAACAATTCTTGCTGATAATGTTGTGGTATGGGTTTTTAAATTTCTGTTCACATTACAAAGTTACATAATGATCCTTACGATGAGAGGAGCAGCAGAACAGGATACCATGTTGACATGAGGCTAGCCTTTAACAGGAAAGGTGAAGGTCTCTGGACAGCTGAGATGGGAAAATTAATTGGAGAAAATGAGTTGTCAGCTCCTTTTCTTGGAGTCCTATCACAATGCCTTGTCACAGAATCTGTCACTGAGGCTGAACAGCACCTCTGGAGATTGTGTAGTCCAAACCCTCTGCTCAGGGTAGGGTCACGAGAGCAGGTTGCTCAGGGCCATGTCCAGTCAGGTTTTGAATGTCTTAGAGGATGGAGAACAGGTTGTTTCAGTGTTCAACCACCCACACAGTGCAGCAGTTAGGTTTTTGCCTTATGTTGAAGTGGAATTTTCATAATTTATTTTGTGCTTATTGTGCCTCTTGTCACTGGGCACCACTGAGAAGAGAATCGATCCCTCTTTTATCGCTCCCACCATCGGGTCGCAGCTCTCTCAGCCTCTCCTCATTGGACCCATGTTCAATGCCTCAATCATCTTTGTGGCTCTTTGCCAGCTTACTCCAGTACATCTGTATCTTCCTTGCACTGGAAATAGGCTCCAGATGTGTCTCAGCAGTGCTGAGTAGAAGGGGAGAATTACCTCCATTGACCTACTGGGCACACTTCTTTCTACAGGCCAGGATACCACTGAGCTTCTTTACCACAGGGGTGAATTGCTGGCTCATGTTCAACTTCTGTGTCCGCTGGGACACCCAGGTCCTCTTTTGTCGAGTGACTTTTCAGTCACTGGGCCCCAGGCTGTACTGTTGCATGAGGCTGTTCCTCCCGACTTGGCATTTTCTTTTGCTGAACTTCAGGAGGCTTCTGTCAGTCCATTTCTGCATCTGTGTCATCTGCCTGGCAACACTACTGTGCAGTGCATCAGCCACTGCTGCCAGTTTTGTCTTACCTACACTCCTGCCACAGGGGCACTCTGTCCTGTCGTTCAGGTAGTCAGTGATGCCGCTAAATCGTACCGGCCCCAGCAGCAGCCCCTGGTGCACACCATTAAGGACAAATCTCCAGCGGGAGGTCATGCCGCTGATCGCCATCCTCTCAGCCTGGCAGGTTAGGCAGCTCTCAGTCTGCCTTGTCCACTTACCTAGCCTGTTTGTCTCCCTTTGTCTGTGAAGAAGTTCTGAGAGACAGTGTCTTCCTAAAGCTGAGAAACACAGCATCCACTTGCTACTTTATGATCTCAATGTGTTACGTTTGAAATAGAAGAATGAATGTGATGCCGCGGGGGAAGAGATAATAAAATGTGTTAAACTGAGATGCATGCCCTTTCTGAGATTTGCTCACTCCGAGACAGACAGTGTTTTGGGATAGTCCAGCTAGGTTTACCGGCATGCAAAAAATGTTTCTGATTACAACAGATGAAAAATACTGCTTAGGCAGTTGAGAGTGAGAGCTGTCAAGGTCATGGTCCTGATTATGGAATGCTCTTCAACGGCTCTCTCCTGATGGGCTAAGTTGCTATAGTGATTATCCATCTGCTTTTACAGCAACTTCATAAACATCAAGTAAAGCTAATCCATTTGCCTGTAATATTCATTCTGAATATTAAACTGTTATATGAAAGAGGGTGATACTTGACACTTCTGGTTCATTAAAGATATCCCCTGACAGATGTGAAATGATATTACAGAGCATTTTTGGCTCTAGACAGAAGTCTTTCAACCTACTAAGTAAAGTAAGGAAATTACCCCTGTAAACAAGAGGAGGAACTTGTGCTGATAAATCTTACTCAGAATTTCTGAATGAAATCGTATGTCTGTAGTATATATACAGCCAAAGGAAACACCACAGTGCAGTGTTTATTCTTTGCATGGTATGGGAACTATCATAACACAGCACAATTTAAGGATCACATTTCTGTGTTAATTTAATTAAGGAGCTCTGCATATTAGGAACTGCCTTCTATGAAGCACATAGAGGGTGTAGTCCCATGGAAGAGCCTGTGATTCGGGCAGCAGCACGAGGGTCTCAGTGGACACGGATCCAGTTTTCCCTTGTTTTGTTTCTGTTCACTTTATTTGTAATGTAAAGCATGCACAAAAAAAATAATAACTTTCTCAAGTTCTCGCAGAGCACTTCAATCTGCAGATATCCATACATTTTGTAAGTAAATACCTCTCTGTTATTGCAAACATAGTAAGGTGGATCCTGGAATAACATATAATTATATATAGTATATATGTATGTCTGTGCAAGTAGTCATGTAGATAAAAGTATTTTGCTTTTGACTTTTCGAACACTGGCAGGTTGCTTTTAGTTCCTAATTATGCATTTTAACTTGAAATTACTCTGCATAGAACTTTGGAAAAAATAGCTGAGATTTTCAGATAACTCCTAGGAAAATAAGTCATGCTGCGATAGATCATTTCAGTCACAAAGAGACTTTCTGGTTTGCGTGTGTGACTTCTTGCACAGCAGGACGAAGTTCCAGAATTGGAGATCCTGAGCACCCCCGTGATGCGATGAATAAATAATAGTGCCTGATTCAAAACCAATTAAAAGCATCTCAGCTTTAAGTCATGCTTAAGCACAAACGATAACTTGGGAACAGATCATAGCATCTTGCAAGACATCCAGCTGTTAGATCTTGATAAATGTATTTCTTCCTAGGCAGGCATTTCATGGCTTATAGTTTCACTCCAAGCTCTTTAAGAAAGTTGACAAGGGACCTCTCAAAAAGTAAATAATGTCTCCCAGTCGCTAAAATGAAAGGAGGGGAAAAGAACCAGGAACGCTTTGTGGCAAGTGATCGAGCGTGCTGGTTTGCAGCCTACTCTGAGTGATGTAGAACTACTGAAAATGTTTAAAACTCTGCATCTTCCTGTGATGCAGGAAGGAATCCACAGTGGGACTGTGTAAAGTAGAATGATTTTAATATATTAGAACACTTAAAATACTTCAGAGATGGCAATCCTTTCTCACAGGTAAAGGCCTTTTAAAGATTTAAACCACCCAGGTAATTTGACTTTGTACATCACAGAGAGAAAACCCCATCTGAACCAGGACTGTGTGATACTGGGGTACATATACAGAAGAGCGGAGTTAAATTGTGGTTCCTTTTTGGAGAAATGTGTGTAACCTAAGGAAACTAACCACTCATATTCACTTTTTCTGTAATTGGTACTGAAAACAGAAGTAGAAAAGAGGGAGAAATATCTGACCTCATTTACTCAATCAATCCCTTATTATTTTTTTTTCTTTTAAAGAAAAAAGAAACAAAAAAAAAGAAGTAAGTCTGTACCCAGAGAGTGGGCTTATGAGAAATAGATGAAATGTTCTGAGTGAGTATGGCGCTTGCATGCTAGGGAGTAGGCAACTGCCATAATGGACAGCAGAATACTTGGACAAGGATCCTATCTACGAGATTGGGGATTTGCTTATGATAGGTGCTCCAAGTGCAGATGAAACCAGGAATGTGTGGCCATCTAACAAAGGCAGTCAAGTGTTCATGTTCTAACAGCAGCAGAATAAAGATGCTTAGAGGAGAAAGGAAGAGAATAACAGAGGACGGGCTCTTAGTAGCCCTCTAGCTTGTGTGACATTTGAAAAAGCATCTGGAGGCCCAGTGGAGACAATATTTAGAAATAAGTGCAAAGACTATAGCAAACCTGAGACCCAAGTATCAGCACTGAGTTTTGTGATGCCTAAGTTAGCATGCAGGGACGGACTCCGACAGCACAGCCAATATGGTTTAATCAGAAGTCACTTTATGAAGTGCACCAGGCTGTATTTCTACACTGCTCACGCACCCAGGGCACTTCTCATCAGCTCCACACTCAAACCCAGATCTGTCCACGTGCACTTCACTTTTCATTGGCTGGCGATTCTCTTGGGTTCTTCAGCACCCTGTTTTTCTCCTCTTATCCTCCTGTTTTGCCAAGTGCTTCTGCTTTTCTCATCCTTAGTCTTATCTCCTCAAGGTCGGGGCAGTGTTGGTTGTTTTTCAGCCTTGCAGGCCTTAGCATAACTGCTTCTAGCTGACAACTCTTTCTGTCCTACTCTTACCAATCCCTACACCTACATAAGCTTGCTTGGGAATGACAGCAGGCAGCTGCTGTGATGAGGTATATAATTGCCATATGATGAATGTTTTTATTCCCTAAGAGTTAGCCAGCTAGAAAGCACTGAAATCAGCACAGGAGTCAGTATTGGTAAAGGCAGTATTGTCACATAAGCGGAACACTAAACCAAAACAACAAGGTAACAGGCCAAAGATAGATGGATGAACTGCAGTTCAGCTGGGCAGGGACCTGAGTGTTTTCTTCAGGAAAAAAAATGAGTAAATGTAATAATTTGTGAAGTGAGGATCAATGGAGCGTCTAAGCACTGTTCAGGCAGGTTATGGGCAAACACAGTTATCGGGGTAGATAAAGGGTCAGGAGGCTTCCTTGTACCTGTTCAGTGTCAACTCTTTTCTTCAGAGATTCACCACCCTTCTAGAAACAGGTATTTACTTACCTGGCCTGTTATTCAGAAATGTCAAGCAGGGACTAAGAGACAGTGGCTTATCCTTCTCATCACTTAGGAAGAAAAACAAAAAATTAAGTTAACCTATCTCAGCTCAGAAAGTCTAACTAATTTTCTGGCCTTGGCTGTCTTCATATAGAGTGCAGAAGTCTCCTAAGACAAGTAGGATGTAAATGAAAATAGTCTGTTTGGCTTAGCACTGGAACAGTGAGTGCTGCAAAGGCAAAATTCCCCAGATCCAGATCAGAAAACATGGTTTGCTTTTGTCCCATCTATGTGAAGGAAGCAGGTTTTTATGCCTCAGTGCTTTGCTGTGGGTTGTGATGCTCCTGAGCTGTACCACGGGACACAGCTGTCACCAGTAAACAGCCTGAGCCAGGGTCTCACAACTGGCTGAGTACCATTAAACTCTTTCACAGTTTGCAAGCTCATCGTATTTCTTGTTCATGAAAATATCAGGTGTGTTTGCAGGTACCTGGGTTCCAAAGGCTGTTTGAATTTACAAACAGGTGCACTCCATGTTACAAATAAAGGATAGATGGTTGCAAATATGCTTTCAGTTACACAATCTCCTTCTAAAAAGTGAGCTATATTAGATAAACAAGGGGTGCTCTCCCAACCATGTTAAGATAGCTCATGGTTCAGACTTACCCTGAGATTTTTGTTCTCACCGAGGTGGCGAGGCAGTGTTGGTATCTCCCCCTTTGCATGAGTTTCAGTAGCTGTCATTTGTTTGGTTGGTTTTTTTTTTCTCTGAATTCCAATTTATAATTTCCCTGGGATAAGCAAGGAGGGGGACTATGGCACTCTGTGGAAGAACAACTTTGCAGAAGTTCTAGTGCTCTGAATTACAGAAGAATTTGCTACATTGCACTGATTATAAAGATTCTTGTGCTCTATTCATAGTTTGTCTATTAAACTTTAAAAACAAGAATTTAGAAGCTGAAGCCATTAAAGACTTGTTGCCTGGGATTCTGCTGAAGGTACAATACCCACAAAAAGTGTCTCAAAACCCACTTTTTTCCCCTGCCTCCTTTTGTACTGTACTTAATGTGTTTTCTCCTCTCTCTTAACTGGACATTGTGTCCATTCAGTTGGAGAATGACTCATGATAACAGTGTTTCGTGGTCAGAGATGCCCCACAGCCACGTGCCAGGTTTCTTGTGTCTCCTTACTGCACTGACTGGCACCGATGCTCAAAGCTTTTGTTAGGGTTTCTGACTGGGGGTTTTCCTCAACTGTCAGTCACACCTTCCCTTCAGCACCTTGCACAGCGCTGAAATTGGACGCTGAGTAGTGCCTCTTGATCTTGGGGAAAAATACAGCCCTTCCAAAGGAAAAAAAAAAAGAGAAAGTTTTGGTTTGGGTTTGTTTTGTTGTGTTTTATATAGCAAACTTGGTATTTAAATCAAACATCTGAATTTTTCCGAGTATGTGACTCCCCTTTTGCACTTGATACAGGTCAGCGTTGCTCCGCAGTGTTTTCCAACATCATCAATAATTCACAAACTATAATCGACTTGAGAGTCATTTTTTATTAATGAAGTTTTTGGGGTGGTTGTTTTTTGTTTTTTTGTTTTTTTTTTTTTTTGCATGGGAATTTCAGGTTTTGTTTGTATGTGGTGGGAATAATGTATGACAGGGTGTGAACTTTATGGCTTATCGTGTACGCAGGCCTCAGTTGTGTTGTTGCACAGAAGGCTTTGAAGCCACTTGTGCTAGAGAAGAGACTCATTAGCACCATAGACCCACACGCTATGTGGCTGCTTGGAGAGGTAGATTATTTCCACTGCATTGACCCTGTCAAGAAGTGTAGGCTTAACATCTCATCCGCTGGCCCCTAAAATGTTAAGACATTGTCACAGAGTATGTCAGAGAGAGAATCCATCAATATTGCTCTGCCTGAAAATACCATCCTGCCTGCCACTTTGAGCTCAGCCACAGTGAGCCTGTGAGAGCCTAGCGGACAGTGCCTGGCCCCAGGGTCCTCAGCATCGCTAGGGCAGGGAGCGAGCCAGCAGAGTAACTTGGAAACACAAGGGGGGCTGATGCTGTGTCTGGATGGTACCATCCTGTCTGGCTGCAAGGATATCAGGAGCCATTGGCAACGATTTCGTGGGCTCTGATGTCCTGGCACAGACAAGACCAGGGGATGTAGACTCATGTCTGGCATCTCTGGTAGCTATGTGGCCACACATAGACATATTTTGGGATACAAAGAGTCACCTTACACAGTAGGGTTTTATTTGAGTACATGACTAGGAATTAACACCCAGTGGACAGGAAAAAGCCTTCACCCCCCAGCTCATGACTCCAAAATCTGTGGTTTAGATGCTCAGCTGTAAGTGAAGACAAACATTACTAATGTACTTTTGTGTTCTTTACATCTGCCCTTGTGAGAGATCATAAGCCTTTGACCTAAAGACACAATCCATGATGAGAAAATTTAAATCCAGCTGGATTTCACAGAGCCCATTTTGCCATTCATTAACTGAGCGCTCTCAAGAAGGGCTGAGCAACAGCTCACATCATTGTCCCTGCATATTACAGACAGCAAGCAATAAAACTCCATCAGCTTAATCCTATTTACAGTCAATCTAGAAAAGGGACTTCTTCAGCTGCCTAACTAAGCAAATGAGGAGCAGAATGATATGTAGCACTGTTTACTGTAGAAAATAATGTTATGTAAGCATCAGTTTTTCAAAGACAAATAATCGGTCTGATGTAATTAATATCTTAACTGCTTTGAGGAGTAGCCTGTAATTCTGCAGGGGGCAGTTGAACAAATTAAGCTATTCAGTTGACACATTCAGCTTATCCATGTCATCCCCAAAACATTTCTCCGTTACTCGGTGAGAGAGACAAATACTCTTCCTAACAGCAGCAGAGTACCAAAATCTGTTTTATCCACTGAATCACCTCTGGGAAAGCCTATTTCAAGTCTAGTTGCTCAAAATTGGGTGATCTTACTATTTCCCTATATTAAATTACACTTAAATTTGGACAGCATGTCAGTGAATACTCCCCGGTGTGTTCGGCATCTGTTTTAGCTTAACTCCCTTCCAAAAGAGTAGAATCAATGAGGTGCACTGAGTTAGGGCCTGATGCTACAATCCTGACAGTCAATTCCGTGTTCACAAAAGGGGGGGAAGAATGGAGTTGCATGATGACAAGGAAGCAAGGAAATCTTTCCTTCTGCAGTCACTAGCTGCCCGCGTGCTGCTCACCAGCAGGAAATGCTGAAGTCGTGTCCCCTAAACTGGCAGGTGCTTGCTGGAAATAGGCACATATTCTACTGGCAATCACCCTATTTAAAAAGATCTTTTTGTTTTTAAACCACAGTGCTGCTAACTCACCTTTCCAACAAGTTCACTTCCACCTAAAGCGTTAATAAGAATGCCACATATGGTGGATTGAGTGAAAAGGGAAAGGTTTGCTGTTTGTTTTTTATAAAACACAGAAACACTGTTTGGTTTAAAGGCTTAGGCTGAGTGAAACCATTTATGCACGAGTCATGTGTGTCAGGGCTTTGCTGCATTTCTTGAGGGGCTGACTGGGAGGTTATTTGGGCAGCAGATATTCCGGACCATGAGTAGAAATAGCCAGGGGACTGATGAGAACTGCTAAGCTTGAAGGCAGCAGACAGAGGGCAAGTCAGCACAGAATTGCTGCTGCTTTTGTCTAGGAACTGAAATAGCCTGTTCTGTCCCCCGTGCCTCTACTCACTGGCTACACATGTAGTCTTACAGGCCTGAAGCTAACAAAGCATTTAAGCCCGTTGTGGGAGAATGTTGAGAGTGCATATAATTCACAGCTGATGACAGGATAAAAAAGAAGTTACTTGCAGGATCAACCTGCATTGCTGACAGTCTGAGCAGAGCGGGTCAGAGAGGTGGCTGCTTTTATCGCACCCAAGTTATTCAACTTCTCCCTTCCACCTGTCACTAAGCAGAGAAGCTGGTAGTCAGGTAGGCTTTAAGAGATATAAAAGCATCAGCAGTACCATTTAATGACTGTTTTAAAATCAGTCTTCTTATTAGGCTTAGCATTGTCTCAGAGCTTTCAGTGGGATGTTATTGAATAAAACTAAATGAAATGAAAAAAAATTTAAAATTCCTAAATCATCTAAGCAGAGAAACTAAGGGCTCTTTGCCCTCAGTCACAGATAAGGTGAATGGAGTAAAGTGTCCTACACCAAGGAGCTGTGCTGTTGTCCAGCTGCTAGCAGAAGAAACCAAAAGTCCCCCCTCAAACAGTAAAAACTGAGGTTGTAAGCAACAGAGGAGTACTAAATTTATGATCCCTGCTCTATCCCAGGTTTTCCAAATAATATCAAGAGGTCACTGAGCATAGATAATCTGAAGGGTCTTAAGTGTACAGCTCTCACAGATTTCAGCCGGAATGGGCATGCATTGCTTTGTGGCTCTGGGGTTTAATGTCTCTGTACTTCACATCCTCATTTGTGAAACGGAATAAAGAGAACTGGGTTTTCACTGTAGCCTTGCCTTCCCCGTGAGGTCTGTATGAACTATGAGGTTCACTGTGAAGACTGCAGAGCTGGTGATCTGCTCTGCTGTGGCAGAGGAAACTTCCATGGCCTCAGTCCCTCCCCTGCCTAACCTAGCCCTGCGCTTCAAAATGCTTAAGAACTTGTCCAAGTGCTTTTCGGTACCATAGCCTCTGGTACAAATTAGGAGGAGCAGCTTTCATTACGTTCTTCAGACCTCTGAGAAAAATGAGAGATGGTACCGAGGTGAAAAGACCCAAATGAGGAGATAAGTAATCAATACCAATTCACCTAATTATAGTGCAGTCCAGATTCCTCCCATCTGGAAAGAATACTCATGGCAATGATTTGAAAGCAGAGCAGCTGGAGGATGAAGCAGCAGAGAGGAAAGAAGAGACAGTATATTTTTATCTTTAAGAAAGCAGCAACACAGAAGAGGCAGAAGCTTAATTTGCAAATAAAAAATACTAATGTGCCTGTAAGTAAACCGTACGTTAGCCAGCACTGTGCTGCTGCAGAGCGGAACTTTGTGCCTCTAGTCCCCGGCTTGCTGCTATAGTTGACAATGATATACAACTACTGAGTAAAACCCTTAAGTACAATTTTTTAAATCTATATTTATATCGAGACAGATTATTTATCTTTTTGACAATATTAATCACCCAAAATATAATCTGTAAATTAAAAACTCTATAATGTTGTTACCCAGAAATACAGCACCGAGCTGAGAACATTTGTCTTCTCTGTTGCCTTTCTAGTAGAAAAAAAGTTATTACATGATTCACTTATCTGTATTAATTATGACATAATTTTGCTATACTTTTATCAGGCTTCCATAAATTAAATGGAAGAGTTCACTCCTTGAGATCTTCTGCAAATTCTGTGCTTTCAGATGGTGGGTTTATTTGAAGATTGTTACATATTGCAAAGTGTTAGAATATACAAATATTTTAAAGCCTACAAATCTTCACTAAGCTGGACAAAACAGTCTAATCTAAAGCATCTAACTTAAAGCTCCTTAGTAGCTGTGCTAATTAACATTCCCATGGGCCATTTCCATACCAAGGGTCTGGTATAAACAATTTCAATAATACATCATAGATGCTACACTGCGGAGATTTCATTTTCTCCGTTTCTCCCACCGAAGCAGATGTTCTGTAGCTGGATCCAAGCAATGGCCACCTGTTGCCCTAGATAAGTCAGCCACCGCAGGTTCCATGCTGCACATCTTCAGGATCACATCACAGTCCACAAAAAGGAAAATCTGCACTTTAATTTGCAGGCTACTACCTTGTCTCCAGTATCATCCAGTAGGAATCATGACAGATTTTCCTTGAAGCCTTAAAAAAAGGCACAAAATAATATCACTGCACTAACACTCTCCTAATTACTTAGAATTTTATATGTAGTAGCACAGTAGAATCTTAAGTCTAAATTAAATTTTCAAATTAGATCGCAGAGAGCAAGTGTGATTAATTTGTAGACCTCAGGCCTATTACACTAGATAAATTCTCAATCCTTTTCTTTCTTTTTTTTTTTTCATTTTAATAGTAAATTTTGGCTGATAAATATCAAAGCCCTCTGAAAATTTTGTACAACAAGATTTATCTTCAGCTTCTATAATGTGTTATGCCTATGGGCTTGAAATGATGTATCAAGTGCCATGTAAGGTGACACAATTTCTGTACCTTTACAGTGTCAACCTCGCTTCTCAGGTAATTTACTATCAGTCTGTCCCTATTCATTCTCTAGCATAAGGAATTAGTTAGCTCTGGAAAATAGTTTTCACCAAGTTTGTTCTTTTAAGTCGTTAACCCATTAGATCCACCATTCAGAGAGCTGCTGCAGAGTAAAAGAGTCTCTGCTTTGGCAGGTCCAGTTCAAAGACCAAGTAGGAAGCAAACTGATAGAAGGCAGCTTTAATTTGTTTTACTACTGAGAAAGCAATGCGTTAGTTTTCAGGTTTTAATTGTAATTGCATATTTGGCTCTATGTTGACCTTTAAAAAAGTTTACCATTTGATTTAAACAGATATTTTGGCTTTGTTCCTGCTATTTCACCAGCGCCTAGCAAATGCAGCTAGGGAACTGCAAATGCAACTAGCAGACTAGGTGCATAGAAGTCAATGGAACTATGGTCCCTTATTTAGGATGTGTCAAATTTCAGGCTTGGTAGAATAACCTCTATAAAAGAGTTAGATGTGGGTTTCCATTTCAGGTTTTTGCCTTTCTGTGTAAGCTGCAAAAGAAAATGTTCTCCACTCAAGCTTAGATAAAGCAACATTTGAATCCTTAGCAACAACAACAGCAACACCACCAAACAAATAGTAAACATCCATATCTTTATTAGCCTGATGCAATTGGTAATCATTTTACTCTGTTTTTTCTGCATCCTTTGGTTTATATTTCTCCAAACTAAAGTTCACCTCTTTTCACTGTATCTGTACCCAAGAATTTTACATCGATGTGAGACTCAAGGCTATTCAATTATATTAAATCGTTATTTTATTTGCTCTCTATGAGAGATTACAGTATTGCCCACCTGATTAGTTCTGCAAATCAGCAGTTCTCAAAATGTAAGACCTTACAAGATCAGAAGTAGCTTGTGTATACATCTTCATTTTAGAAAGTATAGTCATGAATAGGTTTTTTTACACGATAGTAGTTTTTAGCATATATATGCATGAAACAATTTTGTTCTGAATAATGGTCAATCAAAAGCCCTCCCCAAAAATCTGGTAAATTCACTGTCAATTTTACATAGGGACATAGAACACAAGACAGTATAAACGCTGTAAAACTAAGACTAGAATTTTTCCTAAGATACTGAGGGAAAATAGTTCATACTTAACTAATAGAAAAAAAAATCTAATAGCTGTAATAAAAAAGCAGCATCTGTGCATGCATTTGTACCTCTTTTTGCTGTCATTTTATAGAAATAAAGAAGACAGATTTTGGCATATATGTGCATATATATATATATACACACTTATAAATGAGGTGTCTTGTGCACTGTGGGTTTTGTATTTCATTCCATAGCTCAGCTAAACGGCACTAAAGAAAATTTCCAACTTGCTACTACCTAGTCAATGTGAGAAGCTTTTAGTTACGCTGGTAGTTACAGAAGATCCTACTAGAAGAGGCTCTTCCTGAATGCTCCAGAGATGTGTGTCCATAATTCACTATGATCACGGGACTGACATGATCATGTAGGGAAGATTAATATAGGTGCAGTCTACGGCAAGTATACTCGCAACTGCTGTAAAGGTAAAATGCCAGGGAGAATAAACAGAGTAAGCATTTGTGTACTTGAATCTCTCTTGCCTGCATTTTCAGAAAATGGTGTGTTTGGTTTTGTTTGCTATTATCAGAGTATTTTTAATACTGCACCAGCAATAACTAGCATGAAATACTATACCAAAATACCTCCAGAACCATTCAAAATTAGTAAGCACTTTTGGAAGAAGATTCTCTCTTTCTCGGAGGTTTTAATATAGAAAAGAGTAACAGGCTGAGTACAGAGAAACAAAATCTGTCTGCAGCTGCTGGTGGGCAGCTTGACATAGTTCAGTGAAAGAAGGACACAGATGTGCCTTGGCCCTTTTTGATATATAGGGGAGTAAGGTCAGCTGAGAGACAGCTATATGGAAGAAAACTCTTTTAGCAGGAGTCTTTACTCCCTACTGGCCACATATATGGCAGGGAGCAAGCTGCTTTCTGAAACAAAGTTATAAACTCCCCTGTTCTCCCTGTAAACCAAGGGTCAGGGAGAAGGTATAAACATGTGCTTCTTAGTCTGCTGTTCAGATGGATTTTGAAGCCCTACTCTAGACCTTACAATTTAACTGAACGTGAGAGTGTAGCCTCACATGAGGGCAGGAATATTCAAAAATGGTGAGGCAAAACCAGTGGTCATTGGGATCCTGACTTTCTTAACAGACCATTTAACCACCTAACAACCACTACATTCAGGGAAGTTTAGCACCTGAAGTATCTTTAGTGCTGTGGACACAGAGTAGGTGTTAATAGATGCAGTGACACTCTGCTGACAGGGAGTGGCTTCTGTTTAAAATTAAATGGGCCACGTTTCCATTGGGGGGAAGGAGCTGAAAGAGGTTTGGGGTATGCTGTTAAAAGGAGTACAGTCATGGAAAGGAGACATAAAGCTGAGATATCCATGTATACTTGGTATGTGGATGATTTCCTCATTGAGGATTGGTTTTAATAATATGCATGCTTACTGGTTTGTGGGAAGATTCTGAGCCATGTAGGGTATATTAGGAATTGTTAGAATTCTGAAGCATTTCACCTTACTGTTTTAGATGGCTGTATCTAAGGAAAATAACGCACTACTTTGGATGTAGTGAAGAAGGGGACTGGAGTCCCCTGAGCTTCAAATCAGTAAAACTTTCATTTGAACTCCTAGCTACCAGCAAAAGTTTGTAGCCTAGTTGTTATTAAAAGTCTGGAGAAAAAGACAGGTGTTTGCTCTTAATTCAGTTCCACTTTGAATTACAGCTTTTTTTTTTTTTTTTTTATTCTGGGGTCTGCCTCAGAATATTACAAATCTAGTTTTCCTTTGAAGCCACATTTTTTTCTTTATTGGACTGAATTAAACATTCTGTAGATGTGTCAAAATGATCAGTGCGATCAGCAGATGGCAGAAATGGAGTCTGAGCTTTTCCTTTAGATTGATCATCTGGAGACCAAGTAACACCTCTGACAAGTTGTATAGATTCATATTGTGGAGGAAGCATTTTGTCTAATTTTTGATTCTGTGGATACTACTTAATAACTGTGGAGTTTGGCAGGTGCATTTTTCTTTTCCCCTTTCCTTCTGTTGGCTCTAACTTAACTTATAAAAGCAAATTTTCTCACGGTATCAATTCATAACACATCTGCTTTTTGCTCTTGTAAATATTTTAGTCACCAAAATTCCATCTTGATCCCAAGCTCTCCCATTCTCACATTTGGCAAAACATCATTTGACATCTGACTAGATAAAATGAGGCAAGACATCCCTTTATTTAGGGATGTGTTCAGATAAAAGCCCTCATCCAAATTATGGGAGATGCCCCTATGCTCAGAAAATCCCTTCCTCTACCCCAAAAGTACTTGAAGCCCAGGGGTGGATTTAATTACAAAGTTGAGCAGGTCATAAGACATTGTGGGACGTCAGTAACACAAATGGAAAGATGACAGGCTCCTCTGTCTCCTAGTGAATCCTTTGCTCTTTGAATCCTCATTTCTCATGAGAGTCACTTACTCAGTATGCTGAGTTGACAAGTGGGGCAAGAGGTCAGAGATACACTCTGTGTTGATTTTGCTGATGCTAGCCTATATTTCAAATATTAAATATTTGCTCAAGCTGATAGTCAAGTATCTTAACCCTCCAGAATAAGGAGAGAAACCTTTCTTCGTAACTCACCCCAGACTCATTTCCCACATTTCTTTCTGTGTAATGCTAACCAAGTTTTAGAAATGTTTTCCAATTTTATTGTAGAACCAGAAAGTATTTTTTGTTCATAGAGATTTGGTTAAAAATTACTCAAATTTGCCTTGAGAAAATGTGTTGAAAGGCATACCAAAAAAGTTCCTCAGTTCTGGACACCGAGACAGGGAAGCATGACACGTAACAAAATCTGACTGTTGGGGGTATCTTGTGTTTTATCTCATTAAATGTTCTGGCCACGTACCGAGGAGCAGGGGTGTATAACTCTGGTAGGCAAGTACAAGACAGTGCACAGATAACCCAGCTCCTTGTCAGAAAGGTAGTGAAGCAATTTTTCCTAGGTTATAGTAAAACACAAGCGTCAATCACGTAACCATGCCAAATCCACCAGACTTGACAGATCTGCACTTATCTCTCTGTCACTGCTTCAAAGTCCTTTTGGATTTTTTTTTTCAGCTGCAGTGTCTATGTCTGGTTTTTCAAGGTGTTCTTTAAGACATGGCTGAAGGTCAGTCTCCACAAATCCGTTACCACATCAAAGTGACTGATTGCTGTCCAGCTTTCCTGAGTCAAGGGTCAGCAATGAGCAGCATTTATTTATCATGCTGAGGTGTGTAAAGTATGGGGTACCAATATACATGGAAAGTAAACTCAGCATGTGGATAGGCTTGAAATGGTGACGGACATTGTTTCACCACTGGAGAAAGCACATTTATCCCTCTGCAGGCTAACAGCTTATTATTAATCCAATCAAGAATGGAAACATTCAAAAGGGACATGAGTAATTGCAGAAAGACAGAATAGGCAATAGCCAGAAAACAGGGCTATCCAACTGCATGCTGCAGAACTGGAGGAGCAAACCCTCTTTAGAAAAGGAGGGAGAGACCTACTGGATCAGTTCTTGACACAACTAGATACAACATCACTCTTCTTTATGTTTCAGCTAGCAGTTTGTAACTATAATGTCCACATTTGGGTTTGGTAGTCAACATTTTATTATCCACTCACCGTAATCCAACTTGTGTTGAAGTTGATTTCGAGGTCCTATCAACATGGAAGTGTCCGTTCTCGCAGGTGTTCTTTGCAGTGGGAGACTGGACAGGGTGGCAGTGCTGCACAGTCAGTAATGTACCCCAACAGACACTAGAGGCAGCTCCTCCATGTACCTGGTGGATCAGAGCTCTAGTAAACAGAAAGCCTTATGTGGTAGAAGAGACCTTGGCACCTGGAGTTAGCTTGGTGAACTCTGTGGAAGCAGAAGGACAGGGGTAAAAGTGTCCTTGAATTCCAGCTACCCTAGGGAGTTCATCTTTCTGGAGTGTGAGACAGTGGCTATATGAATTAAAGCAATAGGATATTCTTCAGAATGAGCAATACTTGTAAGTACTGTCATTTTAGAGTGCTAGCCAGTTAGAGGTCCTTTCAGAAAATGCTTTAAGAGTGTGCCGGGCAGTTTCTTCTTGAACTCTTCTCACTGTAATTATTATTGTCAGGTATCTTAACACCAGTACACCCACTATTACCCATCACTTTTGAGGGTCTAAACCATAGAGATAAATCCTCAGCTATTGCCTAAAAGCAAATGGATTAAGAGAAGGCTTGGCACGTAAGGTTTGTACTGTGCACAGAGGGGCTGAAGCATCAGTTAAAGACTGGTATGTGACATAGCATAATCCTGCACTTACTCCCCTTACTGCAGAGAGGCATGTGATGTAAGAAATTCTTGTGTCGCACTGTTAAGTACAGAATGGAAAGTAGGCTTTTTTCTTCTTTAGTCTGACTTGCCATCCTCTTAATTGCTTCTCGCACTGTAACTTCAAAGTTTATAACCTAGGAATTGTGGCAGAAAATAAATGAATAAGTAACTAAATAACTAAATCCATCAGGCTAGCTGTATACTTCTTCTATGAGCCCACTTGTCTTCTCATTGCTACTTGGGTATGCAGATGTGTGTATGTGTGAGTGGATTAAAATTACATAATCACTGTAGTTTTACATTTTATAATTTGCTTTAAAATCAAATGCTGTCTTTTAAATTGCTATACATAGTATAATACAGCTGTAAGCATATATATGTTTTACTCTATTCCTCTTGTTAGTAATACTCCTGAATACAACCTGAAATTAGAGGATTGAGCCTCTTATCTTACATGATCAAAGAGGGTGAAAAGGTGATAGCTTATTTATTTTCTACATCAAACAGAGCATTGTTGCTCTAAAAATGAGCTAGAATCATTTCAGCTGTTTATTCTCCCTGTGAAAGCTGCTAAGCACTTTTACTGTTTAAGCAGGAACTGCTTGCCATTTTCATTTACAATCACAGGTAATGGTAGCAAGCTCTACATTCAGTGCAATAGCCTCGCTGCATTAGCCTGCCTTCTGTTGTTTTATATGGCTCTGCTCTTTCAAATACTTGTGTATCAAAAGAAATTTTCTTTTTCTTCAAACCTGAACCTCCTGTAAATGTCACCTTTTGTTTGTGGCATCATAACTACCCCCAAGAGGGGAAATTTTTCACAAAGGGTTATGGTCTTCACATTAATAAAACCTAGATTCAGGGATGCACAAGGAGAGAGCACCCATTTACAAACATCCATCTTCACTAATTAGTCACTTAAAGGAAAAACAACCCTCAAATAAATGATAGATCCAAATGTTTCGGAAACCTGACTGAGCTCAAAAGTTCACTTCTAAGAAATTTATCTTCCTGTCAAAATGGCAATGATACCAAGATATTGTTTTCAAAATCTGTATCAGATTTTTTTTTTATGGTTTGTTTTTTTTTTTAGTTTTTTTTTTAAGGCTAAGCACAGACTTTGAATTTTGGATGGTTATCTCCAGCCCGTTAACAGAGCCCACACCTGCATTCAGAGGCTCACGTAAGTGCAGTGCCTTTTCAGTGAGTGTATGGATAGTGGTTTTATTTAGTTGCTGTGACAGAAGTTGTAGCAATAAAGATAGATTGATTGATTGATTGATTGGTGGAAGACACTGATAATATTGCAACAGGACTTCAGCTCACATAAATCAAGGCAGCTGAACTGAGGACCTAGTCTATTATTTCAGAAAGCCTTTGTCCATTTTCCATAGCTTTGGTCTACTGCCAAATGCAGTAAGATTGCACTGATAACCATATAAACTCAGCTGAACAGCAACACAATACCAAAGCACAGCAGGCAACACAGAAGACTAGGAGGAAAGCGTGAATATCTATAGAGTTCATATGTGTGTTTGCTCAATATGAATTTATCCATTAAATAATAGCTGTAGTTGCTATCATGACCTTGCATGATTGCAAGCAGATGAGGTTGTGCCCAGGGCAAAGGGGAAGCAAAGAATCCATAAGACAGCATCTGCACAGCAACATGTTTGAGGCTATTGTTCATGTTCCTCCATCTTCAATACTTTGCAAGTGCTTGTTAAAGAGACTAGGAGTCTGTTTTAAGAAAATTGCTGCTTTTCCATTTCTACCCATTATGACTGAGAATACACCTGAAAGTATTAAAACGTAACATAGTTTGTGGCTATCATTAACTTCACTGCTGTATTTCATGGCCGTATGGGAAGTGCAGGCTATCAGGAGCAGTGCATTAATGATAACAGAAACATCTTAACTGTAGGAGTGTTGTAAAAAGAAGCCACTGTTGTGCTAAGTTGAAAATGCTTATATATACCAAAGAGATTTTCATATCCTTGAAATGAATAGAGCCCAGATACCCAATCTTTCTCTAAAAATTTCAGCCTTCTTTTCAAATGCATGTTTATTACCCATACTTTTGCTAGGACAAATAATTCTACCTCAAATATGAATGTGAAGTAAATAATTCTTTGAATATTGTATTTTCGCAAATAGGGGCTAGCAAACATTTTCATACTGATAGTAAATTCTCTGGAAAATACAGCTCAGATGTTCTAAAAGTACTTGTGAATTTACACTAAATTAATGTTTTCAGCTTGGAAAAGGTATTCTGCCATAGAAAACTGACTGAGGGGGAAATGTGTGAAAACCCCAGAGAGCCCTGATGATTGTGTTTGATGGGGGAGGAACAGCAAGAGATGCAGAGGGAATTGAAGGACCGTAGTGGGAAGGCTCAGCTCAAACTTCCTGGATGATGTTTGTCATATTTTTCCAACAATGCCACAAAATACATCCCAGATGTATGTGAATAGGATAAGCAATCAAACCTTCTTGTAAAGGCAAGCACTTTCTAATTAGCTGGAGAGAAGCGTGCTCCAGTGCACACCTGAATGCTGATCTGATACTGAGCTCTGCAACATCAAGACATGAGGTAGGGAAGGAGAATGCAAGGTTTTGAGTTTGACTTCAGGTATTCACGCTGACAGATAGCAGAATGAATTACTGCACCATTACACAGAGAATTTCACTTGTTCCTCTTCTACATTGTCTCAATATATGCCTGCCCAGTGTTCCCTTTTTGCCTCGTTGCTGCTTCGACCAAGAAAAGAATTGAGTATGATTGCTTTGCCAAGTGGTTAAGAGGAGCAGATCTGCTGTCCTTTATAAACTGCTCTGTAGATCAATCACTGTTATATGCAGTCAGCATCCCAGTAAATATAGAGGGTAATCATTTTTACTACCCCTGCAATTAGTGACAAAAATACTATATTGCAGTAATTAAATACCTATTAGTTAGTAACCATGCTCCTGAACTTCTCTTTTTTTAGATTAAATATTTGTACAGATGTGCATGTATATACAGACATACATAAAGTAGGATGAAGTAACTTTCCTTTAAGTCAGTGCAGCACATGATGTATTTCTGACTCGGTTTCAGCAAGGCTGAGCTACAAAATGCCCACTTGGACTAGAAGTTTATTATGATTGCGAACCGCAGGCCTGACCCTCCCGTTACACTAACATTATCAGGCATTTCCATGGCAGCCATGCCAGGCTGACAGTGACAGACCTGACAGACAAACAGGAGCCTCTTTCTCTCTGACAGGTTCCCGTACCACACCACGCTCTCCCAAAGCCTGGCAACAGCGATGAGATCGGAGCGGCAGCAGTGATGGAAATGGGGACCTGCACAGCTCTGCAGCCTTTGCTGTATGACAGTTTAAGATAGTATTGATTGCTCTGGGAGATTGTGGCAACTTGAAAGCAAATCTGTATTCCCCTCTGCTCATCTTGCTGTGTATCTTTGCCTGGACTTTAAAAGCTAGAACTAGCCCTTTATGGGACCTGAGGCACTGAGTTCAACTGGAATACAAATACCTAGTAAAAGTAATTGTAAAAGCCCTGTAAAAAAAAAAAAAAAGCTATGGTTGGCACAAACCACACTTAAGTAAATCCTTTTGTATAATTCTGTAACCAGTGAAGAATTTCACTGACACTCAATTTCAAGTCCTGTGAAGAGATATAGTTCAGCTCCAGCTTGGCCTTTCATACCTGTGAGGCTTCAAGCAAACTGCAGACTATCAGCAGCAGGATCTTGAAGCTAGTTAATCAAGGTATTAGCATATTCCAACAGAGCATTAACAAAGCAGGGACTAAAGGACACAAACCAACACCAGAAAGGAGAGGTTTCAGCCTACTTGTGTTCTATAAATGCTAAACAGCACTCAAAGTAATTGCGGATCTTGGGTATAATCCACATGTCTTGTTCTTGTATTAGAAGTGACTTGTGGTGAGTCTTTGTCTCAGAACAGACTGATCAGGATTTCCTTGCAAAAAAAAATAAAATGAAAGGCTCATCACCTGTTGCAGTTATTTTAGGCTCATTTGGCAGCTGTTAATCCTTTATATAAATTTCATGTGAAAAGAATTTAGCAGCCAGAGGGGGTTGGTGCAGCTGAGCCTGGTGGAATTGCTAAAGACACTCCAGCAGGCTTCCAGCTGTTTCTTCCAGCTGCTCCGGTCCAAAGCCTGGTGCAGAGAAATGGAAAAGCTGAGTCCAGCTGCCCATTCTGGGGATCATTTCACTGTGGATCAGCACAAAGCATCTCGGATGTATGAGGAATGTGTGCCCAGTGTAAGGTGACTGCCAGTGCCTCATTTGTGTCCTTCAGGTGGCACATTCTGGTGTTTATGCAGAGAACAGTGAATAGAAATCTTTGCTGTTACCAAAATGTTCACTATATTGGCCAACTTTAAAAGTGGTCTCAATATTGCAGTCTGATATCCTCCTAGTGCAGTCTGGAAGGTAAATTTTGCTCCTCAACGTGATGAGAGCAAGTGTTTATATGGTGTGTGATCTCTCAAAGGACTTAGTAAATAAATAGTCCTAATGAACAGAAGGTCTGTGGAGCAGAGAAACTGCCAAGGAGCAAGCCCAGCTCCTTAGGGCTGGTTACAAAGTCATGAGTCCAAAAAGAGATTCTTGATGATTAAAAGTATCACGAGCAGCTGAACTTAAAAGGACCTTCCTGGGTGCAGAAGATTTTACTCTAGAAATTAAAATAACTGAAGGTGACTCCGATTCAGTGTAAGAGAAAGTGTCAGTATCTTTAGTTTATCAGTCTAGATTGTCTGATTCCTGTCTGTCTATGAACTAAAGTCCATTAGTGAAACTTTTAATTAGAGTGGCTGTTGGTCTGGGCTAGATAAAGACCAGGTTTCTGCAGAAGACAATCTCAGTTGCTTAATCTAAGGACAATTATTAAATTAAAACATCAACACTGGAAGCTTCTAGGGAAGAGAATAATATTAACCTAAAATACAGGGGGACAGAAGTGTGGAAAAGAGAGTAATACAAAGGTCATCAGAAAGGAAGATACCATTCCCCCTCTAGAGCTCGTCTCTCCCGATGGGCAATTTCTTTCACTGGGTTTGTTATTTTACTTGTAACTTTGCTTTTCACTCTTCATTATTAGCTGTCTGATGAAGTTTCCTTTCTCTATCAGCTTTCTTGCTATTTCACTGACTACTGTTTTGACACTCTTGTTCACTCACCATCTTTCTCTTTGATCTTGCCATTTTCTTTTGCTTTCTGATCTTGGTCTTCTCACCAGTGCAAACTGATGCTTTCATTACATACATTACATTACAGTCCCCAATTTATACATCTTGTTTCCTATTGTCTCTCACTTCCTTCTGTCTCATACATAGGTTTTTAATGTTTTCTCCTTATTGTAACTAACCTTTTCCCTACTTTCCTCCCTGCTGCTCAGAGCTCTTTATATCTAGTGCATTGACTTTAACCTTAGCTTGGGAAGGGGTTGCCCAAAACTCAGTTAATAGCTTGTTTTCTTTATAGTACAAGATGCAGAAAGATTTGGAAGCCCTCAGAGGTAATAAAAATGCAGATATTCTAGTAGGTATAATAATTTTATTAAATAATATGCTGCTTTCCTGCTTCTTTAAATGTCTGAAATCACTTTTCAACTCTTTCCATGCAGCACACAAGCAGGAAGCCATTGGGCAAAAGTAGCAGTCATTAACTTTGGAAATGTAGCAAGCGCAGGAGGTAGTATGTATGATTCAAATTCAAACCACCGCTCCCCAGAAGCGAAGTCTGGAGGGGTTATGGTTCCTGCAGTAGACAGAGGGATTATCATCTGAGTGCTTGTTAAAATAGAACGTAAGGACCAATCAGTATATTTTTGTTAGGATGAGTAGAAAAAATAATTTGGGACTCGGTCCTATTATGCTTAGAAGGAGGAAAAAGTCCTCAAATAAAATCTAAGGAAAAACTCTAGATGAATAAAATAAATGCAATATTAGCTAAGTGCATTGCAGACTCTAAAAAATGGAAGGTTGACCTTTGCAAATGTACGGTATAGTCAAAAGTTTCTTTGAGGGAAACGGATCACTTCCCTTTTCAGTCTGCAGAAGTGCAGTGTGTATTAATCCAATACTGGTTTTAACACGTTTGCTGTCTCTTGGGGAAAAGGTATACAGCTCATATTTGTAACAGAACGTAAAGTATGCTATCGATTGCTCTTGTTGGCTGCACGCTTTCTTTTTGCTACGTTAATTGCAGCCACCTTCCTTTCCCACCTGCTTCGTGTAGGTCAAAAGTTAAGTTCCTGCCCAAACCTTGTAAGCAGTAAGCAGAACCCATCTGACACCCAAAAAATAACAGTCTGCGAAGGTCGAGTTGAGTCCCTTGCGTCATCAGTCACTACAGTGCAGCTCACCAAAGCTACTCCTAGGAACCTCGGAATTTTTCTCAGGAGTACAGTGACTACACATAGCTGCATATTCAGTGGTGACATTCTGAATCTGTTGGTGACCTCCAGGACACAGAAGCTAGTGAGTTGCCCAAATTTGTTTCTTTCCTGCATGACAAAACCAATCAGGTCATACTGCATTTCATGTCCCTTAGTCTCATGAGATCTCTGTATTAGCAAATTTAAAAGCAACCAGCAATGAAAATGTGTATTTAGCGTGGAATTAATTGTGGAAATGTTAATGAAACAGTGAGGACAGACTGGACCACAGGCTCAGGCTGGTGTTCTCCAGAGGTGCACGTGCCATTCAGATGGCATTTCTGCAAAGCACTTGGAGACTTGATGGGGTCTGTGAGCTCCTCCTGTCCCCATCCACAGGGAGAATACCATGGTCTGTGACACTACAAGTGGTCAGCAGATTGTCTACTAGTGTTGTGATTTAACCTCTGCCAGCAACTGATCACCTGGGCCAAAACAGAGTGTGAGAAAGGGATGCTTATCTTAAAGCTGCTTGGCATCTAAGGAGTTAAAAAATGTGTTGACTATCAGTCTTTGAAAACTGCCATGCTTACAAGCCCTTTGTAGCGTCCTCTGTTACATGTGAAGGGTTGCTGGTTTCAGTCTCCAGCTTTGCAGACAGCTTTCACAAAAAAACCCCATAAAAATATCCTAGTCGACTTTAATTGGTTGCAGTCTCAAGAAAAGGTCAAGGATTAAAGGTGGAAAAAACAGAACTCATCCTCTGCTTGCAAAGGTGCCCTGGCTACCTGTGTGAGAAAGAAGGGCAGAGAGGCTGTGGGAGAAAGTTCACTGGCCTTACCTCGCAGCTGCGGAAAGAACTATTCCGAGGAAAATGCTAAAGGACTTCCCTCTGCATGGATTTCAAGCCTTCACCTTTCCTGTGTTGCCCTTAGAGATTCTGAGAAATCATTATCAACATGCCATTGGCCTAGGCATTACACCGTAGCCTTCACCAAGCCTTTCCATCTATATCAACCAGGATAATATATTTCAAAGTCAAAAGGAAAAATGAATTAGGCAACATGATGGCAACTGTAACCCTTCTGGATATATTGCACCATAAATATTAGGAACCACTACAGTAGAGCTTTTATCAAATCCTGGGCCTGAACGTAAGAGACTGTGGCTTCCACAAATCAGTAAAATGATACAATAAATCACTCTTCCTGATGTCATATTATTCTGAGCTGCCATCCCTAAAGAACACAGCATGGTCAATAGTTGGTGTGACAAATGGACCAGCCACTGCAGTAGCTTTGAGACATACACTCATCTCAGGTTAATCAATGTAAAGAGAATAAAATATCCAACTCTTTGATACTGTTATTCAAAGCTCCTGTTTGGCAGAGTACTAAAACATATATGGCTAATTTGGAATTCAGATTGCCTTCAACAGAAGCCCTTCTGTGCTTAAAAGTAGGCATGCATTTAAATGCTTTACAGAAATGGAACTTAGAAGGGAAACTGGGCTAATAAAGATTTAGGAGTCCGAGCTGACGGACTGACCCATTTTAAACTCAGACAAGGATGGCACTTTCTGTCTTATAAGAAGGAAGGCACATATTGTTCATGTTTGCTACTTTGTAAGCAATCATACTTCCTCTGTTGGCACTGCTGTCAGGTAATTATTTCCCTTATCCAATTAAGGCTGCAGCTAAAATTCTCCTCATAAATCTTTCTCCCCCAAACAATTCAATTGCTTTTGCTTACCTTCACTGGAATTAGCTAAGCGTGCACTTTAAAAGCCTCTTTCTTCCCCACGTTCAAATGTGGGGTCATGTGTTGACTTAAAAGTTAATTTTCAAGAGAAGTGTACTTTACTGGCTCCTCGGATTCCATGAACAGGGTGGGACAAGATCTGAAACTGTGACAAAGCCTTCGTGTAACCAAGGGCCCAGAAGAGTAGTGGTACATTTAAAGAAGCCCAGAGAGATGGTTAACACGGACTCCCATGTAAGATGACATTATGGAAGAAGCCTTAGAAATGGGTGACAGTCTACATGTATATACACATATGTTATCTGAAACAGAACCGCCTTTGCATACATGTAGGCTATTGTCAAAACAATTATTAACTGTTTGGCCTACGAGATGAGAATCATCATCTTTATCCAACTATATCTAAATTCATACCAGCTGTTGTACCACTTCAGACCTACCACTTTTCAAATTGCTGAAATAATACCAAAACGGGGTCCAAAAAATACTAAACCTAGTCTGTTCTTTTGGTGCGAAACCATGAAAGAACTACAACAACTCTGTAAGCATCACTTAGCACTAATTCCAAAGACAGTGCGGTTGGGAAGGTCTAAGTGAAGCAACCTTTGAAATAGAAGCAGTCTGTGGAGATGTAAATAACTGCTCTGGTTTATATCTAGGCACCAGATAGGATTTGTAGGGCTGGCAGTGACTGAGGAGGGAGGAAGAAGCAACATCTGTAATTTTATATTTTGAATGAAAACATTTTTATAGAGTAAAAAAGTGTGTGAGGTGAGGAACTTATTGCATGGTACTGTCTTAGGTGCCTTCAAGAGCAGATGCCACCTGAAGGGACAGATCATGGAAAGGGACATCTGCTGCAGTACCAACATTTTATGTATTTTGTTGTACCAAATGTAATTTCTCTGTCTGATTCTTCTGAATTAAATAAAATAATACAGCACAGAATCACTCAGGGTGGAAAAGCCCCTTGGGGTCATCGGTTCCAGTAATTCCTACTTCATTACGTGGTCACTGTTGCTGAGCCATCTTTATGTGGGGTGAGGTAATCCTCTCACTGGAGAGTCAGGAAGGGCGGACTGGAGAAGTGTGCTTTTCAGTGGCCCAAATTTCCTCGGTGCTCCCGTAGAGTGCCCTAGGTTGCCTTTGGCTACTGTCTATCTTGCAGTCTCCAATTCTTCCAGCATTTTGCTGCAGTGGCTATACTTTCTCACTACTTACGTGTGCTTTGCTCCTGTTTTCAATGGGCCAGTCTTTAACTGGGTCTAGTTCTGAATTTCTCTCAAAAAAGAATCAAGGATCTTTACTCTTGCTTCTTTGTTAAAAAGAAAAACAACAAATTCAGACGGTTCTGTCTTTGAATGACTCTTGCTTTGTGAACTTGTAGTTCTGAAATGAATTGTTTTTTAGAGAAGGTGTGTTATGCTGCTTCAATATCTCAAGCAAATCCATAAAGTTGGTAAATATATACAATTATTTGTATTTCAATCGGTGACCACTTTTTTGAATTGCTATACAAGCTAGTCAAGGATTTTAGGGGCTTACATCAAGTATTTTTCCTGTGTGAAAAGTAATTTTGTCAACACTGAAATGTCGAAGAACTCTTCAAATGTAATACTCACATACCTTTGAGATTTCACCGAGGATGAATGTGATAATAGGGAAAAGAAGTAAATATATTCCTTGAAAGATCATAGGAGCACAGAAAAGGCGAGGAAAGGTTACACTGTCTCTATAAGAGATTGCATTGTGACAGTGGCAGAAATTTTCTATCTGGTTTTAGAGTGCATAGGCCAAGAAGTTCAGGAAAGGGTTTTGAGAAAAAACCATGAAGTTATTTTATGAGTTGGTGCATTGCTCTGTACAACCAACTTCAAATGGTCAAACATGAGATGAATGTGTGAAAACTTACGGAGTGAAACTATCGAGGTCCAACTGGAGAACATCAAAGTGATAATTTAAAGGGCTCTTCTGTTTTAGAAATTTAACAGTATGGAGAAGTGAGACCGTACGTAGTGGAACTAGATAAACACGCAGATTATAATCATTAACCTTACATTAAATATTAGTAAAACTGTAGTGAATGCTTTTACTGGCAGTTTTTTCCACCAGCATTGCACGTTTCTACTGTAACTATATTCTGCTTCATACGGTGACCTCTGGCTCTTTGTGCTACCTGTTCTTTAGAATATTGTTCTTTAAATTTATGTCAGTATTGAAAAGCCTAAATTGAAAGGTATTATTTAAGGTGAACTGTTTTCTTAGTAAATATTTCCCAAGAAATCTCCATGTTCTTAATTTGCATTCTTTGCATTTGCAAGGAAAAAATTGCTGACGCATTTTAATTTGCTGTGGAAAAAGAAGTGTTGTTTTTCCTCTTTTTGATAAGCTCTTTGAATGAAATCTCCTTTAAAAGCTGGAGACGTTTTGAAAATACTGAAGTCATTTTGAAAAACAGATTTTTAGGATCACAAGACAGTGAAGCGCTCGCCCATTACGTGTTCAAAGAATGTATCCTTCTCTGTGTTTACTGCATCTATTGGTGCTCTAGCACCTACAAGAGTAATTTCAAGTATGTTTGTGTTATACCTACACCTTTGTGATTGATACTGGATCTGTCTTAGCAGATGTTCTTCTAATTCATTTGTGATACATCCTCAGTAATATTTATTGTATTTTCAAGGATTAATGGAGGGAAGCCAAATTTGAAAGAGTAGAATTTTCAGTCCTCAGTGCATTCCAAATATCTCCCCACTGTGTACAAAATCTCAGCCTATAGTTATTGTGTGGATTTTCCTTTCTTGTGTATTCTCTGTTTCATATTTTACCATGGAAAGCTTGGCACTTAGCTTTCCCTTTTCCTTTCTTTTTGGGTTTGTTTGTTTGGTTGGGGTTTTTTTGTTTTGTTTTTGCTTTTTGTTTTGTTTTGGTTTTTTTTTAGAGAGATTTCTAGCATCTCTGAGGATTCTGTGACTGTCTAAAAAAAATGAATTGGTCATATGCTTTCTGCTAACCTCAGCCCTTTTTCTACTCCCTAGTTATTGTGCTAGAATTCAGAAGCTTATTCCATATTTGTTATCCGCACAGCTACTACATCTTACTAGCATATGCTGCTACATGTTGAAATAGTTTCTCTCTCCTGCACTGAAATTACAGGGTACTCACCCACAGCCATACCAGCTCAGATTTAGTTGAACTCTTCATCAGCAAGATGACTTCCTACAGTTAGACTGTGGAGTAGAAGAGTTAATGCACTGTCTTTAGCTGTGAATCAAGACAGTGTGCACACAGAACAGGACAGAACAACGGCAGAAAACTAATTCCTGAGTTTTAAAACTGCTTGAGCAATAGTACTGCACTGCGGCCCTACAGCAACTGAATGGGCTTGCTTGCCGCTGATGAAGTCCAACAAGGGAGGAATTGGATCTGCTACTTATAATACTGCTAGCTCCAAAACTTAAACAATAAGACAGCTAAAACTCATGAAGTCCACAAGTATGTTCATGCTGAAGAAAAATGAAAGAAGTCAAAAGGGTGCGGCTCTGGAAGAAATACAGGCATGGGGCAAACAAGGCAAAAGGCAGGCTTTGGGAGACTATAACCATCTTGCAAGTCAAGCAAGGAATTCCAGAGGAAGATTGACCTTAAGTTTCAAATGTTGCATTGGTGTATACCTTGACCTTTTTCTTATGTGAGGAAAGCAGGATTTGGGACTCTTTCCCAAAGCAAAGTTGTTAATGAGACCTGACTCAGGAAAATGGAAAAAACAGGGGTAAACATTTCCAAGAGCTAGAAGAAAACAGACAGACACACACCCCTTCCACCCCTCAGAAAAGGAACCTAAATCCTTGCAGCAAAGTGAGAACTGGAAGTCTCAAGAAGAGGGGTTGCTGCCCTGTGTATTAACTGGATTTTGGAAAGACTAAAAATAGAATAAATTGTGGTTTTTGCACAGTATTTCAAGATTTTTAAACATATTTTCTTCCAATGAAATTTACATTCTTAATTTTTCAAACAGAAGGAAAAAACAAGGATATAGTATAGTGAGAAACTTGGGGGGGGGGGGGCTTACTGAATTTTTTCTCAAGTTTATCTATGCCATCATTCCTAGTACTTCAGGCACCCCAAAACTGTGAAGCAATGCTGTAAGAGGCATTAATGCACAGAACTTTAAATTGCCAGTTGCCTTTTTCTTGTTATGTCCTTTCTAGCATGTATGTTGTGTACAATCAGTACATTGACTAGTTGGGTGAAGCTATAGCTGCTGCCTGGCTTAGCTCAAACTGGCAGATTCTGCTTTCAGGTTGCAGGATCAGCCCCCGCTCCCTGGCAACAGTCTTTGAATGATGTATCCACTACCTTAAAAATGAGAGACCATAAACAGAAGAAGTGTATAGCACATAAAGATATTGTATATTTTCATTTGTTGTTATTCAGAACTTCTGTCCTTTTTTAAAACCCTTCTGCTGATAATCTGAAGATGGTTACAAACAAGGACTTGCAAATTATTTCAGTTAATATAACCATCTTTTCTTTCCCCTACTGCCTCAGA
Organism: Todiramphus chloris collaris; assembly: GCA_025345505.1. NCBI lineage: Eukaryota > Metazoa > Chordata > Aves > Coraciiformes > Alcedinidae > Todiramphus > Todiramphus chloris. Next base: position 7,781,526 of record JANVCC010000319.1, read on the forward strand.
GTCCTGTATACAAAAACTCTCCTAATCACTTACTACAAAATAACTTTCTGTATTTTAAAAGCTGCCAGAAAAGTAAGCCAGTCTAAATAAATCATAGATTTCAAAGATATCATTGTGCTAGCAAAGTAGAAAGTTTTTTGGAATGTGTGGTGCTAATAACAAATGCTGTTTGTTGAACAAGCAATTAAGTATTTTCCCAGTGAAGCACTACTCAGAGCTGTTTGCAGATTATTTTTAGTCCTAGCAGACCTTTGTGTATTTGTTAGACCAAAAGGCAGTCATGCAGTGACACCCAGTGGTTTCAGAATTCTCTCCATTTTCTACCGCAGAGAAATCTTTGTTTTATCACTCAGTTTTAAATCCAGTGTTACTCAAAACAGGTAAATAATTTCCTGTTGAGGAGGTAGTCAGAACACAGTATTTAGACATGGTAATCTGGGCCTCTCTGCCTGAGCAGGTGACTCTAGAGGAAGAGATTTCACTTCCCCTAGTATGGATACTAATCAACTCCATGCATTCAGGGAATTACTCAAGAAATACAAGGAAATACACTTTGCAAATAAGCATTTAAGTTAGCCTTTGAACAATCAAGGGTGCAAAATCTGTACTTCAAATCCTTTACCTGTCAGAGAGAGAGAATTTTTTACCATTTCTAAAGCCTTTGAAATTCACAAATGCAAAAAAACAATGATGTAGATGCAAAATTCTATTAATATTTATGGTATCTGTAAAAGTAAGAAAGAAGTGATATTAGTGCTGGCAGCCAGGATGACAGCTTGACATTCTCAAAGTCATCTGGAACTTAAATTGCAAAGTAAACCAAAATTCTACCAAAAGAAGTTTTCCTATCAAACCTGACTGAACTATGATTTCCATATAGGCGTACCTTGAAAATAAATTGTCTGCCTAACATGAGGAGTAAATACAAGAAGTCTCATTTTGCAATCGCTGTGTCTCAGAAATAAAAAAATATGCCATTTTTCTTTTTTAAATCAGCAGCTTTGCTTTATCAAAACAAGTGAAACGTCTTAGTCACATACTGATGGCCGTAAGAGCAAACTATCGGATCACCCATCCTTTTAAAATATGGTCCAGCGGCTGTTCTCAGGGAACATCTCCGATTAGGAACTGTGTGAAGCATTTGTACCTTGTAGGAGATGCAGAACAGGAATCCTAGGAGACTTGGCCTCCTTTGTTTTGCAGAGATGCTTCTCTACCAGGTCAGTGTAAGCAGGTGGGTGGATGGAAATGAAGAGAGTATGGAGCTGCAGTATACCTATTTCAGCACATAGGCTGTATGATCCGATATGAGTTTTAGTGACTCAACTCAGGCAAGGAGGTCCCCATCCACTACACTCACACATCTCAGCGTTCTCTCAGGTCTCTGTTCTGTGCCCACTGCAGCAGATGATGCCAGACAGGCACGCACCATGCTGTTCCTGAAAACACCCATGTAAGCCTATTTCAGAGGAAATCCTGTGAGAAGCCATCGTGAGCCATAGTCTGTGTTCCTGCAGCAACTGGAGGGAGTAGTTGCATCTACTTCGCAATTCATGACGACTCCCAAGCCAAGGTGTTCAGAATGAACACACTATTAAGGTCTTTCTCAAGACAGATGTCTCTCCCTTCGCATTAGAAGAAAAAGTAAGAAAAAAGGCAGTGAAAAGGTTTGTCCTCAAAACTAGAGAATAGAGCAAGGGTGAACCTCAGACAGGAAAGAAGCCCTGCCACTGCCAGGCTGCAAGGGCCTCCTGCAGTGGCAAATCCCCACGGGCTCCCAGCACCTGATAGCTGCTGCCAGCTTGGGCAAATAAATTCCTTTTCAAAGACAGGGCAAGTATTTCACCCCATGGGTTGCAGCAGGTAATTCTTCACTTCCCTCAAACTTCTTCAAACCTACTGTAATACGACAATAGCTGTATCTTCTTTTCCCCCCACTATTTAAGTGCAAATTTAACATCTGAGGTATTGTGACAGTAAGAGCCAGACATCCAATATTTTGCTCCAAACAGGCTGCAAAGCTGTTCTTATCTCAGCACAGCTCAGAGTTCAGTCGGTATGTATCTCTGCAAAACTCATCACCAAAGGAATTTTACAAACATATAAAAAAAACTCCTATAGCTATTTACAGAGAGGTAGATGAAAATGACAGGACAGTCCTGAAGAGCAGAAGATTGCAATGAGAACAGGTCTGGGCTTGCTCAGGGGCTTGTTAGATAAGAGCTCCAAGATCAGGGATGTCTCAGGCTGGAGAAACCATTTGCTGATTGCACTCTTCTTCCCTCTTTCCTTGTAGCTAAACGGCAGCGGAGACCAAACTGTGTTTATGTGACAAGGTTTTGGTAGCTGGGGTGGCGAGGGGGAGGGGGCTGCAGGGGTGGCTTCTGTGAGAAGACACCAGGAGCTGCCCCCATGTTGGACTGTACCAGGCAGACCCTAGACGGACCCACCACTGCCCAAAAAGGAGCCTACCCATGATTCTAGTGCCACTCTGGTAGCAATGGGAGGGAGAAGTGGCATTTACTTAGAAATTCATAACAACTCCCAAGCCAGAGGCCTGAAAATAAAACCAGACATTGCTGAGGTTTTTGCCAGGACATCTGACTCCTTATTTTTCTTCTTCAAAACATGGAGTGGAGTATTCGTTTTGGACAGCAGATGTTAATATGGCTTGTTTTATACTGAGGTGCCAGCTGTTCCTTACCTTCCAAAAACAATGCCAAACCTGCTGTCGCGAGACTTGCTATAGTGTCTTTTATCCAGTGGTAAGTCGTTCCAAGTGGGAAATTATTCCCACTGAAGTTTTTCCTCTTTTTAACGGCCACTTGGTTTTATGCCAGAGGTCACTGCCATTATCATTACTTGTAGTGACTGGATATTTGAAGTAATAAGCCATATGGCATTCTGTAAAGTAGAACTACAAGTGAGGAGCAGAGCATTAAGTAAGAAAGGAAGTAAGTTATGTCCATAACTGTAGCTACATTTTCACCCTTATTAGTTCTAGAAAGGTGGGGAGTGTGGTGCAAACATTGCTTTTAGAGAAAATGAGTTTGGCTTGGCAGAAGGGAAAGCTCTTTCCCAGGTACAGGAGTACTCTGCCCCCACAGTAATAAACCAGAACTTGTCATGACCTTGGAAGAAAAGCATCACTTCCCTCCTCTCTCCCTGTATCTTCACGAACAACCATCTCAGAAGCAGCCTTCATACACACATTTGATTGATCCTGTCTCTCATTTCTAACCTGACCATGGCCACAATCTCATTTATAACTAATACAACCAGTTTTGAGGGCGAGTTCATTGTCTAACAGCAAGAACATGGGGCTCTTCACAATTTCTATACCAGTATGGTCCACAACAACTGCCAAATACCTCGAACCCATCCCTCCAACCCTCAAATGTCTATTTACAGTCCAGTCACTCCGTATGTACCACAAGAGCCAGGTCCTTATTTAGATTTATATGAAAATCTCTCAAAAACCAAAGTTCCTCACTGTATCTCTTTTGAGGGGGTTCAAAACATTTTTATATGTGTGCAGATGTTTTAGGAAAGGCAGTTTCTGTAGCATTTTTGCTTCTCAGATTTGTGCCTAGCAGACAATTCACGACATTGGGGAGTTTCCCAAGTGACTCGCTTTTCCTATTTCCACAACGAACAACTTTGCTTTTAAAAGGAGAGAATGTCTTTTCTCCAGCGATGAAACCATGGAAATACCAGCACAGGGGACACTAATCATTCAGAAGTCAGTATTGTTGGTGCACGTTTTTCTATAACACCTAGGCACAAATATAAGTGCAGATTCGTCTGTTTATTTTAAGAAAACACAGCCCAGCAAACATCTGGTTCTGACCTGCACAGCTGTCTGCTGGAAATAACTTGAACTACCGCTGTGAGAGAGACAGCCAATAGATAGAAAGCCCTGGAATTGGTAGGGTATAACAGCAGCTCTAATCATCAGAGTTTCTGCTGCTCAAACGCAGGCTGCATTTAGCAATTTCATAAATGGCTTCTCTCCTTAAGTTACAACATGCAATGCTGTCACTGAATAGACTCAACTGGCTAAAGATACAGTTCAAGACTATCTCTCTGAGGCTTTACGGCTATTAAAATATTCTCCCTGTTTTCTGCAGTACAGCATCCCCTTGCTTCAAATGTGAATATTTGAGAAAGACTTGCTACATCATTTTACAACGTGACAAATGTAGGTAACATTAGGATGATCACTAGCAGCATCAATACTGGTTTCCAGCTGACATAGCCTGTTTGTACAGACTTCACTTCCGTAAGAGCACAATTACTGCAGTCAGTGATGACCTTATTGTATGTTTGCAAGAAAGTGGATCAAAACAATAGCAGTGCATGTTCTGAAACGAGGCAATCCCCATTATTGTCAGGTGATTCATTATCACCTCTTCTCAATTTCAGGTAAACCTTACCAGTTTTTCAGTCGAACCCCACAGTCCTCTGGGCAGCAAAGACGTCAGGAGTCTGTATGCATTACACACACCAACCCTTACCTGAGCAATCCCTTGTAGCAACACAGTAAAAAGAAAAAAAGCTTTAAGATATAAATACAAATATCTTACAGATGGCTTTTTATTTACATTATTTTAAGAACTCCTACTTGGTGATGGGAAAGACATTATGATAGAAGCTCAGTTTTCCACCTCAACCATTAAGTTTTTGTTTGCTGCAAACCAGGAAAGCCGAACAGCAATATATGTATTGTTTACTGAGTGACACAGATACAGCACGAGGAAAGGAATTTTTTCAACAGTTAAAGTGATACTGCTTCAAATCTGTGGACCTTCTCAGCTGGTTGGAGCAAGTGTTAATTAATCTTTGCTTAAACACATACCTAGAGTGAATGTTCTTAATACAGATAATTGACTCTGACTGAGATGACAAAGATCCCAAGCTCTTTCTGAGCAGCAACCACAAGTCAATATGTCTTATGAAGCATTGATGCAAGTTACTTTGGTGGTACTTTGTTTAGCAAATGAGTCAATAGGTCATGCATTTAAATTTTGTTTTCATCGTCATAATAAGCGGTAGCCTCAAATACAGTACACTACAGCAGCGTAACCAGAAAGCATGCAGATCTGCTGAAGCATAAGCAGATACTACAAAAGAGAAAAGAAAGTTTCACTGGATATTCAGGATGCCCCCGACCATCTTTTGCAAACTCTAGTAGAAAGAATCGACACTGAAGGAAAAATAGAAGATGATTGCAAAGGAAATTAAATAGGAATCTTTTCTAGTTCCTCCAGGTGAATGATACTGTTGTCTCAGCCAAAACCTAACCCCACCCCACCTTAAGCCTAAACAGGAATTCCTACATTTAATTCATGTCCTTGTACCACCTGTGTGTCCCGAGAAGTGGTACTGCTAAATGTTATCGGCTGTGTATTGTTCACATCCTTATTAACTTAATTAATGGCTGCATTTCATCCCTTTTCTGTCAAAGGAGAAATTACAAAATGGAGCTCTGTTGCCTATAGCCATAAAGAGCTTTCAGATGATAGCTCTAATCCTTGCTATGACGAGCTCCTCAGCTGAGTTTGTGTTGTCTTCTGTGCTGTGCTGAAGGAGGGTCAAGAGGAGCTTGGTTATCACAAAGCCTTCGATACTGAATGCAGGCAGAGTTTGGAAAAAGACCACGCAACTGTAAGTAGATTAAAAGCAAAAGGAAAATATGGAGTGGTATAAGCTGCTCAGCACCTGCTAGTGAGACCTTTTAATCTCAGAACGTGGGTTTTTGTAGTTTATGTATCTCAGCACAGGGGGAAAGCCCCCCAAGTAATCTGGAAAATCATAAGTTGCAGAATACTTGAGAAAGTGTGAGCAAGTTTTCAGAAATGGGATATTCTGGAAAAAACTTCTGTTTTAAAAAAAGCATTAGCTGGTCTCCATTAGAGTCTATAGGGACTGATAGAAAAGGCCATCATTTAGAAGCAAAAACCCTTGATCTCTTATGCAAAATATCATTAAAAAAAAAGGACTATTTTTTTTTCTTTGTTTAAAAAAAAAACAAAAAACCACAAAGAATAAAAAAAAAAAAAGCAACTTTCTTTTGGTTGTGAAAAATATAAGCTAGAAGGTCTTCTCCTTTCTTCTAGCTGAACAGAAAGGAGGGGAAAAAATCTAACTGGGGAAAAAAATAAGATAGAGGGGTAGTTCAGAGAAACCAGGTTACACAAAGAGCTGAATCCTTGTTGTTGAGTACTTTATGAGCCTGAATTTCAGGTAGCTGTTACCTAATGTTATTTAGCTAGAAAACGCTACAAAATAAAACTTAACAGCAATACGGTTTACCTGCATGATATCTTCTGTGGATGGTGTTCCTTTTATCTGCTTTTGCTTAATCCAACCCTAAAAATATCTCAGATTAAGTACATCACACAAGCAATGCTTGTTTATAATGTCTGTTGCTGTTTTGTAATTGTCTTTCCTCTTTATAGTAAGAACTGGCCGTGTATATCTAATGTGAGCTCTTTTACTGATTTGCCTCTTATTTCTTTTCACTTCTAGTTGTTTTTGATTTTTTTTTTTTGCTATTCTGAAACATAACTACCTGTGTTAGTTAAAAAAAAAAAGTTTCTAATGCCTTGCATTCTTTCATTCTTTTCTTTCTGTGTTATAAGTCATGGAGAGTCCAAAAAAACCCACAAAAAACAAAAACCCACCAAAAAACCCAGTTTATATAAACAGCTTGTTATTTTTAGAGCACAGGGTCAAGCATCTCTGCTTTTAATTAGAAACAGATTAAACTTTGATCACTCTTGCAGAGCTCTCCAGCATTGACCAAAGTTAATCCTTAAAAGCTTTAGAGTGAGCATAGTTGAAAGACCTTGCCAGTGACTTTGCGTTTAAAATTGAAGGTCAGAAAGTCACAAGCAGCACCCTAAAGCTGGGAAGACTTAGACCCTACCGGGTCATGGGCACAAATGATGTGCTGCTGGGGAGCACAAAAGAAGAGCAGTCCAAACTACAAATTAAATGCTAAAGTGCAGCTAAGCTCTCAAGATCAGTTCACTGATTTATGGTAATGCATGAATATGTCTATGTCACCAAAACTGGTGAGCTATATAAAAACCGGAGGGTATTATATATGAGGAATGGAAATAATAATCATCTTTGCTTCTGGAGGTTTTGGCCATGTAAGCTAATAGTAGCTTTAGAATGCCATGGAAAGGATCATGAGATTTGAGTAACACTGTGTGTGTTCTTCTGTCTTAATAGTCTTAACAGAAACATCCTCTGTGTGCATCACTTAATATTGCTTACTGTGAAATTCCACCAGAGCATTGTTCCAAGCAGTGCAGCCCAGTGAACGAGTAGCAGACCTGAATTCTATAGCCAGCTCTGGGGCAACTCGGTTGAAAACCATTTTTCTTATTTTACTCAAACTTTTTGGGATGCCTTGCCCTACAGCAGTGTTATATGTATATGAAATTTAACAGCATTATCTGATTCCTTGCTGGTAAATGACATGGTGCCCTATCTGTCTCTAACAGAAGGGCATAATCAGCCCAAATGGGCAGGGGAAGTGGTGATGGCTGTAACCCTCGGAACATCTTCTGCAGGAAAGGCAGGCAGAAATACACAGGGAAGCACCAGCCTTCCGGGAAGCTTTTCCCTTACCTATCCATACTGAAATGCATTCAAGTATTCGAGATAAAAAGAAATTAGTTTTTGGAAGCAGGCTGGTTTTATTAATTAATTGAAGGTATGTGTCAGTGTATGTGTAACTCTGTACAGACTCGGGCAAGGCCACCTAGCAAATTGTGTGTGCTAGAAGAACATGTAGCTATCTCTTTATGTCCTAAGAAAACCTGTTTGGTTCTCAACTTTTTTTTTCAGTCCAATATTAATCTCTTTTGTTTAGCTCCTTCCGTGTTAAATTGTAGTGAATTTAAGTTGTGGGGTTTTTTAATCACAGCGTTGGTTACTGGCCTTGGAACGCGTGCGTTCGGTACAGAGACAGTAGATGGTCCTGATTCTGCCTAACCAGGGGAAACTTTGTTTTCTGAAAACAAACAAAAACGCTGAAATGAAGGCACACCAATTTCTATGCGAACTTTTTCTAGAGGAACAAATAAATATGCTTAAAATTTAGTGACTTAACATTAATATTTTCCTAAGTGATTTAATACAGTGGAACCCCGGAAGCCTGAGTTAAGACGAGAAGCTTCTAACTTCGCAGAAGCCAGATGACCTGATCAGTAAGGACTTTATTTTCGAGGATTTCTTGGACCTGATTTTCCAGGGGAATGTGAGGGAGTCTGAGCAGAGCAGAAGCACGAGTTTCTAGTAAACGTTCTAGAAGGACTCTCGGTGGGTAGAGAGATGAGCCGGGGTTTTCCCACTCTCTTGCAGCTCTAAGTTGCCACCCATCCCTGGACTCTTGGGCTCAGCAAGGACTGGTGTCCCCCGGGCTGTTTCCGCTCCGCTTTCGCGTTCGTGCGGAGGTTTCCCTGTCCCCGAGGCGCTCCCGCCACCGCAGCCGCCGGGCTCGGCGGCGCCAAGCGCGGGAAGGGGCGGCTGGCACCAGAGGGAGCTGCGCGCCTACGCTTGCAGGGCGAAAAAATCCCCTCAGAAGTCACTGACAGGGGGGTAGCCCTGCCGAGCGTGGGGCAGCTCCCGCCATTTGCTGCTCTTGTACTCCTCAACTTGCCTGTTAGTTGTAGGATATGTCTGATAAGAGGAATATGTAAGACTCTAGGAGAGATCTCTGCCTAGAGTTTGACTGGAGGTGGTGTGGGAGATGTGTCTATGGATATATTTTATTTTTTAATGAGTTCTCTTCTTCCTGAGCTTTCCTTAAATATTTGTCTGCCTGTGGTGCCTTCTGGCTCTTTTTTTCCTTCTAAAGACATGCATTATTTCATATTTTATTTTTTCTCGAAGCCATTGAAATACAAATAGGTTTTATATTTTTCATTTGATAGGCTCATACTTTCTTCCAACAATCTTTTAAAGTAACTCTTGCACGTGCCTCACCCAGCTGGGTTTTCTGGGCGAGCAGAGCAAAAAGCTCCTGCATCTGAAAAGCGTGAGACTGTGACGTAGACTGCTGCGAAACAAACTGAACGTGCAGCTGAAACACAGTATTTTAACACTAAAACACAGTATTTTAACGCTTTTCTGTCCGCTGAGAGCAACTATTTGCTCTTTGAAGCAGACGTTGGCAGTATGGACATGATCTGTGCAGCACCGTGTTCTCAGACACCCAAGCAAGCTCTGAACGCGTTGTTACGGTTGAACAGCGTAGGAGCTCCTGTTGAGCCATTCAGGAGAAACTTAATGTAGCTGATGAACTTGGCCCCTGGTGGGATTTGACATGGCCTGCAGCGAGCTGTATTTTGGGGAACAACTGACTGTCATACTGCAAGGATGTGGCACTGAGGTTGCCATGGCTGCAGTCTTTGTTTCGGTTTTAGGAGAACTCCTCAGATCTTAAGAGGGTGTCTGATTTGAGGAGACTCCGGCACCCCATTGTCTCGGAGCTTTTGTCACCTTTTGAGAAATAAGAGTATGTTGTTATCACAGGACCCATCAGGAAGTTGGGCAAGGTTTTAATTTTTTGTTGTGATTACTCTAACCAAGGAACAGAAGGGACAGGCGTGCCATATGTTCACTGGACAGGATACCTCTTTTACCCTCTGGTCTCCCTAAACAGAGTGGAGTATCTGTGTCCATTCCTTCCAAATCTATAAAGCTCTTCAGGGAAGTTTATTGCAAAGACAGTATAAAGAGATGTTGTGAAGCCTTCTGATCTGGAAAAGTAGCAGTGATGTGCTCACAGATTAAAGATGTTACTGGAGAGAGGTGAGGTTGGGTATGTGGACTTGCTGGGTGTATTTGCCCTAAGCCACCACACTGCATTGCTAACTGAGAGCATTGGCAACTTGATGCTGACTGGAGCAGTGGGATTCCCAAAGCTTTGTGCTGAGCCAAAGCTCTATTCCCTGCTTTGTACTAAAGCACTCTGAGGTGTGCTAAGCCTGTTGGGTGTTAGAATACTGGATTGTTCTGCAGCTCTTTTCTTTTTGGATGTTCTTTTCTAAAGACTTAAGTTGGCTGAAGAGCTGTGTTTGGGAAAATACCACTTTCAGTACAGTCAGAAAAGATAAATTTCCCTTTGATACACAAATGAAACGGCCATACTTCATGCAGGATTGCTCCACTGTTGAGGCACAACCATGTAGAGGTGTCATCCCACCTGCTCTTGGCTTCTGCCCAGAGCTCGCACTGCTCTCTGCACGGGGGCCGGACTAGATGACCTTTAAAGGTCTCTTCCTACACAAACCATTATATGATTCTATAGAATCATTAAGGTTGGAAAAGACCTTTTAAGATCCTCAAATCCAGCCATCTCCTGAACATTATCATGGTTTCTACACCATGTCTTGAAGTGCCACATCTACATGGTTTTTGAATGCGGTCTGATCATGAGCAGCTTGTGTCCCTCCTTCCCAGTTACTTCTGACTGGTCCCTCTGACAGGAACATGTGACACGAGAAAACTGTTCCTCCACTGACAAGTACTTTACAGTTAATTAGGTCTAATACAAAACAGAGAGAGATCCTTTTCAACCAGGCACAGGTTTTTCCCCAGGATTACACTAAGATCATGCATGTCTTGCTGCGTACACACATATGCTGTGAGATGTCTGACCTCTTCCTTTCTACAACAAAGAACAATAAATGCTGGAAGATGTTTCTGTACTTTCTCCCCTTCAACCCCAAGTCTGAAGTTGCTGCTTTACAGCAACTTGCTGTATCCTGTTTCCATTAGGTCTGTGACATGTAAAGCAGTCAGGCGATGACCTTGAATCAAAACAGATGTTATAGCCCCAAATATTTGTTTCTAGAAGTATGTAACACTCTCTGTTCAGCCTAAGATAGCAAGTCCATTTTTCTTACATAGTTTTCATGTAGAAACTGGCTTGAAAGACACTCCAATTTAAACCTGAACTGATGCAAAGAAGTAAGCTAAACCATTGAGAAGATGACAATGAAGTGAATGCATTTTTGGTGCCAGGAATAGCTTTGAGAGGATGCATGTATCTCCTGCATCCTCATGGCTTGGAGGGGAAAATCATTCACGGGTTTTGGTAAGACTCACCTTTGAAGAACTGCTCCAGAAAAGAGTCAACTTGTTTTGCTCCTGCAATGTGAGTTCTGAGGTCAGCTTATCATTTATAAAGGATGTAATGGTTTAGGTTTGAACACCTGGGCTAAACTTAATCAAGGAGTAGCAAAGGTAGGAGCTGCTCATGGTGTGCAGGGCTTTGGTACTTGCTCTTCAGTGTCCTGTAGTAGGAACTCAGATTTGTTGAGGTTCAGATTCTGTCATCTTGGATGCTTTTTTCCCTCAGGAGTGCAGGTATGAAGTAGCTAATTAAATTTTTCCTTGGGCTTGCCTTTGGGATGGAGAGGTATGTGCAAACTACCTCCACAGCCTGGGATGGTATTCGCGTTTGGCAACAAGGAAATAAACTGTGGTTAAAGAAAGACTATTTAGGCAAATCTCTGATTTTAATAGCTAAAAGTGTTGGCAGAAAGTCTGCTTAAGATTAGAGGTTTTGACAGTTATTGATCTTTATTTTGTAAATTTTGCCTCAGGCACTTAGTGGTCTGGTCAATGAAATTTTATCAGTGATTTGGGTTTTTTTACCCTCCGCATACCACACTTTTGATCTGCTCAATTTTCACTCAAATAGGGGCTTTTAATTCCCACTTCTCAGATCTTGTTCAACTCTAATTGATTTGGACTGATTTCCCATTAAAAAGTCCTTTTTGTTGTGTGTTTTTTTTCACTAAGAAAATAAAATCTGGGGAAAGTGACTTTCCTCAACACTCTCTATAGTGTTATAGTTGTCACTAACCTGTAAAAATCACAACAAAATTGTATCATTGCTAAAATATCATGACTGAAACAGTGGCATCTGATGCTTAAACCTGAGCTACTACAGTGTAGGTTAGGTCAGTCTTTTTGCTCCAGGAGCATGCTTGCTTCTGTGCTTCAGCTTCATTTTGTCTTGCCCCAAACTAGATAATGCTTTGGTCCTTGGAGCACTTGCAGAGATGCAGAAAGAACGGGTTTAAATTGTACTACAGTTGATGGAGATGAGTGTCAAACCTATTTTCTTCATTTGCCCTGACAGGGATGTTTGGGATGGCTTTGCTTTGGATGGGGGCCTAACAAGAAACTGTCATAAGTATGGTCAGAACTACAAAAGGCTATAAAAAGTTTTCCTCATCCATAAACTGACACTATGTCACCCCAGGGGAGGGAAGGGGCAGGAGGGGGGTGGAATTAAATAGTTTAACAAATGTTTTTGTGAGCACTGTAAGCTCAGACACTCACTTTCTTCCATGGCTCTCCCTGTATTTTTATATTCTTTGGCTACTCTGTTGGGACCTCCCAAATATCCCATTTAGAATAAAATTAAACATCCGCTATCCATTTTCTTCTGCTTGGTACCTGGACAAACAACAAAATTTGGCGAGTATTCACTGTTGTCTGTCAGGAGCTCAGGATAGTGATAGATGTTCCAAGAATTACCTTTATTTCTTATGTACTTTGAGTAGTTGTCATTTTCGTGATACCTTATGACAACGTGTTACCTTACTGACCTCTTTTGGCACAACACACTGAAACTGCTTAATCATTTTTAATCTCTTTTTAATGCCATTAGTGCAACTATCATGTTCTCTACTGCCACTGGAAGTGACAGTCTAAAAATAGTATAGCCTGACTGTACCTGCTGTCAATTTTACCATCCAGTCTTTGTGCAGACATCTGAAAATTGGGACAGGTGAGCATCACAAACCCTGGCTGCCAGTTGGCATGGGAACCTTCCAGTTGCTCATCATAACTACAGTGAGTGAAATTAGCTGTGCCTAGGAAAACGTCATTGGGTCTGTTAGGTAGACTCTTCAAAGTCAGGCGGTATTCTTATCTGTATGAGGCAGACAAGTGTTTTTGTTCCACTGTGTAGGTGCTTTAATTTCTTCTAACTAAATCAAAAGTGGGACATAATCATTGTTACCAGTTTCCAGGAGGGAAAAAAAGCCCAACAAAACAACAAACCAAAACCCAAAGCAGTTAATGACATTCAGATCTGTTGCTTCAGTTATCGATTATCTATGAGATCAAGCTGGGTATGACAACATTTCATTAATTTCTTTTGCAGAATATACTTGGGCATCTCAGTGAAAGGCATTTTCTTGTATTGTTTTTTAATGTCAACTGCTGCATTCTTGGGTTTGTGGGTTGGGGTGTGTGTATTTTGTTTCTTTTTTTAACCTGCAATATTTACAAGAATGGCAGAGCTTGGAGGTTTTGGAGCATCACCAAATTGCACCATCAGAAATCCTCAGGGTCAGTGTCCTAATCAATACCTCTCAAGAGGAGATGGCTGGCCACAATTCCTTCTGTTGTCACCATTCTTGGCTTGGCGATAGGCAAACAAAGAAAAAAAAGTTACTGCAGGTTGTGGGTAACTTTATCTTGCATCAGTAGACCAAAAATAGCAAGGGAAAGAATCATCTGGGAGCAATTTACTTCAAAATAAAAAGACTTTAGTATTTCTTCTGAGACATCTGCTGCCTGGCTAAATTTTTAAGATATTTTGGTTTTCTTCAGGGTAAGATAGATGGTAGGAAGGGACTGGGTCAAATTGCACTGTTGTTCTACCCATGTGTGCTCTGGCTTTTCCAGTGTGATAAGCTTTGGTCCGAGCTGACCCCTAGGTACAGGGTAACAAAAACTGGAGAAAGTTGAGGAATGTCTCAGCAGACTTTGTACTGGGGAAGGACTTGCTCTGGCTGCTTTAGTTCTGTGGAACTTCTCTGAACGGGAAGGATCAAAACTCTGCTGTTCTGCTGTTGTATCTGAAGTGCTGCCTCCCCCCCCCCAGCCCTGTTTATACATGCATCCGTTCCTGATGGCACATAACAGCAAGCTGTGAAAACTGGCTTCTTTCATAAAATGAAACCTGTGAAATCATCTCCTCCAGAAATCCAAAGCATGATAATGTGGTGTTGATCACTTTGTTGTCCTGTGAAAAGATGTATTTGTTCTTCATAGCAGTCTGGAAGCCGTAGGTTAAAGGCTGAATGTTTCCTCAGGCTGAATCTCACCCAAGAGATCAAGCAGATCCAGCCTTTGTCTTGGAAGCCTTTGCCTTGGAAGCCTTTGCAAAAAACCAGGATGAGCTCTGCTTGGGAATATGTGAGAAAAGCCATGAGATAAATGACTGATAGGAGAAATACGAGGGAGGAAGATTGTTTTTTACTTCTGTTTCATTCTGACACATAAACAAAGCAGCCAGTTGTTCATTTAGGTTTCCTGTATTACATTAAAGTAATACCAAGTAATGGAGGGAAACTTGTTCAGTCTGAACATGGACTAGATAGTATTTTTGCAGCTGCCCACATCTGAAAGAAACTGTAAACCAGTATTTACTGGGGGGGGGGGGGGTCAGCCCTGTTTTAAGAAAAAGTGCATGTGTCCATTTGATGTTTTGCTTTTTTTTTTTTTGTTTTAAATATGCTTTCATATATAAATATATACTTGTCTCAGTTGTCATAGCACTCCCAGAACTCTGAAGTTTTTGAATCTGTCTGAAAGTTCACTATTCAGCAAGTCCGGGTGCTATTGTCATCTACACCTGAACCAACTGCTGATGTGCTGGAGCCTCACGACTTTCTGAAAACTGGGTATCTAACAAGGTCTGTGGTTTCACTTTCTCTTCATGTGCCCTGTTATTACAGATAAAGAGTACGAGAAGGCAGAAGAAGACCAGAAGGCAGTTGGTGCATTTTCTGGAGTGTCCAAATAGCAGATACTTAGGGCAACAGTGAAACAAGGACTTTTTGTTAGCACTGAAAAATAATAGTAAGGATGATCATAATGCAACGTGAGAGGCACTGCTTGTGGTGCTCTTCAACTTTCAGCTCATTGTTTCATATTGATTAAAAAATACATGGTTGGATTGTCTTTGTTTTGGGGATCTTTCGGGAGGGAGTATTTTTGATAAGAATGATAGTTTGTCTGAAGAGCCCTTGCAGGTAGGAAGACTAAGAGATGATTATTCAAATTCTGGGTAAATATAGACCAAAACTTTACACTGAGTCTTACAGGAAGTTTAAATAGTCTTTGTGTGACATTTAGGATGGAATGTCTTATTTATTTTTTTTAAGCTTCTCAAGCTAGCAGTGTTGGGACACACTTGGCGTCATAAGCCAGGTATAAATAACCTAGCCTGAAGTCTGACAGCAGCCTGATGTTTCATCTTGGCTAATCAGATCTGCTCCTCTTCTAGCTGTCCTATGCTGTGAGAACAGTTTTGCAGCTCGCAGGTTACTAGTTATGAATGAACCTGTTATTCCACCACTTCTGTACACAGAAGTGTACAGAAGACACAGTATGAAAGGCATTCTGCGACTATCTCTGCTTTTTATTACTCCTTTTCTATGAAACAGCTCTTATGTAGATAGCCTTCCAGGCTGTTAGATAAACCTAGTTTTGAGTTATTAGTTTTTAATGTTTTATAGATTTTTTCTTTTTTTTTCTTTTTTTTTAACTAATGAATTAAATATACTATGGAAAAACAAGTAGGCTTTTCGTCCTTGGCCCAGAAAAACATACTGTAAACTCACAAGAGTGCTGTCCAGGCAGATGGGTAGGTAATGTATTGGGCAGGTGATTGCCAACAAGCTGTGTTATCAGTCTTGAGTTTCCTTACTTCAGTTGCTTTACACTGTAATTTTCTGTTGTACTTTTATAACCCTTGGGGCAAGGTATTGTGTGTAGGACAAATACTGCTTTATGTCCTTGCTGATGCCTGTCATTTTATTAACTTTTGGTGTTTAATCAGTCTTGGCTTGAAGGACAGGTCCCGGTCAGGTGATGTTGTTAAACACACAGTCAGAGTGTCCTTGGAGAAGAACAAGGAGGAAAATGGTAGGCTTTGTTGCTTCTGTCCTGCCAACAGATACAGAAAAAATACAGGGGACAAAACACATGTGAAAGTCTTGAGCATGTTCTCTCACCCTTGCTCGATAGGTGATTAAGAAGTTCATTACTGATTGATCGTTTGTGCTATATATTTGATTTCTTCTTGAAGGTAAGACGTATCTTGTAGGTTTGGAAGAGACCAGAGATTTGTTTTTAATATTCCTGTCAAGGCAGCCCTGGTCATCAGTTAAAGGCTTCAGATATCTGGGGTTGAAAGCGGAGAACACTGAAGATGATCTGAACTCGTACCACTTAATGTTGGCTGCAAAGTGCAAGAGGAAATGGAAAAGATTCTGAAGCAAATTGTGAAAAAGTGTTTTAAAGACAGAAAATAGGCTGTGAAGGGCACTAAGGCAAATACCTTTTAAAAACAAGCAAGCAAGCACAAAATGCTGCTTCAGGGTACCACTCTGGTCTAGTTACCTTAACAGATGTTTGAGGAGAACCTCAGAGCTATGATAAGATTGGACTCCAAGTTTTATAAGTCAGGAGCTGAGTGTACTGGAGATCCCTGCTGCAGATGGGGATCCTTTGCTGAGCAGTTGTGTTGGCATTTGGCTGGTTTTTGGCTGCAAGGAGCAGCACTGAAAATGTGAATGGACAATTCTTGTCAACAAATTAGGTAACATCACCATTGAAATTTAGGGAAGACCAGCACATACCTGTGTGAGCTGTCAAAAAGCTTTGCTTTGACAGCTCTGTGGCTATTAAGCAATGACACCAAGAGTTAATGATCTGGGCGAACTCTGTGTGCAGCCTAAAGGGGCTTTCACCTCTAACTCTGGTGTTTCTTATTTTTTTTGTTATTTAACCAGCCTGTGTTCTGACATTTCAATAGGTGTTATTTAGAACAACTTGGTCTAGAGCCTTAAGTATCCACTGAAATAAGATACTCCTGTATTTCATTAAAACATTCAAATTTATGGGATAAATAACAAAATAATCAAAATGATTTTTAGATTGCACTATTTATAGAGGTATGAGAATAACTCTTATGAAGGTGACTTCTAGGAAGGAGAAGCTAACACATGAAATTGAAAAAGCAGTCATTTTGAAGGAGAACTTTCTATTCGAGATGTCTTGATTTTGATCCCAGATTGAGTGTCTTAGGAAAACTGTGCTATGAGAAAAATACCCTAGGAATGTTAGTGTCAGCATGGATGATGAAGTAAATATGGAAATTCACCAAATCACCAGTTGCTCTTGAAGTATTTATGCATGTAATGGATGAAGAGGATGTGGGGAGTGTTTGCATAGCAGTAGGAAAGCTGCGATCCAGGTCAGAATGAAAAGCAAAACTGAGAACAAGGTATGCATTAAATTGTACAGACATGAGGAGACTGAAGGATCGCCCAAACTGAGCAAAAAGTCTTGTTTACTTATAGCTCAGAGTTTTGTGGATGGTGAATTGGTTGGGCTAAACGAGGCTTGTTTATGCAGGATGCCACCAAATAACCCTTCTTCAGTGTTACTTGTGCACCTGCGGGGATTGTCATGCCTTGTCTTCGTAAGACATGAGGAAATCACAGTGGATTCCCGTGGACACCAGTCAGCGCTCGTGACGGGGCGGAAGAAGTGGTACAATATGTTAGGAATACATGTTTTACCAACTCAAATATTTTGTCATGCCTTTAATTTTTTGATTTATTTTTGTTTTTTAATGTCTGGTCTATTCAGTGTTTTTATATAAACCAGCAGTCATACATAGAGAGGCAGGGATTGGGGAAACATCATGCTTCTGTATGGATGCTACTATCTCACTTTATCCTTCTTTGTTTTTTCTTGGCAAAAAGGCTTTAGAAGAAATAGAGTATTGCATGTTGGTGACGCACTCGGAATAACTAACATGCCTCCTGGATAGAAAATGCAGACTACCTTTGACAGCCCTCCAAGATTTATGCTATCAGCCAAATTAGTAGTGTTCCAATTAAAGCAAAAAGCTATGTTGCCTAGCACATTTCACAGTTGGGGTCTCAAAATTACTTGGAAGTCCTCTGTGGCTACTGCTGCTTAGTGTCCTGAACAAGCTAGTGTGTTACAGACAGCCAGGGGAAGTGGCAACTCCTCCACCCCTTGCCACTGCCCCCGTCTCCTTATTGTGCCAATGGACCCTCTCCCCAAGAGTTAAGGGGGGAAAAAATGTTCCCTGCTCTGAGGGGTTATGGGGCTTTTGGGGTTTTTGTTTCCTTGTGGGGTAGGGGCTGACACATACTTAATGCAGTTTAACATTTGAAGACAGAGCAACTGTTCTGAGTATCCACACGTGAGGAAAGTGCTGCATTTGGACACCTGAACTTGGACGTGTTGATGCAGAAATGCTTCTTTCTGAAGCCTTATGATGTGACTTGAACAGTTAGCTGATGGTGGGAACCATAGCCTGACAAACACTTCTTTCCACAAATATTTATCTGAATACTTGTGAGCTTTGTTTGTACTCTGAGTCCTGTTCGTGTTTCCTTTCAACAAACGCCCAAGGAACCAGTATTGCTTGCAGGAATATACTTGGAAACTTTTAATCCTTAAACAGTGATTGGCAAGAGTTCACAGAAAGCAAGACTGGATTTCAGAAATGCAGCATTTATAGAACAATAAAAAAGGTTGGATAATCATCTGAATATCAGTGTGTGCATTTGGGCATTTTCAAGACACCTTATATTATAAGTATGGTTCCTGAATTATCTGCTGGATAATTGTTGTACATGACTTTTGTTTAAAAAATATTTAACATGTTAAAAAAATCTGCCAAGATGACATTCACAAGATGATATTGCTGTTCTTGTTTCATGTACTTATTTAAGTTGTCCACATAATTTTGAAATCTGCTTTTAATAAATTGATATCTTGAAACACCAATGCCATTTTCCCCACGTAAGTAAAGCTACTTCTGCTGAACCTAAAGATGTGTTCTTATATGTTAGTAGTGATTTTATACAATTATGTGATTCATCAGCCCAACAAGAGCTGTGAGAGGGCAACACTTTTGCATAGCCTGTACAGGGAGCTGGAGTTTGGATGTCTTTCCCTACTTTTGGTCTCCATTCCAAAAACTACAGAGTAGTGCACCTAAAAAGGGTATTTTTTTTCCCAGACTGCCTCCCTGCACTTCAGAACCACCTGCAGTCCCAGTAGCAACTGATAAAACTACCATCAGAAATGTCAGTAATGGGAGAAATACTCAGTTATGTTTTAATTCAAGTGAGTCTTTTTAATAGGGAGTCCCCATGAGCAGCGTATTCTATTCACGCTCCCAGCATGGGAGCAGTCTTGGCACAAAAATAAATAAAGGTGGTTTCACAGTCCAGATTGATCCAGATTTCAGCCAATTTTCTGCTTTAAACACCGCTTTAGATCTCTTGCATCTTTTTCTGAAAAAATATTTTAATTCCAAATCACTGAATTTGCTGAAAGGATGTACTCATGTGAAAGATTCTAGAAGTTAATCTTGTCCTTTATCTACAGGTCACTTGACTGAATTATTGTGAGCCAAAACTGTCAGAAAATAGCCTTACATGTCAGAATAATTCTTGACTTTCCATTCTTCTTATAGGCTTTCATATATTTTTCCTTTTTCTATACATCTGTAGATAAGGAGCCTGGCTCCAGTTCTCCGGGAAGAATCTAACAAGACTTTTTTGTTAATGAAAACAGGTTGGTTGGGTTTTGTGGGTTAGTTTTGATTTTGCTTAATCTAGTCTTAGGGCCTTTAAAAAAGTGACAGCTAAATTATTGGCCATGCTGTGTTGAGAAGCAAATTATTCTGGGTTCTTTTTAATTAAAAACAAAAGTGTAGATTAACTTCTCACTAAAGCCTGTAAGAGAACCATAATTTACTGGGGTTTTAAGTTCTTTTTGCTGTGTACAAAAATACCAGTTCACAGATTTGATTCTCTTCCTTGACTAGAGGTGTTATTTTAATGCCTTTTCTTTTTTCCTTTTCTTTAATGACAGATGTCTCTCTTGATGGTTCCATTATGCTTCTTTTGAAAACAACAATTTTCCAACATTTTCAGCACAAACAGCATTTATCTGAAAAGTTTTTCTGAGACATGTCAAACAGCTTGCAGAGTTGGGTATAACAGAACCATAGAATGGCTTAGGCTGGAAGGGGCCTTAGAGATCATTAAACCAAGCTCCCTGCCGTGGGAAGGGATGGCCTTCTATCCCAGAGCAACTGAAGGGTAGTTCCCTTCTCTGCCTGCCCCCACTCCCACTGGTGCATAGTGAGATGCCCACTGCATCTGGGAAAGCAGAGATGCTGTGCCATCCTGCACTGATGCTGTCACATATGCTCTGATCCATGCCCCATAGGGCAAATCCCCTGGAGAACTCCCTTAGTGCTGGCAGTGGTGTGGTTCTTGACTGGTTTCTCTTGGATCAAGATTAATGCTTGCTATAAAAGAAGATATTGAGTGTGTATCTGTCTATAAGCACTAGAAGTCTGAGTTTTTTAAGAAATTCATAATCCTGGTATTTGAGGCTCTCAGAGTGGACTGCAAAAAAAGCAGTAATGGGTTTTCAGTTCTTGGAAAGAACAACAGCTCGGGCAAAAAGTCTTTGTAAATTTGATGGGGGCATGCTTAAGCATTTTGAGCTATATGACATTGTACCAATTTACATTTCCTCGTAACTGAATGATTTACATGCAGCAAAAGTAATTGCAAACTGCAAGAAGTGAGAAAATAAATCTGTGGGAAACAAAGACTCTTTGTGAATCTCCAAGAGCCAAAAAGTTTGTTTAAACCCGTTGGGCAGGCTAGATGTTGAAATGCCCTTTCTTTCAATAAATCACCTGGAACTGGCAGTTGCTCTTAAACTCAGACAGTGAGTCATTGTCCACACAATAAACAGAGTAGAAAAGCAGTTGTGAACATCATGATAAAAACATGTTTGAGAAAAGCCCAGAGACTTGAGGACTAAGATGTAGGCATCACCTAGATCCTCCTCCACCCTTTAGCTTTTCAGTAGCTCCCAGCTTTTTCCAAAAAGGTGGAGGGCCTCTCTTGCTAAGCATCGTATTTTAGTACCTACCGAACTAGCACTGAGTCAGGTATGCATTGGGAAAAGAAAAACAAATGCAGGGGGAGAATTTTTTTAAGTTGAAGTGAAGAATTCACAACTACTCCAGCTGTATGTTCACTAAATGTCTTCTGGTGTTTACACAGTGAAAACAATTTGTATTGTTCATTAGTGCAAAGATGCCAAATTTGGGGGGGGGGGGGGGATACATCTCAAAATTATATTCCCATCTCTACTCTTATCTGAACCTAGATGGTTTCTGTTAGTTGATAAATATTTCCATTGGATGATAAAAATGTGATAGAAAGAATGAGCAGAGCATTAGCAATCTTGATACTGCTTCTGTGAGGTATTCCAGCTTGCAGTGAATACAAAAGCAGACTACAGTAAAAAAATTACTTAAACTTCTGTCACTTCTCAGGTAGAGAACACTTTGTGGCAAAAGGTCACACTGTTCTTATTCAGGGGGTGTCTTTTTAAGAGTACTTAATAGATGGGAAGCAGAGAAGCTATGTCTTGGCCAAACTACACTCTTTCTGTAATCCATACTGATGGATTTAAAAGAAATGAAAGAACATCTGTCAGAAGAGCTGCTACATCAAAAAAATAGGACATTTATCTCTCTGAACTTTAAAAAAGACTTCTGTTTGTTACTTCAATATAAGGAAACAGAAAAATGAGAACTTTCTGACTGAATGAGACACTTGGGTACAGAACACAAATTCATCCCTACCTTGAGATGAAATAGTCCTCTAGTACACAGAGCTCCAACAGTGTATAAAAGCATCTACATCTATTGAAAACAAATGCTGTGGTTGTCTAGTGCGTAGACTGTGATTAAAGTCTGAACAAATATTCCAGTAACCAGCCTACTTCTAGGCAGTGCCTGTTATCAGAAAGGTGACCTTGTTTTAGCAAAACTGTAATAAAGGCTGAGGGTGAAAACTGTGACAACGGAAGAGGCTGAATGGTCGCCAATTACTTGTGGCAAGAAATTTGGTTCAAAAAGAAAAAAAAAAAGTTGGTAAAACAGGGAAAGGAAGCACAAATGTTACAATTTTGAGAAGCATGGCTGTTACCTCTTCAGTCCTGATTCATTGGTCTCCTTGAGACAAAGTGCTCAGAAATGTGTGTTTGACCCTCTATATTTATTTTTAGGTTAACTATTAGGACAAATCCAACCCTGACAAAAGAGTGGATCAGAAGTCTGAGCAACTACTATGGTGAGATTTTGCTCAAAGTATGTTTCAAGCTAATAGAACATTAACTTAAATTCTGTCAATGAAATAACAGAATAATGGTACTAAAATCTCAGTATGAAAAGCTGTTCTCAGAATCCAGGCATAAGTCTTCTGTTCAGATAAACTTCTCCCCCTACCCAAATTGTATAGTGCCATTAAAGATTTGTCTCTTGTTGTAAGTAGGTATTAACTCATAAAGAGAAGAGTGGAAGGTATTATATAAAGACTGAAGCTACTGTTTTAGTGTCTCATTCGGACACTGCTCACCAGATGATTTACTTTATACCCTGTACCAAATTACTTAAGAGCATATTGAGGGTACAGGAGCATTGTTTTTCTTGTGGCTGGTTTCAAATACACGAAAAGAATTTCCTGAGACACAGAGGTGTGTTAGTCTCTCTTAAATATTTCTTATTTGCAGCTGAGGTGAAGAGCTTTTATTTTTAAGGGTGAAATAGAAATGGTGAAATATTTGAGAGGATGCAGCTTTTTTTTTCCATGTGGTGAAGGCAGAAGACACTTCTTGTCAAATACTTTCAGCATTTTTCTTCTTGCTTGTAGAGTAGTGAATAGTAGCCCATGCTACTATTAATAATGAGATCTGTAAATCCATCACCTTCACTAGGTGAGGCTTTCTTCATAATAAAATGTTGAGTATGTGTATACTGTTAGAAAAAACAAATACCAAAGCCACCACAGCACCCACCCCCAAAAAACCCCAACTCTCTGAGCATCCTTTCTTACTGGCTTGAGAATGGGAGATCTCCACTGGCAGTGTTAGTCACTATAGCAATCGAAGCAATATAAACCCCTCAATTCCTGCTCGTTTGTTTTCAGATGCTGAGGGAAGACCCCAGAACACTCAATCAGATTTTGCTAGGCATGAGTCTTTAGGATCAATGCTTGGCAAGCTTACCAACTTTCCAGTGCTTTAGATGCTAGACAAAATTAAACCTTAATTTAGGATCAGTTTACCTTCATTGAGAGCTGCTGGCTTGGAAAATGCAAAGTGGAGACTGCTTTTCAGAAGCAGCTAAGTACAGATGTTGTAGGCCATCAAAACTGGTTCAGTGCAAGCTCTGTCTGGCCAGTGCATAAGAGAAATGTAAGTTAAATTGCAGCATTGATCATGATAAAGGGTAGAACCCCAGCATGTTTGGGCTTTCTTCATTCCATTGCTGTCTTGCTAAAAGTTCATATGCAATTTCTACAGTTCTACTTCAACAGTGGGAAATAAGATATTTTGATTGCAGTACTACATCCTCCAAATGGCAAAATTTTCCATTTCTCTGCCACTTGTATTTGGGGAATTCACTAATTGCCTCCATCAGTGTGTGCTAAGGCTTCTCTGTGGGCAAGAGTGAGCCTTTCTATTGTTTTACAAGGCAAAAAGAGCTTCCTTCAGGGGGTAGATGTCGTCTTTATTGCCCACTGGAGCCAGTAAGACCTGAGATAATACACAATATTATCATCTCTGTATAGACAATATACAGGGCTGTTCTTTGCCTTATGGAGAAACTCACAGTGTGCACATGTGGCAGATGTTCTCTGCATCTTTTCTTCTATGTCAGTGACTAAATAGTTGAACATCTTGTGATTTTTTTTTTTTTTTGTTTTGATGCTTAACTGTTGTATATCAACTAAATGCAGTGCTAAGAATTCATGTTGCTTGATCCCATTTTTGCTGGTATTTCTTGTGGTTCTGGGGTGATTAACCTATTTTTTGTTGGCTCACTTTCCTTGTCTGTAAAGCGGGCATAATTTGCAATACCTGTGCTATTCCACAAGGTTGCTATAAACCCGGGTGAAGTGTTACCTGAGATGACTTGTACAGCACAGGAAGATTTACTGGTGAGAAGCACCATATTCACACTAGGTGTAGTAACTTTTGAAGACTATCTGTGCTTATGATGACAACCTAGTGAGCTGAAGATTGAAAAGTAGGAACAGAGGTTTCGTTGCCATGCATTTGCCTATAACTCACTAGAAAGGGAAGGGAAAAACTAAAAGCACTTAAACCCGAATTTCTCACTCCCTAGTGTTTCACTAGATATCAACTACTACTTAGGGCTGTTAGGCAAACTTCAGCAAAATTATGTTGTTCCCAAAGCTTGCAGGGAGAAGTAAGTTACCATAAAATGAGATGATCTTTGCCTCCTAACATTTCGCATTTTTACACATTTGGAAAGGAGTTCCCTTCTCGCTGCTTTAGCAGGAAATAATTGTTTGCATCTCTTGGAGTTTTAAACTGTTTCTGTTTGTGACCCGAGTCTCAAAATGAAACTGCATCTGAGTGCCATCATTCCAATACAGACCTTCTTGTTAGCTTTTTTCCTAGTGCCTTCTACAGTATTTTGTCTTTTTGCTCTTTTCTTTTTCTCCTCAGCACTTAATAGCCATTAGTTTGTTTGCAACAGCCACTCTCTCAGCTGAACAGATGCAAGCATCACATGAAAGCTCTGAGGAATGTTCCATGCCAGTGTCTGGTGCTTTGTTTTAAAGTTGAGCATGAAATAGTTATGAGCATTTGTTTGTAGCTGAAATGCTGTCTTTCTCAAAGCAACATGATTGGGGCCGACCCTTCAACAAGAGGGGGGTAAAAAATAAAATGAGGTGTAGAGCTGTCACAGGCAACCCAGTGCATTTGCTTTGTTATTCAGCACGTGTTTGTGCAGTGGTGCATGTCCAGGTATCTAATATGCCAACACTTTCTTTGAAGTCATGTTGTGTCATAAGAGCTGCATCGTCAGAACTAATTCTTATCCAAAGCTTTGGCAAACTGTTGGTTTGTTTTGAAAGTGTTTCTTTTCCAAGTTTACGGTCTCCTTGTTGAAGGAAATTCAGTGCCTTTAATAGGAAATGGTCTTCATAATTCTAGTGAGACATCATGGTGTCTTTGGAATTTTTGCTACTCTTGCTGTGCATAAAACTGTGATGTCACAACAGTAGATAAGATGACAAAAGATGAGAACTGAGCTTCCGGGAGGCAATAAAAATGACTTGGCAGCAGTTTATAGCCCCTGGGGAGTCAGTGGCTGGAGCCTTGGGGGGATGAAGCACTGTGGCAGCTGGGGCTCCCAGGGTGCTCCCTCAGCTCTGCCCTTTCCTTCAGGGCTGTGAGAGAGACAAGGTCCTTTTACCACCAGGAGCCAAGTGGCAGCTCCCATCATTCAACAGGGAATCCCAGGCAGGGGCTTACAGTGGTTTTCCAGTCCTTTGGTGCCAGGACTCGTGGAGTAGGAGAGAATCTCTAGCCCATTATTTCCAGCCATGCGAAAGAACTGACAGGAAACATACTTAAGCAGATGTTTTGTGTTTTAACAAAGTTTCAGTGAGTCATCCGCATGCCCTTAGGCATTCAACACACCAGACAGCTTTGTAACGGCTGTGGCATCTTGCTCACAATCTAATATTATGCACACATTCCATATAGTTAAATAAACCTGTCTTCAGCTGAGGAAGGTCCCTAGCGCTTTGCTAACCTTGGTAAATTTGCTGTGCAATTGAGGACCTGGCACAAGAACACAATGCCCAGTACCACCCTGATCTGATCTGATCTGGTGTTAACAGCCAGAACCTAATTCTGGGCTGCAAGTGGCATTGCTCTAGCAACCTTTTGGGCCACCAGCATTTGTCATCTTCAAAAAGGCCATGTAGACAAAAGGCTTTCTGTGAGCTGGCTGGCAGGCTGTGAGGTAGGCATGCAGCTGTGTGCTGCATTCATTTTCCCCTTCTTTGTCCTGACGTGCCACGCGGGGACAGACTCAAAGTGAATTAAAAGAAGAGCAACATGTTATCCAGATTTAGTAGTTCAGCTGTTAACAGCAGCAGGCTCTTTTTCTTCTACAGGTGCAA
This sequence comes from Todiramphus chloris collaris, assembly GCA_025345505.1. Lineage (NCBI taxonomy): Eukaryota > Metazoa > Chordata > Aves > Coraciiformes > Alcedinidae > Todiramphus > Todiramphus chloris. The sequence goes on from JANVCC010000319.1 coordinate 7,807,670, forward strand.
AAAGGAATGTCTTAAATCAGTAAAATCATGGTCCTCTTGAATTTGACAATCCAGTGCAGCAGCTACAGAGGGTGATAAGGAAGCTTCTCTTCTCCATCTGGCCTTTTGATACTCACCTGCATCTTCCTTTTCCTCCTGTCAGCAGATATACAGCCCCACATACTGCAACTCCCAATTAATGCCACCTAATTAATCACTATTTGATGGGGAGTGGAAGCTGCGGAGGAGGACATGTATCCAGTTTATGATTTGGCTATTGAAAGGTCTGGGAAAATATTTACACACAACCACGGCCCGCATAGCTGATAATGAACACCCTGCCTATTTGGTCCCATACTTCTGTCCTGAAACTAAGCCCAGATGTGAAGCTATGATTTCTGTACCAGTGGGAGCAAAGCCTCATCTTAAATATTTGCCTGGATGACTGCAAAACATTTGTTTGCCCATATGCTGTGTGTTTCATACACCTGATAACCTGATGTCATGAACTGGCGTGAAACCATTCATAGGAATAAACCCTAGCTATGTCAAAACATGTTACAGAAGCATGAAAAAAAAAGATTGTAAGTGTCAGATTTTGTGAGAAATACACAGATAAATTTATGGCAATATGATGTGTAAGTTAACTCTTACACTGTTGCAGAGCTGACCTTGGATTAGTACAGCTTTGAGGTTTTTTAAGCATGCTTTCCCAGTTTCACACAATCACTTCGTTTGAAACCAGAAATTGTTTTTCCAGCCAGTCGCCTTACCTATTTTGTAAAATCAGTTCCCATCAAATTTCAGTTTGACTTATGATGATTGTACCAGACTGTCTAAAGACACTGTTACATATGCTATGCTGCTAAATCTGTTTACAGAGGAGGATAACTTTAGAGACTGCTTTGCAAGTACTGCTGTTTGGTTTTGGTTTTTTTTTTCTTATGTGGTCTCAAACAATGCACATTGCCTTTTTTGACTGAGATATATCTGTCTCAGCAGTATAGTCAACCTACTAGTGATCTTCATTTGGACATAGAGCCATTGACCGCAACTCTTTGGATGTGGCCACATCTTTGGATGAGGCCATCTAGCCAATTACTTATCCCTCTAATTGTCGATTCATCAAACACCTATCTCTCAAGATACCTCTGTTTGATATCTGTCTTGAGGAGAGGAAGGGAAGCGTGCAATCAGTGTGAAGAACCTGGCTTTTGGAAATCTAGTTTATTGCTGTTCTTGTGAAAATTAAGAGAAATAATTTCATACACATCTGCTTTTACAGTGTTTGATAAAACATATCATCTGAGGTCACCTGGATGAATGCCTCATGCCAGTCTGCTCTACTGACAGTAGTGGAGAATTAACTTGTGTGACTTCCTTTTAAGAACCACATTGGTGGAAAAGAAAAACGTGATCCAGATGAAGCCTTCCTTGCTGTGTAATTGATCTGCTAGAATTGGAAGTGGGAACAACAATTCATTCGTGCATGTTGCTTGGGAGTGGTTCTCCTGCACTGAGGAGAGGGTGTGCTCATGTTGTAACTAGCAAACAGGCAGTGCATCTTACTCCATATAGTGCATTCCTTAGACTTCATTCTTTGGTATGGAGCTAAAGGGGGTACCTAGGCTCCTGCAGACTGCAGTAAGCAGTGTTAGAGACAGTCATGTGCCTGACATGATAAAAAATTAATCTAAATGCACCAGTGACATCTCTGCTTTGTGGCTGGCTGACAGCTTCAGCGTTACATCCTATATCAGAATGTTAAATACTGTAGCTTTAATAGATGCTTTTGAATCCAAGCTCCTTTTTTTTTTTTTCTTTCTTTCTTTCTTCCTGTTTGTCAGTACTCAGTATTAAATTTTTATTCTGACTCTGGAGGTACTTAGGAAACTTGGGTCTGCTGTTTTCTGGTGTTCTGTTCATACTGATGACTAACAGGACTCAGTGAATATTTTCCTGAAGGGAAAAAAAAAAAATCAAGACAGAAATTGTATTTACTCTAAACAGAAACCTGCTCAGTGAGGTCCTTGAGGACACTGTGGTTATTCACGGAGTAGGGTGATACTCTGAATGTGTAACCTCATCTTTTTCATATCAAATGCGGGTAAAGAGTTATTGGCATCTGGCCCACTAGCATCCTTAATCAGTGAGATCCTGCTGAATACTACCAGGGCTGATGGAAACAGGGTCTTTGTTCTGAAGAAAAACAAACCCACAAAACCCTGCACAAACAAACACTGGACTAATTCAGCAACTAAAGATATATATATGAAGCCTGAAGTATCAACAAAAGGGGTATGAATGAGGAGAAACTTCCTAGGGCATCTGTAAACTCCTTGTCACTCGACAGTAATGACATATAAAGTCTGCACAAGTAATGCAGTGTGTAAGAATCCCTAATGTTTATGTTTCTACAGAGGAAATTCTTACAGTAAGTGAATTGAAAATGTTAATAGGAAGAGTAGTGTGCTTTGAGAATGCTAAGGAAGCGATGGAAAGACTGAAGTTTCAGGAGAATCTGTGTATTGCGGAGCTACGAGTAAATTCCACCCCAGGGTTTGAGTTCAAATGGTTTTGTTTACACAATGTTTAGTGGAAAATAACTTAAGTAAGTTGCACTGTGCTGACTTCATCTAATACATAAACTGCATTAGCTGTGGAATCTCTTAACTGTGTTAGAGTGAAGAGCAGTATTATCCACAGCATTTACTCTTGAGCTCTTTGGAAATCAGCTGCTGCTGGAAAATGTTAACTAGGAAAGAAAGTTTGTGGAAAGGTCCTGGTTTTGATAAATGAAAACGAAAGAGAATCTTGACTATAGAATTAATAACTTGAAGAAAACCTGCCGTGAAAGACTGCCAAAAAACAATGCCAGGAACAATGTCAAAGATACAAATCCTTGAGGGATTTGGGAGTGAATAAGTAAACTTGATTCATGCAGAACGGGGCTTACGGTTGAGGTTTCCTACATCTCTACGAGAAGCAAAGGGCTGGTTCATAGTGTGTAGTGAAACACGTCCCTCTCTGAGGTTTTCCCTCCAAAGCTGAAAAGGCTGAAGTTTCTAAATAATGTGGAACATGAACAACTTTGGTATATGAATCTGAATGACAGGCAAGTGTTTAATCTCTATGCTGAGGACCAAAGAATTGTTTGCTATACTCCTGCAAATGGCCAATCTGCAGTTACGTGCGCTGAAATTAAGCAACCCTGAGCAGAAGGGCTAGAGTGATAATTTTCTTCAAATACCATCAGTTCTTTAATGACCTGTAGCTTTCCATCCTAAGTGTCACAGTTTATCAGAAATATATGCAACTGGAAACATCCATCTTGCCTCATACATGCAACAGGAAAAAGCTGGAACAAAATTAACATGTAGTATGTACATTATATATTCATCATTCTGTAGAATTGAGGGTCCCAGAGCCATAGGACAGGTGTGTTGTGACATCTGAATGGAAATGAATCCACTTCTATTGTGTAGGTAACAAAAAGCACTATGTATGTACTTAAACTTTGTAAGAATTGTCTTGAAAAAAGCAGAAAGTTTTTGGTTTCGGAAGCATTTCCTGAATTGTGTATCTGAGATATTGTTAGTGAGTGTCTTTTGGCTAGAAGCTGTAGCTGAGTGAGTTTGTATTAGGAAGCTGTTCTTGCCTGTCCTGGTTTGAGTGAGAACAGGACTAATTCTGGTCAGTGATTTCACTGTTCAGCTCAGCTCCTGTAGCTCCGTGCCCTGTGTGCAGGCAGCAGCCTGTTCTCACAGACAGGCTCTGCTCCCAGCAGGGAGAACACCCCATGGCAGAGTCACTGCCAAGGGCTGGGGTGCAGACCAAGGCACTGCTGGGTCTGTGCACCACATTGGGGGGGAGAAAGGGAAAAGGGCACCTGCAGGGAGGAGGGCACAGGACAGGGGACCCCAGACTGACCCACGGGGGATCCCAGCCCATGGACGGCATGTTCAGCATGGAGCTGGGGGATCTGGAGCATCTCTGGGCTCTTCTCCCCTCTTGGACTGCTTGGCCAGCTTGGCTTGGCTTGGCTTGGCTCGGGTCCTCTTTCGGTTCCTCCCTCGGAGCCCCCAAGGAGGCCTCTGTCCCTTCTGCCTTCGATCCCGGGCTGTGTGTTCCTGACCCCGGTACCAGAATCCAGCTCCTGAACACAGCTCCCGGCTGCTGCGGGGCCCAGGCTGGGACTCTCCCAGTGGTGACAGTAATGGAATTACCATCAGGGGGTTAGGTTCCATACTGGGTTTGTACATACTTGTATATACTCCATTTTTTATTATTAATTTCATTTTCATTAAAGCTGTTCATCTTTCTCTACAAATTGAGAAACTGGAGTGCTCTGAATGAAATTCCATCTCCTGGAGGCAATGTCTAAAGTAAGAGAAGATGAACTTTTTTACCTAAGTTAAATACCTGAAGGTAACAATCCCATAATACCACTCGCTTCACTAAGAGTTGAGAATATTAATTAGTGCCTAACAAATACTCAGGTCTTTGAGAGCTCCTTCTGCTATTGAATAACCAAGATAAACAACAACTACCCTACAGCCAACAAGACTTACTTTCAGAGCACTTGTACTTTACAGGTTGTGGGTTTTGGTTTGTTTTTTTTTTTCCTGTGGGAAGCACAACTTATTTCACAAGAACAATCTGAGCTGCGTTTACTGCAGTACGAATATCAGCTCTGCAGCCACTGTCAAGCCAGAAGTGCTGTTATAGGGCAAGGTGATTCAGGGCATCGCTTTCTTCTATTTCTCCCTTCACTCTCTCAAACAGTAACTGTGGAAAGACAGACTTTTTGAGAGGATCTTCTATGGTCTAGTAAATTTTAAATGCGCTATGGACCACAGTGTTCAAAACTGTTCTGAAAGCCCACCGTAAATTTCACCTTACGCGTAAGCAACTGAAGGATTTTTTTTCTTCTTGCAGCTTAATTGCAGGCTGTTGGAGGAACAAGGGTAAAATGGGATTATAGGCAATGCTGTTGCTGCTATAAAGCTGAGCCTTGTGGGCTGCCTGAAAGAGTAGCAGAGAGATCAGAAAAACAATCCCAGTATTTTATAGCTGTAGTGAACCTTAAATGAGAATTGTTCCTGTGAGTGAAGCATCTTCTTTAAGGAATAATTCTTCTCTAAATGTAATACACTGGGCTTCATTCTGCCATTGGATTCGCACCAGAAATAGGTTTGGGCTTGGGCCAGTAGGTTTGGGTTTGGGCCAATAGGTTTGGGTTTGGGCTGTTGCAGCTGCTCCCGCTTTTCAGCAGCAATGCATGCTGAAAAGACTGCAAAAAGACAGAAGTATGTCTGAGATGTTGCAGGTTTCCTTACCGTGAATACGCACGTTAACAACAATGTGCATGGATGAATTACTGATAAAGAGGTTAAGGGCGATAATGCAAATGATCCATCTAATGAGTCTGATGTCTGAAGGTTGTTCAACAGTTTACCTGTTCATTTGGCTTCCTCATTCAATAGGTGATTGTTTGCTGGGAAGCACACGTGTGATCACTGCTGCTGTGCACAGGTTACAGAGATCTGACTGGATTTCTTTTTATGTTGTTTGACTGTTTTCCCCAGTATGGCTTTTCTTGCTGCCACACAAAGGGGTTTTCAGATATGTCTGAAACGGGGCTACCCTCTGTCAGCCCTGAACCCAGAGCTACTGAAAGAAAAATAGAAGAAAAACGTTCTCTGTGAACACGCGGAGCTGTTTCTACCTGACAGGCAGCAGCTGCTGGCGTCGACACGATAGTGCTGAGTTTGGTTTTCAGAGCCTGGAGTGATTTTATCCAGGCAGTATGGGCATCTTCCCCACTTACTAGTGAGCTGCCCTACTGATGTTCTTGGGATCAGTCATGGTACCTTCAGTGAGGCACTGCTTAGAGAAAAACTGGGTAAGAAATGACCCTCAGACTCAGCTAATATGCCTGAGAGCCCGTGGATGAACAGTTTCAGGAACGATCGCATTTCAGAGCTAAACACGCAGGCGTGATGTGATGTCTGTACACGATCTTATCTCAGTGCTCTTGGAGAGAAAGGGGGATTTTGTTTTTTTTTCAGTTGATGGGAATTTGATAATTAAGTCTCATGAGTACTTGTTGGAAATCTTACTGTGAGAGTTATCTGATTAGGCATGCATTCAGCAAAAATTATCTTTCTTTGGGGGGGGTTTTGGGGTGGGATTTTTTCTGAGTAAGGATGGGAGAGGGCTAGCTTCCAAGTTTCAAAAAGATTTTTTTTTTTTAATGTTGTAAGAGATTCCCTCCTATAAAGAGATGCAGCTAACAAAATGTACGTTACAGGAACAGCTGTCTCTGAAGAATTCCGATGCCAGTTAGAAAATGTGGCTGCTTATCTTATGGAGACCTATGACTTGGAGAAATTGTGTGGCACGACTACAGCACCTTTTCTCATGATGGACAATGTTTTATTTTACCCGTGGGCAAAACATGTAACTTGTTTGCTAAAGCAAACAATGGAAATATATTCCCTGGAGATCTAGAATATTTTGCATCCACTCCGGTCAAATATGCAGTCCATAGTCAAGCAACAAAACCTGAAAAGAGTGGCACTACTTCAGTGAGTGCGGTAATACCAACTTTTTTGTAGTATCTTTTCTTTTCCCCGGATGCTTCTGGAGCTTTTATTTCTTTATAAAAAGATAGGCAACTAAAGTACATGTATGCGTTCTTTCTACTGTGCAGAGAATGATGAGAGAGACCCTTAAGCATCCAGCCAACTGCTTTTAGAGTTTGAAATTTAAATTGCGATTATGTTCAAGCCATCTCTGCCACTTCTGCATGAGGCAAAGGGACTGAAAAGCATGTAGTAAAAAGCAGGTGGGCCAAGAGACAGGCATGAGATGCCACAAAGTGTTATCCCTCACTTCCTTTGGGAATGGCAGTATCTCACTTGTCACACTGGTTGCCCAGACACAAGACAGGACTGGTGTATGCAAGACAGACATATGAGAAGCCTGGAGTTTAAATTTTGTGTACTTTTTTTCAGTGTGTTCCTGATGGTAGACAGGACTTCTTTTCTTGAAATGTAAATGCGCTGGCTAGATGGGTTCCGTTTGTCTTTAAATGCCATGAAACATATGCTGAAAGTGTTATTCATCGGAGATTGTAATTATTTTACTCACCTTATAGTTTCAGAATTCTTGAGTACTCTGTGACGCCCTCAAGCGCTAATGTTCGTGTTAAGGCACCATATTAGCACATGTGCAATGTGCTTCATCCAACCCATCGTATTATCAGGGCATCCATCGGCCTAGTAACCCTTCTCAAAGGGGGTAGCTGAGCAGCACTTATACTCAGATCTCATTTCTGCCTGAAAACAGACAAGTAAAGATGGTCATGTGCAGGGGTTATAGAAAAAAAAAAAAAGAAATAAAAAAAATCCTCTCTGGATCAGCCCTGCCACCTTTGTGGAGATTTACCTCCTTGCAGAAAATAGTGAGCAGCCAGCATGAACTCTTGTCTGCAGAATGGAAATATCAAGCTGATCAACGTTTCCGCATTGCTAGCAAGATAATCCTTCGTTTGAGCTGCTTATCTGAAATCTGTCTCATGAATCTGATGGGAGGATTTACCCTAAGTAGTTAATTATGGTGTTGCTAAACTTCCTCCTCTCTCCTTATTCCTTCATTTTAAGAAAAATCATGCAACTGTAAAGACTGTAGACTTGAGTCAAAAACTAAAGAAATGCTATCTAGATGAACACTGAAGACACATGAAATTATCATTTTACTTTTGTCCTGATCTCTCTTCTCCAAATGCTCACTGTTGGTGGCCTCTTTCAAAGGGAGGACAGTGGGCTAAGTGGATTTTTAGTCTGAGATGATCTGGCTATTCTTACAAAGTGGTGGCGTTTGGGTTTGGTTTTTTTGTTTGTTTCTTTCTTTCTTGAGTCTTTGGTTTGTTTGGTTTTTGGGGTGGTTTTTTTTTTTTGTTCAGATCTGATTTAGGGCACTTATGTAGAGAATTCCCCTGCATCAGGCTAAGCCCTGTCTGTTGCCCTGGCCTGAACCTGGCTGTGAGGCAAGTGCAAAGACATTGCCAGATTAATTATTTCTAGGGCATGTGACAGTCTTCTACTCCTCTGCTCCAACTTAACCTACGGAAAGGAATCCTGGTTAAAGAATTTGGTTTTTAAGGTATTTTGTATCTAATTGAGACATAAGAGGGAGCTTTAGTATATTCTGCAATTTTTAAGTGCCACACTTGATCCCTAATGTGATGGTGATAAAGAACTGCAAAGACATTTTCATACCTGAAGGAAAAGTATCTGGTTATAATATGGGGAAGAGTTTGGGGTTCCTTTCTCACGCACGTAATATATTTTGTCCATGAAGATCCCCTTCAGATCCTCTTTAGGTTCTGTTTGACAAACTTTCTTTTCCCTCAGGATGAGCTAGGCCGGTGAGATCAATATATTTATCTCCATGTAGCCACTGAGCAAACACCTAGTTCCACTGTGAAGCTGGGTCTGGCTTAGGGTGGGAATTCCTGTGTAGTCTAGCAAAATACACATCTCATGAGACATGTGAGAAAAAGACTTGAATTTACGTGACAAAAGGCATTTTTATACGAGAGAAGAGGTACCCATAAGGTTCAAGTTTTACTCCAATAGTTATAAAAGATTTCATTCTCCTTTTACTGAGATGCTAAACAGGATTTTTAAGAGCTGGATTTCATACGGTGCCACTGTGGCCTCTTGGGAAGCTCTTGAACACTGCCTTCCTAAAGAGATCTGCCCAGAGCTGGGTGTGTTGCTCCGTGGGACACAGAGAAAAAGGAGCAAAACGTCCCTCGTTCTGGGCATGAAAAGTTACCATCTTGGAGGGAGAAATGGCTTCTGTCCAACCTCTTCTCCTGTTAATTCCTAGAAGAAGCTAAAATTTTTCCTTGGAAGGTTTAAGACTTTAGGGATTTTAATTTTTTTTTTTTTCAAATTGCCTTTCCTGAGCTTTACAACTGTAGCTTAAATTTGAATGAATCTCAGAAGTTCCCACTAAATCCTCAGGAAGTTTTGAACTGGAGTATTGAAAAAACAGAGGTGTAAGTAACTGTTTATGACGGTGTCTCCTCAGGCACTTTTGTGATTGATTGATTTATTTAATATTATTTTAGGGTTTTTTCCGTTGCCCTTCCCACATTCATCAGGACGGGTATTACATTATTGCCTCTTTCTCATGTTCCTGGCTGTTGTAAAACTTTTAGGAGGCTTTTGGTATGTAGTCTATAGAATTTTCCCAAATGTGAACCTGTTTCAACAAATCAGTGCTTCTGGCTAATTCCTCTAACCAGGCATTCTCCGGGACATGCTGAAGTCTTGCAAGAGCTGTGCTTAAACCATGACCATAAGCTGTTTTCCTTTCCCCCCCGGATTTGGACAGTGTTTTCCTGCACAGCATATAAAATAACTGTTGCAGGGGTCCTAGCTGTTTATATGACCATGTACACACCACCAGGGTCTGAATTATGACAGAATTGTGACAGAATTAGTATGAAAGACAGCTTCAAATTTTGTTTTGCGTTTACTTTCTACCGAGACCTGTGCTCAGAGGCTTTACCAGCCCTGAAGCAGTAGGATCCTACATGTCTGACCAGTCTTTTGATGCCCAGAGAAACTCTTCAGTTCATGGAGACGTACGTGGGACTTACTTGAGATTCAGTTACGGGGTTTTTTTAACTTCGGTTTGGTGCTTTTATTATTTCATGTCAGAGCAGTTTTTTAGCTTGAGCAACAGATCTTGGAAAAAGAATGAGAGGAAAGAAAATTACTTTTCTCCTGCTTTCTTGTACTAAGAAGTTATTTCCTAAGGCTATCTACTTGACTGCAGCTGCTGTCTGTGCCGGGAGATACTAGGAAAAATGACATTATGGCTCAGCACAGCAGCTTAATCTCTGGTTTCGATTTCTTCTGTATTTACCACCCAGTCCTTTGGGGCCCTTATGCTACTGAGATTGCACAGATTGTTAAATGCCCATGCAGTGGCTGCTTTGTTTCCCCTCGAATGTTTTTCATGGTTGGTGGCAGGAAAGTTTCTTGCCACTCCCTTATTTGAGGTTTATGTAATGAATTGATCATAGGCAGTGCTCCCTCTGAACTTGTTCCAGTTTGGCAAAGCTCAGCTGCTCCTGAGTCACCGTGACTCCCAGAAGAATTTTTCCTGACTTAAGATGTAGGTGGGCAATTTTCCTGACTTAAGGTGGGCAATTTCTCCCTACTATGGGCAGGTTGAAAAATGTCCCTAATGGGAACCAGCTCTTCAGAGAGATATTGAAATGGCACTGTCATTTAGGCACAGTCTGAGACTATAAAGTAAAAAAATACAGACCAGCTCTGAGTCCAGGACACTGCATTGAAGTTTCTGCTCTGTGTATTGTGCTTCACTGAATGAGATACTCACTCTAAGTGCATATTCTAGATTCTTCTGCCTGCTAGGGTCAATCTGAATCTTCTTAGACAACGTTTTAACATACATTATCATGTTGTTCTCTATGTGTGTGTGTGTTTTATCATGGTCACTGATTAGCTTTCCCACAGACAAGGTCTAAGTGTATCCTCACTATCCAGCCAGTCCTCAAACTAGACCTTTCACCAAGAAGTAATGATTCCAGATGTAATACTTATTAACAGAGAACCGTACCGGCTGCTTTTTCCTGGAAGCCTCTAGATACTGAGCAGGACACCCCAGGATAATGCTGATAAACAGGCAAAGACTCTGCAGATTGGAAGGTTTTTTTAGTGGTTACAAACCTGTTCTGCAAAAAGCAGAACACACTGTAAAATAACAAGCAGTAAGTCCACACAGTCGCTAGAGGTTGCGATACCCTACTGACAGTCCAGTTGGGCTTCTACGATGAGGCATGGTAGAGAGGTGGTAGATAGCCCATCCCTGGAAACATTCCAGGGGAGGTTGGATAGGGCTCTGAGTGACCTGATCTGGTTAAAGATGCCCCTGCTCAGTGCAGGGAGGTCGGACTAGATGACCTTCAAATGTGCCTTCTAACCGAAACCATTCTACAGAAGCACTCTGAAGTAACAGACCTTGACTGAACTACAAAATCACCCCACCCAAAAAAAACCCCAAACCACTGAAGCTCTGTGTGGGGTTTGGACAGTGATGTGCATCTGTCCCAGTGTCCCTTGCAGGATGCAACTGTAGGCCAGGCAGGGTAACTCCTCCTTTTATCTTCCTTGGGTCTCTTTGGGAGTTTCCAATTCACTTCCCCATCGAAGACAAACCAGGGTATGTGTACCTACTGCTGCAGTCCCCCCGAGACACCAGCAAACGTGGGTGGTCCCTCTCCCTAGTTCCCTACAGACTCTTTTCCTTCTTCCTCTCTGACAACAGCTGGAGCAGAGACCTCTCGCCCGTGCAGCTCTCACCAGAAACCTTGCATTAGAAATAGTACACTTGTTTGTTTGTCTCCCCAGAAAGGACTCCAAATCTTTACGTTATTTCCCCAGCCTTTTTTGCCAACTCTTTTTTACCACTTGTGCATCTTTTTTTTCCTGTCCTTCTAACAATTCAATGGTTGCAACGCATACTTCAGGGCACCATTACTAGAATAAATAAGTAATTGTTTACTCTTTTTAATGTGTATATTCCTATATTTTGTGTAGGAAACTTTCTCCCAAACCTATGCTTCGCGTCTAAATTCCTGAAAGTGCCTGTACAAATTGCGAAGAGAGCCTCATAGCACCTAAAAAGGTTGCACAACATCCACATTCCGAAGAATTAATGTTTAACAATAGAGTGCCGCTGCTGAGAAGGTATCTGTAAACAGTGCCTGTTTTTATGAGAACCCTTTGTGTATCTCTGGCAGTGAAGAGCAGATCTCTATAAAACTTACACCCAAGTTATACATAGAGTTGTTCAACTCTTCTAGTGCAGGAGAAAGTCACCTTCCTGCAAAAGGAGCATGTGACCTCAGAAACGATTCCAGGGGACTTCTTGTTAACCACTCCTTTATTTGTCCTTTTTTTCCTGAGTATCCTAAATAATGCTGCTGCATTTTATTCATATTTTGTCTTGTGCCATTACCTTAAAGCCAGCATAGATGTTCAGCTGTGAGATTGAGGTTGCACTCATGAAAATACCTATACACTTCAGGAAAAGTAGAATTAGGTGTACAGACATGAGCATGGACTTAGCCTGTGTTTTGAGTTCAGCTTGGACTCCCTGACATAGGATTAACAACTCCAAAACCTTAATTGAGGCCAATGTCCCACTATAGTACCCAAAGGTAAACACGGGGATGGAACAGTGTCAATACCTTAATGGGCCAGACAAGCTTAAAGATTTATATAAGAAAAAAGTGCCTTTTTTACCTCCATGGCTACAACAGATAGCATTTTGCTTGCCTGTATTTGGAGAAGCCACCAGTGGATCAGGGCTGATGGGCTGTGACCTCTAGAAGTTAATATGTTACATGGCAATAACATAAACCAGCGTTAGGCTGTAAACTGCTGGAGTTAGTGTCGACTCCAGAGCATTTCAAGTCCAGATGTCTTATCTGCTCCCCTGTTTCACAGTAGTCAGAGCACACTGCTGTGCGGTCATCACTTCTTGAAGGTGTCACTGCACCACCTCCCAACCCCACCCCAAACCAACCAGGAAATCTCTCTGGGTTAGCAAAACCCTTCGCTGTTGGTGATGTTTGTGGATTTTTTTCCCCGTTATCAGGATGGCTGTAACCTGGAAGGGGGCAGAGGGAGGCTGTAAGTGTGGTTGCAGTGGGGCTCTGGGCAAAACACCCACCCCACTGCATGCCATGCAGACAAATTGAGCTGCTTTGTGCGTGAAGGGGAGGGGGAAGAGGGAATAGCTTTGCTGGGGACAGCCAGGCAGGCAAGACTGCTTCTCTTCATAAACGGTGACAACTTAGATTAGCTTGAAGTGAGTATGAAACCCTAGTCTGAGTTCGGTTTCATCCCATGTACCCGGCATTATTCATAATTGCTCAGATCCACTGGGTCTGTTGGAGTCTGGGATGGCATTTAGTTATTTAATGCATCGTCCTTTTTGTCTTCCTAGAATATCCTTGTCCACTTTCTTTTCTAACTAATGAGATAGACATTGCCGTAGTATATCAGACTACATATCTTCCATCCTACATGGCAGTGATAGCAGGCATCCTCTGGAAAAAGAGTGCAGTCATTTCACTGAAACGCTGCTCCTGTTGTTCAGGGGTACCCCTCCTACCAGGATGTGATGGGCAGCAACAAGGAACTGAAGGGAGTTGCTCTGAAAGTGGTCACATGAGGTCACTTTCCCTGGACAACTGGGAAAATTATATTCATCTAGCTAATTTCTCCTGGTGGGGAAACAGAAATCAAACTGTTAACCAAGTGGTTTGTTGCTTTTTTGTCATGGTTGGTAGTTGTGGGGGGTTTTGGTTGGGTTTTGGGTTTTTTTTGGTGGTGTTTTGTTTTTGTGGTGTTTGTTTGTTTGTTTCCTAAAACAGATTAAAAAAATCTGACCAGGTAGATAAACAGAGTGATAGTAACTGACTGTAACAGTTATTCTTTAACTATAACAGTTCATAGTCTTTTCCTCTAAGGAAGTAATTTCCAGGCTAGACCTTTCCCCAGCATCTGCAGTAAGTGAAAGCTAAGATTTGTCGGGCGGTAAACTGCCATGTAAAGCGATGCCCTGCGAAGCCATTTGGCTCCCTGCCGGCCATGCCTCTGGCTGCTCCATCTCTGCAGGCCCTGGCAGCTCTGCCAAGAGCCCCTCCGCTCGCAGGCAGCTGCCTCTGACCCAGCACAGCCACCTGCCTGACTCCTGCAGCTGCAGGCCTTCTGCAGGGCTTTCCTGCTGCCTCCTGCCCACAGCCACGAGCTGAGCTGAACTGAATGGGGAGCTGGATTCGCATCTCAAAGGAAACGGAGAAATTGGTTTTTATGCTCCCTGTGCTTATACGGTCTGCAGGACAAAATCTCGTGATCCCCCCAGGCTAGCTGAGCATCTCCAGGAACCCTGCGCTCGCAGCCATGGCCTTAGGCAGGGACAGCCGTTTACCCAGATACGTTTTGCAAAGCTACGGATAAATTACAAAACTATAAATATTGTTGTTAGAGCTGCAAACTTTTCCCCAGTTTGTAAATTCCATTTCTCAGAAAAGCCTCTTAAGCGTTGTAACGCAATGTAAAAAGGAATCACAATATTTAGGGCATGTCTAGTGGAGCTTTCTGTTTGCTTTCCCCTCAACCCACTGGATGGCAAAGGAGCCCTCCAGGTCGGGCCTCCCTCCCTGCTGTGGTTCAGAAGTGCCTCAGGTTCAGGACACAGAGGGACTAAATTAGTGACCATTCTGCTGTCTTGGGTTTTTTCCCCTCCTTTTTTTTTTTTTCTTTAAACAGTGTGTCTGGGCTTACAAGAGACAAAAATACAATTCCTTTACAAGTGGCTGAAATCCTCGTCCCACTGATGTCAGAGGTTTCACCTTTGACTGCCAGTGAGCTCAACCTGTCTGCTTACAGCTCATCAAAGCAGCCACGCGATCAGGAATTCAAAATCCTTTCTCTTACTTTTGTACCTCTCTCATCAAAACTGTGTGCTCCCATGAATCTACCCAGGGTGTCTTTTCAGCTTCCCACTGCAGCTTCACTTTTATAATGGTGTTAGCAGGATCTTTCATCATCTGCCTCCCCTGAGCATCCTTTTCGTGCCCACGCATTTCATTTCTATTTGAAGTAAAAAGCAAAAGCTGTTTGGTTTTGCTTACAACATAGCAGGGGATTACAAACACAGATATCGTGATTAAAATAAAGCCAGCGTGTTCTCTTTCCCAGGAGGCAGTGACACCCTACTTGCTTCGGCACTTTGGGAAAGGAGTTTACCCCTTCTTCCTGAGCTGAGTATCAGGCCTATGGCCCCACGTCCTCAGGGAGCAGTAACAGAGGCCTCGCAGTGGAGGGGTGCTGGATACAAATGTTTTAAAGCCTAATTTTGCAAGGAGACCTTGGGGAATTTTTGTTGTTTTGTTTTGGGTTTGTTTTCCTGCTGATTCCTTTCTTCCCTTTCACAATCATTAGTCTTTTCCAAGCCTTAATCCAATAATTGTAATGTTCCTAAGACTTGCCTTGGCCATTTTCCTGTTACAGATTGTCACCAGACTGTTGAAGAAATCATGCTCATCAAAATTTCTGGCCGTGAGATTTCACAGCCTGTTCTCTGATCATACTCTCACTTACCAGACCCCTGCAGAACCACTGGTTTAATTTAGAGTGTCCATGATATCATTTAAACAAGGGGAAGTTCTTATATATTTTGTTGTCTCGATGGCTGGACTCTCTTCTATTTCCCATGAAGAACCTCCTTTTAGGAATAAGGGTTCTGAATCCTGGGGGTCAATTATGAGTTGACCTGTCATATCCTTAGTTTGCCAATGAAGAATCTGATATTCTGCCTTGAGTGCACTAACACAGATGCTCAAATTCTCATTTTAGCACTCAAGAATCACAAGGCAGTTTGGGTTGCAAGAGCCCTTTAAAGATCATCTAGTCCAAAGACCCTATCATGAGCAGGGGCACCTCCCACTAAAGCAGGCTGCCCAGAGCCTCATCCATCCTGGGCTTAAAAACTTCCAGGGACAGGGCATCCACAACTTCTCTGGTGTCTCACCACCCTCACGGTAAAGAACTTCTTCCTTATGTCCAATCTGTATCTACCCCCTTGTAGTTTAAAACTGGAGGCCTACCTGTTGGGTAAGGTATTCTGTGAGCTTGGCACCAGTACAGCTGGAATTGGGCAACCTGACAGAGAAGAGATTCAGCAGTAGTGAGCCAAGGCTGTGGCCAGGGAGGGCATGGGCATTTTCAGGCAGAAGCCCTCCACGCTGCCACATCGGGGCAGGACACAGTTATCTTCTGCACATGCAAGAACGAGGACAAGCAGAGGGCTTCTTGCACCAACCAATCACCCTGAGAAACCTCACAGAAGTGATGACTTAACAGAGGTTGCTGCAAGCCCCGCAGCTGGTTACGCCTGTGTGCACCTACACGGGCTGACTCAAGAGGGCCCTTGCTTCCCAGCCACGGGGGTGGCATGGTGCCCGAAATGCAAAGCACATGCAAACAATCGAAATGTCACTTGCTGACACTTCGTTTTCCCTTGGAAGCTGTAGGCAGGTTTCAAAATACGTTTTGGGTGAAAGTTTGCAAGGATTTCCATGTGTTCTGGCTCGGTAGTCGTCGTTAAAGTTAATGTGGCTTTTGTGACGTGTAGATTTAAAACACCAGCCAGTGCTGTGAAAGCCCCTCCAGAGTTATTGCAGCGGTGAACCTAATGGAGTTTTAGGAGGATTTACACCTTCATTTGTCATCTTCCACCAAGAGAAAAAATTGTATGTACATACGTGGATTCCTTTAATATTTCATCAGATTATAAGCATAAAAACCAAACAAACCGATGTGCTACTTTAAAGCTCTGTGGACGTATGGCTATTTACTAAAGAGATTGTGGGCTATACTCTAGATCCTTCATGGCTTGCAAGGCCTCTCTGGGGTAGATACTTTCACTGTGAGAAAAGACGGGTCTCTGCAGGACTATTGTTTTCCTCCCTTGCCATCCATCTGTGCTGAGAGAGGAGAAGGTGGAGAAAAGGTGGGGCTCTGGCTCGCCGCCTGCGCTGCTGGAACAGGGAGCTGTGCCAGCAGGCTGGGCGAAGAGCTGCCAGCCTGACACCAGCTGCTGTGGGGAGAGCCGGGGGGCAGAGAAGGAACCAAGCGCAGCCCTTCACATCATGGTTTGCCTTCTGGGCTGTCCCTGAAGCAATGCAGCCATGCACCCGGTGTAGCAAATTCACAGGAAGCTTTGTAATCTGGTTATTCTAGTCTGCAACTGTGAACAGTAGGAAATTAGTTTTTCTTTATGAGTTAGAGGTGCTCCGTATTTGTTTTTCCAAAGAAACAGTAAGGAGCTACTCTGTATTCTTAACGCCCTGAACCAGAGGTAATTTTCATGCTGTACATTTTCTGGATACCTGCAGGTGACTCACCTGAAGAAAGGGAGTGTTGTTTCATTTTTACTATGTCATAATTTATACTCCTCCCCTGGGCTGAGATTGCAGGGTGAGGAGAGCTGACAAGCCAGGAGAAGACAGAGAAATAAAAAGGTTCCAAAGGTTCATCAGCCATCTCACATCAAGTACAGGGGGTTTAAAGCACGCGACAGACTTTTCACCTTCCTGTTGCCCTTTAGGGGCCAGTTAACAGCAGGTTTCTGTGAAGATTCACGCAGGACCGGTACTAGTGGCTAGATGTGATTAACCTCATGTTCAAGAGAAAGGCAGGTGGAAATGAGGGAAGAAAGCCTGTGTAAAATACTCAGTCATTACTGCCTGTGCTTGCGAGTGGTGTGGGAGATTTGGAAAAAACAGAGCCAGTAGAAAGTCTCTCATTAATATCAGTAGGCTTTGGATCACACCAACGATGTTCTCCAGATAATCCATATTTCCCCCACCCCTCTTTGCTGGCCAGTTTATCCAATCCCTTCCTTATTAATTCAAGGAGAGTTTTTCTTGTTTCTAATTACGTGTTGCTTACAGGAGCAGGGCGAGGAAGGCGACCGCAAGCCTTGCTAAAGAAAGAAGCGTTACTCTGTCTCGTCCCTGTGTGACTGCGCCTGCCCAATGACGCCGTGGTGAACCAACTGTATACTTCATCTCAGCCCAAGTTCTCCTGGATTAGTACCTCTGGACATCTCTGAAAGACCTCCTTTCCTCTTCCTTTGCCATACCCAGCTAACCCATACCTTCTGGAAAGATAAATAGCAGGACTGGTCTCAAGGTATGTTAGTCAAAAGAGAGAAAACTATTACTGTCTTGTCATTTATTCAAATCAAGGTGTAAGGAAAGCTGCTGAAATGTATGAAGAGAGAGTTAAGAAGCCTTCTCTGTTTTCAGAGGGATGGGCAATGGGAAAGCCACCCCAGCGCCACTGATCATGTGGTGGTGGTGGCAGCTAGAAAAAATGTTTTGTAAATGATGTTGATCCAAATATGCCCAGAGAGAATACTTTGAGGCAAGTTATTTCATTATTTACCTCCTCACAGTTTTAACTTGGGTCTGAATTATATATAAGGCTTTATGTATGTCAGTATTCAGACTTCATCTGCCTTCTTCAGATGTTTTCCTGACAGTAGCATCCCTTAAAGCTGTATCCTCCAGGGGTATGAGTATCATTTTAATGTAATTTAGTGATTTCAGCAGGTTCATGAGGTCTACATTTGTGATGGGAATGAATAAAAGGTAGGTCTTTGTGGGTGCATGTAGTAATTTAACAGCATGCAGCTATTGAAGTCTCTCTTCAGTTTCCAGAGAATTCTAGAGATTATATGGTATGTCAAAGGGTCTTATTTTATCTAAACAATTAAGGATATAAGTTAATTGTAATATTGCTGAGCTTTCAAAACCATGTAAATCTTTGTGTACTTTGAGGCATTGCTCAACTAAGGCAATCACAAATTATGTAACTCGGTAGAAATAGCAGCAGCACCAAGCCTGCTGTTTTTCTATTTTTGCTTAAGTACATCTGTATTTGTTTTCATCTGTAGTGTATTGGTTTTCATTTAAACACAGAACCAAATCCTGTTTTCATTTATGTTGCTATCAATCAGGATTAACTGAAAGGTGCATCAGATAATGCAAGTGCAAAATGAGTTGCATAACTAACTATGAAATTCTATAAAATCTATGTTGTTATTTATCTATCTATCCCAAAATTTGAAAATGAAACCTTGAGATACCACTACCTCCTAGCCATGGAAACTTTCTAAATTCCACTGAAAACCCTTACTGAAAAAAAAATCTATTTAAAAGTGGTAGAAATTTAATGCAGTCTGTGAGCTAGAAGATAGTTGTGAACATCGTTAGTAAAGCTTCTCATACAGTGCTAAATATTTAGAGAGGAGTGTGAGTGGATATAATTCTTCTGATTATAGCTTGCCTGTATTGTATACAGGAAAATAGAAATAGCCGCCTTGAAATAGAAACCCTGGTATTGAGTATTCAGTACAGACATAGCCCCCTTGAGAATTGTTTTCTAACGGCATTTGGTGGCTGCAGGGACTGACTTATTTCAAGAGCAACTTCAGTAGCTGAAGCCCCCCGTGCAAGTCAGCATTTCGAGGGCGGTGGGCACTGCTGGCATCAGTGCCAGCCGTGCGTGCTGGGAGGAGAGCAGGGTACAGCATAAGGAAGGGGCACAGGCTGGCTGCAATGGTGGAGCTAAGGGGTGTTGTGTATGCAGTGTGCTGCATGAGGGAAGTTGGGAACGTGCCATGTCCATAGCTTAGAGGGAGATTTCTGTTACTTCATTGCTGCACTAGACCATGCACAGAGCTTTCCACCTGCCATCTTCTTGTCAGTCCTGCCTGGCTTTACAAAAGTCGGGCCTGTCTGTACTTCATTGACTGGAAAAGCATCATGCCAAAGTCAAGTGCTTTGCTGTGACTTCATGTCACCTCTGCTGTTTTCAGATCTGTGGAAAGTTATTTACACAGAAGGCTCGTTAAGTTTCCCTTTCTGCTGGGTTGAGCAGCCCCAGAGCTCTACTTCCACGAAAATGCTGCAAGAGAGGGTAATGCTAAGCATAGCACAACTTACTGTCATTGGAGAAAGAGGTAAGGGTGAAGGGAGGTTTAGTGGCACCAGCACCTGGGAGATGGTGAATTGCTTCTCTGAAATGCTGCTTTGACAACCTCAGACTCTCCTTGGCATGGCAAAGAGCAAAAACTTCACAGTGAAGAATGGCTGCAGCTGGGTCACCCTGACCAGCACGCTCAACAGGATTACTCAGCTCAGTACAACAAAGATACATTTACATCAATTAGCTAACGTTTTGATTCAGATTTGGTCTGTAAACTGGTCAACACTGCCCAAAGGCTTTTTTCAGTCATATAATATATGACATGGTCTTGGAGGCTAGTTTTGTATTTTCCCCTTGATTATAGTATTGTCTTCTCTGACACTGTTCTCAGATCAGTGTGAGGTCTGCAGCTCTTTGATTTTGGGAAGCATCTTACGTTAGCATCTGGCCTAGGAAGGTTCTCACTTCAGATGAGCCCAAGAACATGAACTCTGGCCCATTGGGTCTGTCCAGGTAAATATACTTTCATTAATGTCATTTAATTGCACCCTAGGCCTGGGGTTTGAAATCCCAAAAAAAACCTCATATAAGAGGAATGGTAGAGAACAGAGGAAATAGAAGGCTACTTGTCCAAAATACAGAGTAAAAATGGGAAAGGAAAAGCAACAGACTATCCAACTGTTGGGGGGGGCATGTAATCAATACTCAACCTTTAAAAACAAAATCCCCAAAGTTCTATGGTTCTTACATTCAAGACTGTGTCAGCATATTATAACGACATAGCAGCTTCAGTCTGGGTTATTCTGATGTCTGCCACATCCACTTTTAGCCACATTTAAAATAACTTGGCTTTAATTTCCTGATGGCTGAGTCGTTCACAGAAATTCCTCTTATTCTATTCACATCATGGTTTTAAACCATTACCCCATCTCTGGTCAGGTACATCATGTTCCCTGCCTTGCACGTGTGCTTTGAAGGCAAAAGGACCAGAATATTTTTACTTGTCATGGCAGTGCTCAATCTGCCTTGCAGCTCTGAAGCATCCGTGTTGGCCCAGCGCAGCATCACACGCCTGTCATCTGCTGAGCTGTGCCATCCCTCTCTCCTCCTCGCCACTCTCCAGACCACACCACAGTATGAAGGCAGGACTGACTGCTCAGGCAGGGGTATCCAGCCCTTCCACGCAGAGGCTGGAAAAGAGTCTCTATCTTCTCCATTACGCACCCTCAATTCCTTTTTCTAGGTGTCTTAAGGTCAAATACCCCCCAAACTCTTCACTGCCTTCAATAAGTTGGGGAACATCAAAGAAAAAAATCTCTGAAGGGATCTATCTTTCAAAACAGGGCAGGCTGGGAGATAACGAGACAAAAGGCAAGCTTCCCTGTTTCTACATATGCAGAAAGTAATTACCTGATAACTCAGAAATATAATGGAATCACAAAACCATCAAGGTTAGAAAAGACCTTTAAGATCATTGAGTCCAACCATAAACCCTACTCTACCAAGTCCACCACGAAGCACCACATCTATATGGCTTTTAAACACATCCAGGGATGGTGACTCAACCACCTCCCTGGGCAGCCTGTCCCAGTGCCTGATGACCCTTTCAGTGAAAACACTTTTACTAATATCCAGTTTAAACCTCCCCTGGTGCAGCTTGAGGCCATTCTCTCTTGCTCTGCCACCAGTTAGTTGAAAGAAAAGACCAGCGCCTACCTCTCAACAATGTAGTTGTAGAGAGCGATAAGGTCTCCCCTAAGCCTTCTGTTCTTCAAACTAAGTAGCCCCAGTTCCCTCAGATGCTCCTTATAAGACTTGTTCTCCAGGCCCTTCACCAGCTTAGTTGCCCTTCTCTGGACCCACTCCAGCACCTCCATGTCTGTCTTGTATTGCAGTGCCCACTGCTGAACCCAGTACTCGAGGTGTGGCCTTACCAATGCTGAGTACAGAGGGACAATCACCTCCCTGGTCCTGCTGGCCACGCTCTTTCTAATACAAGCCAGCATGCTGTTGGCCTTCTTGGCCACCTGGGCTCACTGCTGGCTCATATTCAGCTGCTTGTCATATGACCTATCTCAGCTAAAGCTCCACAAACCTGTATCCATACCCATGTGCTCTTTCAGATGGCTGCTTTGTCATGTTTTCAGATTATTAGTATCTGTTTTGGCTCCTAACTTAGGAGGCTTAATTGGCATCACGGAATTCTTACGTGTAAGTCTCTAAAGCCGTGAACAAAACTGAAATTGCTGTTCTAAAACCAGGGCAGGAACTGCATTTGCTCTCTTCTAGATGCTGTGCAAGTGCAATTTGGCACTGAGTCACAAAAGAGGCTCCTCAGCACGACAGGAGATAAGTGAGAGACACAAAAGATGAACTAGAAACATGTCAGTGACTTGCTAGGTGACTGTGGGCAGATCCAAGCACGTATCCTCATTCCTCCTAGAGCACTCACCCCACTTGTGCCATGGTGCCTTTCTGAACTCAGCCTCTGCAGTGGTATTGCTAATATTGTGGTAGTCTTGTATGGACCAGCAACAGCATCGTATTTGTTCAAAACTGCTCGTCTTTTTTATTCGTTCTTCTGACACGTTCCTCTGGAAATCATGTCACTTGCTCACAGTTATTTCAGGTTCCTAATAAAAACAATAGGACCTGTAGGGATAAATCCCCAAACAACTTTCTGAAGGGGTGCTCTGGGACTCAAGGAAATGGTTGAGCAAGCCCTGAAAAATCTCAGTCCTTCTTTTCTTTTCTTTCTTTTTTTTTTTTTTCCTGTGGATAGCAAAACAGAATTTAGTGAGCTTGAGGCTACACAGCTCCAATTGCTATAATTGCAGAGCCAGGAATTTTGCAACTGTACCATAAGTCAAGTCTCTTACATGGCCTAATGCTTAAATTGCAGTTTCGAGATTGCTTAGAATGGGAAAAGGACTTCTGTGGTTAAAAATGTGCATTTGCTATTAACCAAACCTAACCACATTAACTGCCTGCTATTCACAACCTTTTCCTGCTATAAATTCAGGTTTGTTATTTTTGCCTTGGTTGTTAAGCTCAGTCCTGGTTTCCAGTTCTAGGGCAGCCCTCAAACAGGTAAATCGTAGGGAGTTTAATGTGTTAAACGGGAGAAAAGGCTTGGTTCACTGATGCACGTTCCCTAATGCTAATTTTAACCTCTTTTTGCTGCATTAGAAACAAATTGTTTGCCATTAGACTTGCCTTACTAGATTCCTTTTTTTGGGGTGCGGAAGTTTATACTATAAACTCAAATTCCTGAAACACTGCGGGCCAGTTTTAGCAGAAGGAGAATGTAGACTTAAAGGTTGGATTTGGTAATACTCCTAGCAGCCGAAGTGAGGGAAAATAGGAATAATGTTTTGAAGACTGTATAGAAGTAGAAATGCTTTATGCAGTGGTGGTTAATTTTATATTTTTAAAGGCCTAAGCTATTTTACAGCAAGGATTTTATCATCTAAATGACTTAATTTTCTTAGGAAATATATTGAGGAGGCCCAACCAAGCAGAGATGAAGCTATACAGACAGGAAAAGGTTCAAAACAGCCCGGGGTGGGGAGGACTGAACACGCTCAGTCTCAGGGATAGGAGACTGGCAAATACTCCTGCAGCCCCTCTCCAAACTAATGCCCCTTGCATACAAAGTTAGCATAGCACCCCGATGGTGGGGATCACAATGCACGCTAGAAATGCCCCCTTTGCCCTGATTTTTGAGAGCCAGGCCCAGTGCCGGGAACCTGGAGCAAGGCTGATTCCTGTGCCGTATTTCCAAGTGCACTTGCCGCATTTCAGCCAGCTCCTCATCAGCTAAACAGGACTGAAGAACTGGGGTCCTGGGCAGTCAGTGCTGCTGGTGCTCTGGAGGCTTATTAAGATTGTGATTTAACTGATTAATGGGCTTTAGCTCTTGCTGTGCTATATGAAGAGCAGAGAATATAATAAGCAGGTATGGTTTTGTTATTCACCTCTGCTCAGAGCAAAAAGTACAGCTGAGCCACGGGAAGTTCTTTTAGGTTCTTGAAGTAACTGGAGCAGTGCAGTTTTAATGATGCAGACAGGGGAAGGTTTAGCAGTTTCTGTAGAGGTTTTGTGCAGCTTTTAGAATCTACTCTAGGATAGGGAAGAGTTCGTTTAGATTTAGGAGTAAAAACGGGAGGTGAAAAATGAATGAATAGATGATGAACAGAGCTATGAAATCAAGTGCCTGTGATTTAATAGATAGCCATTCATTCATGGAGCTATGATAACTGACAGCGTGCTGTCTCTGAACCAATCCACTTACAAAGTATGTAAGCTAGCCTATTTATTTTCATAAGGATGCAAATCAGGAACATGCATATGGCTCATTACCATGGCACGTGGCACAGATGACCAAGGTCATTACTCAACTGTGGCGACTCAGTCAACTTCTACCCATGATAACAGGGAAATTAGAGATCACTGTTTTGCTTCTGCAAACTCACACTTCTGTTTCTTTACCTAGAGATAGGAGAGCCAGCTGCCTCCCGTGCCCTTGGGTCATCCGTATGTGGCAGGGGTGGAGGAAGAAAAGGAAAGCAGCATTCTTAACTCTGATGAGGAGACCTCAGGCTGTCAGAATGAGATAAGACAAAATTAAGGACAAATATACTACAATAAGTAGTATACTTATTGTGTATATCCTTTCTTGTATATATACACTCATTGTATATATATTATATAGTAGATTGTATGTATACAACATATAATGCTGTATACACAAAATGTATATACTTATGTATATAAAAATAATATATACAATATTGTATACATACAATGTATATATTTATATATACACACTTTATATATACTTTATACACTGGGGTAAATGCATATAAATAAGTATTTTGGTCAGAATCAATCATAATTAGCCTTGTCACAAGACAAGGGTGGGCATTAACAGCAATCTTCCATTCATGTAACACAGAAAAGATGAATGTGTCTTTTTCCTTCCTGTTACTGGCAAGTGAATCCAGTATCTGAATCTACCGCGGAGAGGGGTTTCTTGTAGATAGCAATGCCCCTCCTCCCAAGCAGCTTCTGATCCAGATTTGCCAAGTCTTGCTGAGAAAGAAACTCTCAGGGTTGAGGCTACAGAAACTTCTTCCCTTTACTCTGGTCACTGAGCTGGGCAGGACCCTTTTGGAGGGGCAGAGATATAAACTCAGCCCTGAGGGGAAGGGTTGGGGGAAACAGACGACCTAGGGGACTGTTGCCAAGGCAGCTGGTGAAAGGCAGCATCTCCCTTTCCCCTTGCATCCTTTCTGAGTTTCTCGCCGCTACTTTACTCAGCCTGCTTGCTCCCCTCAGACCTTCACTCCCCCGCTTGACCAGAGAGTTGTTTGCGCCGCCTCCAAGAAAACGAAAAAAAAAAACCCGTAAGAATAAAGGTAACGAGGCACAAGCCGTAGGTGGCAACGCCAGGGGCTGGGCAGGGCGGCAGGCTGACGAAAAGCCGTCGTTCCCCGCGAGGCTCGGCCCCGGGAGCCGGCCGCCTGGCACGCCTCGCTGGTGCCAAGTTTATGGCGAAAGCGGCGTGGGCGGTGGGCTCTGTCGCTCCGCTCGCCCACGGGCCCCCCCATCCCCTTCTCTGCCGCGGCGTGGGCGGCGGGGGCAGCCGCCCCAGCAGTGCCCGCGGGGGCAGCCGCCGTGTTTGCATTTGTCCCGGGCAGTCACATGGAAACGGGCTTGCAGCGTCCCCGCCCCCGCCCGCCCGCCCGCACTCCCGGGCTGCCCGGGCCGCTGAGCGGGCAGCGGTGAGCCGAGCCCTTCGCCTCCGGGGGCCGCAGCCCACCCCGCCGCGACAGAGCCGAGGGGCCGGGCGGCCCTTTCCTCGGTGGGCGCAGCAGAGCTGTCGGTGCCCGAGGCGCGGCGTTGCTTCCCTGCCGGCCCTCGGTAAGGCGGCGGGAGGGCGGTGAGGGGCCGCTGAGTGCCGGCTCAGCGGGGCATCCCCGCCCGCGGCCGGGCTGGGGAGCGGGGGGCGGCGGCGATGCGGGCGCGGAGCGGGGCCGGGCGGGGTTGGTGGGGGTGAAGGAGGGGGCGAGGCCGGCTCTCACTCCCTCTCCTCTGCCTCCCTCTCCTCTCCTCTCCTCTCCCCTCGCCGCCGACCTTCGCCTCCGCCCCGCTGCGGGACCGCGTTTGGACCGGCCCGTCCCTTAAGAAGCGGTGAGGGAGGCCCGGCCATGGAGACCCTCGTGCGCCCCGGGGCCAGCAAGCCTCCCAGCGGGTAAGCCACTCGCCGCGACCCGGGACGCCTCGGCGGGCTGGAGCCGCTCCGGGCAGCGGCAGCAGTAGCTCCGCCGGCCGGCGAGCCTCAGTGCCTTCCCCCGGTGCCCGTCTCCCCCGGTCCCGGTCTCTCCCGGTGCCTGTCCTGTGAGCAGCGCCAGCCGCCGCGGGCTGAGCGGGCGCGCAGGTGTCGGGGCGGCTGGGGGGCCGGCAGGGTGAGCTGGGGTGCGGAAAGGTCAGGAGGAGGAACAGGTTGGAAGGGGCGTCCCGACTCCGCTGCTGCCTCTGCCCCTCCGTCCGCAAGCCCGGAGAGGTTGGAGAGCGGGGTTTTGCTGGCGGAGGTGTTTCTTGCAGAGAGTTGCTCGGGCTGGGCAGGCGCGCCCCGGCCCTGGGGAGCGGCGGGCAGCCGTCACATGCAGCTCCCGGCCCGGGCCGCCGCGGATTGGAGCCGAGGCTCCGGGCGGCGGGGGGAGCCGAGGGCGCTGCGGGTCGCGGGGCGGATCCGCCGGGGGACGGGGCCGGGGCAGCCCGCGGCCGCCGGTCCTCGCCCGTGCCCCGGTCCCGCTGCGTGTGTGCCGACGGCCGACTGCCGGGAGCCTCTCAGAGGCTTATTCGGCCGTCCCCGCGGGGAGTCTCTCGGCCCTACCGCGCGGCCGCGGCAGAGGAAGGAAAACCCCTGCCAAGCTCGGGTTAAAAATGCCAAAACTTGTCAGAGATTGGTCGGTGCCCGTGGTGCCGGCCGGGCCCTGGGCAGGCCCGGGGCGGCTGCCAGCCACCGCTCCCCGCTCCTCCTGCCTTGGGTGACGGGCACTGCGCTTGCAGCAGGAATGCTGCGTGGCAGTCAGCCCCGGTGGGTTCAGCACAGGTGGATTGGGGTTTTTTTCCGGAAGAGGAGACAAACCCAGAATGGGCGAGCAGTGGATTGATTAGTCTGTTAATTAAACAATGAGTGCAGCATCAAGATGAAGTACTAAATGATCTCTTTTGTCAGAGGAGAAGCTGGGCAAGTTTTAAGAGCTGTGCTGTCTGGTCACTGCGATTTACTGCTCTACTTCACACTGTCTGCGTGGACTGGAAAAGACTGTGATTGCTTCAGCAGCTTTATTATTATTTTTAGTTCTACTGTTTTTGTCATTTCAACTAAGTAGAGAACAGCTTTAAAGTACATGATTGTGGGTTACAGTAGTTTAGTTAGGTTTAATTTCCTTAGTTTCTCTGGTAGGACAGCGTCCTGTAGCTCAGAAAGTAGAACGGCAGCGATGGGTGGAAAAAAAGGTGCCATTGCTGGTGCTGTAGCAATAAAACTGTATGTGTGCAGTGTTACTTGCAGAGTGTGACATAGTTTGCTGCTCTTTTTGTAAAGAAAATGCTTAATTCCAGTTAAAAGTGAGCCTATTTTATTGTGTCCTTTTAAGCTAACCTGTGAAAAGCAGCAGACCCAATGTTCTTCCCCTCTCTGTGTTTAGTTGATGTAGTAGTACAGCTGCTTTCTAAAATCCTGATGAAGAGGAGGTCTAGGATGCTAATTTACGCGTGCACTTTGAAGAGTAATTAGCATTTTTCAGATGGCAGCGCTGATTAAAAATTTGTCTCGATTGCTAGGTGTCCAAAGATTTATTAGAGAGTTTGAATTTGCAGTGAGAACGCGTATCGTTGGCGCATCTCGGAGGTGAGCTCTGGAGTCTGAGGACCTTTCTGAACGAACCTCCTGAATCCTACGTAGCCACTTTCATTTGTGTAAACCTGTCCGCGGCAAAACTCGGATGCGTGTGTGAACACAGATTACAGGAACTGACTTCGCTTCGGTTGGATCAATCCTGCCGCGGCTCAAGGAAGCGAATCCAGTCACAAGGGGAAGACACGCTTGTGATGTTACCTAGCAAAGCGTTGTCGTGTGCACTGACTGGGACTGCCTGTTTGTTTTATCTGATTTCAGCCTTGAGATGCTCACTATTGCCTTTCCTGGCAAGCCAGGGGTGCTCAGCCTGGGTATGTCTGCACTGTTAGTAGTGGGTTTCGCTGGATGGTTCAGAATCCCCTGAGGTACTAACATCTGTACTGGAAACTGGTAGACGGTTGGTTCCTAATTGGATTTTACTTGCTTTGTGAGGAAATCTGCCGGGACCAGGGAAGTGCAGCAAGAGGACAGCTTCATCTGTCCTTGTTTCCCATATGGGTCCAGACACGAGCTGCTTCTATGGAGTGTGCTCTGGGAACACTGGCTTTTAAAGCCACTGTGGCAGAAATACCTTCTCGTGGCAGAAGACACGCTATGCCTGTTTCCAGCTTATTGATTGCATGAGCTTGCAGTTATAACAGGGAGGTTAAAATGACCGCAAATTTACCATTTTTAGCAAAATTCAGGCAGAGCTGTTTTGGCTCTGTGTAAATCATTAATAGCAACGTTAGGAGTTCACCTTGTCAAACGGTGAACAAATTCAGTACATCATTTGGTACAGGACAGAGCAGCTTTGCTGCGTGCCTTACTCAGGTAAATTGGCTCCCTGTGTTTCACATCACGGCTTCTTGAGAGCTGCACATTTAAAAGTAGGAGGATGCTGCTGTGGATTTTGTGTTTGTTTGTTTTCAATGGCAAAGGAAAACTGCAGTTTGATGTTGCAGGGTTTTTCCCATCTCTCAGTTTCAAAGCAGTTTTCAGCAACAATAATGTTATTGTTGCTAATTGCTAGGAATGAGTTTTGTAGAGCTTTTACCAAGTCTATAAGGCTCAAAGTAACATTTATTTTAGCTTATGAAGGTGAATTTAAGGCCATCAGTAGCAGAAATTAGGATTTATACCGTGATCACGGAACAGGTGCTAGAAGAGGGAAATACACTTGATTAAAACCTACAGCATTAGAGTCTGCATCTGCCCTTGTTTTATTGGAGAGAGCAGGGACAGGCCTCTCTGGGTGTCCTGACTGATGACTTTTTTGGCCATAGTATGGCATAACAGCCGTACATTGGTCACAAGTGGCATAGCAGACTCAAGCCTAAAACGAGGACTCAGAGGATCAGTTCTGTTCTGCTCCTTTGGGAGCCTCACGAAGTGCAGATCATCTTCCCCTGTTGCTGAAAGCCTCTCCATCTCTCCTGGAAGCCAGCAGTTGGTGGGGCCTCCTCCACAGCTTTACATTGCAGCGCAGAATAGCTGCTTCTGGAGCCTGGCAGATGTGGGGAAAGCTTCTGTGGTAAACAATGAGTGCTTTCTTTAAGTAGGACCTTTATTTTCTGCCCTTCGGCTTCCTTCTCTATCTCACAGGGCCTTATACTGCTAAAAAATACAGGCACACATTAGCACACTTACTTTGGAGGGACTTTCCTGCTGGGTTGAACTGACTCTGGAAGTCAGGTAAAGGCTATGAAATGTCAGCAGTGTTTACATGCAGAGCCTGGGAAAGCAGACCCCCACCTACAGACATCTCCACTTGTTGAAACTTTCCCTGCTGTGTTATGCCTACTCCGCATAGTTAAGTGGGTTACTTTGTGAAACTGCACATCCAGCTTTAAAAAAAGAAAGATTTTTTAAATTAAATTTAATTTTTTTTAAAATTATGTTTGTCTTCAGTGTCTTATTTGTAAAGCTTGTCTGGAAAAGTCTGGAGGGCAGCCTTGTCCACAGAACGTGGATGTGAAATTCTGTGTAACACTGGTTGCACCATACTCTATCTTAGCTTCGGACGTTACAAGATTTAGGGTATAAAGAATTATCCTTCATGTCATGTCCCTGTCCTGCACTGCTCCTGCAGAATTCAGAAGGTGCTTCTTACATGTACACCTGAGACAAGGAGCTTCTTCTGTGGCTGCTGCAAAGCTGCTAGCAGAGGGATTGTCCCAGGCTCTCACAATACGCGGTGAGAATCCTGCCTTTCTCACCAGGGCTATGAGAAACAGCAGGATGGGTTTGTAAGCTGGACCCACACCTGGTGTTTGCTGAGTTCTGTTCATGGTACACTGGAAAAATATTTTGCACTGGGTGCTGTAGGACTTTAGCCACTCACCCTAGGAGATGGGTGATCCCTGAGCCATCGCCCTGTGGGGCTGGGGGATAGCAAACGGGGTTAGAAATTCATAAAGGGGCTGCTTCTTCTTCCTCTCCTGGCTCTCACTCTACTGTTTGTGTGTAGCTACAGCGCTCTGCTCCCGGTAGAAACAGCAACACTCTCTAACGCCTTTTTCTGGCACCACAGGCAACTTTAGCCCTGTCTTCCTCTCACAGGTAGTTTGGGGCCAAAGTAGTTCTTTCTGTGTCACTGGAGAAACATCCCATTGTATAAAACTCTGGTAATGGTGACAGAAGAATTGTGTTTGCTATTGCATGGAATGAAACAAATGTTACTGTATTTTGCACCTCGGTATGAATATAACTAACTTGAGCTATTAAACTGGAAGAAGTTTGTGTTTTCAGTCCCATCTGCTATCTCAGGATTGCTGAAGATTAGCAAGCTAATTGTAAGGATAAGCTAAATAGAGAGATAAACACAATGCTGTTGAGTTCTGATAGCTGTTCACTCTGAATTCCACTTTCCCATTCTTTTTCCCAGTCTTTTTTCTTTTTGTTTTTCCTTTTTCCTTTCTTTCAGAAATCTGTTAGTCTTGTATCAGAGTAGAGAATGAAATAGATGGCTTCTTAAAGTCCCCTCCATTTCTGGGCTGTCTGGAATATTCAGGGTTTGGTTTCACTCTTCCAGTCTCCCAGTCATCTCGTAATATTTTCTTTCCCATTGATACATTTTGTATTTTTTCATCTTTCTCTTTTATTCCATCCCTGCCGTTATTAGATGAAGTTGAACCTTCTGTTTCTTTCTGGCACCTGTTGTGTTTTTACTTTGTGTTTTTCCCTAGTAATTCCAGATAAACTTTTTTTTTTTTTTCCCCTGCAGGTTATTCTCCTGTTGTTGACATCTTAGTAAAATTTGTTGTTTTTATGGAAGCCCTTTACTGCTCTGCAGGAGGAAGCGCTGTGTCTGGATGGGCCAGGTTTTACTTACCACCCCATCTGGGCAAGCTGCACCAATGACACTGAATTTCAGGCTGCTGCTGTAGATAAAGGTGGGGAGAGGGAGGGTTAATTACAACTCGGAGCACTCTCGTGGGTGCACTTTTAGCTAATGCTGATTATTAAGGAAAAATAACTTCTGAAATGCCTATTTTGCTAGAGAAGTGGTATGTTGCTTTTGCTGAGTCATTCAGATCACAATGCATGGTTGTAACCAGAACGATTGATTGATTTATTTATTGCCTTCAAAGGAATGAGATTTCCTTGAACACGTGTGTTTATTCTTAAACATCTGTGGTCTTGTAATGGTCCTGTTGTCACAGACTTGAGTTGTCATCTTATGAGCATTGATGAAGGCTTCCTAGAAATACTCTTTTGGGTTGCAGAAATACCTGTAGGAGACTCCGTTATATTTATATAGCAAAAGTGTGAACACATTTACGTGCCCTACTCTAAAAGCAGCCAGGAGGCCTGTGGCAGATTTGGAGAAAGCACTGAATCTCAATTCAGTGCCTTAACAAGCATTCCCCTGTGTCTGGCCTTTAGCTACTCCGTTAGCATCAGCAAACACTTGGTTTTCTGGCAACAACTGCCTCCTGTATTCTGCAGCTTTTTGTGTTGCTCTGGCATTGTGATTTCCATGAAAACTGTCAGCTTTCACACTTTAATGCTGCTTCGAAGAGACTGAGGGGTCTTTAGAAACAGCGGGTTAAGGCAGCTCTTGCATTAGAAGCTGGGAGTGGGAAAAGACTTCAAATCTGCGTCTCCAGCTAAAATTGTGTTTTAAGTATCTTGTAAAAGTAGTTGCATTTCCAGCTAATAGAGCTTACAATCCTTATTAACATATTAATCCTCTTAATGTAGAGCGTTTTCAGAGCTGCTAGTTGCCCAGTGAGCCAGGCTGCTTATCATTAAATAAGTGATGCTGGGAACAGTGTATTGTTGTCATAGCTTCAGCGTGAGAGTGTCAGCGATCGGCCAAGGACTTAACCAGTGCCAAGGACTGAGTCACAAAGGTTGCGTGGCAGGGCTGCGCTGCAGTGGTGCTGACACGCAGCATCTTGTCTCTCGCAGCATCTTTAGTCCCCTCGCACCAGAAACGTTGGCTTTTTGGTTTTGTTCCTCCCCCAGCTAACGAGCTGCCCAAAATGCTGTGCATCTGCGCAGAGGAGGTCATCGTAACCAGAGAGATGGGAAGGAAAATGGATTGAGAGTGGCTTTTCTGTTTATGTTCCTTTGTGCTTACTGTAGCTTCCAGATTGAGAGTGTCTAAGGGATTAGAAAAATAATGCCTTACTGCTGACCCTGTAAATTCAACTTGGTTTTTGCATGTCACGATGTGTTTTGTGTGTTCCCTGGGCTGTGTTGTATGGAAGAGGGCTAGTGGTCTCCTCTGACAGTTTCAGTGATGAAATGTGAGTTGTAAAGCTTTCTCTGGTAGTCAAAAAATGACCCTGGTATTAGTATTATTATTATATTTTAAGTTGATGAACATCTATAAAGCAGTTAGTGTAAATGAAGTGGGAACTCAGTGTAGGCTGGGCCCAGGGTTTTTGCAGAAATGCAGTGGACAGACAGTGTTTTTGGGTTTGGTTCTGCATTCTGCAGTGTCTGATTTTTATTAAAGGTGATTGACCTGCACATAAGTTTTCAGGTTGATCTCTCAGTGTTTTTGCCTCTCTCTCTCCATGTTACTGTGATGTGTGCAAAGTGGAACAGCTCAGTAAGTTGTGATGGAGAGTCCCTCACCTGAGTAATCAGAAGCCAGGTAATTGTTACAGAAAACCCACTTCAAGGATCTGCTTGGCTCAGGAGGGGCTAAGGATTAAACACTGGATTGCCAGGACCACCCAGCAGCCTGGAGTCCTCCTGTTCATTTCCATCAAGAAGCCAGAGAGATGTGAGCCTCAATATTCTTGAAGCTGTTGTGTTGAAATCGATGTTGCCTTGGCAAGCTCCAGCAGCAACCCAAAGGCTGGAAGAAAATGCAGTCTGTCTGAGACTGGTTTGTGTTGCTAACAGTGCAAACTCCCTTTGCTCAATACAACAAGGAGAGAAGATGCAAACTTACACAGCTGGTATGGAGCTTGAGCAAGAAAATAACATTTTTATATTATCAGTGCTCTAAATACGTCCGTACTGTAATGCTCAACAGCAAGCACCAGTCCAGGAGTACTTAATCAGATAAGTGTTACTTTCTGTTTTCACCAGGGCTGGCTAGCAGGGAGTGTGATCCTCTGTTTGCCATACCTGTGTGTCAGGTTTTATTTATATAAGTGCATGCTGATCTGCTTGGCACTCACTCGTGTTTTATGGTGAGGCTGAGCCCAAAAGGTAGAACTCTGCTGTTTGCCAAAAACCAAGGGTTAAGGACTTGTTTGTTTTTTTTTTTTTTCATTTTGTTTTTAAACCCCACACAAGTACACAGAGATCTAAAGTGGATAACGTTCATGGCTGATGAGATGTGATGGTGACAGGGGCTGGAGTTTGTCCTCTGAGGCTGTGTGAGGTCCTCATGCTGCGGTGTGATCACGATCCATGGTCATAGCACGATCCACCAGATGCAGAATCAGCTCTGTCAAGGCAAGTCAGCTTCTCTGCGGACATGAGAGGAAGGCTGCAGAGAGCTCTGTTCTAGATTGCCTGGATGAATTCTCTTTTTAAAGCTCATCTCTTCTTTCCCAGCTCACACATCCCACAGAGGGCATCTCCTGTGTGCCCTGGAGGTCTGCTGCGAGCTATGTCAGTGGCTTTCTAAAGTAAGAGAAACAAAGTAGTAAATTCTGTTCAGGACCCTTTAAACTACTAACCTTTCCTTGATTTCTGCCCTGTAGTGTTATTTTGAGGTATAATAAACATGATATTTTTTTTCCGCTTTAGCAGGTTGCAAAAATATAAATAAAACCTCCAAGTTACTTTATTATAACAAACATTTTATGCTTGTTCTTCTGTGCTTAGGTGGCTTTTACTTCTGCCTTTTTTCTTACTTTGTTTGAGGTCAGTATCTTGTGTATGCAGCAGAAGTACCAGCATGGCCTGTCTGTTCTTACTGTGCACTATTTTCCCTTCTGTTTTTTCATTGTGTGTGCCATGCCGGGAGCC
The DNA here is from genome assembly GCA_025345505.1 of Todiramphus chloris collaris. Lineage (NCBI taxonomy): Eukaryota > Metazoa > Chordata > Aves > Coraciiformes > Alcedinidae > Todiramphus > Todiramphus chloris. Next base: position 7,841,624 of record JANVCC010000319.1, read on the forward strand.
TGCAAAATAGTTCCAGCCAAAATGAGAAAAAAACTGTTTTCTCTGCTTCTCTTCAGTTCCTCCTCGTATGGCAATGCTGTGTTTCTGAACATCACAGCAATGGTTCTGGTGTTGATGGGGGAATATCTTGGTGTGAATCCAGATTTCTTCTTTCTTTTATTTTTTTTTGTGAGTAACTTCTTGTGGTACTTGGTACCAAGACTACACTTTCATGGATACCAAATAAATTACTTCTGGGTTCCTTGGGGGCACAGCTCGTGTTTCAGTGCCAGGACAGCATTCTCTGCTCTCATGGAGCTCATGGTGTTGCTGGTGGTTGCTCTGCCAAATGCTCTGAGCAGTCCCTGGTAGGACAGGGCTTTCTCCTTGGGAAGGAGACCAGCCTTTGACTGCTGTGGAGTCTTGATACTGTGACACCTTCAAGTGCTCTCAAGACTAACTCTACCAGTTCATTAAATACAGCTACACATAGGTCAGATCATGTTGCTAAACTGCCAGTGTTGTAATTAACACAATTATTTCTTTCAGTTGCTTTTAATTACCTCTGTTTCTTTGCCTGTGCTGAGCGGGAGAGTCACTTTGTCATCTCATAGCAACAGAGAGCAGCTAAAGCGATATTGCGATGTCTGATGTGCATTGCCTTGTGCTTTTTGAGACACACTCTTTTCACTGCCTTGTTTTATGGCTCCTCAAGGTCTGTTGTGCAGCCTCATTCCCTGGGCAGTGCCTTGTCCAGAGGTGGGTAAACTGGGACCAGTTTGTGTCCTAGGTGAGTCCTGAACCCTTCCTGTACCCAGGGAAGCTGCAGATCCTTGAGCACTGGGCTGTGTGTTGTAGCGGACTCGCCTGATGTCAGCCTGGCGTGGGGATGCTGGGGAGAAACCAGAGTGTGCCAGGACATCATCCTCAAACTCCATCAGGGCTTTTATAAACCAGGAGATATTTTTACTCCTGCCCTGATTTCAGTAAGTCAGGGATGGCTATTTCCAGATCAGGTCTGCAATTCTTGAATATAATGTGTTAATGCAGAATCACTTTCTTCTTACGAAGCATAAGTTTTCCATTGTGAGACAGACGCAGATGTATCCATGTGTCATGGATAGAGAATCCAGGATCAAACTGAAAAAGAAAAAATAAGAAAGGAAAAAAGACAACAGCTATGCCTCAGTTTTTATGTGGGTAATTACTGGATAGTATTTTTTTTTTAAATTCAGAGATTCGTGAATTTTCCAAATTATTTTGGAGGAGGATTAAAACTTGTACTGCAGTTTTAAGTACTAAATTTAGTTGGCTTATTTTGTCCATTCATTACAAGTCTTGTAGATTGTAAAAACTTCATAAAACTACTTAGAGATTATCTAAGCACAGTCCTAGACCTCTATGTTGATGATTAAACTGAAGTAAAGTTGCTTTTCTTCCTGACCTTTAAGCAAATACACTTAATTAAATTCCCAGATTTGTAAGAAACAAGAGAATATTGTCTTGAGAGACCAGTCAGTTATTCCACAGCTCGTGTGTGTACCCAGTTTTCAACATCACAGGTATCAGGAAACATAACTCTTCTGAAGAACCTTGGTTTTATACTTTTAGGGAAGAGTTCTAATTTCTGAAGAATGCAAATTGTGAATTTTGGAAATAATTGAGTATCCGTGGATGCAAACTGTTATTTTGTTTCTTTGCTTTTAACAGATCTGCTTTGCAAACAGTAAGCAGTGTCTCAATGGATTTTAGCACTCGACACCGGGATCATCATCCAGGGTGTTCCCTCTCCTGGCTCAGCTCTTTCCATTATTTTTTGAAGGTTTATTTTCCTCCAGCCTCACATAAGGCAAAGCAGGGATTTTGTTTTTTCTTAGAACCATCCTTTTTCTCCTTTATTTTATATTTTTTTCTTTTTAATTTTCCTTTCTGTTCCTTTTTAGGTTTGGTTGGGTTTGTTGGTTTGGGGGTTTTTAAAATTTATTTTTTAAGACTATTAGTGTAGTATTGTACAAAATGACTAGTAGGGGCTGGGAATACTCGGAGTCTCTCTGTTCCCATGGTTTATTGGCCTCTGCTGGTACAGAAACGGGAGTCTGCATGCACTTGCCAGAGAACGAAGAGCAGCAAGAGCACTGCGTGGTTGTTTAACGCCACGTTGCAAACGGGTCTTTGGTCAGAGCCTTGAAGCAGCTTGGATTTATATGACCCGTTCAGTGTGGAGGAGAGTGGCCATGGCTACAGTCTGTGGCCTTAATACTCATCTTTTGAAAGGAAGGGCCTGTGGAGTTTGGTTTTGCTTTCTTCAGTGGCCAAGCTGAGCTGTCCCAATCCCAAGCAGCTCAGCTGAGATCTCTGGGTCTGCTCCTGCATCCTGCAGATGGGCGAGGGACCAGCGTGGGTTTCACTCGGGCAGATCATCGAAATGATTGGGGGTGAGCACTGCTCTCCTCTCCTTTCCAGGGTTCTGGTTTATACTTTGTTGAAATAACAAAGATACCGTGTCTCATGATAGTTGGAGGGGTTATGTTTGTGTTTTTGTAGAGATCGGTCAGTTCAGTGCTTATATTCCCCTATATTCCCACCTCTGGTAGCTTTTCTTTATTTACATGATGATAAACTTCAAAGTGCCATCTTTCCACTAGACCTCTTGGACCCTAACAATATATTGTTCATCCTGGTTTAGGATAAGGAGGTCACTTGTTTCTCTTCTCACTTGCTCTTTTCGCAAGACCAGATAGTGCTAATATATTTTTTTAAAGCCCACAGCTTGTCATGCCATTATACCACCCTTATTTAAGAATACTTCTCATCTGTCTAATTGCTTACTGTTTATTATGATGTATTCTCAAATTAGCCATAGTTATTTTGGAATGAAATCTCTTTGCATTCAAGTGGTTAAATATCATACTTTCTCCTATTAAAAATGAGATCCAGGTCTACTGGAAAATATTTTACAAATCTAAAACTGCCTGAAGTATAAAACCTGTTCATACAGATACCGTGGGTTTCTTGCCGTGAAAAGCACCGTAAATTCCCCATGCTGCTTCATTTTCATAAGGAGTTACTTGGAAAGGAATATTGTTTGTGGTGCACTGCCAATTATTTATATACTAATTTGCTACCTGAGAGTAATTTCGGTCTTCTAAATTCAGTTTAGTATTGAAGTGATAGGGGGGGGAAAAAAGGTCTTAAACTACTTCATATTTTGCACTTCAGCCTAAATTTACCTGGAAGAAAACTGAGAAGGCTGAATTTTATTTTTTTTTAGGAAGGAATTAAACTTTTGTTAAAGGTGGTGTGTGTATGAACAGATTCCAGTTATATTTTAGCATAAATTCCCACTTACCTGTATTGTTACAGGACAAACAACTCTGTGCTGTGTATAAAACATCAGGCTGCCTTCACGTAAATAGTCTGTGTGCAAAACTTAGGTGCCAAATTTAAGAAGAAGGCCACATAAAATGCTCTGCTCTGCCATCCTTCGAGATGATGTGCACAGCTCAACCCTTCAGGTGAACGATCCAAAGAGTTGGAAAGGGGAGATACACTGTCTTGCTTCTCTTTTATAGGATGCCTTCTGTCCTTCAGCCTTTTAATTAATCTCAGAGAAATAATCTAGTGAGTGCTGTTGCTTTTTTTCCCCGAGCAGATGGTAACGAACATGTCACTAGCATGGAGACTGAATTTTCCTTCCTGGCTTGGCCAGGAAGGGGGTAGGCAGAGTTACGGGGGAAAACATGATGCGGAAGCTCAGATCACAGAGAAACCCCTCGTGCCTCATTGAGCACCTGGCCATAGCTGTGCAACAGTATTCAAATATTCATACATCTTTCACGAGCATTGCTTATTTGAAGACAAACCCCAAATCAGCAGCTGGGTTTTTTCTGCATGAAATTACTTTCACCAAGGATTTTTTAAGGTTAAAACCTTAAAATTCCCTTGAGAGTTTTTTGTCAATTTTCTGTGCTACCTTTTCCTTCTACTGATGATAGTGTCACTGCGTGTAAAGAGAAGACCAGTAAGTTCAGTGGCATTCACTTGTACTGTACTGATGCTGTTGAGACTAAAAATTGTATTGTCTTATCTTCCAGCAACCAGATACATTTTCTTACGAAATTTGAGGAACGAGGTGAATTGGAGACTTCGTGTTCCATTTGTGCCCTCTGAGGTGCCTGGATTTTATTCCATAGTGCTTATGACAGAAAAGACCTTAATTCTCCCCAAGTTACATAGGTGTAGAGAGGTCTGCACAGGAACTTTACTGGAGGCTGCTTTGCATGATGTTGGTGAGTAGGACCTATGGAACTGCTTGGGAGTGGTGTGAGGAAGGGTTACAGCCCTGATGCTTCATGCACAGCTCTAGACCTTGCATTAGGTGGTCTCAGCAGCAAGCCTTTGTACCAGTGGGTGACACAAAGGAGAATGAGCTTGCAGCTCTGCTCTGTTTTACCGTTCGTAGAAAGATTATTGTTTCATCCTACTTGTTTGGTAGGTTCTCCTGGCATTTAAAAAGCAAGTGTGTGACTATTTTAGGATTCTTTGAAAATTGCAGCCTATCTCTGAATTAATGTGTTCTTATTTCACACAGAGTTGCAGATGGAAGATTAAAAGCTGTGCTTTGGGCAATGTGTGTTGAGTAATACTGGAAATAAATGCTACCGTATGAGACCTCGCTTCTGAAGCCAGCGTGTCCGCTGCGTTGTACAGCTGTGCTGATCCTTCCAGAATTGTTCTGCAGGCTGTTTACATCGAGCAAATGCTGCAGTCATGGACAGATTTATGAGGATCATGATCTGACAGACCGTGCAAGCTTATAGATAATAAAATTTGCTGTACACGGGGAAACTGAGTGTTCCCTAATGGAACCCTTCTTATTTAGGGGGATGGTACTGTGAGCTGAAACAAAATTCGTGTTCCTCAAAATGCATGTGGAAGATGAGGACTGAGAGATATCCTGATAGATGTCCTTTTTTATTGCTGCCTGTTAGGGTTCAGCCGTGTTGGCACCTGATGCAGACTCAGAATTGCCTGAATTTCTCTATTGGCTTGTGTAGCTCGGTGCTTATGAGACACGGTCAGGGTGTTTCTGTGTTTTGGCAGTGACGATTGCCGATTTCACAAGTGGTTGAGTTTGGGTCTTCATGGTTTCATTAATATTGCCTGAAAGAACATGTACGTCCCTGGGAGCTCAGAGTAAATAGAGCTCACTTGGAAAAAAAAACCACTTGGAAAAAATGAAACTGTCTGTTGATAGCGAAGTTCATTCCTCCTGGCCTTTTGTTTTTTAATTTTCTCTTGCAAGTTTCTGATCCTGTGTCATGACAGAAGAGGAAAATCTCATGCTTGAATTTGTGTCTAGAGTAAAGTTATCGCTTCCCCGGGGCTGCGTTATAAAAGCATTGGAAGGAGCTCTCTCTGCCATGGCTTGCTGTCCGATGGCCACGCTTTGCTTGAGCTCACGCTCCGGCCCTTCCAGGTCTTGTCTGCCAGCCCATAGCTCTTGGCAGAGCTCTGATTCTCCAGGTAGGCTTCAGCAGCACTTTGATGTCTCTAAAGGTGTCCTTACTGCTGACACAGTTCAGTAATAATCATGAAGTTTCACATTATTAGATGTAAATTTTACAACCAGTGTGTTAGAAGAAACACTTAAAAACTATAGAGTTTTGCTTAGAGGTAGGATTTAGGTACGACTAGAATTACTTTTATTTTCTCACATAGTCTGATACCGACTCTTTTCAAGCTTGGAGAATGTGAGTGTGTTCTGATACACACTTTTGTAATTATGTAAAATTGATAACAAGCCATATGACCTCTGGTTACAGATCTCCATACTGACATCAGTTCTCTTATTATGTCTGAGTGTCTCTGTGCTTTTATCGGTCTGTAATTCATAATGTGCCATCTTTATTACAGTTTACATAAATAAATGTGTTCTAATATTTCAATGAACATTTAAATGAGAGAACTGAGTAGGTGACAACGCAGTTATTTTTTTATGGTGAAAAATGTTTTCCTTTCTAAATAGCATTTAATATTTCATCACATGAAGTTATTTTTGTTAGGGAGTGGCAGAATTTGTATGTACATATTCAGTAGAGGGAGTTGTATCAGTTCAGTACTTCAGAATGTTACTTTTTTCACCCCATCTCAAAACTTCTTAATACTCAAAACATGTGAATGTCATGTAACTTTATGATAGCCTTATATAAGTCATGAAGTACAGTTTTAGTAATTAAATGGAATCTACAAAGAGCAGGGACCTTTTCGTCTCTGCAACTGACTTAGTATTGAGTGAAAGTTCAGGACTTTTCTTTAACGGTGGCAGTTTCAGTTTCCAGCAGGGCTGAAAGTAAAGCTTTCACGTCTGAATGTAGTTTTTAAAAATATATGTGTGAAAATAAAAGACGTTTCACATTACGCAGCAAAAATGCGTGGCGTATCTTGCATGTTTTGGTCTCGTAGTGCAGAAACTCTAGGTTAAATAAAAGTGCAGCAAGTTGCCTTTTAGAGAAAGGGGAGGGGAAAATGCTTTTTTTTCTTTACCCTTCTAGATTAAGTTTTAATATACAAAGCTTTTTTTTCTCTTTCAACTCTTTCCTGAAAGACCAAATCAAAAAGACTTTTGTTTTGTGGAGTCCGCTCTTGATTAATTTGATCGAGTTTTATTTACTTACTTAATCTGAGCCATGCTTCCTCCTTATCGCGTAAAGTCGCTTACTGTTGCTAAATATACCCCCGTATTTTAAAGAAGCAAAGCCGTGCGTGTGTACAACCCATTCAGAGCGGGGTTGTGGGGCAGGGAGGGACCTGCTGGTAACCTGAGAACAAGAGCAGATGCTAAATTAGCAGCTGGATCTTTAGTAAGGAACCCACAAATGTCTGCTGGGAAATGATCTTCTTTGGACACATGGAGCGTGGGTGTGTGGGTTATTCAGAGTTTCTAGCATCTAGTTGCTCTTTACTCATGACTCAAAGGAAAGTCGTGGAGCTACAGGGATTTTTATTTGTGGAGTGACTGGCAGCTTGTTTTCACTGCAAGCACAGACTGCATTTAGAAATTGTTGGTGTTGAGTGGTGGGTTTTTTTTTTTATTTAAGGCATGATGAAATTGGAAAATGACTCCAAGTGCAAGGAGATTGTTGGCAGTGTTTTAGTTAGAGAGGTAAGTAGGAAACACTAAAAGACCTGTGAAAAAGCAAACAACATTATAAGGGCATCATTAACAATCCCAGGGTTATGTTCCATTTTCACCTTTAAAATAAACAGATATTGACCACTGACTGCAGTCAGAAATAGAGGAGACTGCGACCGGGCGAGACAAAGTCATGACTGAATAATGATGCCCAGGGAGTGACGTGTGTTAAATGGTAGCCAAACAGGAGAATCCAAGTAAATAAAAGATCAACAGGGGAAAAAAAAATAATAAGGGAGCTGTCAGAAATGTGCACTTTGAGAGGCAAAATGTTAATTTGTCCACATCTCTTGCTAATAGATGCTTTTAAATCTATCCAGATATTTAGTGTGGTTTGCCTGCAGTCTGCTGTTTTGTGCCTCCTAACCCCAGGACACCTTTCCCACTGCAATACTGGGGACTCAGCTACCATGAGGAGTATCTGTTAGGTTTTACTTTACATTGAAAACTGATATATTTCTGTATTTCTCAAGCCGGTGGGGATGTAAATGTGTACATCTACAAGTCACCATATGCCCCATTGAGGAGCATGTTTGGGGTGTTTTTAAGCTTATCAACTTAGTGAAAATTATTCCATTTTCTAGCATAAACAGGTACAAAAATAATACAGACAGCAAAATGGTACCTATGTACCTTAGTGTTCACCAAAGGTTTTGTGATTCTTGTCCATCAGGGAAAAAAGCTGTCTTGTGGAGGGCAAAGCAGTCTTCCAGTAAGTGTGACTCTCCCAGTGACAGCCTTGTCAGCAGGATTCTACTGAAAACAGTGAGTCTGTGGTGTTCTGAGACAGTAACTGTGATTTAACCCCCCCCTGCCTAAACCAACCAAAAAAACCCTAGATGGACCTCCTCCAAACTCAGGTCTGGACACCCACACAACAGGGATTTAAGGTCTGAGGTGCTGTACCCTCTTCAGTTCCCCTTCTCTGGCATTTCCACTCTGGTGCCCGGAGCTGACTGAAGGTCAGGCGAAAGTTAAGGCTTTGGGGCAGGCAGGGAGGTTTTCTGTTAAGATGTCAGGAAAGGCTCTGCAGGACAGGAGTCCCCTTCTAGGTGCAAGCCTCTTGCCTGTGTCAGAGGGATGCACAAGCTGCATCTCCAGTTCAAGGCTTCCCTGTGCTGGGGAGGATGAAGAAGAAACTTTGAAACAACTGTTTTCATTTGAGAATTCTTTTATGGTAAATAACCCAGCAACTAGACTAGATCTGATCTCCTGTTCCCTGAAGACTTAAGCATCCGCATGAAAGTTAGAGTTTCAGTGGGAGAAGAGGAAACCCAAGGGGAAAAAAAACCCCATAACCAGTTTGGGATTGTGTAGTAGCTATTTATATTAGCCTAAATATAGAAAAATACTGATTCCACGTAACTAGTCAAAGGTGGAGATACTGCTTGGGTTTTTTGTGTGTGTCTGTGTATACACATATAGCATTACCCAGTTTAACATGTTACTGTCTATGGCAGAATAGTGCTTACGTGTGAAGACTATATAGAGTTACTAATTTCCAAGTACATGCATGGGGGTGGTTTTATTTTGGGAGAGGAAAAAAAAAAGTTACTCCCTCGTAGCTTTTTTAGAGGGCAGTTAAGGACTGTGATCTCCTTAGTTGCCTTTTGGCAAGGAGTTGCTTTTCCATCTTTGTAAAAATGAAATTTAGCATTAATGGAAAACCCAGAGTTTCTTGGTATAAATCCACCAGGCGATACGCTTCATTCTAGTGGAGATTGAGAATGTTCTGCGGTGTAGCTGAGGTGCTGGAGGAGACCACTGCCTGTTCTGCAGCAGGTGGGATAGTGAAGGGAGAGTTAGGCAGTTCTTTGGGATCCCCAGGCCAAGAGCAGCTACAGGTTGGTGGTTGGGATTTGTTTGATTTGTTGTTTGTGGTTTGTTTTGTTTTTAAATGTGAAGTAATCTTTATTTTGTAAAGAAAGTAGTGCCTCCCCCATACAGCAGTTTGCCGTGAGCCCTTGGCACTAGCAAAGGAGATTCTTCAGGGTGACACAGCCTGAGAGCAGTCAGGCTGTTGCTGTGTACAGCTGCACAGGTTAGCCAGTTCACTTCCCTCTGTACACTTTCATCTCTCAGTGTTTTTCCAGGTGACAGTTCCACAGGGTTCTCTTACATATGCACTGCTGTGCTGTAAGCCAAAACAAAAACTGGACTTTGCATGACTGTCTCTAAAATCGTGTACTTATTCACATACTCACTGTGGCATTGCTTGGTTTCCGCCGTCTTGTACTAGGCGTGGCAATTTGGAGGCTTTGGGTAGTCTCTGTTGTTTTCATTTTCGATGTTTAATATCTAAATATGAGAATGCTCTGCATGGTCTCTGCACGTGAGACTCTGTATTACAGGATTTCATTTGATTCTGCTCACTTGCCTGAAGGCAGCACATCTCCAGCGTCGTACGGTAGAACGCTTCTCAAACACTAAACAGGACTTAGATATTCGGGACCCATTTGGTCAAATGCTGCTCAACTTGTTTGTACCAACGTGTGTCATTTTATAGTGCTTCCTAAATTCACGGGGAATGCGTGATGACAACATGGTGAATCACGCGTAACGCTCCGGGTCACTCCCCTGTAATTTTGCATCAGTGCTCTCCATTGTGCATACAGGGAAGAAGCCAACCAGAAGCTTCACTCTTTGCTAATTTGTGTAAATCAGTAGTGTTTTAGTCTAAACTGGTGATCTGAGAGACAGTAGTCACTGATTTTTTTAAGCACTGTTAATACAATGCTAATTTGTGTAAATCAGTAGTGTTTTAGTCTAAACTGGTGATCTGAGAGACAGTAGTCACTGATTTTTTTAAGCACTGTTAATACAAACTATATTGTTGGAGCAGGTCGAGGGGAGGGCCATGGAAATGATCAGCAGTCTGGAATACCTGCCTGTGAAGAAAGGCTAAGGGAGATGAGATTGTTCAGCTTGGAGGAGAGAAGCTGCAGGGAGACCTTACTGTGGCCTTTCAGTAGGGACAGTCTTCTCAGCAAGGCCTGCTGTGATAGGGTGATGGTTTTAAATTAAAGAAGGTAGATTTAGACTAAATATAAGGAAGAAATTTTTTGCGGTGAGGGTGGTGAAGCACTGGACCAGGTTGCCCAGAGAGGTGGCAGATACCCCATCCCTGGAGACGTTCAAGGTCAGGTTGGATGGGGCTCTGAGCAACCTGATCTAGTTGAAGATGTCCCTGCTCATTGCAGGGGGCGTTGGGCCTTCAGAGGTCCCTTCCGACCCAAACTATTCTGTGATTCTATAAAGTCATTAAAATAGCTATTAGTGCAGAGAAAATGTTTATAATTTATCATAATTAAGCATCTCTGGAGATTGTGGGAGCTAGCCTGGAAGGTCTGGCTCTTCAGTCTGAGGCTTTGGGCTTCCACCCTGAGCTTGGGTTATGTATAGGAGTCAGCAAGGGTAGTTAAGGAGCCTGCAGAACAGACTTTCTAAGATCACGTAGGCATGAGCTTAAACAGCAGTTGGGATTAAACTGCCCGTGTTCTGTCAAATTCTATATCCTTTGAAATCGTGGTTAAAGCAGACTCCTCCTTGGAAGCAGCTGATTGAAGTCTGTCGATGGAGTTTCATGCAAAGACCTGGGAGCTACTTCAGTAGTGCATCTTCTGGGAGAGAAGCAGCGCAGAAACCGTGGCGAATGTGTGGTTTGATACTGCCTTTATCCTTATTCTGGTTCCTGAGCGGCTGCAGAAGCTAAAATACCTCAGGTACAAGTCAGAGCAGCCCCTTGAAAAACTTTATGCATCCAGATGTTTTATGTACCAATCTTTTGGGTTTTTTCAGCACACCTTTTGCATTAGGTATGCACCGGGAAATAGTTTCCCTTAGCATCCAGCCCAATATAATTTTGGAAAGCTTCTTTGGAACTTAGAATTGTTACCCAAGGGCTAGACTCAGAAGGGAAGTCAGTTCACTTCCCTGGGACAGGTAGATTCTGCAGACAGAGGCACGGCAGCAGACGGCTGATCTGTGTGAGCCTGGGTCCTGCACAGAGAACCCGGTCGCGGGCCTGTGCTGCATCTGGACGCGGTGCAGGTGACGTGGTTTTATTGCGCAGCCCCGAGACCGCGTGGTTGTATTCAAATACTTAGCAGAATTCACTCCAATCTGCCACTGCCATCAGAAAGGAGGCAGAGGCACTCACAGTGTACGTGGCTTTTGGTTTATTTATTGCTTTCATTTTAGTATTGTCCTAGACCCTGATCGTGCCGTAGGCTTCTGTAGCAGGTGAGCAAAGGTGATGATTTTTGCTGTTGGAAATTGCAGAGGTTGTTATTCCAACAGATTCAGCTGTTAGGAAATAACAGTGTGAGCACTCAGACAAAATCCTTGTGGTATTTTAACTTGTGTGAAGAGAGGTGCTGAAGGCTGAAGCAGAGAAGTGCAGGTTTTATGCCACCTATAAATTATTTGAGTTCTGTTCAGGGTTCTGCAGTGTAGGACAAAGAGCAAGGAGGCCTGCTGGGCCTCGGTGAGGAAGAAATGTGTTAAATGCTAATTAAAAGATGTCATGAACCTCTGGTGTGGGAGCCTCTGCAGATGTTCCCTTCTTAAAGGCGTTTCAATGGTGCACACGTTCCACTGTGGGTTTTTTTAACGCAGATGCTGTGTGATGTAGCATCAGCAAGGCAGATGCTGTGCCTTTCTGCAGCATCGCAATCCCACGGGGCTTGCCCCGAAGAGAAGCCAGCTTGTGAAGTGATTGCTTCATGCTGTGTAAATTGAGGCTTGGCTCCAAGAGAGGATTTCATTTTTCTTTTTTCTTTTTTTTCTTTTTTTTTTTCCTTTTTTTTTCTCTTTCTCTCTTTTCTCTCTCCTCTCGTCTCTTTTCTCTCTCCTCTCGTCTCT